>CP092871.1:65176753-65304653 GCA_030710605.1 Cordylochernes scorpioides | reverse complement strand
TTGTTTAAAAAATAATATAAACTACACAAACAGGAAGCAAAAAAACATCCAAAATATTTCATCCCCCCATTCCCTCCCTCGCCCAGAAAAATATTTAAACTTTTGATAAATATGGCTGGTCCCACGGAGGAAGAACAAATATATAACATAGTCTTCTGTAGATAAATTGTCCTCCAATGGGCGTCTCCAGCAATATATGTCAGACGAATCAATAAAAGTCTGAGATAATGCGTTTTCTGACCTTTTAGCTCAGGGTCAAGATCCTTTTAAAATATTCATAGAATCAGTTATCTATTCCTTGTAACTCAAAGAGCCGATCAAATTTGGTTTAGCTGGATAATTGGTTTCCAAAGTTGCCTGCTAAATATATTTTGGCATCGCAATTTTATCTTCGGCTTCTAATTTATTTTGTTAATTAATTAGAGGTTTCACATTCCTAAGAGGAAATGTTGATCGAGAATTTAGTTTGCTAAATGAAACATTCTGTTGTAATAGATAAACATAGTGAAATTAATAGATACTTAATATTTAATTAGTTTCTCGAGAAGGTGCGATCATTTTACGTTTTCCCGCAAATTAATGCCACTCATTTAAAACTTTATTTTCATGACGATCCAAAATAATCGTGAAATTAGAAACATTTTTTTTGCGTGTAAATTTTCGAATAAACAAATATCCCATTTTAAATATTTGAACAATTAAAAAAAGCGCTTATAATTTATGCGAATTATATTGATTTTATTTCATTTATAAATTTTTAACACCTTGCAAAATGTTTTAATTTTTGTTCGCTCCCGACAAGGACAAAATATTTTTGTCGAAATGTCGAGATAATAAAAAGTTTGCCGTAGTATCTTTAATTTTAAGAACTATGAATGCCGGTCAGGCAGTCTGTCTTCACGCGATAAATGGAAATTATTATTATCATTATTATTATACGATATTTACAAATTGTGTGTGTCTCCTTCATGAAAATGATTCTATTTAGCAATAATATACTCTTGAAATAAAAATTACCTTGATCACCTTGATAGACCTGTGATTTTAGAGTGAATTTTCAACTTCTGCAAGTCGCAATGTCTCTTCTGTCTCTCTCAATCTTTCTCCTGGTTCGGGGATTTTCCTATCTCACAGATGGTTTCCCCGGTCTTCTCACCACATGTCAGTAACTGATTGTTCAACGGTCATCTCTCATTAAAATACTGTACCTATGTCAGGATTCCAAAATATAAAGACCCCGTTCTTCGGTTGAAATATTTTTATCATAAGATGAAAAGTATGAATTATTGTATATATAGGCAGCAATACTTATTTATTATAATGATTCTATATTAATAAAATGCAAATTTCATAAGTGTTGTTCACTAAAAACTTTCGTTACAATGCATCAATTTCGACCAAATTTTCAACATTTATATAAAACGAGATAGAGCAGGTTTTGCTTAACATCAAAATATTTTTCCTAACTTTAACATGCGTAACTTCGCTGTTATCGATTAAATACAAAAAAAAATCAACAGAGTTAATTTTATTTATATATAAATTCCAAACAAAAATCAGCAATTCATTCAACTCAATCTAAAAAAATATTCAAAACAAGCAATTTTAAGATAACACCATATGTAAAACAGTCGGCCAAGAAAACAACAACGATATTACATCTTTCTCACAAATTCACACACAATCTTGATTAATAATTAAAACTAATCTTTAACATTGTTTATTATACTTCATAATATATAATATTCGTTAGGCAAACTTTCACTCGGATAAAACCCGGGCGAAGCCGGGTACACATCCGCTAGTATTTATATATATTTAAAATAAAAAAGGCATATTCTGACAACATTCACTCACATGAACTTTTAGATGGCAGAGCGCCATCTAGTGGAACAGAAATCAACTAAACGTTGATTTAACCTGTTCCCTGATATTTGGCCAACCTATTTTCTTGATAAATAAAGAAAAGCCAACCACGAACGGGTTTCGGGCTGTTGGCCCTCGTCAGTGTGGTGCAGACTGTACCTCTACACCCAAAGATATTATTATGACGCTTCTCAGCCGTCGATGTTTGTGTGAAAGATTTCTAAGAAAACAATGTGGGTTCGTTTTGGATACAGCTTAGTAATATAAATTTATTCCCAGAGCTTTAAAAAGGATATTAATAACTATTCAAAAAAGATGCATATATTGGATTTATAATGAATTTATTGTTTCAATATTTCGAGGGGCAACTCGCCTCTCTTTATCGAGGATGATTGTGTTTTACTATATAGTAGATGAACTTGCCTTCAATGTCCGCCACGGGTAGGTTCCTCCTCCTTCTTCTTTGCACCATCCACCAATTCTTGATACACACGGTCCTGCTCCTCTGGACACTTTCTTGTCGCCAAAATTGACGCGTTCCCCCACCGTAGATCTGTTTTTAACTCTCCTCTCACATAGAAATGCCGTCGTGGCGCATGTCCCCCACACATATGTGGGCTAATCTCCCGTAGCTGGTGTCCATCCATCTTTTTATAACTTCACTCTGGGATCCCTGCCTCTCGGATATCTTGTCATACAATGAGGAGAAAATTATCTATATTATACTGCCCCCCTTCTATTAATTCTTTTCGTCCCAAAATGGACTGACTTCCCCAGCGGTGTTGATCAATGGCTCTTTGAACCGGGCTAGTCTGTTGAAATTAACAACCTTTGGTTTAGAGTGGGATGAGCGTTGTATCCTAAATACGACATCGTTTAACTTCTTCACAATTCGAAATGGGCCTGCCAAGGATCTTTTTAGCTTAGGCGAGAGTCCTTTCTTCCTTTTGGGTTGTACAACCAGACTAGCCCACCCTCTTGAAGGTCGTTCCCGCACGCTTGGGTGTCATACCTTACTTTCATTGCTTCGCTTGCAATCTTTAATTTCTCTCTAGCCCATCGATGCACTTTTTCAAGTCTTGAGTGAAGTCGGTCGACAAATTCATCCGAGCCTTCACCTATACTATTGGGGCATCCAAAGAAAATTAAAAGGGAAGCTTTAATTCCTTTCCAAGGAGCATCTTGGCTGGCGAGTACCCCGTGGTTTCATGTACTGAGGATCGGTAGGCCATCAGAATAATAGGCAGTTGACTGTCCCAGTCTCTTTGGCTCTGGGCGACGAAGAGACTAAGTTGACTTGCTAAAGTCCTATTAAATTTTTCGACCATGCCGTCGGACTGGGGGTGTAAAGGAGTGGTCCTTGTTTTATGGCTTCCGAGAAGTTTACACATTTGGGCAAAAAGTCTCGATTCGAAATTTCTCCCTTGGTCAGTGTGGATCTGCATGGGAACACCGAACCTACTGAAGAACTGGCTGATTAATGTTTCAGCAACTGTTTCAGCTTCTTGATCAGCAAGTGGAAATGCTTCCGGCCATTTGGTGAAATAATCCATTGCAACTAGGATATAGCGGTTCCCCTTGTCACTTCGCGGCAATTGTCCCATGATGTCGATAGCGATCCTCTCGAACGGGGCTCCCAAGTTGTAAGTCTTGAGTTTGGTTTTCGATCTTGTCTTTGGTCCTTTTCTGGAAGCACATTCCGTACACTGCCGTACCCATTTTTTAACACTGGCACGGCATCCAGCCCAATAAAAGCGTTCTTTGACTTTTTCAAAGGTCTTTGCAATCCCAAAATGCCCTCCGCTGGGGCTATTATGTAGCTATTTGAGGACGGAAGGTACTCGTGATTGGGGAAGGATCATCTTCTATTCAATGTGTTGACCATCTTCACTCTCCCATTTCCGGTAGAGAGCACCACCTCGAAGTTCCAGCGAGTCCTATAAGGACCATTAGCTCTTGGTGATTGGGCTGCAGGATGCAACATCTTCCCATGGTGGCCTGTTGGTCTCGGAATTGAGCCAATTAATGACAGGCCGAAGATCAGCGTCTTTAAGCTGAGCTTTTCTCATTTCCTCGGGGCTCCATTCGTCTGACTTGAGGTGTTTCGCGAGGGCAAGCTGACGAATATTCAGGTCAGCTTGTGTCTTTGCCTTGGAACAATGCTTGCAGTTCACTGGGCATTGGCGCCTCGATAGAGAATCTGCGTTCCCGTGAGATTTCCCTTTCCGGTGCTAAATCTCCATGTCATACTCTTGAAGTCGCTGAATACATCTAACTAGCTGTCCCTCTGGGCTCTTGAAGTTCAAAAATCATCGTAGAGCTGAATGATCTGTCCTAAGAAGAAACTTCTGCCCGTATAAATAATGGCGGAAATGCTCAATTGATTTGACGATTGCCAGCAACTCTCTGCGGGTTACACAGTAGTTTTTCTCAGGTTTGGACAGTGTCTTACTGAAGTAAGCGATGACACGTTCTACTCCATCTTGGGTTTGAAATAGAACAGCTCCAATCCCAGTGTTGCTGGCATCTTTGTCCAAAATGAATTGTTCGCCTGGATCAGGGTAGACTAGAATCGGCGGAGGAGACAGGGCCTGCTTCAGTTTATCCATTGCCCTTTCGCAGTCAACAGTCCAACTGAAGGGGCGGCCAGACTCCGTTAATCGATGCAAAGGTCTCGCGATGTTGGAAACCCCGGAACAAATCTCCTATAATGGCTGCACAAGCCTAGAAAACTTCTCAATTGGTGTACATCCTTTGGTACAGGCCATTGCCGAACAGTCTCTGTTTGGTCTGGATCAGTCTGTATTCCTTGGCGCTAAATTACATAGCCCAGGTACCGAACTTTCTCTTTGAAGAGTTGGCACTTTTCGGATTCAACTTCAATCTTGCTCCTCGAATCTTTTGTGGGACTCTTTCAAGATTGATCAGATGCTCTTCAAAACTCTTCCCCATCACAATAATGTCATCAAGATAGACTAGGCATGTCTCCAAAGGAATTCCTTGCAGCACCGTCTCCATCAGACGCTAAAAGGTGGCAGGTGCGTTGCATAGCCCAAAAGGCATTACCTTGGATTGCCAAAGCCCGTTTTCTGCCGTGAAGGCTGTCATTTCTCTGTCTTCTGGGTGAATGCTGAATTGACAGTAGCCGCTTTTGAGATCCAAAGTGGAGAACCACTGCGAACTGGATAGGGTGTCGAGCGTAGCATCAATTCGGGGCAGAGGGTAGGAATTCTTTTTGGTCAGATCATTTAGACGTCGGTAATCCACACAGAAACGTGTTGAGCCATCCTTTTTCTTTACAAGCACAACGGGAGATGCCCAAGGACTAGATGAGCGCTCGATGACATCTTGTTCTGTCAGTTCCTCAATCAATTTGTCAACCTCGTTTCTTCTTGTCATGGACAATCTTCTCGGGAGCTGCTTGACAGGACTAGCGCCTCCTGTATCAATCCGATGCTGCGTCACGTTCGTCCGTCCAACATCATTGGGGCTGATAGCGAATACGTTTTCCTCTTGGTAGAGGAGACGTGTAAGCTTCTTGCTTCTTTCGTTGTATACAGTTCAGCCCCTCTCGCGTTCATTCTAGAAGCTCCTGCAGTTAACCTGGAATCAAACTGGGACAAGGGCTTTTATTCAAGTTTTCAACAGTTATTCAATGGGCCACTTTTGTAACAGGTTCAGCTAAAGCTATTTCAGCCCTTTTCCGAGAGGTTTTGCGGAGTCGAGAAGATTGACCACTCTAATCGGAAGGTTACTTTGATCAGATCTATACAGAGTCCGAGATAACAGGAGTCCTTTTGACCAAACTCCTGGCCATTTTCTTCCAAAATAAGCAGCTGGGTACTCCGAGAGAAGCAGTCAGACGTCCTTCATGAATGCATTCACTCCTCGGAGATATTTTAACGTCAGATTTAAGTATTACCTTCAGGACTTTATTGGTCGCCGAACTCCTCGAACCCACTAGGGGAATCTCTTCTCCCGCAATCTTGAGTACATTCTCTTGGAAGTCGATGCTTAATCCAAATTTGCGAAGCACGTCCAAGCCGATGAGGCAGTCGTCTTTGATGTCAGCGAGGTTCTCAAGGTGGCTGAACAAGTTGTTTCCGATCTGGAATTTCAGCACTACTGTACCATGGACTTTTGCTTGTTCTCCAGTGTGAAATTCGCCTTGAGATTGACTCCATTCTCTGAGCTAAATCGACACGGACCAAGGTGACGTTGGCGCCGGAATCAATCACCATTCGACAAGACACCCCGTTGACAAGTCCTTCTGTGGCCAGCTCATTGGAGCCTCCCTGGAGACTCGAGACTCTTTTTTTCTGAGGCATCGTCACATCGCATAGCCAACCCAGGCCCCGTAAGGCTGGCTAATGTTCGTTTCCTGAATATTTCGGGATGGTATTGCCCCTCTCCGAAGGTGCCTGCCGTACTCTGAAATTGGCCCTAATGTGACCTGGTTTACCACAGTTCCAGCATATCGTTTTATTTTTGGGTCTGTAGGTGCGCTGGCGATAGGTCCCTGGGGCTGATTCTGAGAAAGACATACTTTTTTCATTTCTTCTACTGTTCTCTGTAACTGAGAAATTGCTCCTTTAATGTCGCCGTCTTCCTGAGATTCGTCGGCCTTCATGAGGCGCACTACTTTCTGATAGCCCCTTGTCGCATCACGGGCTTCCTCGAATTTCAGTGCGTGGATCAACGCCTCCTGCAACGTCGTGGCGTCAGACATTCGCACTGACTGTTGACACTCAGGGTCCTCGATGGCATCCATGAAATTTTGATGTGCCAGCAGATCTTGAACATGGCGGGGGCAATCAGGGAAGGCTAATCTCGCTAGTCTTTCGACATCTGCTGCCAACTCCTGTAGCGTCTTGTCGCGCTTTTGGCGGTTATTCTTTAATATCACGACATGGTAGGGCTGCAAATTGTCATCTCCGAAGCGCAAAGTCAGGGCATGGACCATGTGCGAGCGTAGGGTCACTTCCCTTTACGTCTCGAAGCAAAAATTAAAAACAACCGAGAGACTGTTTTTTACTGCTCGCTTATTTTAAAATAATGTTTTAGAACAAAAAGAACGCTACTTGCGCGCGTGCCTGCCGGCGAGAACACAAGCACGTGACTTCCTGTGAACGCGCCTGCCAGCGAGAGTAGTTTCACGCGACCGCCCGCCAGCGAGAGAAGCTTTTTCTTTATTTCAATGTAAATCCTTAACTATATTTACAGGTTTCTATTTTCTAACTATTTCACATATTCACATTCCGGCCCCCGATTATGGAGCTGGCCTTCATGAATCTGCCTCTCCTTTCGCCAAATTTCATTCTTAATCCAAGGGGGCGGATCTTTTTCACTGGTCACTTGTAAATCACCGCTTTCCCGTTCTGCTTGGTAGTGATCGTAGCGACGCGTACTTGGCCGTCAGGTCCAAAGTGTACATCGGAGACGAAACCGCGCTTCCACATGTTCCTGGGATGTAGCTCATCTACGAGAAAAACTAGATCTTCAGTCCTTATCGGCTCCGTCTGGTGATGCCATTTGCCTCTTGTCATGAGCTTGGGAATGTAATCCCTAGTCCAATTGATCCAGAACTCGTTAGTCAACTGCTGTGCTCTTTTCCATTGCTCTCTCAAGTCGCAATTGTTTGCCTCGATAAACTTCGGAATGGAGGGACCAGCATCGTTATCCCCAAGAAGAAAATGATTCGGAGTGAGTGAGTCTTCCCGGTAGGATCACTTGAGACGTAGGTTAATGGACGGCTGTTAATGACGTTCTCCGCTGACTTGAGGGCTGTATGTAAAGTTGTATCTTTTGGATTTACCTGATTAAGCGTCGCGCGCAGACATTTCTTCACTGATTTAATGAGACGCTCCCAAGCTCCTCCAAAGTGCGGTGCCGCAGGTGGGTTGAATTTCCATTTGACGGGGCCGAACCTTCCACTGGCAGCCACCACTTCAAAGTCTATTTCACTAGCCGCAAGCTTGCGCTCCTTACTTGCTCCCACGAAGTTGGTCCCGTTGTCGCTATAGATGGTGCCAGGCCTTCCGCGAGTGTCGATAAACCGGGAAAGCCCATAATGAATTCGTCTGTACTCAAGGCGTGCATCACTTCCAGATGGAGGCTCGAGTGACGAGGCACTTGAAAATGATAACCCATCGCTTCTCATGTCGCCTTCCGACAGTCACAGTAAATGGCCTGAAGGTGTCTAGCCCAGTGAACGTGAATGGGCGCTGGTAGGCGGCAAGTCTGTAGTGTGGGAGTTGGCCCATCTCCGTAATCACAAGTGAAGCCCTAGAAAATCTGCACCTAGGACACTTCCGTATTGTTCGTAGAACCGTCTGCCTTCCATCTATGATCCAGAACCTCCCACGGAGGTTATTCAGCAATGTTTCTGAACCTTGGTGGGCACATCGCTCGTGATCGGCCTGAATGAGTAACTCCGTGACGTGGTGATCGGAAGGGAGAATTGCAGGTGTCTTCTGCTTTGCTGGAATCTTGTTGGCTTGGAGAATGCGACCTTTGAGGCAAATTGTCCCATTAATGAGGCATGGAGAAAGTCGTGCTATTTTCGCTTTCTTCACTATTCTACCCTATGCAAGCTCTGTAATTTCTCTTGGAATGACTCAGTCTGCACCCACTGCACAAGTGTCGTCACTGCTGACCTGTATTCTTCGGGGCTGGCAGTGAAGCTGTGCTGCCGTGCTTTATTATTTTCCATGGCAGCTTTCCATGGTTGATTCAACTAACCGCTTTTGTGGAAGGTCTTCTTGTACCAGAATCGGGCACCCTTTTGAACTGCCGCGGCTCGACAGACTAATCGGTTGAGGGAATCTTCAAGATTCAAGAGTCGTGTCAAAGGACGGTGGAGTCTTGGCCTCTTCCTTTGCGTCTTGTCCCTCCAGAGTTTGGTTGCTTTCCAAACTACCATTACACAACGTTCGATATCGGGCAAAGTTTCAAACTTATTCTCAGGTAACAGGCGTTGACTAATTTTCTTTATCAGCTTGCCTGAATTCCGTCCGCACTCTACATCTGAAGACGGGCTGACTCTAGAATCGTCCCCAAGCTTTAGCATCCGAGTCGCTAAAATAATTCCTAAGTCTTTGCCTTTTGCTTCCTTGGGCCACTCCTCTTCTGGTCTTTTAAGGAATTCTGGCCCAGTGTACAACATGTCCGTAGGTTCAAATGAAATCTCTGTTTCAAATCTGGTCGCTATATCAGCAGAATTCTCGTTTGTTGGAACCCATCTCCAGTCGGTTCCTTTTGTCGCTTCCTGGATCTCGCAGACTCTGTTAGCCACAAACTCCTTGTAGCGTCCTGCTTCAGAGCCGATCCAGGCCAGAACCGTCTTGGAGTCGCTGCAAAAAACCTTCCTGTCCACTTTTGGAAGTCGCAGTTCGGAGCGAAGAAGGACAGCGAATCTCGTTCCCAGCACGCAGCCTCGCAGATCCAATTTTGGTATGGTAAGCTTCTTCAATGGGGCTACTCTTGCTTCGGCGCCAAAGAGAGTTGTAGTAATATTTCCATTTCTCATTTCCACTCGCAGGTAGGTTACAGCGGAGAAAGCTTCTTGGCTGGCATCAACGAATGTGTGGACCTCCACTTGTCGAATGATACTTCTGCTGAGCAGGTCTGGATGGTAGCACCGTGTCACTTGAACGAGATGAATTTCTTTAAGCTTACTGAGCCAAAGTTTCCACGCTGCATAGATGTCTGGCGTAAGTTCTTCATCCCATCCAATACCAGCAATCCACCTTCGTTGAAGAATAATGATTCCCTTTATTTTGAAATGGTTGCCCAAGCCAAGGGTATCATAGACACTCATCACGAGACTGCATGCCTAACGTTTTGTAGGTACCGCTCCTTCCAGGATCTCTGGGGGCACCTTATTAAGTCCGAATTTGAATCCAAATATATCCTTCGTTGGATCCCACCACATACCGAGCACGTTTCCCGCGGGAATGACGGACTTCTCGTTCAAAGATTTCATCCCTTTTGCACGAAGCTCTTCTGGGATTGACTCAATGACTGCTCTGGAGTTGCTGTTAAACTTGCATAGGTGAAATCCTCCAGCTGCATTCACCTCAGAGAGTTCCCTTCTCAAGTCCATGCAGTTCTCTTCTGAATCTGCACCCGTCAGACAGTCATCAACGTAGAAGTCGTTCACAATCGTGTGCGCCAATTCATGATTTACCAGCTCATGCTGCATGGCGTTTTCATTCTTCACGTGGATTGCTGAACACGGTGACGAAGTGGCCCCAAAGGTCAAAACTTGCATTTCGTAATGATCCGGTTCTATCGACGTATTCATGTTTCTCCATAGAAAACGCTGACTGCATTGGAGTTCTTTGATGACGCGAACACGATGAAACATGTCCGTAATGTCTCCAGTTAGCGCGATATTGTGAACTCTAAAGTTCCAAAGGACTGATGTGAGTGGGCGAATTAAGTCTGGTCCTTTTGAAAGAGCTTCGTTCAAAGACGCGCCATTCGATCTTGCTGCAGCATTAAAGACAAGGCGTAGCTTTCCCGGCTTATTTGGGTTGGTAACGCCAAAATGGGGAATGTACCACGTCCGCTCACTTTCTTTAGTGACTTCAATGCTGTCCAGCTTTCGAATGTACCCTTTCTCCAGATATTGAACAAACTTAGCTTTATACGCCGCTAGAAGTAATATATCTTTTGCAAGCTTTCTTTCCGTATGGCGAAGCCTTCCAAGAGCCATTTGATAGCTCTCGGGTAGCGTACCCTCTGCGTCACGCCAAAGTAGACCGGTCTCCCAACATGCTCCGGTCCTCTTGGTAGTCTTCTGCAGGAAGTCCTACGCGCGTCCTTCAACTTGATTCATGCCCTGCCACCTGGTTTTCGGGATGACTTCAAAGTTCTCACTGGAAAATGATGACTTGATCAATTCATGGAGATCATTATCGTTAACTGGTTCCGAAACTGTGTAGTTGACGCATCCCTGTGTCTCCATTAGGTCATCAAAATTTCCTCCAACAGTCCATCCCAGCGGTGTTCTCCATCCGATTGGAGCGTCGGGAGAACCCAAGGCAAGCTCGCGGTGAAGGATTAGCCTCAGATTGTTTATTCCGATAATCAGCTCAGGAACAACGTTCTTTAGGTCTCGGGCTTTGACCTTGTTTAGATGTGGCCATTTATGACGAATTTTCTCGAATGAAATCGAGTAAGGTTTCATCTTTAGACTACTCACAGTAACTGCGTTTTGCATTGGGAGGTACGGAGCTCCACGGAATGTTCAAGCTACCTCACAGTTGACCAGCACAGCGTTCGGCTCCATTACCGTTTCTCCACTGGCTGTACCGTAGCGATAGTGATGACTTTTCCCTTCCAGGCCAACGCTGTCTGCTAAACCTTTTGAGATGAGGGTTCGGCTGACTCCGGTGTTCAGTAAAGCGTAAGCCCTATGTTTTCCACCGGGAACTTTGATGACAACTGGAATTATCGGCAGTGGACCGTCGCATCCTTTTATTACTGCTTCTCGGTTAACAACAGTAATGTTCACTGAACCGCTCGTATAATTAGCTTTCTGGCTTGAGCTGAGTTTTCAGTCTCCTGACTTGAATTTTCTCCCTGTGAGGCGGAGTAGTTGTGAAGCGAACGGTGATGTATCTTCTCGCATCCGTTAATCTCACAGATCTCTTTTTTGAGACACTGCGATGATCGATGGCGTTCTGGCACAGACATGAAGTGCACAACGATGGTCGCGTACGCTTGATGATCTTCCTCTTTTGATTCAAATCTAGGTCTTTCCACTTGTCGCACTTGCTTAATGTGTGTCTATCTGAGCATGCTGGACAGGAGTAATGCTTATTCTTTTCTGTACCTTCACCAGCAGCGACGTTAACAACGCCCGGCCCCTGCTTGGGGCGATATTTATTCTCTTCGGAAGCTGCCTTCATGGTCTCTGGCTCTACCCATCTGATTGCAAGTTTTGCTTTGAATTCTAACCAGTTGGAGAATTCAAATAACGTTTCCTGCCTATTCGATGTTTAAATCCAGGAATACCATTGCTCTTATTTCCGCAGGAAGCTTCATCGTTAAGGTGTCC
The DNA here is from genome assembly GCA_030710605.1 of Cordylochernes scorpioides. Classification (NCBI taxonomy): domain Eukaryota; kingdom Metazoa; phylum Arthropoda; class Arachnida; order Pseudoscorpiones; family Chernetidae; genus Cordylochernes; species Cordylochernes scorpioides. The sequence continues at coordinate 65,292,721 of CP092871.1, read as the reverse complement.
AGGAGCTCGATGCTGTCCAGGTATTGTGGTTGTGCGAGCGTCATGCAGCTTGAGATTAATCCTTTGACACTAATTTTTAGACCTAGAATAGTATCAGGCTTTTGTACTGAAAGCTGAGGGCAGCCTTGTGCACTTCTGAGAAGGTTCTTGATGATAAACCTGTGCTGTCCAAACCGTTGTTCCAACGCCTCCCTAATTAGTTTAACATTAGCCACGTAGGGGATTAAATGCTTGACATGATCGTAGGCTTTCCCCGAGAGAGCCTTCCGAAGTCTAATAAGATTTTGGGAATCACTGATGTGGTACTCGCTAGTGGTTCTATTGAATTATTCCTTAAACTCAATCCACCTTTCTACCGCTCCGTCAAAATGCGGTAAAGTCGTTTCTCCCATTGTTAATTTCACAATTACCTTCTGTTTCTGTTGAAGCACCTTCGTGAATACGTCCACAAGCTTATCGACGCTGTCTGTAGCTGGTGCCCGTGGGTCAGTTGGAACGGGGGAAGGTGAATTGTTAACTCACTCCTGAGCTCGTAATCCTGCTTGCAGTGAGCCATCCACGGCTTCCTCCTCTGAAGACAAGTCTTGATCAGAGCCTTCTTGGATAGCTAGAAGCTTTGAATCCTTTTCATTTTTGAGAAGAGCGAGCTCAAATTCCAGTGTTTCCATGACCCTGATTTCTTGCCTTATTTTCAGCTCAGTTTCTGTGATCATCACTTCTAGCTCTTCCTTTTGGTGTAGGAGTTCTGGGGTAAGGTCTTCACGTTCTTTGAGTCTGGCGAGCTCCCGCTTTGACTTATCAAGGTTCATGTTGATCTTTTTCCTTCATCTTATTCAGAATCTCACGATTGGCATCAACTTCAGCCTTCTTCTTCATCAGCACCATGAACTTAGTTGAACTTCCGCTTTTGAAAGAACTTGCCTTTCTTGAAGGCGTCTTTTGCTTTGTTGACGCTGCTGGGTTAACCTCCATCTCATCCTTGAGGAATGCGAGCTGTCCTAAGTACGTCTTTGCTTTTGCTCCAGTACTGAATGGACTTCCTAGCTTCTTGTATTCCAGGCGGGATGGTTCATGGCGACTCCTAGCAGCACCAATCTTGGGAATTCCGTTGTTTTCCATAATGAGACAACAATTGTTCTTTTTAAAGTTCAGTTATTCTTTTCAAAATCAGTAAGCCTGGACGTCCATCAAGGAGCGTGTCCAACCGATCAACTCGAATAACTTTCCAAGAATTTAAACTTTAAATTAACCGGTGACCAAAGTGTCATCCGGCTCGAGGGACCAGTGATGTAGGTTTGCGAGCGTAGGGTCACTTCCCTTTACGCCTTGAAGCTAAAATTAAAAACAACCGAAGACTTTTGTTTACCGTTCATTTATTTTTGAAGAATGTTTTAGAACAAAAAGCACGCGACTGCCGGCTAGAACACTAGCACGTGACTTCTTGCGCGCGCGCCTGCCTGCCAGCGAGAGCAGTTTCACGCGACCGCCCGCCAGCGAGAGAAGCTTTTTTTAAATTTTACAATGCAAATCCTTAACTATTTAAAATACAATATAACGCGGCTGATGATTGTAAAACGAAAATTGCAATTATACCGCGAATGTTTCTTTTACAAAAATCGAAATTTATTTTCAAAGAGAAATAGCGACATTTCTAACTTTAAGGATGAAGTATGGAAAGGTGAAACATGAAGAGTAATGGCGAACGGAAAAATAAAAAGTGTCCAGGGGCTGGACACTTTTTATTTTTCCGTTCGCCATTACTCTTCATGTTTCACCTTTCCATACTTCATCCTTAAAGTTAGAAATGTCGCTATTTCTCTTTGAAAATAAATTTAGATTTTTGTAAAAGAAACATTCGCGGTATAATTGCAATTTTCGTTTTAAAATCCTCAACTATATTTACAGGTTTCTATTTTATAACTATTTCACATATTTACAGACCAGACATTCATAGTCCAATCTTTGTTCTAGTGGCAGGGACTGGAGAACCTCTGTGGCTGAACCTCGAAGCGATGCGGCCAGGTTTATTGCCTTCTCACTGGAGCTCCAGCGATTGCCCAAGGCCACCACTTCGAACTGGGTCTTAAAGCACCTCCACGAAGTCTGTCCGTCGTAGGTAGGAGGCTTGATTTTTGACAAACATTCATTAGTTCCTAACTGAGGAGAATTGGCCGCTATTCTAAAAGACAGGGGTGTGGCTACAGGGACATCATCTTCCCCCTTCTCGAGCCTTCTCAATCGGGACTCCATTGAAGCCAAGTTTCCATTCATCGGTCCAATATCACTCTGTATAGAGCCTATTTTCTTATTAATCTCTTCGAGTATTTTTTTTAAATCTTCCATTTTCTTCCGGGTTAGCATAGGCCAATATTTTCAGAAATTGAAAAGATAACTAAGCTGCAAACCCCACATCTGACACAAGTTGTTACGACGCTTCTCAGCCGTCGATGTTTGTGTGAGAGGTTTCTAAGAAAACAATGTGGGTTCGTTTTGGATACAGCTTAGTAATATAAATTTATTCCCAGAGCTTTAAAAAGGATATTAATAACTATATATAGTAGATGAACTTGCCCTCAATGTCCGCCACGGGTAGGTTCCTCCACCTCCTTCTTTGCACCGTTCACCACTTCTTGATACACACGGTCCCACTCCTCTGGACACTTTCTTGTCGCCAAAATTGACGCGTACCCCCACCGCAGATCTGTTTTTAACTCTCCTCCCACATGGGAATGCCGTCGTGGCGCCTGTCCCCCACACACATGTGGGCCATCCTCCCGTAGCTGGTGTCCATCCATCTTTTTATAACTTCACTCTGGGATCCCTGCCTCTCGAATATCTTGTCATACAGTGAGGAGGAAATTATCTATATCACAATATTTCGATCGCAGATGTTTCCTGAGAAATCAAGAAATGGGTATTTAAGGCCAAACTTGTGTAAATAACTATAATATATAAAAAAATATTTAACCTAGAATAAAAATAAAAAATGCATTATGTTAATGCATTTATAAAAAGGGAGAGGTATATCCTATAGAGTAAATGTGTGAATGTTAATTCCACTTCAAACTATTCAAATGTATTGGAGATTAATTTTGGTGCCTTTACCACGGAAAAAAATATTTATATTAAAAAATGAAGAAGTGTCTTTTTGTAAATAATAAAATGTATATGGTAATTTAAACCAACAACCCTATATTGTATAATACTTATAACAAGATTGTCATGTTGTATATAGAAACACATCTATAAATAATTATACGCATGATTGGCATGTGTCATTGCATCACCATATGTAATGTACTTTGTACAAACTGAGGATAAATAATTAAAACTATGCAATAGATCAAGAGCTGAGTTAAAACAAGATTGAGAAGTTCAAAAACGTCTAAAATCGAGAGAGAAATCTAACAACCCTAAAGAGAATTTGGCGAGTCGTTGCCATCAAGGTCAAAGGGTGCAGAATGCCGCAGACGTTCAAAGTTCAAATTCTCACATGTCCCCCCCCCTCCTCGGGAATGGTATATAAAAACCTCGGTTTTAGCCCTAGTTGATCACTTCACCGTCGGCGTGAGCCCTTGTTGGTTGCAGCCAGGTCCACCTCATCGACCATGTAAAACAGTAAGACTCATCTAACTCCATCTTGCTCTTAGCTCGACTCCTATCTGTTCATGGAACTTTCCTACTACAACTGTGTCTCTTCGTTTTTTGTGTGTGGACATTCCCAAGCTTTCCACTCTGCCTCGACCACGACTGCCTGTACTCTTTGAGAACTGTTAAGGGCCCTACAAGGTGCAGAGAGGTACTGGAAAACTCTCCACGCCCTCTGACTGTCCCTCTCGGTTACTACAGGTTTGACCCTCGGTTACCACATGTATATGGTAATTTAAAACAACAACCTCATATTGTGTAGATAACTTATAACAAGATTGCCATGTTTTATATAGAAACACATCTATAAATAATTATGCGCATGATTAATCTGTGTCATCGCATCACCATATGTAATGTAATTTGTACAAAGTGGATAAATAAATAAAATCTGTAATAGATTTAAGAGTTGAGCTAAAGCAGAGATCGAGCATAGTATTGCCAAAACAACAGAGTCTAAAGATGGAAGTCATAAATCAGGTAGATTCACAGTTCCCACGACAGGCCACCCACACTGTCACATGTGGTGGAATGCAGAGACCCCTCTCACACCTGGACAGGTAAAGGCGCCCTTTCTCAAACGCCCCTGTCACATAAGGTCGCCCCGTCTTTTAGCCTATAAATACATCACTTTTACAGGGGCTTGACAGCTCAGTTGAGTTCAGTTCAGTACAGTTGAGTTTAGTTCACCCTCAGCGAAGCTCACGTCGGTTGTCACCAAGGTCCTCCTCATTCACCATGTAGACTAGTAAGGACTCTTCTATCTCCATCTTTCGCTCCCGGCTCAAATTTTATCTGTTTACGGAACTTTCTTAGTGCAACTGTGTCTTCGTTTTTTGTGTGGATATCCCCAGCTTTCCACTCTGCCTCGACCACGACTGCCTGTATTTTGTGAGAACTTTTAAAGGTCTTCCAAGGTGCAGAGAGGTACTGGAAAACTCTACATCCTGACTGTTCCTCTTGGTCAACACAGTACAACAAGAGCTACCAGGACTTAAACATTATTTCAGTAGTCGACAGGATATTCTATAAGTCGACAAACATCAAACTCAACAAATCATTACAGTGAGTCGACAAGATCACTTATTACATTAGTCGACAGGATCTCTACAAAAGCTACTGGAATTCTTACTCATCATTACATGAGTCGACAGGATGACCAAAACGAAGGATGACACAACGAAGAGGTAAGAAGACTGTTCAGATAGGAAGCGAGAAAGAGCGAAGATGGAGGAACAAGCCCGACCATTCCAACGAAACGTCCAAGCAATCTCTCCCCAAGATATTTACGGAAGAAACGCCGCCCCAACGGACTTCCGCATACCCGCTAACCGATCGCCAACGCCGGGAGCAAGCTGTCTGACCACCCCAACGACACAGCCGAGCTTCCCACACGACATGGAAACCGAGCAGCGATGTGGCCCAAATCCTGTGACAAGTTCCACACCTTCGACTTGACATCGTCGAGACAATGCTCAAGGCAACAAGCCACAATCAACTTCACAGAAGCTACAAGCGTCTACAAGCTCTACATGGAGCGTCTTCAACGTCAGCAGGAATACAAGCCAAGACCAAGTTTCCTGACTGAACTTTCACACAACTGTAAGTTTAAAAAAAAAAAACCTACCTTAACTTTATCCTCAAGTTCAAAACTTGATTCCCTATAAATTTTGTATTTATATTTTCACTTTAAGCATTTTAAAATCAATTTTTACCTTTTTTATATTATTTTTAATTCAATTTTTAAAACTTTCACATTCTCATTGATCAAATTTACTTTAATTTTTAATCAGATTATAAATTTCAAGTTATTACTCTCAATTTTACTTAAAAAAAAAAAAAAAAATTTGCCCATCACGCATTTTTACTAATTTACTAATTTTACATGTCTATCCAAAATTTATCTAAAATGGTACTATCCAAATATGCAACTTGAAAAAAAAATCATTATTATTATTTAAAAAAAAATCTCATTCATCATAATTCTCAAATTATTTTTGTTTTACTTATTAGTTATCTTTATATCAAAAGACCAATATCTTTATCAATTCTTAAAATTTGGTAATGTTCACCATTTTAAGTAAGCGCCCAATTCAAATTATTTGTAACTCTCACGACATTGCCCTTTTATAAGAATCATTTTAATTATCATAATCAACAATTTAAAAAGTATATTCAAATTTTAAATATAAATTAACATAGGTGAAACGCATTTTTTTTAATTGCAAAAATCGGAAGATACAATATCTTCAAAAACACCACTAGGGAAAACAACTATCTTTCCCAAAACAAGTTAGGAATAAAGATTCACTCCACTTCACCGCCAGTAGCTAATTTAAGTCACAGCCTTCCAAAACGATTACAATCGTTAATATTCGAGGATAAATACACTCCCTCGTTTTTTTCCTTTTTACATGCATGATTGATCATCAACACATTTCTTTCAAAAAACCTTACAACACCCTCGCATCACTATCTCAAATTGGCAACAATTATTAGTGCGCGACTCAACACACAAATCCAATTTCGAGCTCCACTTAGCTCTATATCGTCGCCACAATAAAATAATTTCACATTAAGCGTGCCACATCCACTAACAGTCAAATATTCTCTCGATGTGTTTCATACAACAACCACCCATGACTTTATTAAATTTGTTATTCATGGTGAAACAGGTTAGATTTGTACCAAACTGAGACTTCACGTGACACCTTTTCATTCACATTTCTCACTTCGTGTCACAGTGCCACACCACAAAACTTTTTCACTTTTCAGGCCAAAGACGCCTTCACGCCTGTGACACCACATCTCAACTCAAAGCGTGTCCACGTTGAAAGTCGAACTTTCACCACACATCTAAACCTGACAACACTGAATAATATTTTTTCTAAACTAACTTCGAAACACAACAACTACGAACACCGAGAAAATCATATCTTTCAAATATAACAGTAAATTGCCAACTCAACAAAAGTAGAAAGTCAGTTTCAAGTAAGACAGAAAATAAACACCCCGCACATGTGACCACCCCACAAATAGTTTCCGTGAAAAAAAGGAAGTGGACGCTCTTTATGACGTCGCTCCCCTGGTCACTGTTATCTTTTGAGAATATCTTCTCTCCCCCCTCAAGCAGTCATCTTGACCGCTAGCTTCATGATCGCCATTTTAAACAAATGTTTCAAACCAACCATTTAGATTTCCTCGAGAATCTCACAAATCTCACCAACGAGATATCACAACACAACATACATTAAACATTTTACATGTTAAATTGATAACACCAATTAAAACAATTTGGTTAAGTCTTATATAGACTTTTTAACGCGAAAGAGAAATCATTCTCTACATACCAGCATTGAGGACAAACGAAAAGATCATTTCACATATTCCCAGTTTCAGAGTCATAGAAACACCGATGTTACCAAAGGGATATAATCTAGTCACACACCACAACTGTAACTTTTCGTCAAAAGAGACAATTTTTGTTCAATTTTACACTACTTAAAATTTATCCAATCATTAATAACCTTCAATTATATTATAAATTTTGTATAAAATCTTGAATAATTATTCTTATTCTTACCTTTCAATTATATAAACAAATTTTTTAATCCAACATTAAAAAAAAAAAACCTTTAATCAAATTTACTTTTATTTTTCATGATATTATTTTAGTATTGTAAAACATCTAATTGTTTCAAAAATTATTTTTATTTTATTATTTATTATATATTTTATAGATTACAGGTTTAATTTTGTCCACTTACACTTTTTGTACCCGCAATCATATTTCTATATTTCTATTCACTATATTTTATTTGTTTAAATACCTTTATTATCTGACAAAGTTTATCATCCACTATCGGGCATCTACAACAATCGTTTTCAACAATCATATTCTTTAACCAATTCCCTATATTTTTCATCACTATCTTTGCAGTCATTGCGTCACATCAACGTAGAAAAACGACAGCACTGCTTGACAATTTATTTTTTTTATTTCGTAATTCAACAAACTCCTTGAACACAGTTCCCCAGACTTACAAATCCAAACTTCTGGTCTGAACAAGCTTCAAGAGTTTATTTCATTTCATCCGCAGAGCAAATCACCAACGCATACACAAAGCGTTCACTTTTTTCAACTTTCAATTTTTTTTTTCAGCTCTAGCGGACCACATTCAACCTTTGATTTCGAGTCAAGTCAGATCACCTACTGTCGCTACAATTCTACTTATCGCATGGCTCTATTTCACTCCTTTCTCAATCATATTAATAAGCAACTTTTCTTCAACAACTTTTAACCCAATAATCCTAAAATTGTGACAAAACACTGTAACCCTTATATAGGATCGCAAGTGAAACATTGCCAAGGAAGACAGCTCAAGTCTATATCCTCGCTTTGCACCTGGATCTGAGTATTTGGTTTACATGGGCACTTCTAACAATTACATATTCTTCAACAACTTTTCAACCCAATAACACTACAATTGTGACAAAGCACTGTTACCCTATACAGGATAACAGGTGAAACATTGCCTAGGAAGACGCTCAAGTCCATATCCTCGCTTTGCACCTGGACCTAAGTATTTGATTGCATGTGTAAATCTCACAATTGCTTATTCTTTAACTACTAACCCTGTCCAACGCCCACCAATATTCTCTTAGAATGTGAATTTTTATGTCATCATTTTATTTTAATCATCTTTTTTGTTAATCAAACACAATGTCATTTTTATTTCACTTTTATATATCCAACAAATATCATCTTGTTATAGCCCTTTTTAACCCTCACAGTTTAAATTAATTAAAAGAAATTTTAATTACTTACCTGTGTTAGAGAGGATTTACCCGCCTAAACCCGGATAAACCCTTTCACTCCCGGGGCCCATCTATGGTAATTTAAAACAACAACCTCATATTGTGTAGATAACTTATAACAAGATTGCCATGTTGTATATAGAAACACATCTATAAATAATTATGCGCATGATTAATCTGTGTCATCGCATCACCATATGTAATGTAATTTGTACAAAGTGGATAAATAAATAAAATCTGTAATAGATTTAAGAGTTGAGCTAAAGCAGAGATCGAGCATAGTATTGCCAAAACAACAGAGTCTAAAGATGGAAGTCATAAATCAGGTAGATTCACAGTTCCCACGACAGGCCACCCACACTGTCACATGTGGTGGAATGCAGAGACCCCTCTCACACCTGGACAGGTAAAGGCGCCCTTTCTCAAACGCCCCTGTCACATAAGGTCGCCCCGTCTTTTAACCTATAAATACATCACTTTTACAGGGGCTTGACAGCTCAGTTGAGTTCAGTTCAGTACAGTTGAGTTTAGTTCACCCTCAGCGAAGCTCACGTCGGTTGTCACCAAGGTCCTCCTCATTCACCATGTAGACTAGTAAGGACTCTTCTATCTCCATCTTTCGCTCCCGGCTCAACTTTTATCTGTTTACGGAACTTTCTTAGTGCAACTGTGTCTTCGTTTTTTTGTGTGGATATCCCCAGCTTTCCACTCTGCCTCGACCACGACTGCCTGTATTTTGTGAGAACTTTTAAAGGTCTTCCAAGGTGCAGAGAGGTACTGGAAAACTCTACATCCTGACTGTTCCTCTTGGTCAACACAGTACAACAAGAGCTACCAGGACTTAAACATTATTTCAGTAGTCGACAGGATATTCTATAAGTCGACAAACATCAAACTCAACAAATCATTACAGTGAGTCGACAAGATCACTTATTACATTAGTCGACAGGATCTCTACAAAAGCTACTGGAATTCTCACTCATCATTACATGTATATATTGAGATTTACATTTATATAAATTAAGCATTGATGATAAAAATAAATTGTTCTCTGGCGTTGTTACATATCGTTTATTTATAAATTTTTTTGCCATTATGAAGGCAAAAAAAAACAATAAATAAATAAACAATGATTAAAATGAATAAAACTATTGAATATATTTCCCCCATGGCTTTATCTTCTAACCTCAAGAAAGTTTATTATGAAAATCCATTAGTTATATAATAATATTTTATATTTAAAAATGAAGTTTTAAAACCTCCAGCCACATATCGAACGATGTTTTCAACAATAGACGCCAATAATAATAACTTTAGAGAAGAGTTTAAAAATATCTTTTTTTCTTTGTTAAAATAAATTCCAAATGACAATAAACATATATTTAAACGAGATTCATGCGATTTTCTAAAGATATAAATAATATAAATTTTCTCTCTATATTTGTTTAAAGAAAGCATTCAATCATAAGCAGCAAAATAGAATTGTTTACCAAGTTGATTGAAGGCTTGATGAAACATGGTGAAAGACGGAGGTGGTGCAACGACGCGACTTGAAACAAAAGTTTTACTGCCTGTTGTAAAATGGGAAGGAAGGAAGGAAGCTCTTAGCTAATAAGAAGATTTTTTCCTGATTCTGAAGAAACCGTTTTAGAAAGAGGAATTTGTTTGTGATGGAAATACAGCATGGGGTGAAGTAATCAAACTACGATTAGCTTTGTTGAGGTGATTGTGTTTGCACATGGTCCTGCAATGTACGTTTGGTGTTTATTAGTAACAGATTTTTAAACGAGGCAACCTTTTACGAATTGAGAAAAAAGCATCTCGATTAGTTAATGTATATTCTGAAAGATAGCTCAAGTCACCAGCAATTTTAAGTTGCATGATTAGATGAGATGCATTTTTCTTAATTTAATCGCCTGAATTCAGTGCAATTTTTATTTTATACTATTTTCAAGGAATTATTTTATTTGAATTCCCCATCTCTATCTACTATAGGAAGAGATGCTGCCTTGGATGGGTTCCTTGAGTTGGGCCACTATGTTTATGGCTATGGGTGGCATTGTGGTAATCTACGGCGTCGCTCTTCTGTCCAGGTTCCATTCTCTGCGTTGTCTCTGGTATGGAGAATCCTGGCGGCTGATTGATGTGAAAGACAGGTTATTCTGTCTGCTGGAAGATGTAGTATTGCAAGCACTAGCAGTCAGGGAGCCAGAGTGATATCAGACGTCAATGGGTAAATACAAAGGACGAGGCAGGTTGGATGTCACCTCAAACAGAGGCTAGCGCCGAAAACGCGGACGAGGTTCAGAAGGTTGTGATCTATATGAGAGGGAAAGATGATCTGTCATTGTCCGCCCGTTTGTCGGTGTCCAGTGGCGGTCGTAAAACGTAAAACTGGAAGTTTCCTTGGAGGAAATGAATAATCTTGACAAAATTCGACCTCGGGCCCTGCTTGCCTTGGGTGCAGTTTTCTCAATAAAACTTTATTATCTTGTTTGTTATTACCTGATGGCCAAGCTGCGCGGTGAAGTTTATCTACATTTAGGGGCTGTTACACTATTTATAATTATGGTACATATGAAATTCTAGTCTGTATTGAAATATATTACTACACATCACATAAAAGCATAAGGCGCCTCTCCCGTCAAAATAAACGTCACAACTAGACGCCATCTATTGACTGTCACCGCAAACTAGCGGCCTCGGGTAGGTGACAAAGCCACAGCACTAGCTTTGGAAAACTGAGAAGCGTCCACCTGGAGACCAAGGTTTCGGGCTAATGGCCCTGGTCAGCTCAGGACGAACTTTATTCCATGAGATTCCACGGGACCTAATGGAATCTTCACAATCCGCAATAGATGACGTCTAGTTTTAACGTTTATTTTGACGGGAAAGGCGCCCTATGCTTTTATAGATCAATTTCCTCCCGAAAAAATTTCATCTATATTTTGGCCATAGGTCGTAGCCTAAACACCCTAGCGTTGTCTTCGTGGGTCAGGGCATGGCAGGGGAATCTAGGAGTCAGTGACCGTATAATTGAGTCTAAAGCAACCATTGGCCTCAAAATCTGCTCAGCTATCCTCCCCTTTAAATATGATCATCATAAACTTAACGCTATCTATTGTTAAAAATTAGAAATAATTTTTAAAGCTACTACTATTGTATTAGACTGTATTTCTGATATACCCTGCATTTTTTACAGAATACAGTAAATATATGGGAGTTTTAGGATGACTATTCTAAAATTCATATATCTACACAATTATTTTAAAACGTCCTTTTACTGTATTCTATAAAAAATCAGGGTATATGAGAAAATCAGTCTAATACAAGCTAGTTGTTGTCACGGAAAAAATAAGAAAAGCCATGGACCTAGGCAAAATAACAGGAGCCGTGTTCTTCGATATCGCCAAAGCTATCGACATAGTCTGGCATGAGGCCCTGCTCTACAAAATGTGCAAAAAGTACCTTCCTGGAGACATCATAAAAATAACGCAAAACTTCTTAACGAATAGAACATTCAAGGTACGAATATAAGACGAACTGTCAACAACTAGGAACATCCTTGCTGGGGTCCCCCAAGGATCAGTCACAGGACCAGCCTTATTCGACATAAATATAGACGACTTTCCCTGTATTGAAGACACCTCTTTAACCTAATTGCTGATGATACCGCCATTTTGGCCTCGACATACACCTTCTACAGAATCCACATGAAACTCCAAGAGGCCTGTATCTTTTCCACACTCTAGTGTAAAAGATGGCGAGTCACAATGAACCCCCAAAAAAGTGATGCAATAATTTTCTAAAAAAAAAAGACAAAATCAAGAAACCTTTGGACGAACTCTTCGTCTTCGAAGACAATATTAAATGGAAAGAGAATATCCGATACCTAGGGATGACCCTAGACGAGCACCTAGCCGTCAAAAAATACATTGAAAACAGAATCAATTTGGCGAAAGCTGCCCAACATCGACTATCCCTGCTTTTAGGAACGAAAATAAAATTATCCCTTCATTGCAAAAGAACCATTTACACGTCAATAATAAGACCAATACTCATATACGGCTACCCCATTTTTATTACAGCACATAAGACCATCCTTAAAAAGTTAGAAGTCTTTGAAAATGAAATGATAAGAAAAAAACATGTCTCCACCCTGGTTCGTTCGGAACACAATCCTCAGGAACGATCTGAATATCGAAAACATCAATGACTACATTATTAGACAATCATTTAAATTCTACGAGAAATCCGAAAAATTAGAAAACCCCACCTTCAAGAAAGCCACAAACTACAAATGCGGAAAAAAAGGAAAATAAGAAATTTAAAACCTAGACAAATTCTTCATCAATTGAGCCAGAATAACGAAAAGTAGAAAAAAAAAAAGAAAAAATAAACCCACCTTGAATATCAAGCAAGCCAGACAAAAGAACAATATCCCCAAGGACCTGAGAATCCGGACATCAATATAAATTAATATCTATATATATATATAAATGGATGTTTGCATGTTTGTTTGTTTGTTTGTATGTCCGGTATACAAATTCGCAGTAGTTCACTAAATCAAACCAAAATTTCCATACATAGGTACAAATATACGGGGAAGACGATAGGCTATTTTTAAAATATATAAATCAATTATTAAAACTATATATTCAAATTATTCTACTTAGCTCACGAACAGCGCCCTCTATCAAATATTAGATTAAATTATGCTGATGCAAACAAATAGATAATGCTAATGACAAACAATTATAAAAAAAATCTTATCTAAATATATATCACTCGGGTAGATATGCACACGGGTCAATCCCGGGGCGAAGCCCGGGTCGCCCGTCTAGTAAATTATAATTGTAAATTAACCCCTGTACATAACCATCACCCACAGTATATTGTAAATATGATGATCTAGGTTGCTCTTTTTGAGCGGCACCTAATAAAGGTATTTGGAACTAGTCTAATACAATAGTAGACATCGATTCTGGTTAGCAGCCCCGTAAATAAAGATATTTCCATACAATAGTAGAGCGGTCTGAAAATTAAACTGACGAAACCGCTGGGAGGGTTCACTACTGATGAACTTTGCTCTCCCTCTTCAATTTATATACATTGTAATATAAGTGCTGTAGAAGTATCCTTTAATTAGCCGAGTGACTCAGGAAACGCCCCAGGTTTACCTGAAAGTCCTCTGAAGAAACATTACCAGTATAGATGGTGGACTAAAAATTTCAATGAGTATATTCTGATTTATTAGAAGCAGCATTTCCAGTGAGGTTAAATAAAATACTCTTTAGGCAGAGTATACACATTCGGGCAGATACGGAAATACGGATAACTCCCGGGCATTCAGAGTAGAACCCTAAGAAAATTTCAACAGAGTAAAGTAACAAAGTATTTCTGATTATAAGCAGAAAAGTAATTAAAAATCGAATTAGAAACACGAAATATCTACCATTATACATTAACAAAATTCAATAATACAAAAGCACTTATTTAAAAAACAAAGCAATTTGGTGATGATAAATATATAAAGTAAAATTTGAAGCAAAAAATCAACGATTGGAAAATTGAATAAATTTAAAGAATAAATATATATACTAATATATTTATTCGAAAAATAAAAATAAGTGTGACACATGAAGTAAAAAATAACGAAAATATTGGTATATAGATCGCTTGGAATAGTTCAGTATCTTTGGAGGAGATTGCTTTAAACTTAACAACTAAAAACTCTGTTAGTATATTATCTATAACAGCCCTGACCAACCTAAATGACGCCACGGGCCTTTTTGATTAGGAGCAATGTTACAGGACCGAATTTTAAGAAAATGTGCTTTAAGAAATGTAAAAGAAATAAAATACGTAATTTACGAATAAACTCTTTATTGTTTCAATTAAATGTTAGTCTTATCTAATGTGAAATTTGTTTTCCTTCTTTTTTTTTCATTTAACTTTTTTAAATCTACATTTATGTTTGATATTGCATGCACATCTAAGTTGATTTTATAAATTAATATCTAATTCTAACACATTTTAAATAAAAAAATATTATAATTATTTCAATATATATTTTCTGTTTTTGAATATACAGACGAGAAATGTAAGTTACAAAAGAAATATAAAGTTAAATGGCGAGCCGCAAAATTTTTTACGGCGGGCCGCGGGTTGGCCAGGCCTGAACTATAAGGATATGAGTGATGATATTGGATTCTCCGATTACTGAAATATGACAGATAAATTAAAATAATTATTGACTCTTGGCAGATTTTTGCTTGTAAAAAATGTTCAAAAGCAAAATTTGTCGATAATAAATAAATAAAGCAAAATTTGCAAGCAAAAATCTACGATTGGAAAATTTAATAAATAAAAATTACTTTTTTTGGAGAATAAAAATAAGTGTGGCACATGAGTAAAAAATAATGAAATTTTTGGTATATAGGTCGCTATGTATAGTTCAGTTTCTTTGGAGGAGATTGAGCAAAACATTACAACTAAATACTCTGTTAGTGTATTATCTTTATGGATAACATGTACCAAAAGAGGCACCTCTTCTTTTAAATATGCATTAAAACAATATACTATATTTATCGTTCCAGTAAAAAAATAATTGTGGTGATAAAGAAAGAGCCACAACACCAGTTTTGGAAAATTCAGACGTAAGCTAACAACCTGTATACCATGGTACTGTCTATGGCCATTATTACCATCTTCAAGGTTTTTTTTTTGCTGGAATGATAAACATTCGTGCTTAAATGCTTCTGTTTCTTATATAAAGATGGGGCATTATCAATTTAAAATAATTATGCCTAACAGGAAGTACTTATTGTTTGTGGAAGAGCATTGTTCGATGCAAATATTTATATGTAATTCTGCTGTCTTAAAAGTTTATGTTCATAGTTTTCTTGAAAACCATTTCTAATATTCCACTCTTCATTGCAGCATAAATAAGCAGAATCGTCCAATACAATATTAGAGCTCTAATTAGATTAAATTGGCGAAGCCGCAGGCAGGGTTCACCACTGGTGAGCCAAGCCCTCCCAATATTTTTTAATCTCAGTTCAGACAGTAGAAATTTGTTTTATAGGTAAAAAGAAAAATTCGTGCTTAATACTTCTATTTTTCAAAATGATACATTTTTATTGTTTTAATGCATATTCAAACGAAGAGGTGCCGCTTTTGGTACATGAATACCATCCTCCTGAAACTTAAAAAAAAAAAGTATTTTGAAAAGAAAAGTATAACTTGTTGCTAAAATTATTTCTAATATCCGTAGTTTGTCTTCCCCATACTACCCAAGTTCTTATTAAAATGTCAATTAGAAAGAGTTTAGAATGCCAGTGCAATTTATTTTTACTAAAACGATCACCTTTTTAACATAAAAGAATAGGGATGAAATGAAAGAATTGTGAGATGTGTGAACCAAAATATTAACAAATTAAAAATATAGGGATGAAATAAAGATATTCGCTTACATTTACAGTAAAAACGTAATATCGATGAAAGAATAATTGAAATCTGTTTTTTTTTTTTTTTTAAATAACATTCGATATTTCCACTCAGAACGCGCGGATCTGGTATCTCTCTCTCTGATATTTTCCATTTTACCTGATTCCACAAACTGAAATATATTATTTTCTCTTTAAAAACAATTCCTTGTTTATTAGGATTATATATTTTTTTATTTCCCTCTATTTATACCCCCCGAGAATTATAATTTTAGAATGAATATTTAAGATACTTTTGAACATGCGTCTTTTTCTTAAGATCTATATAATTTTTGAAGGGTTATATATAAGGGTGTATTTATTACGTTTATGTATATCCTAATGCTAAGCTGCAAAACATCCCATCTCAACCATTTTTCTTATTATAAATATTTTAAATGTGTCCCTGTGTGCCTCACCCCTTATATATTTCCAATGTAATAACATTCTGTAACAAAGGAATGAACAGAAATTAAAATAAAAAAGCCCTTTGACACAAAGGCAATAAGTAAGTCGGCTAAGTTGCATGGGTGAGAAAAATAGAGGGATGCAAAGTTAAAATAAGATACTTCTTCCCCATTAAACGTGTCAGTCATTTTTCTCTGACGTATCACCTTCTGATTGGTCCCGCAAATCAGGTAACCTTCAGGTCCAGGGCAGATTGTACAGAGGCAGCATACAGAAGTCAGAGTTTTCACGGACAATAGAAATTAGACAGTTGACAGATCCAGCAGTCTAGTCCCAACTTCACGCTAGTGAATCTACCATCTCCTTCAGAACTTTTCGTTAACTTCCCGTCAATCCTTGTGCACACCTAAAATCACCATGGTTTAAGAATCACTTTAATTTCATTGTTTCTTTTCGGGAGCTTCTTGTTTCCGAGATCGATCGTGTATCTTTTCTTATTTAACAAAGGAGAAGCCGTTTGGCCATCGACTGCAAAAACCAAGTGGAGATTTTAGATTAACCGCGTAGCTGGGAGGGATATATTTCTCCCTCTTTATAGAACTTTCGAGATCATCATACATCTATATATATATATAAATGAATGTATGTGTGTGTGTCCTTTATGCCTGACCAAACCACTCATTGGAACGCCATGAAACTTTGGGAAGTTATTTAGTATAGTACTGGGAAGGTTTCTGAAAAATAATTTCTTGAATATCTTGAATATCCTTAGAGTTATTTGCAGATTTGTAGATTAAACTCGCAAGCAGCGCCACCATTGCGACGATGATAACAATTTTTTTTTATCTATGAGTTTTATTATCACTAAGTTTATTATCTTAAAGATTATTTATCAAAAGTAAGATTATCTCAGGATTTTTTTTAAATTTATTTATTTATTTCAACACACAAACGCGATATCCCGGCTAGGGATAATTGCGTCGATTTACATTTTTTAAACAGAAACAGTTATAAAATTTTTACAAAAAAAAAGTAATCGAAATAAAAAGAGAAAAAATATATATATATGTAGGATGGTTGTTCCGTGAAGTGTTGGTGTGGCTTGTGGAAAGGCTGCTGATAAAATTATAATTAAAATTAATTTATTTAAAGCAAGAAATTATAAAGAGAAAAGAAGCAACGGTTGAAATAACGGCCGTCGGCTTTTAGCCTTCTTGTTTACCGCGTCAGTGGCCAGAGTCTCTGATGACGTCCCGCGCGAATGCGTAGTCAGGTTGACGCCCGCCGATGCCGAGGCCGTCTTCGTTCGGCTCGCTGAAGCAAAGTGTAGTCGCCACACTACTCCCCCTCCAGTAGGATCTTTCCAGCGATCCTATGCAATCTTATTGGCTTGCCAAGTTGGGGTCTTGGGAAAACATCGGTCCTTCTGATGTGAAAGCAGGCTTGAGGCGGTCGATTGACACCCACGTGGATATCTTTTTAATTTTCAGTTTGTAAATTTTGGGTTTCCTAAAAAGGACTTCATATGGACCGTCGTATGGGGGAGCTAGCGGTGGCAATATCAGGTCCCGACGTAGATAGACATGGGAACATGTCTCGAGTGGTTTGGGCACGTAAACGTGGCGGTTCCCATGTGGTTTGCTTGGTGCAGGTTTCAGAGATGCCATGGCGCGCTTGAAGTCCTCCAGCCACGGTTCGGTAGGCGAGCTTGCAGAGGGGGGGGGTCCTCAAAAAATGTTCCTGGAAGGGGTAGGGGCTTCCCATAGACCAGCTCAGCGGTTGTGGTGTTGAGATATTCCCTTAGCGACGAACGAATCCTTAGGAGCACCAGGGGAAGTTTCAAGGACCAGCTCGTGGAATCGTGACAGCGAAGGGAGTCTTTCAGCTGTCTGTGGAATCTTTCTACCAGGCCGTTTGCTGCTGGGTGGTAGGGTGATGTCCTTATTCTGTTGATTCCCAGAAGCCGTGTCAACTCACCGAAAAGTGCTGATTCAAACTGCCTGCCTTGGTCTGTAGTCACTTTTGCTGGCACGCCAAAACGAGATATCCAGACCGATAGGAAGGCATTTGCTACTGTTTTGGCGGTGATGTCCTGTATGGGTAGGGCTTCGGGCCACCTAGTGAATCGTTCGACGCAGGTGAATATGTACCGATAGTTTTCACTCGGTGGTAATGGTCCGACCAGGTCAATGTGAACATGACTGAACCTTCCGTCTGGGGGACTAAACGACTGAAGGGGCGTTCTTGTGTGTCTAGCGGTTTTGGAGACTTGGCAGCGGTGGCAGGCGCGAGTCCAAAGTACGCAATCCTTCTTGACGGCCGGGCAGACGTAATGGGCGGTGACCATCCTTGTAGTAGCTCGTACTCCGGGGTGAGACAAGTTGTGGTATGCAGAAAAAATTATGCGGCGACAGGGTGCGGGTACGAATGGTCTGGGTTTTGCTGTGGAAACGTCACAGTACAGGGAAATGTTCGTTTCTGGGATTTGTACTTTTTCCAGTTGTAGTGAGCTGCGGTTTTCCGATGTCAAGAGAGCTTGTAGCTCCTGGTCTACTGCTTGCGCTTCGGCGAGGGATTTCGGGTCATAAGGTTGGTGATGGGAGATGGGTTCCACGTGGATGTCAATCGACCGCCTCAAGCCTGCTTTCACATCAGAAGGACCGATGTTTTCCCAAGACCCGAACTTGGCAAGCCAATAAGATTGCATAGGATCGCTGGAACCACCCGGGGACGCCACAATTTGTGGCTTTTTACAAGATTCTGACTAGTGAGCTCTGGGAATTGTCTGAGTATTCTGGAGTGAGGCGAATTGGCGATTGTAAGGTGAATGCTAACAGCGGGGGAAGGGGAAACTTGTCCAATGGAGTGAAGGGAAGATACTGGGTCGCTCAGCCGGTGATTACGCAGGTCTACTGTCAGCCCGTAATGTCGGAGAAAGTCTGCGCCGATGATGGACACGCCGACGTCGGCTATGATGAAAGGCCAACAAAATAATCGTCCGAGACCGAGGTCAAGCTCAAGATGTCGTTCCCCGTAAGTGTGGATGATAGATCCGTTAGCTGCGAAAAGCTGCCTGTGCGAGGGCCTAGCGTTTTTTACTGGTGGTGGAATCACCGAGACTTCGGCTCCAGTGTCGACCAAAAACAAATAGGCGCTGCGTCGGTCCGTAATGAAGAGCCGGCGAGTAAGGCCTGCGCCGTCAGTGGCTCCTACTGACGGCGGGCGTATTCGTTTCCCTGGACCTTGAAGTTGCATGGTTGAAGGCACTTCCTAGCTTGCGCTCCAAACTTCATATGGTACCAGCAAGTTCCTGCGTTTCCTTTTTTGTTGTGGGTCGGGTACCTAGCGTTCGGATAGCGATTGTGTGGGGTGTCCATGGATGACTTCAAAGCTTCGATTTGCGTATGCAGGTCTTGGATTTGCGTCATCATCAGCTGTTGGTGGGCTTCCGCGCTATGACCTGTGCTTGGTTGGTCCACTGCTGAGAGCGTTGGCAGTATGGCTTCGTGTATGTTGTCTGCCATTTCCGCCAGCTTACTCAAACTTGTTTCAGAGGATGCTGCGAGAGCGGCCCTTATGTCCTGAGGTAGGCGTCGAGTCCACAGCATTTTCAGTGCTGTATCGGAGAAATTTCTTCCTGCCTGATGTTGCATCGCGGCTAGGACTGTTGATGGCTTCTGATCTCCCATGGGACGCCCATCCAGAACTTGTAAGATTTTAGTTTGTTTTAATTGACCGAGTCGTTGGAGAAGGCCTGCTTTCAGCGCATCGTATTTACCAGAGGGTGGGGGGGCCGTTACGATGTCCGCGACGTAAGTAAGGGTTGGCTGGTCTAGGCTCGTTACCGTTGCTTGGAATTTAGTTTCGTCGCGGGAGATCTCGGCTAGACCGAAAGCGGCTTCTAGCTGGCTTATCCACAGTTCAACGTTGTTGGGCCAGAATGGTGGTGCACGGAAAGCCAATCTTGATATTTGGGAGGGTGCCGTGGATGTTGGCCCTTCCGGATGTTCCGTAGTTGCGTCTTGCATTCTGGGGCTGTTGAAAGTTTCGTGGATGAAATAAAAAAATATATATAGAAGTGTGATTAAAATAACTTTTGCATCACGTCCGGCTCACCAATTTGTAGGATGGTTGTTGCGTGAAGTGTTGGTGTGGCTTGTGGAAAGGCTGCTGATAAAATAATAATTAAAATTAATTTATTTAAAGCAAGAAATTATAAAGAGAAAAGAAGCAACGGTTGAAATAACGGCCGTCGGCTTTTAGCCTTCTTGTTTACCGCGTCAGTGGCCAGAGTCTCTGATGACGTCCCGCGCGCATGCGTAGTCAGGTTGACGCCCGCCGATGCCGAGGCCGTCTTAGTTCGGCTCGCTGAAGCAAAGTGTAGTCGCCACATATATATATATTAGGAACCTGAACCTTTCAGGTTTGAAAGAAAATCATGAATATATTTACAAAAATAATTAAACTTATGATAATTCTCTCTGCTATTTACAAATTGATATAGATCTACAACCTCATTTATTGTCTGTTGTCTAGCGGTGAAGAAGAGTGGACATTCCAGCAGTAGGTGTCTCGAGTCCTGGAATTCGTTGCCACAATGACAGCTAGAGTCTTCACTCGCGCCAATTTTTGATAAAAATCCCTTAAAATTTCCATGGTTCGTTATGAATTGTGAATTATAATAGTTTGGTCGAAAATATTTCGGAATTGCATAAGGAAAGAAACTTTGAAATGTTTGATTAGTATTCTTTTTCAGTAAATTAATCCTTGATATAATGAAATCTTTGAGTATACCTGGAATATACAAATCATAAAATTGTTCATCTTCTGTTGATAAATTATTCAACTCATATATATATATATATATAACCTATAATTCTAGATTCCATATAATCAGTGATCAAAGGAATATTGGCTAAGGTGTAAACACAGTTATAACTGGTTGTTTTATATGTTAGGGTACACCATAGCAGAATTTGATATTGCATTGAGTTCAGTTTGTACTTATATTTTTTGCTAATAAATTGAAACCATATTTCTGTTCCGTAAGTTAACGTTGGTCTTATTATAGATTTATAAAGTGTAAGCCTTTTTTTGGGTGCTAAGACCCCAAGATTGTCCACATATTGAAAAAAGAAGGTTTTTCAATCTTTGGGTTTTGTTTAGTATAATGTTAAGGTGAGGGCCAAAATTCAATTTGTTTTTCCATCTATGATTCGCAATCGTAATTCCTAGAATTTTAATTTCTTCTACGGGCATAATAATATTGTCTCTAAAATTAATTGAAATTTTGTCTTTATTGTGCAAGTGTAAAATACTAGTTTTATCAAGATTGATATTCAGCTTATTATCATTACACCATTGATCTATCTTTTCCAAATTAAACTCAATAGACTTTTTTAGATTTGTTAGCCCATTATTCCAACATATAATAGTTACATTATCAGCATAGCAAATGATTTCAGAGTTTGGTGATTGCAAATTAGTTAGCAGATCATTTAAATATATCAGCCATAACAACGGAGACAATGGTCCACCCTGAGGACAGCCCTTTGTTAATATCTTTGAAACTTTCAGATTATTATACTTGAAAATCGTTTTTCTATTTTTCAAAAAAGAACGTAAAATTTTGATCAATTCAACTGGTAAATTGTCTTCGTCTAATTTCTTAAACAAGGCTGGCCACCATGTATTATCAAACGCTCCTTGTATATCAATTGCAATCAGCCTAACTAGTTGTTTCTGTCTATGTTCCATTATGATCTTTGTGATTTCTTTCAAACAGGTTGTTGTTGACTTATTCTTCAAGAAACCATGTTGTCTGGGGCTAAGGAGATCATTTTTTTCATAGTATTCGTATATTTTATTTTTCAAAATCTTTTTCAAATATTTTTGATAAGTTAGAAATTAATGAAATAGGTCGATAACTCTTTACTAATTCTATTTATTATTATATATATATGTAGTATATTTTTGTGTGAGACAGTTCACAACCTTCTGATTTTATTGTAATCCCATCTCTATATAAATATGTATCAACCTTGTAAGATGGATGTCACAATAAAGCAAAGAGGGAGGTAGACCCGGTGGCCGGCCAAGGTCAGACTATTGCAACCAAAACCAATCTATCGAAACCAAAACCTAAGATGAAAGGCTAGACACCGAGGCGCGCCGTTACGCCTGAGCAAACAAACAGCTTGACCAGCAGCCAATGAGAGTCAAGGCCAGGGTAGACGGTTGAGGGTTGCTATATATAGGGGTCGTTAGAAAGTTTCGTCAGTTAGTTAGATAGATAGATAGTTATTAGTTGTTTCAGAGCGACGCGGTTATACGGTCGGATCTTTCACTCACCCCTATCCGCGATGTAGGGCATCCGTGACGCCCGTGGCCCGACTGACTTCGTCCGTGGTCTACCTCTTTCTCTTGGAGTTACCATCTAGACCTGCCTCTGTCTCTTGTTGTCCCAGTGCGGGAATCCCATCACGCACCCACTACCATGACTGCCCAGCACATTCCACATCGGGTTTACTACAGAACCCGTTAAAGTCGACAGGATGACTGAGGACAGCAACATACAGAGGATGACGGAGGCCGGAAACGAGTACTTCGCGGATGCCCTCACCAACATGCAGCCCCACTGCGAAGACCGAGTAAGCCGCCTAAAAGACACCATGCGAGGACTTGCTGCGCCTCGGACCGAGGAGGTCACCATCGCCCCCATCAACATCTCCTGCGCCACAAACATCTTCATCCATCGGCTCGAACAGGCAGACGAGACTCATCGAGAAATCCTGGCATTGCCCCGCCAACCAACATCGACGATGTCCCATGGCAACCATCGCAAAAAGTGACCACCAAGCCTCATCGCAGCCCACTCCACAAGCCCCATTCAAGACATCCATCTGGTAGGAGAATTTTCTCTACAGAACTATTTAATGTAACACTATCTCCGTTTGCTCTGAATTAATTATTCGATACCATTTTAATAGCAATAACATTATTATTATAAATCCATCAAGTTCATTATTTTACCATTTTTATAGCATTTCAATTCAAATTTTAAACCTTGTACACCCTCATTTACCAATTTTTACTTTATTTTACGCAACTTTTAAATTTAAATTCATTAATTTCAATTTTACATAAAAAATCATATTGTATTTTAATTACTCGAATCATATTTTCTAAACTTATTTGTGTGTTTTTTTTAATACCTTATTTATGGCCATAGTATTAATAATTAAATTTATTATGCTCTTTATATTACTTGACCTATTACTATTCAAATTGATATTTCTCAATATTTAAAAGTTTTAAAATAGTCCTAGATTTGTATTTTTATAAATATCAATTTTAAATCATCTCATCTCATAATGTGCCTCCCATTTTCCCCACAATTACAAATACAACTATAAATTACAATATTATAATGAAGAGGTCCCCATCATCTCTAGAATCAATCCATATATTTTAAGATATTTCTTTTACATTAAGATATTTCTTTTCCTTCCATCCCTAAACAGTTAAAACCATTAGCCAACCTATATCTTGATCCTTCCAACTCTGCCTTCCATACTTCTCTCGTCTCTTGATCATTTTCCATTGGCCTTCTATGCCTTCGTTCTAACCACCCCTCGTCCATCGCAGAGTTCCTGTTTGCCGATTTTTTTTTTAATTTACACCCAGGTCGCCGTCCCAGCATTCTTTATTTCATTCTTTTTTCCTCAACTCGGGTTCAATTCAATGGCAACAGTCGAGCCCTGTTTTCACAATCTACCTTCCATCCTCTAACCTCTTCAACGGTTCCTGAGACTCCTGCTCGTCAACATTTTTAATTATTATTTTTTTAATGATTCATCGACCTGGTACTCTTTCTCCCCATGTTAACTCCACACGGAGAGCTTGGGTAACCAGCGAGATTTTTTTTCTCTAACGCTCGACTCAGGCCATCATCAGCACGATGCGCCCACTCATTTTTCGTTTACTTTTATTTTTCATCTGATCGAGCTCAATCACCGACAGCAGCGCAGCTCTTGAGACACCATCTCTTTTCAACCTCTCTCAGAAAAAAATTCTTTCCCATATTCTCCCATTTACTACCTCTCCTTCGATCTTCACACTTTTTGCCCATCTGATCTAATGCTACTTACAGAGCATCTTGAGATCGCTGACCCCTGAAAACAATACTTCGCTTCTAAGCTCGTATTGCAGGGCAGGACTCCTGAGATGTCCTTTGCAGAAACCAATTCAGACCTTCCTCTATTCCTCACTGCGTCATTACCTATCGCAACCTTTTGCTTAAGTCAATTTTCTTTTATATTTTAACTTTACTTTTATTACCTCTACTTCTCCTCCTTCTTGTTTTACATCCCTGAAACTATGTTGTAAATAGTCAAGGCACCTTAAGTAACAAAAAACTGTAACTAGTATACCAACTTTCTCAAATATTTACTTTCGCTATTGTGTGTGTTTATTTTAAATTCATCCTTCCTATGTACTCCTCTTATATATTTTTGTAATTTTATAATATTATATCAATGTGTCACCACTGCTCCCCTTTATCTTTATTTAATTCTAGTAACTTTTGTGCCCCAAAAAATTTTCCCATTTAATAGGTTAGCTAGCTTTTCTCTCATTTATTTGTAAATAGACTTATAGTTTTACTAGTTTTGTGGTGTTGGACTTTGTTTTTTAACTTACAGATGTGGATAAGACATTTCACTATTAATCGATAATATCATTTTGTTTATTAATGCCATCAATTACCAATCAACCCTTTATATATTATTACCTTTAATATTTTTATTTTTTAGACCTAGAATTTTACAACTTCAACTATTTTAGGCACCATTTTAAAAAACCTACACCTAACAATATTTAATATTTCTTAAACAGATAAAACATTTATCATTTTATCTTTGTTAATAGATTTTCAAAATGTTTTTTGACGCTTCCCTTACAGCCTCTAACTCTATCCCATGAACCTTTCCTCCCAACCTTTTACATCCATCAAGAATTTATTGTTCGTCAGCCATTTTCTTTTTTTTTATTGATTAACCTAACTAGAAGACCCTTCCTTGCTGTACATTTCCCAACAGTGAGCTCAGGAGACCTCGTTAGATTTTTTTTTCTCTCATCGTCCGGCTCATCATTTTTTCATTTTTCAACTTTTTCTTTTCACCCATACAAGCCGGACACAATCAAAATTGACAACAATAAACCTCTTACACCCACCTCTCCTTTTCCGCATCCTTCAGACCTCCAACCTTCCAAGGGATTCCAGTTCGTCAAACATTTTTTTTTTCATTGATTAATCCGACTGGAACAATCCTTCCTCGTTATACCATTCCCAATAATGAGTTCAGGATATCCAGCGCGATCTTATTATTATTATTTTTTTATCATCGCCCGACTCATCGTGCCAATTCACCATTTTTCAACTTTTCAATTTTTTTTTTCATAATTCAACCGGGCACAATCATAATGGACAACAGGAATCCCTCTTACCTCTCCCTCTCCCTTTTACCTCTATCAATCTCCCCACTTTTATCGCTGTCTGAGCTAATGATGCAGACGGAATATCTTTGGCCTTCTGTTAATGAAAACAATGCCTCACTTAAACAAGCTCGCATTGCATTGCAGGATGCTTGGGATACTACTTTGCAGAAACATGCTCAGATACCCGCTTTCCCTTTTTCAACCTTAGCGTCACATTATATGTTCAACCAATAAACTAACTTTTTCTCCGCTCATATTTTATGCAATAAGATATTATTTTACTTGTACGAATCATTTTACCATATTTACCATTTTGTATTATATACTTTCCCTTAATCTTTTATCATTCATTTTGTGCCTTTTTATTTTTATAACCTTGATTTATATTTCCTTGATACACCACAATTACATCTTTCTCTGTTTAACTTGTAACTTTTTAATAATTTTAACTAATTTGTATGCAAATTATTTCTTTTTTTATATAATAGGTTTGTTTAGGTCATCATTCATTACATGTCATTCCCCCAACCAAACCTTCATCACCGGGGACACATTCTGTAGTATATTTTTGTGTGAGACAGTTCACAACCTTCTGATTTTATTGTAATCCCATCTCTATATAAATATGTATCAACCTTGTAAGATGGATGTCACAATAAAGCAAAGAGGGAGGTAGACCCGGTGGCCGGCCAAGGTCAGACTATTGCAACCAAAACCAATCTATCGAAACCAAAACCTAAGATGAAAGGCTAGACACCGAGGCGCGCCGTTACGCCTGAGCAAACAAACAGCTTGACCAGCAGCCAATGAGAGTCAAGGCCAGGGTAGATGGTTGAGGGTTGCTATATATAGGGGTCGTTAGAAAGTTTCGTCAGTTAGTTAGATAGATAGATAGTTATTAGTTGTTTCAGAGCGACGCGGTTATACGGTCGGATCTTTCACTCACCCCTATCCGCGATGTAGGGCATCCGTGACGCCCGTGGTCCGACTGACTTCGTCCGTGGTCTACCTCTTTCTCTTGGAGTTACCATCTAGACCTGCCTCTGTCTCTTGTTGTCCCAGTGCGGGAATCCCATCACGCACCCACTACCATGACTGCCCAGCACATTCCACATCGGGTTTACTACATATATATATATATATATATATTTATTATCTCAGGATGACACGGCAATTTATTTGAGACAAGAATAATGATACAATTCCAAGGCAAAGATACTATTCCTTCAACTTCCAATTACCGAGGGAACCAATTAATATTGATTTTATTCAACTCATCGAGTATTTTTCAAGGGACCGCGAAAAAATGTTCACTAGATAAAACGATGATTTTGTAATGTAGAAAATTAGGAAAGACAAAATTCAGGATGACACGGCACACAGGGACCGAGAAAAATGTTCACTTTATCGAGAGATTCAAATTTACGAGTTTCAAATTATCAAAATATATCTATTATTTTTTTAAATAAGTTTAGAGATAATTGTTTTAACAAATGTTCGTTAGACAAACCTTTACTCGGGTAAAACCCGGGCGAAGCCGGGTACATC
Organism: Cordylochernes scorpioides; assembly: GCA_030710605.1. Classification (NCBI taxonomy): domain Eukaryota; kingdom Metazoa; phylum Arthropoda; class Arachnida; order Pseudoscorpiones; family Chernetidae; genus Cordylochernes; species Cordylochernes scorpioides. Next base: position 65,265,314 of record CP092871.1, on the reverse strand, counting down.
CGCTAGGATATAATAAAGTTGCGGGAGGAAGGTAATAATTTATCGAAAGAAGTACCTCTTCTTTTAAAAATACATTTTGTTCGTCACCCGAGTACAAACATAAGGACGGTAAAGAAGAATGAGCCACAGCACCACTTTAATGTTCTTTACTCGGGTAATGAACCACAATTCCTTTTAAATACCTTTTTAACGGAAAAGGTGCCACTTTAGGCATATATATTTGTATGTATGAGAATCTAACTATATATCACCTTCAAGTGTCCAACAAAGCACGCTAGAGTAAAGGAGAGAAGGAAATAAACGGAGAACTTAAGTCCAAAGACAGAATCCAAGATGTATTTCCTGCAGTATCAGCGTTGCACTCAGAGTAACGAGCGCGTACACCCAGTTTAAGAATATTAAAATGTCAGATCAGGGGAGTTCTAGTTGAAGCAGGAATTCTGTTGCGCGCGCGGACTTGTCCCTGTGTGTGGACCAGCAATGACGTTACAACGGTCACCAGCCAGGAGCCGATTCTTGCCCTTCGAATGACCTACTTTCCTCTCTCTTTTCTCGATCTGAAAGGATGTAGGGCACGCGCCTCTTCCCAAACTCTGAGAGATAAATAAAAAAACTTGTTTTAACGGGGAATCCTCCACCTATCCTTCTTCAAATACCCATGGCTGAGAGCCAATCGTCATTTTCACCTATTGACGTTATCAGCGCCTTTCAAGCCCGTGTGGTATCTGAAAGGAAAACAAAGAAACCCGGGTATGGAAAAGGAAAGGCATCATCGAGAGGACTCCTGCTCGTCGACGAGGAGAAATAACTCCCAATGGAGGAAGACAATGGTGGATAACACCAAGGTCGGTGCAGGCTGAAAAGACCTTCCGACTCTGAGGCTGTGGGCCAAAAGAAAAAGAGGAGTATGTCCAGACAGCGGCCTCTTTGTAACAAAAATGGCCTTAAGCCTCAGTCTTTAAAGGCAGGCAATCTCAGAAATTAGTTAAACTGGAGGACCTCCGCCAACTTCATCCCTGCTTGGCTGATGTCTGACGTGAAGCGTTCATCAAACTACACGGCGGCATGAAGTTGCCTCACATACAAGCTCACCAGGAGGTTAAGCCAAGGGAATTGACGTTCCATTTACGTGCCATATGGAGTACGCAGTTCTCTTTATCATAAGATGGGTCATAAAGCAGCTATTTACCCACGAAGGACTGGTATTCATGAGGACAAACTTCTGCCAGGCAGAATAAATGAGCTTTCGAATTGCGACTCAGAATGCGCGTAGAATCGCCAATCTTCACCGGAGAGAATCCAACTATGCTGCTTTCTTAAGGAGCATGACATTGACGCAGGTCATGTTCTTGAACGATGCAGGAAACAGACGTTTACAGCACTGGCGTTGCGCCTGCAACGACTATCGTCGAGTCGGGCTTCGCCTGATCTTTGCAGCCGAGGTCGTCGTTCACCGGCAGCAAATCCTATGGCCAAGTAAGGTTGCTGTCGTCGATCTTACCGTCCGGGGAGTTTCCATGACGTGCGTCTCCATGCCCATGCTCCTGATGAACGGTTCCTCCGCTGCAGATCTGGCAGCTCTGGCGTGTGAAGAAGGTGCGTGGGTCCTCGATGACCTGAACTTTTCTGAGGAGTCACCCAAGGACTTGGCATCGGGTCGGTAGAAGCTCTCGCGGAGTTCTTCAACCAAGCCGGCTTCTGCGACCGCGTCGCTCAATACCAAGCCATTGATTATGCCTAATCAGGCCATCGTGCGTCCTTATCCAAGTTGGAGACCCAGATCCTACAAGACTTCCCTGCATTTAGGGTCAGACCTGTTCGTCGATTAAATACCAAGCACTCATCGATAAAATCTGAGAAGGCTTAACAAATCTTCATTCCGATGTTATGGGAATATTGTCCCGGAATCAAAGCATATCTTACGGTTACACTTGCGTCTGCTGTCACCGAGTCCCGCGGAGGATACATCGGTGGAACGTCGACTTGATGATTTGGGGGTGAAGTCCTCACTGCGATGAGAGAGAAAAAAAAGAAACAAACTTTGGTAGAGACTATCAACAATTAGCTATTTACAGTCTTGGTGGAGAGGCATAGCAAATACTACGTTTCTTCTAGACATATTTTCATTTTAATTAAATAATGCAGCAGGTTTCTAAAGATAATATTATTTTCATTTTTATTGCATTCTGAATATTTTCTGAAGCACTATAATATCAAGAAATTACATCAGTATCAATAGAAAAATAAATCTGCCAGAAATTTGATATATTACAAATATATTATGATATACTTTAATATTCCAATAACACTTTGTGAATAATAGATACACAACATATAATATAAATTCAAAATAATATATCAAACCTTAGCGCCAATATGATGATAAATAAGATAAAATAAGCAAGAGTTATTATGAAAATACAAATTATCTCAATAAAATAATTTAACATCAAGTAATATGCAAAATATAGCCCAAATTATTCATGTATATGTGAGAATCGGTGTGAATCCTGTCGACTCTCTGTCGGATCCTTGTGTTGAGTTGTGTAAGATCCTATCGACTCACTGTAGGATTGGTGTTTACCTTGTCGGATTGCGGTTGACTCTCTGTAACAACCCGTTTAATCCTGGTGAGTCCTGGTGAATTGTGTGGTTGGGTGGATTTGATTGGATTGGTGATTGGTGGGGCAGTCTTGGTCGAATGGTGGTTTTCCACAGGGGAATAACGAGCACACCTGGATGGGATAGAATATAGACTTTGCGAAAGGGAGAGAGTGATGAGACTGGAGGAGGTACTTTGCCTTTCACATGATGGAGCGGACACTACCTTGGTTGGAGCCAAAGTTGAGCACACCTTGCTTCTAGAACGGTCACCTACCTTATTTTTAACTTCTTGTCCGAGATCATCGTCATTAACTCTCTCGGCTTCTCATTAGTGGAGATCCTTCCACGTGCTTGCTGCTGATTCGCTATTAGTTGGTCATGCTTAAAGGTGATTGGTTGTTGATTTATCATGCTTAACTGTGATTGGCTTAGTACCTCCATTGTCGCCATGATTGCAATCTTCCAGGAAGAAGAAGGTCTTTGAACTTAAGTTTTATGGGTCTTGGGCAGTGACCTTTACTTCCTGGATGATGCAATCCTGTTAATTGTTATTCCCTTTTTCGCGAAGCCTAACTTTTATTAAATCTTTTGACGATACATTGCATAGATTGTGGTGGGGTTACATATTGCTATATACAGATTATCACCTATATTATGTATATATAAATATAGTTAGTATCTAACGGCGCTTTATTATTGTTCATTTTGTACTCCTGTAGAAGAGCGGAAATGTAAGAAAACTTGAGAAGGCAATCAAAAAATGAAATGAAACCATCTTTAGAAACCTGTTGCATCATTTAATTAAAATATACAGTAATTATTAACAACTATTGTATATTCTCAGCTTTTCTGCCGAACTATAAAAACTGGTTCTAAACGATTTAGAAAGAATCTTGTTATTTTTTACTTGTTTCGAGTTAGACATGTAGAACAAATTATTTTGTATTTTTCTTCTGAATACGGAGGGTGTTTCCTTTCAAATTAAACGATTTTCGAGCGCTCGCGTTTTGCACGTGCAGGCATGCTGCACACGACACTGGTTCCAATAGATCTAGAATCTTCTGGAGAATTCATTTTCATCAGGTATCATGATTTTTGCAACATGGGGGGAGAGAGACTAACGCTCCAAGTCGAACAAACAATTCGGACCCTTTCCAAAGAAGGAAACAGTTATAGCGTCATAGTGAAAAAGCTAAAAGCAGAAGGACTAGATGTTGGCAAAGCTACAATATGTAGGGTAGTAAATGGCATCGGAAAGAAAAGGGAAGCTGAATCCAATGGGCAAAAATTTCAAGTCGATCGACCACGTCCGGTGCGGACCCCCGCCACGGTTTCCAAGGTAAAGCGGCTAGCAACTACTGAAAATCCACCATCTCAGCGCCAACTTTCCAGAATGTGTGGAACATCGCTAAAAACGATAAATAACATCATTCACAGAGATTTGGAACTGGATACCCGACGAAAAGGCAAGGTTCACAAGCTCACCCCTTTCCACATGAAAAACCGTGCAACGAATGCCCGGAAGCTCTACGAGGAACACCTGGCCGGTTCCAGATCGGAATATACTGCAACATTGGACGAAGCATGGATGTATGTGACGTATTGCAATGGAATTTGGAAGATCTGTTACATCAAAAGAGGCAATCAGGTCCCGGATAATTGGGTTCACCAATGCTCCGAAACTTTCCCTAAAGGTTTCATGGTTGTCGGGGTAATGACTGGCCGTGGAGTCCTTCCGCTCATAAAGGTTCCATCGAAGGTGAAGGTGAACTCAGAATTCTATATAGAATGCGTTCTGAAACCTGTCATCGAACAACTGAAGGACCTTTACCCAGGGAAAATGGACAAAGTGTTCCTTCATCACGACAAAGCCTCTTCCCATACCTCCAACAAAACCCAACAGTTCCTACAAGAAATGAAGGACACCCTTGGCCTAAATTTTATCAGGAACTCGGACATTCCAGTGAAGTCTCCCGACGCCAGCCCACTGGATTTTTACGGGTTCGGTATGTTGAAACAACGGCTCTTCAACCGACGTCCCAAAACTGAGGCCGGACTTTGGAAAGCCGCACAAGAGGAGTGGTCGAATGTTTCGCTCTCCAAAGTCAAGGAAGTGTTCGCAGCTTGGAAAGTCCGATGCAGGGAGATAGCCAAGAAGAAGGGGAAGCACATAGAACACATGAAAAAAATTCACGTTCGAAAAATAAAGTTCTAACGGACGTTTGAAATCGTTTCATTTGAAAGGAAACACCCTCTGTACAAGAACACAATGGGCTGCCCTATCATCATTTTTAACTCTCTCTGCCTGTTACAATACTAATATCATTTTTTCTTACCTACATATATGCGAATTAGTCAAAGGTCAAATTAGTCAAAACTAAGACAGTGACTCCTTCCAGACCTGTTAATATTTCTTTCGGGTATATCAAATTCATTCATACAGCCGGTTGTACCTTTTATCATGTATATCGAGATTTAGACAACAACTCTGAAAAGTATTCAATACACAGTGACCTTTATTGAAGACACGAGATAACCAAGTGTGAACAAAATTGCCTCTATCTCATATTAAAAAATCGACGAATGGCGACATCAAAATATTAAACTACCTCAAGTTTTGTATATGAGTGTAAATTTTTAAATGGCGGGAAGCCTTTTTACCTAATTCAGATTCACTATCAAAGCCCAAATTTATTTATGGAACTATAGTTTAGAGACTCTTTCACATATTATCCATCTAAATAATAAATTTCTTTCAGCATTCTACATTTAATGAGTGCTATTCACCAAAATTATCAGACAATATATGAATATTGAAGAAAGGTTTATGTCTATGTATTGTGTTTTGTGTATAACATTGGTATAACTTTATATTATATGTGACAATATAGTGGTAATAATGTGGTGAGGAGAAATAATCACACGACGAGTTGGAAGGGGAATCTGGAAGCCATATCCGAGAGAGAGGGAGCGAGAGAGCTGTTCGCTGAACGACTGTCTTGTGTGGTCACCCCCCGACTACTGTACCAAAATAGTCCTCCAGGTGTTGACGGGCGGGCCACATTTGCCCCCCCCCCCCCTTTGGAATGTCGCTGCTTTCTCAATTGACCGGACTTTACATCCCATCTCTCTCTGGGATGGCTCTAGGTTTGTTTTATTATTCCTGGACGAGTATATATTATGACATATGGCCCCCGTTGAAGAAGGCTGAACATGGTTTTAGTATACTTAAAGCTGGAGAATCCAGGAATAGAGAAAATAATTTTACAGTTGAAATTAGTTAAGGTAATGGTGACATAGTTTTATGTAAATAAAATATTGTATAGTACACAAGTAAATATTATTTACAAGCAATTTTACAACACTGGAGAGTTTGACATTTAAGGAAATCTTTGAAAATATCAAGGTTATAAAAGGCTATATACAACAAAATCTAATGTACTATAAGGTAAATGACATTGAGAAGTGTGAACAAGGAGAAGGGGAGTCACAAACACATGATGAAATTCTGAAGGTCATTAAGACTGGGGAACTCTACACTTTAAGATATTTTTCAGGCGGACATGGCAAGGGGAAACTTGGCATGGGCTTTCTATGCTATAAGTGTAGAGTATGAGAAATGAGATTGAGGTTGGCAATTGTGTGAGCTCAGGACTGAGGTAAATATAAAACTACATACAATGTTAGAACCTTGGCGAACAGGGCGAGGGGAAACTTGCCCTGGGCCATTCTACCTTATCTATGTAGTTACTTGTGTAGCGAGTCCGAGGGGAAAGTCCCGTGCGTAGGTGAGGAAGTCGAATGGACTTATATTTAATTTTCGAAGATAAAATAGTTCTAGATGCAAAGGTAGAATATAGGCGGACAGAGTGAGGGGAAACTTACCCTGGGCCTTTCTACCTTAATTATTTAGATACTACTGGGTTCGTAAAGTCTCGTTGTCAGGTTAGTAATTGGTAAAGATTTCAGGGGATAAGCGGTTCAAATATCTTTGATCATCTTGATTGTAAGTGTAGTCATGTTGCTTTCGTGAGTTAATAGCCGTTTTTGTATGGATTAGAGTGTGATTGAAGTGTTTATATGGGAAATTGAAGGTATTTTTAGGTTGGTCTCGATCATTTACGGGCGGTGAAATAAATTGTTCGTTTTCCGTATAGTGTTTTAATTTGTTGACATGAATTGTATCTGTCTCACGACTTAGAGGTCGGTTGGAGCGGTTGATCCGTACGATTTGAAGGGAAATCATCTCCAGTATTTCATAAGGTCCTGAGAAGAAAGGTGCCAGTTTACCGGTATCTGGATGGTGGTATGTTTTTGCCAAAACGAGATCGCCTACTTCAAAATCGGAAGCTCTATGTGTTTGGTCGAATCTCGCTTTGTCGCGTAAGTGTCGTTCGTGTGTCCTTTGATAGGCCAATTCCCTGGCGTCGTCGATTTTTGGGTAGTTTTGTAGATGCTCGGATAGTTGTAGCGGGAAACTACCCAACAAAAGGTATGACGGTGGAAACCCGGTCACAGAATGTGGGGTATGGTTATAAGCCTGAAGGACCTGAGGTAGTAGTTTGGTCCAGGCCGTCTTAGGTTGTTGGAGGCGCAACAGTTTAAGTTTACCAGTAATCGTGGCGTTTAGTCGTTCACTTAATCCGTTGGCCTGAGGGTTGTTGCTTGTCGTGAGAAGTTGGCCAATGTTATGTCTAATCAAAAATCTACGAAATTTCGGAGAGGTGAAGGCAGGAGCTCTATCCGTCAAAAGTCGTTTAGGAGAACCAAACTGCATCACCTTTTTAATCACTTGGATATAGGTGAGAATGCTGGTGGACCGCGATGGAAATGCCCACGCGTACCGTGTGGCATGGTCCACTACGACATGTAAGAAGGTCTGAGAATTTCCATATTTCGCGAATCCAGAAATAGTATCTAGTGACACTAGTTCGTACGGCAGGACCGCTGGGGGGGAGTTGTCCCAATTCTCCGTAGATAGGTCCTTTTGGTGGTTTGACTAATTGGCATACTGAACAGGTTCTTACATGTGTCCTGATGTCATTTGTCATGCCGTCCCAATAGTATTGGGCTGCGATCAGTCTGGTCATCTGAGAAATGCCGGGGTGATTGAAATCGCGATGGGCTCGTTGTAGTAGGGTGCCACGGAGTGATGGTGGAACAATTATTTTAGTGACACCCCGTCGTGTGATGGTCATAAGGTCCTTGTCATTGAGGGTATACCTTGTGTCCCTCCGTAATTCGCCCTGATGATCTTTTATTTGACCTGTGGAGAGGAATCCGCAGAAAGGGTTACGGGAGAGTAGGTCCGCCTCGTACTGACGCGAGCCCTTGAGGTATTTGACCTCATAGTCGTAAGCTGAGAGTCGAAGGCTCCAACGAAAGAGGCGTCCGGTGGGGTCTTTTATGGTATTTAGCCATTGTAAGGCGTGATGATCCAGTAGATGACAAACTTTGTACCTAGGAGGTACACTCGGAATTTGTCAACGCACTCTACAATGGCTAAGCACTCCAGTTCAGATATAGTGTAATTACGCTCATAGGAACGCAACGCGCGACTGTAATATTGTACAGGGTAGATGTTACCGTCAGGATGTACTTGTTTGAGTACACCTGCGATGCCCTGCGTGGAAGCGTCGCAATAGACCTGGCATGGGAGTCCTTCTTGAAATAGATGTAACACAGGTTGTGTTGCGAGGTGTTGCTTCAATTTATCAAAGGCTTGTTGACAATTCGGGCTCCAAAGCCATTTGGCGTTCTTTTTTAGTAATTGATTTAAGGGGTGGCGAAGTCTAGCATTTTCTGGGATGAATTTATGATATACGTTGACGGCTCCTAAAAATGATTGTAGGGTTTTAATGTTGTTAGGGGTTCTAATAGCGTTGATGATTTCGGTATTTTTAATATTAGGTGTGTGAGTTCCTGCGGTGATGTGGTAGCCGAGAAAATCTATTTAATTTTGATAAAAATTACATTTTTTAAGGTTAAGTTGGAGATTTTCCTCTAAACAGAATTTAAAGAAAAGTCGAAGGTGCGTAAGGTGTTGTTCTGAGGAGTCAGAAAAAATAACGAAGTCGTCATAATAATGGGCTATGAAAGAGAGGTGGTGTTTGTGGATCAACTGGGTAATCACACGTTCGAAAATTTGGGGTGCTGATTTGAATCCAAAGGGTAAGCGTTTGAAATTATATTGCCCTTGTTGAGTCACGAAAGAGAGTAGTGGTTGATTCTCCTCCGCGATGGGGATTTGATAGTATGCATTGCTTATGTCAACGGTGCTAAATACTCTGGCTTTCGACAGGTTATCCAGTACCGTTTCTATCAATGGCAAAGGATGCAAATCCGAGGGTACTAGTTCGTTCACGCGACGTAAGTCAATGCAGAGACGCATGGTGTTATCGCGTTTGCGAACGAGTGTCACAGGAGATGAATATGGGCTAGAGGAGGGGGTGATTATGTCATGTTTTAGAAGTTGAGATATCTGGTCCTGAATTTCCTTCTGGTAGGCATAGGGAGTTCGGTATGGTCGGAGGGAAATAACCTTATCGGAAATAATTTTGAGTTTTACAGGGGTTATGTTGAGTGGTAAAACATTGAATTTATTGATAGGGAAAATATCTTTTAAATAATACAATAATTGCTGATAAGGGATAGTCAGTTTTGGGCGTTGTTCGATAAATTCTTTAATCATTAATTCTCTAGAGGTGCATGGGCTGGTAAGAAGGCTATTAAGGTTGTAAGGGTGAGAGGGGCATTCAGGGGAAGGTTGATAAATATTACTAAGGGTTGTTTGTAAGTAAGGCTCACGTGGAGGTTGAAAATCGTCAACGCCTAAGTTAACCGAGTGAATTATGGGTCGTTTAGGGTTAGAAGTTATTATTCGCGAGCCGTGCTTACAAGTGGGAAGGTCACATACAAAATGGTACAAATGTTTAGGTACTGGAACACTATTTTGAAGTATCAATTGATTATGAAAATCTATTGTTAATCTTAAGAATTGCATAACATGAATAGATAGGATACCATGTTCAAGGGGTGAATTTAAAATATAAAATGTTTCATTAAAATTAAAATTATTAAATTGTATTGGTAAGGTAACTAATCCGATTGGTTTGGCATGACTAGATATAGTACGGATAATAACATCATTGTTAATAGGGGTGGAACAAATGAAACTATTAACATTTTTAATATATTCAAATTGGTTTAAACTAATTATGGAAACATTGGCTCCAGAGTCAATTAGGAATGGTATCTTTAAAGAATGAATGATAGGGGTTAAAATAATCGCACTTACAGGCGTATGCTGGTTTAGGGTGCAGGTAGGTTTATTGAGCTTCGGAGGAGTTCTGCTGCCGAAGCTGGCATTACTTGGTTTCTCCCGAGCTCGTCGTTGCTGCGGTCTCGTAGACACCTGCAGGCCCAGTCGATCTTTGGGGTTGCTCGACGCTGTGGACCGCAGGTGTAAAGGTCCGAAAAGTCCGCTGGTAGGGCCCTCGCTGCTGACACTGTGCGTGCCAGTGTTGTCCGCCACAGTAACGGCAAGGATATGGTGGGGTCTTGTCCCCGGTGGTGGAAGGTGCTCTGCTCTGGCGCGGTGATCGTTGTTGGGCAGCTTTAGTGCTGGTGTTATCCCCTTCGTAGGTCAGCTGTTGGGCTAAGCACAACCATTCTTCTGGTCCCGAGGGTTGTGCCATCTTTAAAAGGTTGCCATAGTTACGTGGCACACCGTTGGATAGTGCTTGCACGATGGCACTCTTAGGGAGGTTGATCGCCAATCCTATTCGGACCTTGTTCTTGTAGTAGGTCTCGACCTCGGCAATCGATGTGCATTTAAGTTCATAGAACTCTTGAAGAGTGAAGCTAGGGCGTCGGGGATAGACGGCGCAGAGTGACTCCTTGACCTCTTCATAAGTCTTATTGAGTAGAGCTAAGTCTTGTGCAATTTTGCGAGGTTCGCCTCTGAGTGATGATAGAGCCTTTCGAGCTTGGCGTGCTGGCTCTAAGTTGTGGAAGTTCGGCTGAGACTCAAGTTGTGAGAAGAAGTGTGCGGCAGGTTCATCTCCGTCGTAGGTGATTTATTCTTCAGACTCACGGTTTAAAAGTTGGTCGAGACAGAGGGTGAGAGTTCGAAGGGAAGCGGCTACAGTAGAGTCGGTCGTTGGTTCTTGTGGAACTTGGCTGTGGGTTTGTTCGATCATCGTGGTATTGCTTCTTGTTTTCTTCATACTCTGGTATATGAGGGATTTGTTTCCCGGTCAGGTCTTATCCTGTCGAATTTCAATGTGACAATATAGTGGTAATAATGTGGTGAGGAGAAATAATCACACGACGAGTTGGAAGGGGAATCTGGAAGCCATATCCGAAAGAGAGAGGGAGCGAGAGAGCTGTTCGCTGAACGACTGTCTTGTGTGGTCACCCCCCGACTACTGTACCAAAATAGTCCTCCAGGTGTTGACGGGCGGGCCACATTTGCCCCCCCCCCCCCTTTGGAATGTCGCTGCTTTCTCAATTGACCGGACTTTACATCCCATCTCTCTCTGGGATGGCTCTAGGTTTGTTTTATTATTCCTGGAAGAGTATATATTATGACATATGTATATATATATCTAAAGAGACAAGGGTCGCCTCTCCCGTCAAAATAGACGTCTAAAACCAGACGCCATCTATTGACCGTCGCCGCAACTAGCGGCCTCGGGTCGGTGACAAAGCCACAACACCAGCTTTGGCAAACTGAAAAGCGTCCACCTAGAGACCATGGTTTCGGGCTAATGGCCCTCGTCAGTCTAGGGCGGACTTTATTCCATGAGATCCGCACGGGATCTAATGGAATCTTGACAATCTGCCAAAGAGGTGTTTAGCTGGCAAAGTGGCTGGGCCATATCTATGGCGTCTGGTTTTAGACGTCTATTTTGACGGGAGAGGCGACCCTTGTCTCTTTAGATCAATTTCCTCCCGGCAAAAATTTCCATCTATATTTTAGCCATAGATATGGCCCAGCCACTTTGCCAGCTAAACACCTCTTTGGCAGATTGTCAAGATTCCATTAGATCCCGTGCGGATCTCATGGAATAAAGTCCGCCCTAGACTGACGAGGGCCATTAGCCCGAAACCATGGTCTCTAGGTGGACGCTTTTCAGTTTGCCAAAGCTGGTGTTGTGGCTTTGTCACCGACCCGAGGCCGCTAGTTGCGGCGACGGTCAATAGATGGCGTCTGGTTTTAGACGTCTATTTTGACGGGAGAGGAGACCCTTGTCTCTTTAGATCAATTTCCTCCCGGCAAAATTTCCATCTATATTTTAGCCATAGATATGGCCCAGCCACTTTGCCAGCTAAACACCTCTTTGGCAGATTGTCAAGATTCCATTAGATCCCGTGCGGATCTCATGGAATAAAGTCCGCCCTAGACTGACGAGGGCCATTAGCCCGAAACCATGGTCTTTAGGTGGACGCTTTTCAGTTTGCCAAAGCTGGTGTTGTGGCTTTGTCACCGACCCGAGGCCGCTAGTTGCGGCGACGGTCAATAGATGGCGTCTGGTTTTAGACGTCTATTTTGACGGGAGAGGCGACCCTTGTCTCTTTAGATCAATTTCCTCCCGGCAAAATTTCCACCGTATATATATATATATATATATATATATATATGTCGTATCCGTCGTGGTCGAATGGAAGGGCGCAGCCGTTGTGCATGTATGCTTCGAAAAATAACTTGTTCCACACTCGTGAGCGCGCGCTAGCAACGGCGTGCCGTAGCTTTCGTCCGCGCGCGCTGGCTCCTACGTTTATTTTGTACAGATTTATTGATGGGTGAATTTTTATTTACATTTTAACATATTAATTATGGCGAAAATAAATTATACCTCTTGGGAATTAGGCAAATTATGACAGATGGAACCTGTGTGGGATAAATAAATTTAAAATGATTTTAAAATTATTTAGTTGAGATTGGGAGGCAATTTTATAAATTGAATTCTGATACTATGGTAAAAAATTAAAATAATTGTGTGATATAATACTAAAACATATACAAGTATAGATGAAAACAACATTAAATATAATATATAATACTTTAACACAAAGCAATAACGCGCCATCTATACATATAAAATAAAAGAATTTAAAAGCGCGAATGTTTCTTTTATGCATAAAACGAACTTCTACTGTCCTTACTGCGATGAAAAAATATATTGGAAGGGCTTGGCTCATCAGTGGTGAACCCTCCCAGCGGTTTCGCCAATTTAATCCACCAGACCGCTTCTCAGAGCTCTAATACTGTATTGGATCATTCTGCTTTTATATGCTACATTGAAAGATGGAATCTTAGAAATGGTTTTCAAGTAAACTATGGACATAAGCTTATAGGACAGTAGAATTACATTCAAATATTTGCTTCGAGCAATGCTCTTCAGCAAACTATAAAGACAAGGCCATTAGGAATAATTTAACACAAAGCAACAACGCGCCATCTATACATATAAAATAAAATGATTTAAAAGCGCGAATATTTCTTTTATGCATAAAACGAACTTCTACTGTCCTTACTGCGATGAAAAAATATATTGGGAGGGCTTGGCTCATCAGTGGTGAACCCTCCCAGCGGTTTCGCCAATTTAATCCACCAGACCGCTTCTCAGAGCTCTAATACTGTATTGGATCATTCTGCTTTTATATTCTACATTGAAAGATGGAATCTTAGAAATGGTTTTCAAGTAAACTATGGACATAAGCTTATTATTCCTAATGGCCTTGTCTTTATAGTTTGCTGAAGAGCATTGCTCGAAGCAAATATTTGAATGTAATTTTTCTGTCCTATAAGCTTATGTCCATAGTTTACTTGAAAACCATTTCTAAGATTCCATCTTTCAATGTAGCATATAAAAGCAGAATGATTCAATACAGTATTAGAGCTCTGAGAACTGGTCTGGTGGATTAAATTGGCGAAACCGCTGGGAGGGTTCACCACTGATGAGCCAAGCCCTCCCAATATATTTTTTCATCGCAGTAAGGACAGTAGAAGTTCGTTTTATGCATAAAAGAAACATTCGCGCTTTTAAATCCTTCTATTTTATATATATAATACTGTTACGACTCTTCTCAGGCGTCGATGTTTGTGTGCAAGGTTTATGAAAAAACTGCTGAACTGTGTGTTTCCTTCAAATACGCAGTAACTTCCAGCGCGCCTACGTCACGGAACGACGTGGCATTGAGGAGCTTCCAACCACTACCACTAGAGGCGCTGCACCTTTCCCTTTACTTCCTGTTTGTCTTCCCTTGTCTGGCTGATTGCTATGTCGTGGGGTATATTAAAACTTATATATTTCAATCTATTTTGCATCTGATTGAACCACCGATCTAACAAGTGGTAGCAGAGCGTGGTTCCCTAGCTCTGTGGTTCAAGTTCTGCATATCCTCGTGAGAAAAAAATCCTTCAGCGAAGCTACATCCGCTTGCCCTCGTCGAAAAGTTGCTGCGTCACAATGGCGGCCATTAGTGCAATAACGGCGGCGGTTAAAAATTGAACGGCAAAAATTACCGCTCATGGAAGTACAACATCAAGATGCTACTAATTGAGAAGGGCTTGTGGGATGTGATGATTAAAGATGAAGATATCCAAGATGCTCAACTAAAAGCTCAAAAGGATAGAGCTTTGGCTGTTATCGCGTTGTCGATAAATACAGAACACCAAATCCACAACATCGACTGTACATCGCCACAGGATGCGTGGAAAAATCTGGAACAGGTTTTTGAGCCAAAATCTCGTTCGAGGATACTACAGTTAAAGAAGCAGTTTGTGAACATCAAGCTTCAAACTGGTGAGTCAATGTTAGACTATTTGAATAGATTGGAAATATGCACGGACCATTTAAAAGAGGCAGGTGCGGAAGTCGACGATCAAGATATAGCATACAGCATGCTATCAGGGTTACCTGACAGTTTCGATACCCTGTTGATGTCGTTCGGAAATGTCGAGGACTCTGACTTCACATCGAACAAGGTTAGAAATACTCTACTCACAGAGTATGAAAGAAGATCTGCCCGAGAAGGAGCAAGTTCAGGTCTTGGCGAAGCACTCAATTTTTCAAAGGACAAAACTAGGAAGACTTCCAGAAAACAAGGAGTCAAGTTCTACCGATTTTCGAAAATCGGCCATATCGCCAAGGATTGCAGTTCGTCCATCAACCGAGACTACAAGGCGGATAAAAGCTACAGCAGGAAGAAAGACTCTTTTAAATCTCAGTCGGAGAATATTCTCATGGCCTTCAATGCAGTCTCTTCGGAAGATGAATTCATCTTGGACAGCGGCGCAACACATCACGTCTGTAAGAACCGACAATGGTTAACAAGTTTCCAGTTTACTACGTGTGAGCCCATCCAGACTGCGAGCGGCAACCTGCAAGTAGAGGGAGTTGGAAATATCCACATGAAGATGTACCTAGATACTGGAACGCAAGATGTCACCTTGAACGACGTGCTTTTTGTGCCCCAAGCAAGAAAAAAAAATGTTTTCTGTGTCGCAAACAGAGGATAAAGGCAAGCACAACAATATTTGTAACCACAAGGCAAGAGTGTTCAGTAACAACAGAGTGATATGTGTGGCAAGGAACCTAAACGGATTGTACATCGTTAGAGGTAAGCCTATCTTACAAAATGTGCACTTACTTAGCTAGTTCAAGTCCGCCTACACTAGAACTTTGGCATAAACGCTTTATGCATATCAATGCAGACACTTTAAACAAGTTAGCTAAAAATAGCGTTGTTAATGGTCTTGAAATTTCCAAAGGAGAAATGTCAATATGCGATGATTGCTGTATGACAAAGTCAACAATGTCGCCACATAAAAGCTCTCCATATAAAATAAAAACTAAAATTTTGTTAGAGTTAGTACATAGCGATCTGTGTGGACCATTTCCAGTTGATTCTTTTGCTGGGTCACGCTATTTTCTAACATTTACAGACGATTTCTCCCGCAGAGTTACTGATTATTTCTTAAAGCATAAAGATCAAGTTATTGAATATTTTGACATCTTTAGGGCTAGAGCCGAAAGAGAAACAGGTCATAAGATTAACAAAATGCTGGCTGGGTAAATAGGCATTAAGCATAAATAATGCATATTTATAAGGAGAACTTTATGAAGAATTGTACATGGCTTTGCCAACCAGGAATAAAGCTTCAGGATTCTAAAGTTCTTAGACTTTTAAAACCTATCTATGTGCTTGAACAAGCAGCTTTTTGTTGGAATACCACGCTGAGTCAATTTCTTGAAAAAGTGGGCTTTTCGAAAATTCCATCGTGCAATTGCATTTTTGTGCTTGACGATAGGGCAATCATAGCAATTTATGTAGACGACTTACGATATTTGCTGTTGACCAGAATACACTTGACGAAATCGAGGATAAGATTATACAAGAGTTTCAAATTAAGGGTCTGGGGCCCATTACATTCTTTTTAGGTGTCGAGATAATTTACGGCAAAGAGAGTCTGTATCTTAATCAAAGACATTACATACAAACTTTACTTGAAAGATATAATATGTTCGAAGTAGGCAAAGTATGTACGCCTTTAGACCCAGCTATCATACTATCTAAAATAGATTGTCCCCATACACAAGCTGAAATAGACCAAATGTCTAATATACCATGCAAAGAGCTTATTGGTGCATTGTTGTATTTGTCCAATTGCACTAGACCAGATATCTCTTTTGCTACTTCGAAACTTTCCCAATTTTGTGCAAACCCAGCAAAGAAGCATTGGGAAGCTGCAAAACATGTTTTGAGATATCTATCGGGTACCATTGACTTGAACTCTCCTATGTCAAAGGAAACAACAACAAAGTCGCAATGTTCACAGACGCCGATTATGGGAGTGACACAGATGATCGAAGATCCTACTCCAGAATGGTTGCAGTTATTGATGGGAATGTCATCAATTGGCAATCTAAAAAGCAGCAATGTGTTTCGTTGTCTACCATGGAATCGGAGTATATAGCATTATGTCACAGTGCTAAAGAGGCCATCTGGCTCGGTCAAACCCTGTCTGATCTTGGATTTATCTCGCACTTTGCCAAACCACTCACAATCTACTGAGACAATCGATCAACCATAGACTTTTCTAAGAATAACATTGAGAATAATCGTTCCAAGCACATCTCAGTTCAGTTCCACTACACAAGATATAAGATAAACTCTGGTGATATTGTTGTCCAGTTTGTCAACACCAAGGAAAACCTGGCCGATATCCAAACCAAGACTTTAAAGAAGTTGATGCACAGAGATGCATGTTTCCAGATGAATTTGAAGTCGCAAGTGGGAATATGCTGAACTGTGTGCTTCCTTCAAATACGCAGTAAATTACAGCGCGTCTACGTCACGGGACGACGTGGCATTGAGGAGCTTCCAACCAATACCACTAGAGGCGCTGCACCTTTCCCTTTACTTCCTGTTTGTCTTCCCTTGTTCTGGCTGCTTACTATGTCGTGATATATTAAAACTTGTATATTTCAATCTATTTTGCATCTGATTGAACCACCGATCCAACAAAAACAATGTGGGTTCGTTTTGGATACAGCTTAGTACTATAAATATATTCCCAGAGCTTTAAAAAGGATATTAATAACTAGACATAGTAGATGAACTTGCCTTCAATGACCGCCCCGGGTAGGTTCCTCCTCGTCCTTCTTTGAACCGTCCTCCTCTTGTTGATCCACCCGGTCCCGGAGCCCACTTCCCGTAGCCAACTTGCCGCGTCTGTCGTCACCGCCGTTCTCCCTCACTTTCTCGCTCCTCCCACATTGGAATGTCGTCTCGTCCTTGTCTACCCCCAGACACACGTGGGCCATTCTCCCGCAGCTGGAATCCATTCACCTATTCACAACTTCACCCTGGGATCTCTGCCTCTCGGATATCTTGTCATACAGTGAGGAGAGAATTACCCATATTACACTGCCCCCCTTCCATTAATTCTTTTCGTCCCGAAAAGGACTGACTTCCCCAGCGGAGCTGATCAATGGCTTTTTGAACGGGGCTAACCTGTTGAAATTAACAACCTTTGGCTTAGAGTGGGATGAGCGTTGTATCTTAAATACGACATCGTTTAACTTCTTCACAATTCGAAATGGGCCTTCCCAGGATTTTTGTAGCTTAGGCGAGAGACCTTTCTTCCTTTTCGGGTTGTACAACCAAACTAGTCCTCCCTCTTGAAGGTCGTTCCCGCACGCGTAGGTGTCATATCTTACTTTGATTGCTTCGCTTGCAATATCTAATTTCAGTCTGGCCGATCGATGCACTTTTTCAAGTCTTGAATTGAGTCGGTCAACAAATTCATCCGAGCCTTCCCCAATACTATTGGGGAATCCAAAGATCAGATCACAGGGAAGCTTTAATTCCCTTCAAAAGAGCATCTTGGCCGGCGAGTAACCCGTGGTTTCATTGACTGAGGATCGGTAGGCCATTAGAAGAATAGGCAGTTGATTGTCCCAGTCTTTTTGGTTCTGGGCGACGAAGAGACTAAGTTGACTTGCTAAGGTCCTATTAAATCTTTCCACCATGCCGTCGGACTGGGGGTGTAAGGGAGTGGTCCTTGTTTTATGGCTTCCGAGAAGTTTACACATTTGGGCAAAGAGTCTCGACTCGAAATTTCTCCCTTGGTGAGTGTGGATTTGCATGGGGACACCGAACCTACTGAAGAACTGGCTGATTAAGGTTTCAGCTACTGTTTCAGCTTCTTGATCAGAAAGCGGAAATGCTTCCGGCTTTTAGTGAAATAATCCATTGCAACTAGGATATAGCGGTTCCCCTTTTCACCTCGCGGCAATTGTCCCATGATGTCGATAGCGATCCTCTCGAACGGGGCTCCCACGTTGTAAGTCTTGAGTTTGGCTTTCAATCTTGTCTTTGGTCCTTTTCTGGAAGCACATTCAGTACACTGTCGTACCCATTTTTCAACACTGGCACGGCATCCAGTCCGGTAAAAGCGCTCTTTCACTTTTCCAAATGTCTTTGCATTCCCAAAATTCCATCCACTGGGGCTATTGTGCAGCTATTTGAGGACGGAAGGTACTATTGATTGGGGAAGGATCATCTTACATTCAAAATGTTGACCATCTTCACTCTCCCATTTCCGGTAGAGAACACCACCTCGAAGTTCCAGCGAGTCCCATGAGGACCAATAGCTCTTGGTGATTGGGCTGCAGGATGCAACATCTTCGCATGCTGGCCTGTTGGTCCCGGAATTGAGCCAATTCATGACAGGCCGAAGATCAGCGTCTTCAAGATGAGCTTTTCTCATTTCCTCGGGGCTCCATTCGTCTGACTTGAGTTCTTCCGCGAGGGCAAGCTGACGAATATTGAGCTCAGCTTGTGTCTCTGCCTTGGAACAATGCTTGCAGGTCACTGGGCATGGGCGACTCGATAGAGCATCTCCGTTCCCGTGAGATTTTTCTTTCCGGTGCTGAATTTCCATGTCATACTCTTGAAGTCGCTGAATCCATCTAACTAGCTGTCCCTTTGGGCTTTTGAGGTTGAACAGCCATCGTAGAGCTGCATGGTGTGTTCTAAGAAGAAACCTTTGCCCGTATAAATAATGGTGGAAATGCTCAATCGATTTGACGATTGCCAGCAACTCTCTGCGGGTTACACAGTAGTTTCTCTCAGGTTTGGACAGAGGCTTACTGAAGTAAGCGATGACACGTTCTACTCCATCTTGGGGTTGAGATAGAACGGCTCCAATCCCAGTGTTGCTGGCATCTGTTTCAAAAATGAATTGCTCGCCTAGATCAGGGTAGGCTAGCATCAGCGGAGAATACAGGGCCTGCTTCAGTTATCCATCGCTCTTTCGCAGTCAACAGTTCAACTGAAAGGGCGGCCAGACTCCGTTAGTCGGTGCAAAGGTCTCGCGATGTTTGAAAACCCCAGAACAAATCTTCTATAATAGCTGCACAAACCTAGAAAACTTCTCAATTGGTGTACATCCTTTGGTACATGCAATTGCTGAACAGTCTCAGTTCGGTCTGGATCAGTCTGTATTAGTGGCGCGAAATCACATGGCCCAGGTAACGAACTTTCTCTTTGAAGAGTTTGCACTTTCTCGGATTCAACTTCAATCTTGCTCCTCGAATCTTTTGAAGGACTCTTTCAAGATTGATTAGATGCTCTTCAAAACTCTTCCCCATCACAATAATGTCATCAAGATAGACTAGGCATGTCTCCAAAGGAATTCCTTGCAGCACCGTCTCCATCAGACGCTCAAAGGTGGCAGGGTCGTTGCATAACCCAAAATGGCATTACCTTGAACTGCCAAAGCCCGTTTCCAGCCGAAAGGCTGTCATTTCTCTGTCTTATGGGTGATTGCTGACTTTCCAGTAGCCGCTTTTGAGATCCAAAGTGCTGAACCACTGTGATCCGGAAAGGGTGTCGAGCGTAGTATCAATTCGGGGCAGAGGGTAGGAATCCTTTTTGTTCAGATCATTTAGACGTCGGTAATCCACACAGAAACGTGTGGAGCCATCCTTTTTCTTTACAACCACAACGGGAGATGCCCAAGGACTATATGAAGGCTCGATGACATCTTGTTCTGCCATTTCCTCAATCAGTTTGTCAACCTCCTGTATCAATCCGATGCTGCGTCACGCTCGTCCGCCCAACATCATTGGGGCTGGTAGCAAATACGTCTTCATATTGGCAGAGTAGACGTTTAAGCTTATTTTGCTGTATCCAGTTCAGTCCCTCTCGCGTTCCTTCTAATAGTTCCTGCAGATGGCCTGGAATAAAACTGGAACAAGGGCTTTTATTCAAGTTTTCGACAGTTGTGCAATGGGCCAAATTCGTAACAGGTTCAGCTAGAGCTATTTCAGTCCCTTTTCCGAGAGTTTTTGCGGAGTCGAGAAGATTGACCACTCTAATCGGGATGTTACTTTGATCAGATCTACACTGAGTTCGAGCTAACAAGAGTCCTTTTTGACCAAACTCCTGGCCTTTCTCTTCCACAATTAGCAGCTGGGGTACCCCAAGAGAAGCAGTCAGACGTCTTTCAAGAATGCATTCGCTCCTCGGAGGAATTTTAACGTCAGATTTGAGTATTACCTTCAGGAATTTATTGGTCGCCGAACTCCTCGAACCCACTAGGGGAATCTCTTCTCCCGCAACCTTGAGTACATTCTTTCGGAAGTCGATGCTGAATCCAAATTTGCGAAACACGTCCAAGCCGATGAGGCATTCGTCTTTAATGTCAGCGAGGTACCCAAGGTGGCTGAACAAGTTGTTTCCGATCTGGAATTTCAGCACTACTTTACTATAGACTTTTCCTTGTTCTCCAGTGGCACAGGAATCCGCCTTGATATTGACTCAATTCTCTGAGCTAAATCGACACGGAGCAAGGTGACGTTGGCGCCGGCATCAATCACCATTTGTCAGCGCAACCCGTTGACAAGTCCTTCTGTGGCCAGCTCATTGGAGCCTCCCTGGAGACTTGAGACTCTGATTATTTTTCTGAGGCATCGTCACATCGAATAGCCAGCCCAAGCCCCGTAAGGCTGGCTAATTCTCGTTTCCAGAATATTTCGGAATGGTATTGCCTCTCTCGGAAGGTGCCTGCTGTACTCTGCAATTAGCCCTAATGTGCCCTGGTTCACCACAGTTCCAGCAGATAGTTTTTTTTCATTGGGTCTGTAGGTGCGCTGGCGATAGGTCCCCGGGGCTGATTCTGAGAAAGACATACTTTTTCATTTCTTGTACTGTCCTCTGTAACTGAGAAATTGCTTCTTTAATTTTGCCGTCTTCCTGAGATTCGTCGGCCTTCATGAGGCGCACTACCTTCTGATAGCCCCTTGTCGCATCACGGGCTGCCTCGAATTTCAGTGCGTGGATCAACGCCTCCTGCAACGTCTTGGCCTCAGACATACGCACTGATTGTTGACCCTCAGGGTCCTCGATGGCATCCACGAAATTTTGATGTGCCAGCAGATCTTGAGCATGGCGGGGGCAATCAGTGAAGGCTAACCTTGCTAGCCTTTCGACATCTGCTGCCAACTCCCGCAGCGTCTCGTCGCGCTCCTGGCGGCGATTCTTCAATTTCACGACATGGTAAGGCTGAAAATTGTCATCTTCGAAGCGTAGAGTCAGGGCATGGACCAGACATTCATAGTCCAATGATTGTTCTAGTGGCAGGGATTGGAGAACCTCAGTGGCTGAACCTCGGAGCGATGCGGCCAGGTTTATTGCCTTCTCACTGGAGTTCCAGCGATTGCCCAAGGCCACCACTTCGAACTGGGTCTTAAAGCACTTCCACGAAGTCTGCCCGTCGTAGGTAGGAGGCTTGATTTTTGAAAAACATTCAGTAGTTTCTAACTGAGGAGAACTGGCCGCTATGCTAAAAGACAGGGGCGTGGCTACAGGGACATCAGCTTCAATATTCTCGAGCCTTCTCAATCGGGATGCCAAATTTCCATTCGGTCCAATATCACTCTGTATAGAGCCTATTTTAGTTTAAATCTCCTCGAGTATTTCATTAAAATCTTCCATTTTCTTTCGGGTTAGCATAGGCCAATATATTCAGAAATTGAAAAGATAACTAAGCTGTATCCCACTTCTGAGACCAGTGTTTTCGACTCTTCTCAGCCGTTGATGTTTGTGTGCAAGGTTTCTGAGAAACCAATGTGGGTTCGTTTTGGATACAGATTAGTACTATAAATTTATTCCCAGAGCTTTAAAAAGGATATTAATAACTAGATATAGTAAATGAACTTGCCTTCAATGTCCGCCCCGGGTAGGTTCCTCCTCGTCCTTCTTTGAACCGTCCTCCTCTTGTTGATCCACCCGGTCCCGGAGCCCACTTCCCGTAGCCAACTTGCCGCGTCTGTCGTCACCGCCGTTCTCCCTCACTCTCTCGCTCCCCCCACATTGAATGTCGTTTCGTCCTTGTCTACCCCCAGACACACGTGGGCCATCCTACCGCAGCTGGAATCCATTCACCTTTTCACAACTTCACCCTGGGATCTCTGCCTCTCGGATATCTTGTCATACACTGAGGAAAGAATTACCCATATTACAATACATTAGATGATTAAGTTTTAAATTTTCTAAATGTAGCAGGATACGAACCTGTGTGATGTGGCTACGACTGTGTATCTATCTGTTTGTGGGAGTGTTCTGTGCGTGAGAGGATCTCCTGCGCTGGAGTGTTGGTGGATTGGTGCTGGGCTGAGCATCCTCCTCTTTCCCGTACTTTCCAGAGGAAACGTAAGGAAAGGGGTGTTAAAAGGTGCTCAGAGATGAAAAGGAATGGAGACTTGGGTCGTGGCGAACAATTGGGTAGGATGGTCCAAATTGGGCCACTGGAGTCCTCGGAAGCTTTATCGTTTGGGGTAGAGAGAAAAGGGGACGGTTGTAATCTCAATGAAGTAGCGCAAGGAGAATATCTCTTGATGTTGGTGTGTGAACATAATGGGTTATTGCAAATGGTCAGAGGGTAACGTACTGAATTCTGTGACGTACATCCAGAACGGATCGTTTAAAGAAGGGTCTGTGACTATCAGTAATCCTGCTGACGCCTTAAAAGGAAATGAATTTCGAAAAAACCTATCAGTTCGGGGTGGTCAATGGGCAACGCAGGTGGTGTTATTCTAATTCGAAATAGATTTCCTCCATTCTATATAGGAATTCTCTGACGATAGAATCTCATGGGAGTCATCAATCTTAATGTAGTGGTCACCATCCTTTTCTGAGTGATTAATGAATTCCTTGAAGGTTTTCTAAAGGACCATCGAAAGCTCTTCAAGACAATTAATCAAGATTGATTGAAATTGTCTTAATCGGGACGACGGCAATAAATAAATCAGCAAATGTATAATCCTCATGGAGACGCTTGGGTTAATACACGCCATTGTAAGGAGGGATAGAACAAATATTGGTAATTGTTTAATCCTCTTAAAATATTTAACTATAGGCAACGGTACTAACGTATTTTTGATTATAACTGACCTATTTTCTAATTTCGCGTTGTCACAGTTAATAAGGATAGTACTTAATTGAGGGTTAATTTGCGGAGTATGATCATGTGAGGATGGGAGCATTGATTATCTTCGTTGTAGGGGGAGGTTCTAATTGGATATCAATCTTTGGGATGGTGTCAGGAGTAAAATGTATCTGGTTGTTAATGTTGGTTCGTCATTATCTAAGAAAATATCGGGTTCATGTGATTAAATTGGTTACTTAATGTAGATACAAAATTATTATAATCATCATCATGAAATATTTCAGGTGGGAAATGAGGGTAAATTAAATATGATTTTGGCGCGCTATTGTTGTTTGTTGAGTGAGGTGTGAAGATGTACTTAGTGTCTTCGGAATAGTTTTTCAATTTGTTTACGTGGATAATTTCTGTGTCTAAGTTTCGAGCTTGATTAGTTCTATTGATTCTAACTGTATAGAGGGATATCACCTCAATTATCTCATATGGTCCACTGAAGTAAAGCACTAATTTGCCCGTATAGAGGTGTTGGTAAATTTTGGTAAGGATTAGATCGCCTACCTCAAAGTCTGGGGATATGTGATTTTTATCGAATCTGATCTTATTTAGCTTATGACGTTCTTTCGTTCTCTGTAACGCTAGGCGTCTAGATTCAGTGACCGATGGATAAGGATCTAGATGTTGTGACAGTTCTTTCGGCAGGGAACCATTCATAAGGTATGATGGGAGAAATCCCGTGACAGAATGAGGGGTATCGTTATATGCCTTAGCTACTTTGGATTGGAGCATAGTCCAACTAGCTCTAGGATGTTGAAGATGAAGGAGACTTAGTTTTCCGGTAAGGGTTGCGTTCAAACGTTCGGATAAGCCGTTTGCTTGTGGATGGTTGCTGGTGGTGAACATTAGTTGGATGATATGGGAGATTAGAAATCTCCTAAACCTCGGTGATGTAAAGGCAGGGGCTCTATCTGTAAGGAGACGCCTCGGACAACCACTTTGTAGCACCCTTTTTATTACTTGGATATATGTGGTCGTACTGGTGGAACGAGATGGAAATATCCATGCGACATTCCGCTCCAAAAGTATTGGGCGCAGATGATCCTAGTCAATTGAGAAATTCCTGGATGGTTGAATTTCTGGTGGACTTCTCTAAGTATGGTGGGTCGTAAGGATGGTGGAACAACTATTTTGCTCACACCACGTCTGGTGACGGTAGTCAGGCCTGAGGTTTGGTGAACATACTTGGAATTATTCCGAAGCTCACTTTGGTACATTTTTAATTGCGTGGCGTCAAGAAGGCCACAAAACGGATTTCGACATAACAGGTCAGCCTCTAGTTGTTTGCTTCCTTTGATGAACTAAACCTGATAGTCGAAGGCTGACAATCTCAAACTCCATCGAAAGAATCTTCCTGTCGGATTTTTGATGTTTTTCAGCTACTGTAAGGCGCAATGATCGGTGAAAATAGTTAAACAATTTCCCGCCCGATAGACCTTGAAACGAACTACTGTTTCAATTATGGCCAGACACTCTAATTCGGTGATGGTATAATTGCGCTCGTATTTGCGCAGAGTGCGGCTATAATATTGTACTAGATATGAGTTTCCATCTGGAGATGGAGCTGTTTCAGTACTCCTCCTATCCCTTTCAAAGATGCATCAGAGTACACTTGACAGGGCAAATCTGATTTATAAATATGGAGAATGAGACCTGATGAAAGTAGTTGTTTTAGTTTGTCAAACGCCTTTTGACAGTCTGACGTCCATTCCTATTTAACGTTCTTTTTCAAAAGTTGATTTAAAGGATTTCTAATGCGCGCATAATCTGGAATGAATTTGTTGTAAACATTAATGGCGTCTAGGGGGGGGGCGGATGATTACAAGGTTTTTACGTTAGTAGGGGGTTTTATGGCATTAATTACATCTATATTACTAACATGTGGAGTGCAGGTACCTTAACTAATCTTATATCCCAGGTAGTCAATAGATGTCCTGAAAAACTGGCATTTTTAAAGATTTAATTTTATATTTTCTAATTTACAAAAATGAAAAAAATCTGTATGTGTCCTAAGTGTTCCTCTAAACTGTTAGAATGGATTATGAAGTCATCAAAATAATGATTAGTAAATTTTAATTTGTGTTTCTGTATCAATTGATTTAACTGCCTTTCGAATATTTGGGGACTTGATTTGAGTGCAAATGGTAGTCTATTAAAATGGTATTGCCCCAGGTGGGTTATAAATGAAAGTAGGGGCCTAGATTCGGGATGGATAGGAATTTGACAGAAGGCGAAGGTTATATCTATGGTGGAAAAGTATTTGGAATTAGATAATTGATCTAGTTCTGTTTCTATTAGTGGTATGGGATAATTATCTACAGACATTAATTCGCTAAGTTTTCTAAAATCTACACAAAATCGTTTCGAGCCATCCCTTTTTCTAGCAAGTGTTACGGGAGCAGCATATGGGCTATTCGATGGTTCTATTATTTCATTTTATAACATTTTCTCTATCTGATATTTTATTTCAGGGTAATCGCTATATGGTATTCTATATGGTCTTAGTGTTATAATCGTATCACTGTTAGGCATAATTTTAACCGGGCCGATATTTAAAGCAGATACTGGAAACTTATCGATAGGAAACAAACCAATATTTTATCTAATAAGATTTTTACATTCATTTATTAGATGAGGATGTGCAGCTATATAATTTTCTACATTTATGGTACTATTAAGGTTGTCATGAGGAAAAGATTGAGTAGTGTGGGGCATGGTATGGTTAATAGGGTCGAGTTGAATTGTAAAGTTTTTTTAATGAAGGCGTAAAATAATCGTTAAAACAATATTGTGACTGTGCTAGCATGATATTATCCTGATATATTCTTTTTGAAAAAAAATCAATAGTTAATCGAAATATCCTTAATGAATTTAAAGATGAAATGCCAAATGGTAGATCATTATCTATTATATAAAATAACAAGTGTTGCTTAATGGATCCTTTAGTAACCAAAATAAGTGCAAATCCCACAGGCTGGATATTATGAGACAAAATCCTAATAGTAACATCATTATTAAAAGGTAACATTTTAGTTCCTAATGTTTTATAATTGTTTTAAATAAATAATACTAATGTTAGCGCCAGTATCTATTAGAAATGAACAACAAATGGTTGGCTAGTAGCAACTTGAGAGTCAGGGTACTTACGCCGTTAATGGCGTGTGTGTTGTACTTCTGGTTACTTAGTAGCGCTGTCTCTTGGGTCACGAAAATACCGCGGCGGTGTCGCTAGTCGAGGATGATCGGCAGGCGACCCAGGCAAGGTGGACCGTCGTGGGCACTGATTGTTCCAGTGGGACCCTTGGCAGTACTTGCATGGTGTAGGCGGGGTAAAGGGAGACTCTCCTGGTCGCTTCTGGGTATGAGGCACATCTTCGGAGCGAATTAACGGATTGATTGTTTGTCTCCCGGATTGGCGCGGAGTTGGGCGTTCTGTGGGAGAGGAAATGTCGTGACGACTCGGGTATCCGCCGATCCCATAGATTCTCCTTGCCAGAGTGAACCATTTCGACGGGCTGCTGGATTTTGAAATCAGTAGGAGATTGCGACTTTCGGAGGGCATTCCTTGATTTAGAGCATTGACCATTTCCTTGCGGTCGATGTTGAGCTGCGAACCCATGCATACCTTCTGTATATAGTAGGCTTGTAAGCCTTGAGGCCCTCAACGTAGTTGATAGAACTCTTGGTGGGTCGGTGTCTCGGGTGGGGGGTATAGATCCTCAAGGACCTGTTTGATCCTCCAGTAGGGTTCGTGGAGGTAGTCCATGGATTGGAGTGTCCTCCGGGTCTCTCTCTCTAACGCTGCCACTACCATGCGGCCTTGTTCGTCGCAGCTGCTGCTTTGGAATTCCGGGAACCTCTCCAGCTCTCTTAAGAACGATTGCGCGGAACTTGAACCGTCAAATATGGGTGCGGTGGTGGGCGCGTCCCGCCCTAGTCTTCTCATCATTGCTGTTAGTGCATCTATCACCGACTTATTCTCTTGAGCTAACTCGGCCTCTTTCTGGCCTGCTTGTCTCTTCGCCTTGCCCATTCTCTTGAGGTTTTTATTTCTGTACGCTCTTGCTTGTCGTATCCGTCGTGGTCGAATGGAAGGGCGCAGCCGTTGTGCATGTATGCTTCGAAAAATAACTTGTTCCACACTTGTGAGCGCGCGCGCGCGCGGCGGCGTGCCGTAGCCTTCGCCCGCGCGCGCTGGCTCCCACGTTTATTTTGTACAGATTTATTGGTGGGTGAATTTGTATTTACATTTTAACATATTAATTATGGCGAACATAAATTATATCTTTTGGGAATTAGGCAAATTATGACATATATATATAAATATATATTGTCGCGTAGAAAACAAATTAAAGAGGAGAAATTGATATTAAAATTATGTAAATTTTTATTCTTAGTAAAAAGTTCGATTCACTCAGCCGAGACGATCGAATCAATAGATGAATACCAACAACAAGTATGCAAAACAGCCTGCTTTGCATATAAAAAAAATAATAGAAAAATAAGGAAATATTTACATTTATAAAAGTAAATGCCGCAATATATATATATATATATATATAATAATAAATAGTTATTTAATTTTATAGTCCAGTTTTGTATTAAAATTATCTTCACTATTATGATCATTTAAATACAAATTATAAAATTTGTAAAATGTTATTAATTTGTAGATAGAGAGAGAAAAAAAAAATTATTATCAGTTTGCTCCTTAAGTTTTTAAAATTAGAATCACTGTTATAATTTTGTTATATAGTTTCTACACTATATATATATATACAGGGTGATCCAAAAGTCCCGCACAACTTTAAAAATTAATAACTCCGCGAATATTCGCGCTAGAGCAATGCGGTAAACACCATTGTGTTCAGGATGCAATGGGATTTTTTATGGCAAATAATGTAAAATTCGAAATTGATTTTAGTTACAATTTTATTCGCCAGATGGCGCTCTACCAGAATCAGAGATTCAGCGGCCAAATTGTTTGATAAATTGAAAAATATAACTGATCGACACGTATTTTTCCTTTTTGAATACCAGGAAAGAACCCTAATAATATCAAATAACAAATTAATAAAACACCACTTCGCCAAAAGTATGAAGAATTGGTTAACGATTTTCAAATACAATCAGAGATATGTAAAATAGGTAAATGCAAATTAAAACATGTAGCAAAAAGAAAATTGATATTTTAGATACGGTTTGTTTCCGAAGATAATAAATTTCTAATATTTTTAATTCAACTCTCACTCAGTATCGATTATATTTATTTTAATTCATTTGAAAAATATGTATCTATCTCTGATAATTTATTTTACTCTGGAATGCCGTTGTTGTTGTCGTGTCCAATAAAGAGCCTCAGATGTACCATGCATCTCCATCACATCAGCAGCAATGTCCACTCTCTTGGGTGTGTAAAGCTGCTGCTCTAGGTCTATGTCAAATTTCCGCAAGACTGCGGCCATTGCTGGACGTGAGAATATGTGGGTAGGTGTAAGTTCCACACCAGGACAAATGTTGCATGCCCTATAGGTTCTTGTGCCATCTGGATGTATTGTCATTCCTTTATAGTGTTTTGTTCTAAGTCTTGTTATAGTTTTTGTCATTTTTCTCTCAGAGTTTATTTCGCATTTTGATCTTTTCTTATTTTTTTGTTTAATTATCTTGTATTCTGACAAAGAATCAGCGTCAAATAATGACATTTGTTCTTTCCTTTGGCTTAACTTTCTGGCTTCCTTTGCCAATTCAAATGCCATTTCATTACCCCCGATCCCAGCATGGGCAGGAATCCAATGTAGAATGCAGTTATTCCCCAATGGTTCCAGTTGGGTAAGTAACGAGTGTATTTTCTGTGTGATTTTAGTATTGCCCTTCTGAATTGCTTCTAGAGCGGATATGGAGTCGCTGTATATCAAAATTCCTTCTGCTTGATGCAGGGATGGTTGGTTAAGGCATACATCAAGGGCTTTCCAGATAGCTGTCAGTTCACAAGTGAAGTTTGACGAAATCTGTCCTGCTCCTTTGATTTTTGTTCCATCTTGCAGTATTATGTTAATTCCGGCCCCTCCATTACTCAGGGTAAGGTCTGAAGATCCATCTGTATATGCTGTTAAAGGGCGTGGCCTAGCATTTTTAATCAATAATTTGTACTATGAGGACATAGCCGTTAATATTCCAAACACATTAGACCTCAAAACCCAAGGTATCAAAGTCTACCTCAATCAAAACAAAGCCATCAACATATACAATATGTATCACCCTCCAAACAATACATTTATTGACGATGGAACAATGGCTCAATTTCTTACAGACAACACTATTATTTTAGGTGACCTTAATGCTAAACATCAACTATGGGGATGTTCTACGCCAAACCCAAGAGGCAAAATACTATCAAACATATTTGACGACAATGCCTTCATGTGCTTAAATGATGGGAATCCTACCCATCATTCCTACAGCTATAATACTGCACAAGCCCTTGATATAAGTTTTTACTATCCTGACATTTTCCACAAATGCAAATAGCAAATATTAAAAGGTTTTGAAAGTGATCATTTGCCTAATTTTATAGAAATTAGCACCAAGACCAAAACTAGCTCAATTAAGAAAAATTATGGAACTTCAAAAAGGCTAATATGATATCTTTCGAAAACACCATTATTAAAGCAGCCAAAGTTTCAATACCAAGAGGTTATATTAAGAAATGGATTCCAAATTATACACACCAGGCAAAAAATATTGTCACGATGAAAAATAATTAACTAGGCCTTCGAATTACTTTAAATATTTATTTAATGAGTTATATGAGAGATTTTAAATATAAAATAAGAGTTACTATTTACATGAGCCAAATCGACCCAGCCGTTAGCGCAAGGGGGGAGAACTGAGATATATCCTCCTTCCACGTGACGCCACTGTTTACCCCGACCGGTCGGTCCAGATAAGGGGGAATACCAGGAAACTCTGTCCTCCTGACATCACTCCCTCCACAAGAGAAACAGCGTCCCGCTGTTTACTAGTCGGTCACATGACCCTGGGCAATCTGTTCTTGGACTTCAGGGTCGTGGTAGGGCTTCATTCTCACTACATGGACGATATCTTGGGTTTTTCGTCTTCTCCTAGTATTCGTCACGCCTTCTACTTGATAATTTACACTCGATATTTTTCTGATCACTCGATAGGGTCCGAAATATCTCTTCAATAACTTCTCCGATAAGCCAACGGTACGGACTGGGGTGAACACCCACACCAAATCACCTTCCTTGTACGTCACCTCCTGATGCTTCTTGTCGTAGCGTTCTTTGTCTTTGCTCTGAGCCTGCAGGATGTTGAGACGGGCTAACATTCGTGCGTCCTCAGCGTTGGTCACAAGATGGCCCACATAATCTTCTGCAGTTCCTGCCGGCTGGTACGGCAGTATAGAATCCAGCGGTGTTTCAACTTCTCGGCCGTGGACGAGGAAGAACGGGCTGTATCCTGTTGTCTCTTGTCGAGCGGTATTGTAGGCGAAGGTCACATATGGTAGGATGTTGTCCCAATTTTTCTGATCAACGTCAACATACATCGAGATCATGTCAGTCAGGGTCTTGTTAAGTCTTTCTGTCAAACCATTCGTTTGAGGGTGGTATGCCGTGGTGAATCTGTGAATTGTTCCGTTTAGATTATTTATTTCTCGTATGGTCTGAGACATGAAATTTCTTCCTCTGTCCGTGATGATTTCCCGAGGAGCGCCGTGCTTGAGTATGACGTCTTCAATAAGGAAGGTTGCTAATTCAGTAGCTTCCGCTGTTTCCGCGGCCTTTGTTATCGCAAATCTGGTGAGATAATCAGTCGCGACTATTATCCATCTATTTCCCGTGTGAGATATGGGAAATATTCCCAGATAATCAATTCCTATCTTTTGAAAAGGCGAGGTCGTTGGAGGTATTGGGACTAGTAGTCCAGGAGGTTTCTGAGGCACGCCCTTCCTTCGCTGGCATTCTTTACAATGAGCAATGTATTGGGAAACTGTCCTATAAAGTCCAGGCCAATCGAATCTCTTTCTAACGCGGTCATAGGTTTTGTCAAATCCCAAATGACCGGCCATTGGAGTGTCGTGGACATCTTTAAGAATTTCGTGCCTCATTTGTTTTGGGACTACTAGCAGCCATGGTTTGCCCTCAGGGTCGTAATTTTTCTTATAGAGAACGCCTCCAATCATCTGATACCCTTTTAAATTTTCATTTGCAAGTTTTTCACGGATCCCAACCAAATGAGGGTCTTTACTTTGTTCTTCTGCAATGTCTTGGATGGAAGTAATGTGCCCTTCTATCTCTGCGGTGTCAGCCAAGGGGCTTCTTGACAAACAGTCAGCGTCTTTATGCTTGCGTCCGCTTTTGTAAACGATGTTTATGTCGTATTATTGTAGTTTGAGGGCCCAACGAGCTAAGCGGCCGGATGGATCTTTCAAGCCTACCAGCCAACATAGCAAGTGATGGTCGGTAACCACAGTAAAGGGTCTGCCATATAGGTACGGGCGGAATTTACCAAGGGCCCAAACAACTGCGAGGCATTCTTTTTCTGTAGTGGAATAATTCTTTTCCGCTTTGGTTAGTGTTCGTGAGGCATAGGCTATAGGTCTCTCCGCGTCATTCTGGATTTGAACAAGAACTGCCCCTAAACCATAGCCGCTTGCATCAGTATGGACATGAGTTTCCGCACCTTCTATGAAATGTCCTAAGGGAGACTCTATAAGGACGCTGTCTGACAGGCGGATAATCACTCGTATCGATTTTGTTTTATTTCGCCAGAGACAGGGAAGCTCTTTTTCTCAAAGTCGAATATATCAGAAAACTCATTTAGGCACGTGAGTAATCTGTTTTTCTTTGTTTCCTCCAATTCAGTAGAAATCATTGAAATTAAACATTCTCTCACATCTGGGGAAGTTACTTCGTCTTTTCCAGCTATTTCAGAACAAGCGTCAAGATTAGATATGCTCCCTACTTCTAGATCTTGCATTGTTCCTATCTTCATGTCCGAAGGTATCACTTGAGACTGGTGAGTACTGTTAGTCACCCACAACACCGCTCTGCCATGTAAGAACCTAACGAGGGAAGAGGGAATAAAAAGTCCTTTTTCCAACTGCAGGCGTTTGGAACCTGTAACGACTACATCTCTGCTGCCAAATACATCCTGGTTGGTGACAACAATCTTGCCAAAAGATTTCGGCGGTATGACACAGTCCATAGCAGCACAAAGTTTCAGGTCTTTCCATTCGTAGGATTTTTCAGCTTCGCTTAAATACAATTTGTTTTCCCCACAATCTATAATGGCATCTGTGGCTTTGAAGAAATCCCAGCCCAGTATAACATCGTGGCTACATTCAGCGGCTACTACAAAATCAAAAATAATATCGAGTCCTTTGATTTGAACTTCTAAAGAGCACTTACCAAGGGTCACGATAGGCTTCTTGTCCGCGGCTCTTAGAAGTGGTCCATTTTCTTTAAAAACTGGGGCCTTTATAGAACGTCTGAAAGCTTCAGAAATTACTGAGTAATCAGCGCCGGAGTCCACAAGAGCTTGTACATTTCGTCCTTGTATGTTGACAGATATCCAGTTCTTTTCCATTGTAGCGGCTATACGGCAGGGAGGATTTTCGTCTGTGGCGGCCACACCTCCAGAGGGCGCGCCATCTAGTTTTCCTCACTGCGGCGACTGGGTGAGCGGCTGGGACGGCGAGCAGGGGATTGTGAGGTTCTTCTGAGAGCTTGGAATCTTCCGCGGTGGGGATACGGCGACGGGTTTCTAAATCTTCCTTGGGATAGTTCGCTTCCTGATTCGCCCATGGTGTAATTTTCCATTCTTGGTCTTCCGAAATCGACTGTTTCTCTTCCAAGTCTGGCATCCGCAAAAGCTTGACGTCTGTCTCTGCAATAACGTGCAACGTGGCCAGGGCGCCCACAGTGGAAGCAGATCGGTCTGTCATCTTCAGTACGCCACTGAGTCCTTTGATTATTTGGTGGCCCTTCGGTTCTTCGTCGGTAACCTTGATCGTTCTGGGGGAGGTATTGTCGCCGAGGGCGGAAGCTCTCGGGCTGACGAGGGGCAGAGATAGGAGCCAACGTTTGCTGGATTTCACTACGGATGACATTCCGTAGGTCGGGAGATGGAGTGTCGATATCCTGGGCGGCAAATGTAGAAGGAGGAGCCATAAACTTCTGCACCTCCTCTCTTACTATTCTTCTAATCAGGGCTTCTAGGTTCTCAGGTTCAGCGGTCGAGATGGTGGTAACATTGGGCAGTCGGTTGAACCTGGGCGGTGCAACACGCATCCTCTTGAATGCCTCGACTCGGCGGCAGAACGCAACAAATTGGTCCACCGTGCTGATGTCCTTCCCAACAAGTGCCTGATACACTTCCTCCGCTACGCCTTTAATCAGGTGGCTCACCTTTTCTCCTTCCGACATTCTGGGGTTGCTCTGTTTACAAAGAAGGAGGACTTCTTGTATGTAGCTCTCGACGTTTTCCCCACTCGTCTGCGCTCTAGTTCGAAGAATGTTCTCGGCTTTTCTAGCCGTGTCTTCCTTGTTCCCAAATATTTCACAAAACTTTATCTTAAATTCCTCCCACGAATTCAAGATTTCCTCGAAGTTTTCGAACCAGCACTTCGCTGTGCCAGTGAGGTAGAAGATGACGTTGGCCAGACACATGGAGTCATCCCACTTGTTGTAACGTGCCACACGCTGGAAGTCGCTCAGCCAACGCTGCGAATCTTCCCCACGTTCCCCCGAGAAGACAGTGGGATCTCTCCACCGATGGCAGAATGGTCGGTTTTCTTCTCTTTCCATTTTCTTCCGAGCGGGAAATGCAAGCACTGTAGATAGCTCTGGTTGCAATCCTTGAAGGCGACGACTTCGTCTGGTGACTGTCTCGTTACCCGGCGTCTCCACCACAATTGTCACGATGAAAAATAATTAACTAGGCCTTCGAATTACTTTAAATATTTATTTAATGAGTTATATGAGAGATTTTAAATATAAAATAAGAGTTACTATTTACATGAGCCAAATCGACCCAGCCGTTAGCGCAAGAGGGGAGAACTGAGATACACTGCGTGACATTGAAAATGGAACACCAAGAAATAGTGGCCATAAAGTGATAAAACTCGGCAGACAGAGAGAGACAGGGACGAACAATAAGTGATCTAAATTTCAAAATGATAGTCATAATACAGAGCGAGAACGGCGTCGGATTAGTAGCAAGTAGGACCACAGCGGACGGCGATGCACGCAGCAACACGTCTAGGTAGAGAGTCAATCAGAGTACGGATGGCGTCCTGAGGGATGGCTCTCCATTCCCTCTCAACCATTTGCCACAGTTCGTCTTCTGAACGCGGCTGTGGCAAGGCATGCAAACGGCGTCCAATGATGTCCCAGACGTGCTCGATTGGTGAGAGATCAGGAGAGTACGGTGGCCAGGGAAGCATCTGTACATCTTGCAGAGCTTGTTGGCTAATGCGAGCAGTGTGCGGTCGGGCGTTATCCTGCTGATAAAGGGCATTGGGTACCCCCTGAAGGTAGGGGAGTGTCACCGGTCGCAGCACATCATCAATGTATCGTTGGGCCGTCATAGTGCCCTGAATACGAAGTAAAGGTGACCTGGAATCATACGCGATTGCGCCCCAAACCATGATTCCACGTTGTCGCACGGTGGGGCGTTCCACAATTGCTGCCGGATTGGACCTTTCTCCACGTCGACGCCACACGCGTACACGGCGACTATCACTAGACAAGCAGAAACGCGACTCATCTGAAAACATGACCCTGTACCATTCCGTCATCCACGTCGATCTAGCCCGGCACCATTCCAAACGTTGGCGTCTATTCGGTGGGGTCAATGGCAGTCTTCTTAGCGGACGGCATGAGTGCAAGCCATTAGCAACCAATCGACGGGAAATGGTTCTGGTCGAGATGGAATGATCTAGGGTGTCTTGCACATGTTGCAGGATGGCGGTACAAGTGGCTTGTGGGGCCGCCACTGCTTGTCGAAGGATACGCCGATCCACACGTGCTGACGTCACTCTGGTTGCACCGACATTCCTATAAATTGCCACATTTCCTTGTTCCAACCATCTTCTCCACAGTCGGTGCACCGTGGACGCACCAAGGTGTGTATCAGCTGCGATTTGACGTATGGACCAACCTGCCCTTTTCAGTCCGATCACCATGCCCCTCGTAAAAGCGTCTGTCTGCTTGAACTGCCTCCGTTTACGATGACCTAGCATTCTCTGTTATTACACGTGTCTTTTGACACAAGAACAAAATTTCTACAATGATTTTCCTTGAAAAAATAACGACACGAATACTGTCCTTTCTGCAAGTTCCTTCCCTTATATCTTACTCCATGTGCGCACGAGAGCTGCGCATTTTACATCATTTGCATAACTCGGTTAGGCGCGTCTACCCTGAAATATGCATAATTTTATGGCCACTATTTATTGGTGTTCCATTTTCAATGTCACGCAGTGTATATCCTCCTTCCACGTGACGCCACTGTTTACCCCGACCGGTCGGTCCAGATAAGGGGGTATACCAGGAAACTCTGTCCTCCTGACAATATTCAAACACTTATAACTAAAAGAAATGAACTACAAAAAAGTGCACCCAAAACCAAACAAATTGTAGAACTGAACTGAACATTGTGATTGCAAAAATAAAAAGATTATACGTAAATGTGAAAAGGGAAAAATGGAAACAAACTTGTGAAAACCTGAACCCAAGAAACCCAAATACAAAACTTTGGAATTTGGCAAAACAAATTGGCAGAGTCCAGCCACAAACTGAAAACACAAATATGATTGAGAATACAGATGATACACCAGCAACTAATGACAAAATTGCAGCCAATCTTTTAGGTAATTCATATCAAATAAGTAGTAAAATCAAGGTTGAAAAAAGGCCCGAAAGATTATTCATGACTGTAAAAATGTCACCAGCACTCATAATATTTTCCATGAAAAAAATCAATATGAAAGAGCTAGCTTATGCATTAGAAAACACTGACCTAAACAAGACTCCTGGGCCAGATGGAATCCATGGCCGAATGATATCAAACTTGGGCAAAATTGGCAAAGAAAGACTTCTTAATATTTTCAATAACTCCTGGAAAACTGGAAAATTGCCTCAAGACTGTAAAAATGCAACAATAATTCCCATTAAAAAACTTGACAAATCTGCTGATGACCCAAAAAACTACCGACCTATCTCCCTCACAAATATTTGCTGCAAATTAATGGAAAAAATTATATTCAGACGACTCACCTACCACCCCGACACAAGAAATCTCTTACCAGAAGAACAATATGGATTTAGGAAAGGACATGGGACAATAGTCCAACTCTTATTTTTCACACAAAAGGTAAAAGATGCACAAAACAAAAAGCCAACTAACCACACCATAGCTGCTTTTTAGACCTTACACAAGCTTTTGATAAGGTATGGAAAAACAAGTTAATTACAAAATTATGCAAACATTTCAAAATTGATGGAAAAGCTATCACTTGGATAAATGATTCCCTTAAAAATATATACATCAGGGTCAAATACACTGCGTGACATTGAAAATGGAACACCAAGAAATAGTGGCCAGAAGGTGATGAAACTCGGCAGACAGAGAGAGACAGGGACGAACAATAAGTGATCTTTATTTCAAAATGATAGTCATAATACAGAGCGAGAACGGCGTCGGCTTAGTAGCAAGAAGGACCACCGCGGAATGCGATGCACGCAGCAACACGTCTAGGTAGAGAGTCAATCAGAGTACGGATGGCGTCCTAAGGGATGGCTCTCCATTCCCTCTCAACCATTTGCCACAGTTCGTCTTCTGAACGCGGCTGTGGCAAGACATGCAAACGGCGTCCAATGATGTCCCAGACGTGCTCGATTGGTGAGAGATCAGGAGAGTACGGTGGCCAGGGAAGCATCTGTACATCTTGCAGAGCTTGTTGGCTAATGCGAGCAGTGTGCGGTCGGGCGTTATCCTGCTGATAAAGGGCATTGGGTACCCCCTGAAGGTAGGGGAGTGTCACCGGTCGCAGCACATCATCAACGTATCGTTGGGCCGTCATAGTGCCCTGAATACGAAGTAAAGGTGACCTGGAATCATACGCGATTGCGCCCCAAACCATGATTCCACGTTGTCGCACGGTGGGGCGTTCCACAATTGCTGCCGGATTGGACCTTTCTCCACGTCGACGCCACACGCGTACACGGCGACTATCACTGGACAAGCAGAAACGCGACTCATCTGAGAACACGACCCTGTGCCATTCCGTCATCCACGTCGATCTAGCCCGGCACCATTCCAAACGTTGGCGCCTATTCGGTGGGGTCAATGGCAGTCTTCTTAGCGGACGGCATGAGTGCAAGCCATTAGCAACCAATCGACGGGAAATGGTTCTGGTCGTGATGGAATGATCTAGGGTGTCTTGCACATGTTGCAGGATGGCGGTACAAGTGGCTTGTGGGGCCGCCACTGCTTGTCGAAGGATACGCCGATCCACACGTGCTGACGTCACTCTGGTTGCACCGACATTCCTATAAATTGCCACATTTCCTTGTTCCAACCATCTTCTCCACAGTCGGTGCACCGTGGACGCACCAAGGTGTGTATCAGCTGCGATTTGACGTATGGACCAACCTGCCCTTTTCAGTCCGATCACCATGCCCCCTCGTAAAAGCGTCTGTCTGCTTGAACTGCCTCCGTTTACGATGACCTGGCATTCTCTATTATTACACGTGTCTTTTGACACAAGAACAAAATTTATACAATGATTTTCCTTGAAGAAATAACGACACGAATACTGTCCTTTCTGCAAGTTCCTTCCCTTATATCTTACTCCATGTGCGCACGAGAGCTGCGCATTTTACATCATTTGCATAACTCGGTTAGGCGCGTCTACCCTGAAATTTGCATAATTTTCTGGCCACTATTTCTTGGTGTTCCATTTTCAATGTCACGCAGTGTATAATGGCACTCTATCTAAAACCTTCAAATTGTACCAAGGATTACCACAAGGATCAGTCCTTAGCCCAACTCTCTTCACCCTATTTATTGCAGGCATAGAAGACAAATTTTCACATAAAACCAATATTGGACTTTTCGCTGATGACATTATTCTATGGAGCAGCAACACTAACTGGAAAAAAGCTGAAAGAGATTTGAACAAGACTATTCTCCACCTAGAAAAATTTGCTAATAAACATAAATTAGAATTTAACTCCCAAAAATCTGAAACCTGTCTTTTTACTACCGATAAGAAACTATACAAAATAAGACCAAATATTATTCTGAAAGAACAGCAATTACAATATAATAAACATCCTAAATATCTCGGCTACACCCTGGATCCAGAAATTAACTCCAGTAAGCATATTGAAGGAGTTGTTAGAAAAGGAAGAGACCGACTAAAAATCTTGAAATATATTTCAGGAAGAGTGGAGAGCTGAAGCAACAACACTAAAATTAACTTACACATCTCTAATGAGACCTATCTTGGAATATGGATATCTATGGTACAGCATCTGAAACAAATCTAAAAACACTGGAAAGTGCAGCTAGAATTATTACAGGTCTTCGAAATACCTGCCCTAATAATATTGTACTTTGCGAGGCAGACATTATGCCCTTAAAGGATAGAATAAGCTACAATCTGCCAAAATATATAAACAAAATCAAGAGTTATGAAAAAAAACACAGAACTTTCAATTACATACTTATTTGGGAACCCAATATAAGACTCAAAAAAGAAGGCCCTCTCCACCTGGCCAAAAGAAATGGATTTTTAAAATATAAAGCGGAAAAATATTATTTAGCTGAAAAAATATCTACATGCGAACGACTAACAAAATGTTATTTTTAATGCCACTTTAAACGAACCCACCAACAAACAATACCAAAATCCAGAATACTTAAAACAATTATCATTAGAAATAATTAATAAAATTCCTAAAAATGCAATAACTATCTATACCGATGGTAGCAGAGACGAGTTGGGACACACTGGCAGTGGCTCTCTCATTAAACCCACAAATGGCAATGAGAAAATGAACAGAAGAAACCCAGATTTTTGCTCAATCTTCAGATAAGAACTTATAGCCATCTATGAAGTCTTAAAATCCATCAGAAAAACTAAGCATCACGATATATGGATTCTTACTCATAGTAGAAGTGCCATACAACACTTGAGTCACGCAGGGGAACTTAGAGACAAAGTAAGCAGGAACATAATTGGTTATCTCCAAAAACTCTCAATACCTCAAAAATTCACCTTCAATGGATACCCTTACATGTTAGCATTGAAGGCAATGAAGCTGCTGATGCGCTAGCGAAAAAAGGCACAAAAGAACCCTTGCTACAGAAAAATAAAC
Organism: Cordylochernes scorpioides; assembly: GCA_030710605.1. Taxonomy (NCBI): domain Eukaryota; kingdom Metazoa; phylum Arthropoda; class Arachnida; order Pseudoscorpiones; family Chernetidae; genus Cordylochernes; species Cordylochernes scorpioides. The sequence goes on along the minus strand of CP092871.1, from coordinate 65,225,282 downwards.
TTACTTTTAAAGAAATAGAAACAGTAGCCAAAATAAACAAGAACTGGAGGATCCCACCTAAGCACAGTTGGTACATCCTAGAAGCAGATGGCCACCCAGACCTTTCTGTCCACAAGCCGGCATGCGAAGCATGCCCTTCGCTGCTATTCTGTTCAACTCATAAGCCAAGTAACGGTATCCAAGCTAGTGCTTGGACATTGTACCTGGAAACACCACCTCCCAGACAACGTGTCTGGAAGGATTTCTATACCGGTGGCCTTTAATCACAGCAAAATAGGAAACTATCTACTGTGTCCAGCAGGGACCGCGGGGAGGCAGCCCCCGGTCGACTCTGTTCACTCACAGCTGAGGAAAAGCTCAGCTGCCACGTCGTGGGCTTTCTCAAGAAGCTTGCTGTGATTTCTCAGCAGCTTACTCTCGATCGCGCCCCTCGCCCTCCTTCTCTCTTCCTGCACACCCACTACCCTTGGACAATCCAAGACGTAGTGGCGTGCATTCACATCCCTTTCTCCATAGACGCAATCAGGGTTTCTCTTAATTTTAAATCTGTGGAGACTTGGGGAAGAGAGCCCATGTCCCGAACTACCCTAATGAGTTTGTGGGACATTACCTTACAGAGGTACTTGGGTGTTGTTACCCCATTGAATACCTCTCTCCCCTTCACACTGTTCCTCCATCTGTCCAACCATAAGTCCTGGACGTGACCCCTGATCCTCCTATAAACTTCTTTCTTGGTCACTGGGGTCCTCAGTGATCTACCTCTAAAGCATCCTGCCTTAGCGATCCTGTCTGCGAACTCATTACCTTCGATGAGGCTGTGTCTCCTAAACCAAGGGAGCTCCGGAGCCCGCGTCATCATCTCCAGCTCCTGGATTATTTGATGCGCGAGTTGCCCTTTCTCCAGATTGATAACGACGAGGGCCGACATACAATCTGAATAGAGGCGGTCCGGGCTGAAGTTCTTCTCGGCACACACTCTGAGGGCTACCCTGATCGCAACCAGCTCGGCTGAAAAGACCAATTCGTCCACTCTGAGTGCTAAACCTTCTTGGAAGATCAGCTCTCCATTAGTGTATATCACTACCCCAGCTCCAGTATTGGTTCCAGACTTACTACCATCAGTGAAAACCTCCGTGCCAATCCCTGTCGGCCCTCCAGGACTCCAATTCCACTTTGGCAACCACTGCGGAGGCTTCCTTGTGTCCCTCTTCGATTCCAGGGCCCCCGCTTAAAGTCCCAGGGCATCTTCCCTTTTCTCACAGATCTTCTGTCTGATGGTCTCCTCCTCTAGGTTCAATCCCAGGGGAATAAGCCCAGCGAGGATCAAAAAGGCCTCACTGCTGGTAGTGCGATATCCCCCTGTGATTCTGAGTGCCGCTGTCCTCTGCACTCTCTCTAGAGTTGTTGCCACCTTCTGATCCCTGTTTCGGCGCTACCAAGCCCCGAAAGCATATATCAAGATTGGCTCGACACAGGAGAGGCAGAGGTTCCTAAAAATATTACCCTCCTTCTCTCCCCCCCCCCTGTTGAGGGCCAACCAGGACAGGCCTGCACAACGCCTCCCTGCCTCTCGCCACCATCTCCTCCGCCTGGTATTGCCAACCCATCTTGTCATCAATGACCACCCCCAGGATGGTCATCCTATTGACCAACGCTACCCTCCGTCCTTCCATCCGGATAGCCGGCTTGTGTTTCCTTTTAGTTCTTATGTCCCTAGGCTTAAAGCTGAGGGCTTTAGTTTTGGAGACATTGAACTTAAGGCCAGAGTCATGGGCCCAGATTGAGAAAATTTGGAGAGAAGTTTCAACACACTTCTCAGCCTTCGCTCTCGAAGCAGTCTCAATGATGAGGAACTGGTCGTCAGCATAGAGAACCAGCCTGTCTCCCTCATGGAGCTCCTCCTGGAAAACGGTGTTTACCAGGATATTCCACAGAATAGGTCCGCAGCAAGAGCCCTGGGGGCAACCCCTAGCACAGTTTCTTTCCAACCTCCGCCCACCAAAACTGAGGCTAATCCGTCTATCCCTCAGGAAGTCACGAATCAAGCTGCACAAATTATCAGGACAACCCATGTCCATCAAATTTCTCATCAACTTGTTCCAGCTCATGGAGTTGAACGCGCCATCAATGTCCAGGGCCACGAAAAGAACCCAAGCACCCTTATTTAAGCCCATCTCAACCCCCTCTAACACCTCGTTCAGAGCTGTGGTTGTGGACTTCCCTTCCCTAAAACCATGTTGGAAAAGGAAAGGAGCTCATTACTCTCTAGCCAGTGCTTCAGTCGCTGAGCTAGTAGGCTATCCAGGACCTTACCTAGACACACTAGTGAAGAAAGCGGACGATAATCATTAGGAGAATTACCCTTTCTACCAGACTTTTCGAGAAGCACTACTCGGGCAACCTTCCATGCCTCAGGAAATGTACCAGTGTCCAGGCACTTATTGAATAACCTGGAAAGAAGCGATGGGTGCATCCTTACCAGGGCTTTCACGACCGTGTTATCGATCCCTTCGGGACCAGAAGATTTCCTTTTCCCGAACTTGAAAGCCGTCAGTTTCACCTCATTCTCAGAAAAGGGCGGATCCACCAAACCACAAGTGGTCAGAGAGATCTCGTCCTCTGGTTCCTCGTTTCCGAAGTGCCGATCCAAGTTGTTTTTATTTTGTCTTCTGCTTTCGAGCGAGTAGGTCTAGAACACATTCTCTCTGAATTTTCTCATTGTTGGTGGATGAAACAGCACCAGTGATTATTTTGGCCGCTTTTGCTTGAACACTGTCTAGTCTTACTTTTAGTGATGAGCTTGAGGGAGCCCAGACCGGTGTTGCATATTCCATTATCGGTCTTATTAAGGTGGTATATGTTGTTCTGATAATTCTGGGTTTTGCTCCCCAATTTGTTCCACATAGCCTTCTCAGAATGTTTAGTTTTCTGATAGCTCTATTTGAGGTGCTAATTATGTGCTATGAAAATTAAAATTCCTCATAAATAATAATTAAAATAATTTTGTTGACATCTTGTCAATACATACACAGTCTGCACTATTAAAAAAAGATAATATGCATTATATACACTATGTACAATGAATATGGCGCCTCTGCCAGCGCTGCAGAGTTTGGTGGAGAATCGCCAGTGGGTCTCCAGCGACACCACGCATTTTGCGATCTACGATGAATACGTAGATCGCGTACTTCGCCGTTTAGGAGATGGTGATGGCGTGGTCCTCGAGACAAACTGGAAAGATCCAGGACTGCAATATCACACCTAGGAATTATGGATTTCTAATTTTATCAATTATTTGTTTGTTTATGCTTATTTTGTGGTTATATTTATGCCTTTTTCCCTGGGAGTGGAGAAGACGTATAGGTTTGGTTTTATTGGGTTTATGGTCATTTGGAGTTCCATTGCCCACTTCTCCAGTCCTCTCATTGATGTCTTCAGTATCTTTTACGATTTTTCTATGCTGCTACTTGTGTGCCATATGGCTTTATCATCTGCACAACAGGCAACCTTTGTGTCTTCAGTGAGGTAAGGATGTATGTCGTTAATATATAGCAAATAGAGTAGAGGACTGAGCACAGATCCCTGAGGTACACCAGCCCATGTTCTTCCTTCCTTGGAAAATTCTCCATTGACCCGAACCTTTAACCTTCTTCCCCTTAAGAAGTCTGCAATCCAGATTAAGGTTTTTCCTCTTACTCCGATGTTGTGCAGCTTTTCACGTAATTTCTCCCTCCACACTCGATCAAAAGCTGAGGTCATATCAAGGAATATAGCCGTGGTCTTCTTTGGCGGTTTTTCCCGGAAAGAATCTATTATTGATTGACAGAAGTAGAACAGTTGATCAGTTGTACAGTGCTGGGATCTATAGGCCGTTTGGTAGAGGTTTATTTTATTATTTTTTGTGAGCCAGACTATGAGCCTAGAGTGGATAATTCGTTCTGGTATTTTACAAAGTATGCTGGCGAGAGCAATTGGCCGATAGTTCTTGTATTCCTTGGCATCTTTGTTTGGCTTCAGTATTGGCACTATAATTGATATCTTCCAATTCTTTGGTAGTTTACCAGTTTGCCATGAAATGTTCAGTATTCGTAGGAGTTGATTATTAGCTTTGACTTCAAAGTGTTTAATCATTTGACCAAAGATTAGATTATCTCTTGGTGACCTCTTGGATTTTTTTATTGATGAGTTTAGCTCATTCAGTGTGAAGTCTCTCGAGAAAATATCTTGTTGATGGAAGTTTCTTGCTTGTTTAACTAACTGGTTTATATTATTTTTAGAGTCCTGTCTTCATTCGTATAGTTGAGTATGGAAGTGCTTGAAAGATATTCAGCAATTATGTCAGCCATCTGTTTGTTCTCGTTCTCGCTGTTCTATTCATATCGGTTAGAGTATTGAAGGATTGGTGTTGGTTTTGATTGTTCTCTAACACTCTAATTATATTCCAGTGTTGGCTGTCCTTTCTTGGATCCATTTTTTTCGCAGAATTCTGCCATTTTTCTTGTTTGAATATCCAAATTTCTTGTTATATTTTGTGAATAATTTCAATGAGTTCCTTTCTGTTTTATTTGTTTTAAGAAGTCCATTGATAATGTCTCTCTCTCTCTGAAATCATTGCCTCGATGTGGTGGTCCTTCCAGTAAGGTATCCACAGGTCTTTACGTCTACCTCTAGTTATCGATGCTCTTTTGCAGCTTTTTAAATGTTCGAAGAGAATTTTTCCAAGCTTTTGTCAAGCGTTCTGTAATTCAATTTTTCGTTGCACAGTTCTTCAAGCTTTTCTGTGAATTTTTTTCAAGTCGGCTTTCCTAAAGTTCCATGTTCTTTTATTCTAATGGACATTCTCAATTTTGAAGTTTAGGGTTGTTAAAATTGGTCTGTGGTCACTGATTGCACCTCTCAGGATTTTCCATTGTGTTGTGGGTGCGATGTTGTAATTTATCGCTGTGATGTATATTGCGGATTCTGTGCCTGTGGACTTAGATAGATAGGTGTTCTCTCCGTTATTTAACGGTGTAAGGTCGAGGTCGGTTAGCATGTCCTCAACCTACTGACTTTTGTTATCCTGGACAGGTGATCCCCGAATTGAACTTTTGGCGTTAAATTCGCCGAAGTATGATTGTGATATCCGAAGACGCTTCACTTAATGTCTCTATTGTGTGTGCCCATACAAAATGCAAAGATTTCACGAGCTGAAAGTTGGCGATTTTGAGATGCGTCAAGAATTCGCTGAATGGGTTTTCCGGCAAATTGATATTGATGAAAACTGGCTGTCGAATGTTCTGTGGACAGATGATGCTCACTTTTCTTTAAACGGAGAATTTAACATTCAAAACAGCCGCATTTGGGCAACAGAAAACCCTAGGATTTTCACAGAAATGCCACTTTACCAGCCTAGAGTTACAGTTTTGTGTGGGTTCACTTCTTTTATTATTGGGTCATTTTTCTTTGAAGAATCAATGGAAGAACTTTTAAAACCGTTTTTGTAACTGGTGAACGTTATGAGAAAAGGGTATTCCCATATTGCAGGGTAAAAGCACTAAGCGAAATAACATTCATGAAAGATGGAGGACCTCCTCATATCTCCCGAGGTGCCAAACAATTGCTGAAGGATACGTTCGCTGAAAATCGTGTGTTAGATCGCCACTTTATATACCAGTGGCCTCCAAGATCAACAGACTTGACGCCTTGCGATTTTTGTTTATGGAGATACATTAAATCGTGTGTTTATCGATGCTGGCCTACCACATTGGCCATGTTGAAGGCTTCTATCAGATGGCACGCTTTATCAATTTAACAGGTATGTTATTTAATGCTGTCCATTCTGTCATTTATCGTCTGCAGGCGGTGATTGAGAATGAAGGGTGCCACATTGAGCAAGGATTGTGACCTAATACAAGAGAGAAGGCAGTTACCTCATGTGTTGTATAAGCCGCCATGTATTATATTATCTATCAATATTTTACAGCTCTTTGTGTTGGGATATGGGGATAATAAATGCTGTCCTCACATCTTGACTCTTTTTTTTTTTTGTGAACAGTAATATTTTGTTTGTCATTTGCTCACATATTATGTCGTGCAAACCAGAGTGTTATAACTTCTCGAATAACACTGGTACACACAATTTTACCCCTTATGTTTAGTTTTTCGCTTTTTGCTCATTAGAAGAAATACATAGATAATAGATAACATAGAAATACATACATAAGAAATACATGTAGCATAAGGAATATTTTCTGTACACCAATAACTTTAGAAATTTTGTGAAAAAAATAATACAAAATGATTTTACTACCACGTTTTTCAACGCAAAAGGTCGATGTAAAATTTATTTTTATTTGAGGGGACACATTTTTAAAATTGTGTACAGTATAATAAACAATGATAACATTTGACAAGCCCTTAGGATATTTGGAATAAAGTACGACAAATATATTTTGTCACTTCCCTCTATATTTCATTTGTTGGATCATGACAAATATCCAGTTAAATAGTCAAGGGTCGCCAATCAGTCAAGAAACTACACATTTCTTATAGCAAGAAATCCTATTAATAGTGCCATCATAATTTTTGGTACTATATTAACATTTCAAAAATTCGTGTATTGATATCAGCAGTGTTTTTCAAACATTCAATCTATTTCACAAAACCTCATATAAAAATAAATATTTTGCTACATGTTTTAATTTGCATTTACCTATTTTACATATCTCTGATTATATTTAAAATCGTTAAACAATTCTTCATACTTTTGGCGAAGTGGTGTTTTATTAATTTGTTATTTGATATTATTAGGGTTCTTTCCTGGTATTCAAAAAGGAAAAATACGTGTCGATCAGTTATATTTTTCAATTTATCAAACAATTTGGCCGCTGAATCTCTGATTCTGGTAGAGCGCCATCTGGCGAATAAAATTGTAACTAAAATCAATTTCGAATTTTACATTATTTGCCATAAAAAATCCCATTGCATCCTGAATACAATGGTGTTTACCGCATTGCTCTAGCGCAAATATTCGCGGAGTTATTAATTTTTAAAATAGTGCGGGACTTTTGGATCACCCTGTATATATATAATATAAATTACCACATGGTTTCATTTGATGTTGAATCTTTATACACGTCGATCCCACATAAGGAAGCCATCAGTGAATTTTCAAAATTTATAGACACCAATCCACAACTTAATTTAACAATTCCTAAAGAAGCACTTAAAGAATTACTCGACTTATGTTTATCCTTCAGTTATTTCAGTTACAAAAACCAGCATTATAAACAGATTAAAAGCCTTCCAATGGGCAACCCAATTTCTTCTGCCCTCGCCAATATTTATATGAATCATATTGACAATATTATCATTTCAACCAAACATCTCAAAATAAAAGCCTGGAAACGATATATTGATGACATCATTTGCATCAGTCAAATTAGCAACCTCGACAATATTCTAACCTTCCTCAACAGTTTAAAGCCATTTTTAACCTTTACATACGAAATAGAAAATAACAGCACTTTGGCATTCTTAGACATCAAGCTCACCAGAATAAATAGCAAAATAGAAACCAGTATATATAGAAAACCAACGCATACAGGCAAATATCTCAATTTTAATTCATTTGGCCCCATTAATCATAAAATATCCGTTATAAAAACACTATCAAAAAGAATTTCCACCCACTGCTCCTCAAATATTAAAAATAATAAAGCTGAACAAAACATATTTTACAATGAGATAAAAATAATGAATATCCTTCAAATTTCATCAAGAAACATATATATAAGCCCACCAACAGTCCTACAAACAATAGTGAAGAACCGAATAAATACTGTGCACTGCCATACAATTATGGCATTGAAAGAATAACAAGAATACTTAAAAATTACAATATCAAAACCCGATACAAAACCACAGCTAATCTAAAAGAAATTTTACGCCATCCCAACACTAAGCATAATAGCAAACATCAATTTAAATCAAACATAGTATATCGCATTCCATGCAAATCATGCCCTGCAACATATATAGGAGAAACCGGTAAAACTCTTGAAGAAAGAGTGAATCAACACAAAACAGCTTTTAAAAACCATAGCCCATTATCACTTTTAGTAGATCACGCACTCAAACAGGACCATATACCAAATTTGGAAAAAAACAGAAATTATATATAACAACATTCACGATAAACATTCAAGACTCTTTTTAGAAAGTTGGACCTCATTGAAAGATACCAACAGTATTAATAGAAAAATTGACATACCTCCGTTATATTTACAGTTCAAATCGATTTAAAATTATTTTATTATACTTATTAGGAATCATATATTATTTTTAATTTTTATAAATGTACATATATAGTCTATTCTTAGTAATATTTTTTGTGTGTATGTATTTTAAATTTTATCCCCACAGAGTTGCAAATATGTATATATCGTCGCGTGAAGGCATCACGTGATGAACCAAAGCAGTTCAAAAACAAGAAAAGCCCTGACGAAGTTAGGCGTATAGCCTATTGAAATATTGGCATTTATATTAAATAAAATGTATATTTTATTTTTGATCCAAAATATGCTATTCAATTAATATATATATATTATTTTTATTTCTATTTTGAAAGAAAAATGGTGCTGGTGGTGAGATGAGATCAAACGCTCCACTCTTGACGAGTTTATTTAGTAACCAAATCGTCACAGTTTTTCAAATTCAATGGTAATAATAATCTTGAGGCATCTTAATAGGTAGAATACCTCGAATCTTGAAAGCAAAATAAAAAAACTTAATTAAAACAAAATATTGTAAATTTACATATTGGCTAACGAAAAAAAAAAACAATATTTATATTTACATCCGCCCCCTGGACTTCTCGGCTTCACAGAGTTCATCTATGAAATAAATAATAAAATATTAATAAAAATACAATTTATGTAGAAAATAATATTACAAAATTATTTACAACATATATATAGAAAATTCAAAGATTAAATTGGAAACAACAAAAGGATCTATATATTGGTTGTAACTCGAAAATCGAACGACCAACTATTGACTTATTGTATTCTTGAAGTCATTCAAACTTGCAGCCCTCTTTACAACTGATTCCAATATATTTATATTTGGTGGAATCTCCAGAGATGAACTGAAATCATGGATTCCCCAGGTCTCTCCTGGAGGGGTATGGTCTCTCAATGTAGGTTGGGTTATAAGTCTTCTTATTTCATCTCCGTGGGTAGTTAGCGACAACTTATACTCTAAGTGTACCACATGTATAGCCAGTTGAGAATTAGTTTAACTTTTGCACTTACAAGTGGGCCAGAGCCCTGTTTAGCTTTTCACACTAACAAGAATTACTCTTCAAGAATTCGGGGGCCGTTTAAGTAATTATTTCTTCAAAAAATGTTCCCAATGCAGGATTCTACCCCGGGTTGTGATTATTGAAAATCAAAGGTACACCACTCCTTAACCGACCATTTAAATAAAATATGAACATTTATATGAGAGGCTTCGTTAATGTTTTTCTTTATGAGCAGTAAAAAACAAAGTGGTAATAATGAAAGAGCCACAAAATCAGTTTTAGCAAATTCAGACAAAAGCCAGCCTGAATTCCATGGTTTCGGACTACTTATATCAAAACCTCCTACTGAAATCAGTCTAATGTTGGTTTTTTGGCTCATTCTTTAACATTACCATTATGATTTGTACTAGCGCGATAAAAACCAAATATATTTCTTAATGCATGCTTAAAGAGAGAGGTGCCACTTTTGATACATTAATATCATCTTCCCTCAACTTTGTATGTTGCATATATATGTGATAATGTAAATAGTGGAGAAAATAAACACTCTAGAGGGGTTAGTGGAAACAAAACGGCTACGTTCCTAGAAAGAGGCGTGCTGGCATGGCTCCAGCAATGAGACTGCCCATTGCCCGGCTCTATTTTTTAGCCGGAGTGCCCTTCCATCTATCGGGGACAAAGGTCGGACTTTTCCTATTCCCTTTTTTCCTGTTGTGAAGTTATATGGCGCCAGGTTGTCACGGCTATCCCTGGAGTACTTTAACTTTAATTTTTTTCAAGAAAATTAAAATAATTGGGGATATTTTTATATATGTTATAAAGATAATAATTTGCATTGAATTGTTTACTTCACACTTTTTTAAAATATGAATTTTTATTCAACATTACCAACATTATAATATTCTGTACATTTTTACATCTAAATTTATTTAAATTCATTATACAACTCTTTGTTATCAGTTTTTAATTAAAATAATTATATTTTAATAGAATGATTGTAAATGAAGCAAATTTTCTCGATAATGTTCAAGACTCATCTAGACTAATGACGACATCTCGCGACTTTTATGGCACTTGGGTTGTCAAATCTTTTTTTTTTTTTTTTTGCGAAGGTGGTTAATTTGAAATTTGTATAAAAATATCTCTCTGTTGTTATCTTTATAATAAATTTTCAATATACTGAAGAGTACAAAGTAAAAATCGAAGAACTGAATGAAGACACCAACTAATGAAAGTAGAAACGTACTTGGCTAAGAAATAAAACGTCCAAAAACGAAGGTTTTTAGCGCAGATTAACTTATTCTAAGTAAATAAGTACTAAATTAGCCCTATGAAGAAGATGATAAAAAGGATGTGCAGGTCTCATTAGTAAAAAAAACGTATTTTTGGGCATTGAAAATTTATAGATTATTTTGCTCTCAATAGGATTTTTCAATAGTTTTTCATTGCGGTAGAAAATAGCAGGATGTGTAATATTTCCACTAGTAAAGTATACTAATTTTGAGTTATAGGACAGTGTGTACTGAATGACATTCCCGAAGGATACGTTTTTGGATGCCAGGAGGTGTGTGTGTGTGTGTGTGTAATCATCATAAATGTCAATTTCCGTCCAAATAGACACAAAACCTAAGCGCCATCTATTGACTGCCATTGAAATTTAGCAGACTCGTGCCAGGACCAACTGACAAAATCAGAACACTCACCTGGAGACCAAGGTTTCGGGCTATGGTCCTCGTCAGTCTAGAGCGAGGTTTTGGTTTCATGAGATCCCATTGATTCTTGAATCCTTCTGAATTGACCAAAGAGGTGTTTAGCTGGTTTGGCCTATTCTTAGGATTGACAGGAGAAAAGTGTCCTTTTTCATTTTTTTAAATATAAGAGTGAAGAGAGAGATAGAGAGCGCGCGAGATGGTTACACATGGGAAATTCATGTTCTTTCAATCACTGTTTCCTCCTATAATAGCAGAGTATATGGCGAAATTTCACCTAAACAATATTACCACTATGTCTTCCTATCATCAGTATACATATCTCGTGTGTTAACAGTCTAGGAAACCCTCAATTATGAATCAAATTATTTCGTTAAAATTTGATTATTTTAGTAAATATGTAAATGATCAAAGAAATTACATCTATCTCAAAGACTTACCAAGATATCAGATTATATAATTACCAAAGATTGAGGCAATCACTACTATATCTATTATTTCTTGTATTACATAGAGAGCTTCGTTTATCTTAATAGCGCTTTTGAATAGGTAAAAAATGTCCTATTCAGACCTTCTCATTCTAAAATAAACTAATAAGGTCACGAGAAGTGAAGATGAACAAACAAGTATTAATAAATAGCAAAAATTATTTTTAATTCATTATATTATTTTCACACTGGTTGTCCTATTACTTTAAACGGTTCGGGTGCAAAAATAACTGTTACAACGCGCCTACTATAATAATATTTGTAAAGCAATTCATCATTCGTCTGCAATAACAGCAATTTCAACAGTATATTTACATCAAACAATCGCCCGCAATAATAAAATTTTCAAAAGAACATTCAATAAAAAAATCGTCTGCAATAATAACAATTTTAACAGCTCATTCCATCAAACAATAATCTGCAATAATGATCATTTTAACGGCACATTTCATCAACAATCATCTGCAATAATGACAATTTTTACAGCCCATTCCATCAAACAATAATCTGCAATAATGATAATTTTAACAGCACATTCCATCTAACAATCGTCTTCAATAATAACAATTTTAACAGCCCATTCCATCAAACAATCGCCCGCAATAATGACAATTTAACAGCACATTTCATCAAACAATCGTTTGCAATAGTGAAAATTGTAACAGCACATTCCATAAAATAATCGTCGGCAATAATGACAACTTTAACAGCATATTTAATCAAACAATCGTTTTCAATAATGACAATTTTAACAGAACATTCCATCAAACAATCGCCCACAATAATGACAATTTTAACAGTCCATCCCATCAAACAATCGCCCACAATAATGACAATTTTAACAGCACATTTCATCAAACAATCGTTTGTAATTATGAAAATCGTAACAGCACATTTCATCAAATAAACGTCTGCAATAATAAAAATTTTAACACCACATTCCATCAAACAATCGTTTGCAAAAACGACAATTTTAACAGCACATTCCAACAATTATCTGCAATAATGAAAATTGTAACATTACATTCCATCAAATAATCGCCCGCAATAATGACAATTTTAACAGAACATTTCATCAAACAATCGTTTGCAAAAATGACATTTTTAACAGCACATTCCAACAACAATCATCTGCAATAATGAAATTTTAACAGCACATTCCATCAAAAAATAGTATGCAATAATGACAATTTTAACAGCACATTTCATCAAACATGGAAAGAAGTATGGTAGATAGTTTGTTTCCATCACCCAAAGAAACTGGCAGAAAACCTGGTGTCTGTGGAGTAAGGAGAAGATATGAAAGAAAATGCATATTATGGCATCAAATATTTCCTATTATTGCTAAAATAAATCAATTGGTCAATAGCTGAACAAAATGGAGATATATTTTCCACTGTTTACAGGACCAGCTTCAATGAGAAAATATAGAAGAAGAATATGTTTTTTGACTGGGGGGGTGGTAAGCACGTTATTTATACACTATAGACGAATGGCACATGGTTTCGTACTGGTGTTGCCCAAGTAAAGGTTCTACCAAAATTTATTTTCATAATAATATGTATCATTACTATTTTTGGTAGTAGTAAAGATAATCATGGGAATTTATTAATCTACCATTATCATAATTATTTTCCGGTAACGGGAACATACACATTGTCTTGGGTTGAAACTATGATAATAAATTTTCAATCCCCTAACTCTTTGGCGTGGTAAAGTTTCATCCGGCAAGAACAAATATTGTGATAATATATGTTAATCTGATATGCAATATACAAAAGAAAAACATCTCCTGATAGAGCAACAGAAATTTTCTGATGGCTTGCGTCATTTAACAGATGAACATCAAACAATAGGTGATTTTTTAAAATTTTCCAGAATATTTGCCAACTATGCTTTCTTAATAGATCAAGGAAAATCAGCCAGGTACGCACTTCAAGATGTTGGCTTTCGTCAGCGTGGTGCAAGCTGACCTTAACGACAAATATTCTGGAGAATAATTTAAAAATCGACGTTTGATTGTTGTTTATTCCGATAGAAGGCGCAAGTCATCAGCAACTTTCAGTGTTACGAGAAGGAGCTGACCCCATTTCCTAATTTAACCACCTGATCCAAGCATCATTTACTTCTTAACTATTTTTCTTATATATTATAAATATCTGTATATATTTCTACAACTAATTATATATTTAATACCAATTAGAAAGTTAATTAATTGACCTTTTCCAATGTTTACATTGTGTAAAAAAATAATTATTCATAGTGGTGTAAAGTTGATAAAAATCTAATTAAGCTTCGACACTGCTAACCAGCGGCAAATTAATTATCTATTGATTATCCCAAAAAATTTTCTCAATTTTTTAATTTTTACTTCATCAAAATATTTGTCGTGGGGGCGGCGCTTTCTTTCAAGTGTTACTTGTTCAAGTTGGTGACAGCGCTGTGAAGATGGTTATGTCAACAGATATTGTGTTGAAATAGTATTTTAGCTTACAGACTTACCCTAGGTACACTGACAGGTTTGGCAGCCACAATCCAGGATCCAATCCATAATTAAGCACTTATTATTTAAAATGAAAAATAAATATAAAAGTGCTTTGTCCTTCACGAGGAACTATGACCAATGACAGGTGTGAGAATGCCTCGAGACTCTTGGTCATTCTCTCTACATACTACACTTGAATAATTTTAGAAATACACGGCACAGAGGATCTTTCTCTGCGTCGCCTGGAATATTGTCTGCTTCTTGTATGTTTAGCGTCTATTTTCCTACTTCTTGGCTCTTTGCTGTCTATTTCATGTATGTTTATTGCCTACTTCCATACTTCTTTGCTATGTGTGTCTACTTCTTGTTTGTTTATTGTCAATTTACAAACTTCTAGGTGATTTGTTGTCTACTTATTGTATATTTCTTGCACTTCTAATCAATTATTGATGTCGAATCTTTCGATTCAATATTTATCATATTTTAGTATTCATTTTTAACCTTTCAGTGGTTTTGATTGAGAGGCACGGTACATGAATTGAAGATAAAACATATTTTAAATATTTTATATTTACATATCTCTCATAACTTGTAAAGGGAAATCCTTTTATAGAGAAATATATGTCGTATTCTGCATGTTGTACATATACAATGTTGTACAGAGGAATGTTTTACATAGAAACGCCAAGCCTGATGGATTGCCTTTCAACTCAAACCAAGCCTGATATAACTTTAAAATGCCGTTTAACAAAAATACATCCTGAAAAGGAAAAGCGCGGCAGCCAGAAAGGTCGAATAACAGGTCGTTGACATTGTGCAAGCAACTCAGGGAGGATCTAAACATATTAGCGATGCCAGTCCTTGATCGGAAAACAAAGTCCGCCCTCTCTGACGTCATCATCAGAATATAAGCTGGGTTCCTTCTGAGCCCAAAGTGGACAGGTAGACCAGCCAGCAGCAGCTGTACAGAGTAATCAATAATTACGTAGTTAGGTCCACTCTAACCTCCCGGGTGCTGCCCCCTTCAAACCGAGGTCAACATGTCTTCAGGTTAGTGCGCTACCACCCATGACCGGATCAGGAATAACGGTGTTTTTTTGAAGCAAGTATTGCTTGTTCACTAAGCCACTAATGATTTTGTAGTTTTGGGGTATATTTGGGACAACTTTCTGAATCAGTTCTTATTTTCTTGATGTTATCGTTCAAATGCTTGTTGGCAATGTAATACATTGCTGAGACGAGTCGATTGCCATTTTACCTTTTCCAATATCAAGTTTGGCGAAACGTTTTGCGGATACATCATTTTGCAGAAAAACACGCATATTGGTTTTAAACGTCAACTTCTTTACCTGTGGCCATTTTTGAAACAAGCATTCAATTCATTCGCTGTCGTTGAGCATGGTATACCAGTTAAGGATTACCGAAAGTACATAGAATGTAGACAGTAGAATGAGTAGTGCTCCAGCAAAATGTTTTTTTATTTGTTCTCACTTTTTTTTCGGTTGGTCTTGAGAGGTAGATCGACCAATCGATTGATGTTTAGAATGAATAATTATCAAAGATTCTTCTGGTAAACAAGGGAATAAAATTGTAACAATAAATTTCTGGCAATGTGTTTATTTTTTATATGAATCATAAAATATTATCACTACAGACCTTGCTGCAATGATAAACGTTATCGAATGAGATGGTTTGACTCATCAGTGGTGAACCCTCTCAACGGTACCGCCAAATTAATCTCCAGACTGCTCTACTATTGCATTTGATTTGTTTTCTTATATACCCTGCATTTACTAAAAAAGGCAGCTCATGTCCATAGGTTCCCTAAACACCCCTAAACTTCCTTCCTTAGAAAATTCAGAGCATATAGGTAAACCAATCCATTACAATAGTAGAGCGGTCTGGAGATTAATTTGGCGAAACTGCTAAGCCAAGCCCTTTCATTCAATAACTTTTATCATTGCAGTAAGGTCTGTAATATTTTATTCCTATATATATATATGTGATATCTTGGGACCTCTGGGACCAGTGTTACCTGATGCTAGATGAACCTCGATGTCAACTCTACCGTGCAGTCGTGGTGGAAGGCGACACAGATGGGCCAAAGGTGAAATAAGCAAACAGAGATTCCACTTAGAAGCGTCTGGACGTCAAAAAAAAAAAAAAAATGGGACGAGGATATTTCTGGAAGGAAAGGGTTTACCTTTTATCGGAGCGTCCGGCGCACTGGGGCTGAAACAAAGACTAACTAAGGACTGACTAACTGAGGATCGGGGCCTCCTTTTATAGCTGAGCTGAGCCCATGCAGGTCACTGCCCTTTTCTGGCGTAAACAGGGGGGGGAAGTTATATTATCCAGGAGGGCCACGACCTCGTAAAAGTTGGACTGGGTTTGCTAGGCCTTCTTTTCTATTCTCACCTAAGCCTGATTGTTTTAACCTTAATTTTCTCCTGTTAGTCTCCATTCCTTCTATCTGTACAGTTGCTATACTTTATTAGATTCTTACGCGGTACAGATTGTTGTTAGTTGAGGCTTTCTATTTGCAGTAAATAAGAAGTTATATACAGTCACGTGGTGGAACATGTGGTAGTAGATATCTGGACTATTTACAACAATTCCATGGTCTTAAATCATCACAGATATATATATATGAAAAAAACAACAGAAAAAAATAAAAGATAAGTCTATATATATATATTATATAATCTCGAATGCAAGTTTTTTTTTTTTTAAACAAATATTTCATTTTCATTCATTGACTGTTTCACATATTTTGACCATAGATGCAGAACATACCACTTTTAATTAATATTGTTGTATATATGTATAGTTAACCCTACCTTTTCTAATAAAAATCACGAATATAGAATTCATTTTATGAATTTTATATTACTGTGATAAAAATAATTTTATGGGTAATTTACTTCAAGTAATTCAAAAATAAAATCTACTTGAAAGGTAAATAATTATCTTTACTTTTTACGACTGCGCCTCTTTTCAACAACAAAACACAAAAAAAAAAATAATTCTAACGCAATATAAGTCGACAGGTTTTACCTAATTTTTATTAAATTTTATATCAATTTATTTGGAACTTGTGAAATAATGGCAAAAAGAGAAAAAGATGTTGAATTTGCATATCAAGCGATGCCGTCTTTTGTAAAATACAATAATAATTTGAATATTAAAACTTGGATTATAAATTTTGAAAGAAAAAGTGATTCTTATGGGTTTGATAATAGTTGGAAGGTACTTCATTTATCGGATTACTTACAGGATGAGGCTTTAACATATTACTTCTAAAGCCTTTGTCATATTGAGGGGACTTGAATAAACTCAAAGAAAACCTTATAACCAGATTCCAGAAAACCAAACTTACACCATTGGTTGAAATGATGAAAATCATACAAGAAGAAAATGAAACAGTCACCCAATATTATCACCGAAAAATGCAGCTGATCAACAGTGTAGAATTAAACCTCACCTCCATAATAGAATTATTAAATGAGGGAATAAAGAAAAAATTCAAACCCTATCTAGCTACCATAGACTTCACACAACCCTCAGAATGGCTATTAAAGGCCACTAAAATAGAAAAAAGTCTAGAAATACCCCCAACAACCCTCTACCAGTACAAGAGATAGGCAATTTACTCCTGTAAAATTTAACCCCAACTACTCCCAAAATAAGAAATTCCAACCATTCCCAAGGAGAGCAGCAGCAACTCACCACCAGCAAGAAACCCACAAAACCATAAACCTACCCCTATATCCCTGCAAGATGTGTACTATAAACCAGATACCCAACCAGATGCAATTTCATAGGGACTGCCCAATTAAGAAGAACACTCCTTCAAAGCCCATAAACCCAGGTAGAACATTATTATTATTCTCTGTTATTATATATCAAATATCTTTACCATGCGTACTTGATACTGCATCATCCATTTCCATTATCCCTTTAAAAAACTTAAATTATATTCATTATAAAATATTAGATAATTCCCCAAAAGACGAAATAGGTCAGGTAAAAGGATTTAGTTGTCCATTATACAAAATATTAGTTAGGCTTAGCTTAGGTAAAATTACAAAGTATCAATAAATGTTTGTTTGTGATACTCCAATAGAATATCTTAATTTAGGTTTACCAATATTTTATGAATTTAGATTACAAATATATTTCTCAAAAAACCTTCTTTTTCAAAATTATAAATTCTTGTATTCCTTTAATCCAAAAACTGATAACCAAAAGTCATATGCTACTACCCTATGTATTCCAGACCCATACTATGTTAAAAATTCATCTCTTCTAAATATCAACTCATTGTGTAATTTCAATTCTTTTGATATACCAAATACAAATGTTAAACTTATAAGTTCTACTTCACAAATCTCATTATTGATTCTAACTCATATCATAGTATGCAAATTCCATGCCCTATTGTCAATTATAACTCATATTTAGACCTTAGTAAAATATATATTAACTCAAATTTCTCAATTCAAAGAATTTCAGATATTTTGCATAAATATAAGAGTGTTTTCTCTAAACACAATTTTGATATAGGATGCATAAGAACTAACCCAATTTGCATATCTCTTTTAGATAATATTCATATAGCACAAAAGCTATATAGGACATCATTTTACAATAATGCTGAAATACAAAAACAAATAACTGAATTATTAAAGTATGGTATTATTAGGCCTTCATCTAGCCCCTATAGTTCTCCTGCATTATTAGTGAATAAGAAATCTGATGCCCCCAAATCACCCCACAAGACTCTGTATAGATTATAGAAAACTTAATCAAAAAACAGTTCCAGAACATACTCCAATTCCACTTATAGAACAAATTATAGATAAGTTATCACAGTCAAAAATATATACTATTCTAGATGTTAAAAATGCATACTGGCATATACCCATAGATGAAAAGATAAATATTAAACTTCATTTGTAACACAATTAGGTTGTTATGAATGGAATAGACATCCATATGGTTTAAAAAAGGCACCCTCACAATTTGAAATAATTATGAAATCAATTTCAACTAAACATAACATACAGTATGCTTTAAATTATTTTGATGATATTATTATACACTCCAAAACTTATGAACAACACATTAAACATTTAGAAGACATTAAACATATTTGAACAAGGAAATATAAAATTCAATCTCAATAAATGTAAATTTTTACAAAAAGAAATACAATTTTTAGGATACACAATTAACTCAGGAAAATATACACCCAATAACACAAATATTGAAGCAATTTTAAAATAAATAGACCATTCAATATTAAAACATTACAAAGATTTTTAGGTACAATTAATATATATAATAAATTTATTCCCCATTATGCACAAATTAGGGCACCATTAAATGAACATTTGTTAAAAAATGCTGATTGGTTATGGAGTACAAAACATGAAAAAGCATTCCAAACTCTTAAAAATGCACTCATTTCAAAACCTGTACTTTATATTTATGACCCATCAAAACCATGCCATTTAATCACAGATGCCTCAGGTCTAGGAGTAGCAGGAGTCCTGAAACAACCTGATGAACAAGGCATTTTACACCCCATAGCTTTTTATTCAAGAAAACTTCACACATATGAGCAGAATTATACTGCTTCAGAAATTGAAAATTAGCAATAATTGATTCAGTACAAAGATTTCATACATATTTACATAACTACATTACATACACTTTACATTGCACACAGATCACTTACCTTTAAAATGGAACAAAAATGTAAAAAACCCACGAGGTAGATTATTTAGATGGTCCTTAATTCTATCTCAATATAACTTTGACATAAAACATATTAATGGATTAAATAATATAGAAGCCGGCATGTTGTCAAGAGCACCAGTATCATTTTACCTAACATATAATGAGTTAAAAGAACATCAAACAACAGAACAAATTAGCAATAGTAAATTTAAAATACAAAATGATATCTTTATAATTAATAGAAAGGGTATTAAAAGAGCTTATGTTATACAAACACTAAGACAAATTATTAAACAAAGTACATACAAAACATGGACATATTGGAACAACTCAAATGACCAAAATAATTTCTCCATACTATTATTGGCCACATATGACTAGGGATATTGCTAATTACACAAAGCATTGGGAAACTTGCCAGTTAAATAAATATAGGGATAACAGCATTGTTTATGGACCACTACAATAGATGCCAATAGCTACACACCCCAATCATAATTTTTCTTTAGACACAATGGGAGGCTTACATAATTATGGGACAACCAAACACAGTATCCATATGATAGTAGTTCATCACAGTAGATTCCTTTGGACCTTTCCTACAAAATCTATATCCACTGATTCATATATAACTTGTTTAAAAAAATTATTCCAAATTAACAAACCTGAAATATTAATAACTGACAGAAATGCAGCTTTTCTTGGCAATAAATTTAAACAATTTTCAGGAAATAATAATGTTAAGCATCTACTCACCAGTTTTCATCACCCAGAAACAAATTCAAAAGTAGAAAGATTAAATTCCACTATCATAAATAGGTTAAAATGTGTGAATATAATAATAATTTAAAGATCCCTCTTGGACAAAATATATTCCTAATATCACTGAAAGTTATAATGATACAATACATACAATAACAGGCTTTACACCTAGGTTCTTATATTATGGAATACAACCACAGTATATAGAACATGACACAGAAACGCATACACCAATAGAAAAGGCAAGAAAATTAGCCATCGAAAGAACCATAAAATCCCATGAACACAGCAAACACCTTTATGATATTGAACACCCAGAACCCATTTTTAAAGAAGGAGATCAGGTATTAGTGAAGACCTTTATTTACCCAAACACTGGTAAATTAACACAAAGATATATAGGCCCATTTAAAATTTTAAAACAACTTTCTCCAGTCACATATGAAATAAATAAACCAAATTTACCTCAAAGAAAACAAACAGAAATTATACACTCTAATAAACTTAAATTATTTTACCCATAATCAGATCTTTTACTTCAAAATAGCACTAATTTAGAAAATGACTTAATAGTAAACCAAAATTCTAACACAAAGTTAATAGATATTGATGATAAACCATGTTTTTAACAGGAAGGCCATATTTTGGATATGGACAATGAAGAACAAATATCAACCCCAATTCTTTTGCCTACACACACAACTTAATGTGACTCCAAATATCTCTCTATTATCATTTAATTACTCAAACATTTAAAACATTTGCAATTAAAACATTTGAACCTTGTCGTTTTTATAGTAACATATGTAAAACAGTCGGCCGGGAGGACACAACAACAACAACAAATTAACATATTTCTCACATTCAATTTCTTTATTAAAAAATAGCTAAACTTTGATGTTTTTTTTTATTTTTTTAAAAATACTTTTATATATTATTTCACATACATTTAAATGTTTGTATTTTAGGAAAAACTCATTTTAAATTATATTTGTGTAAAAATAAACATTTCTACTGCCATTTAATAGTTTGAAATACAACAAGCATGACATAATTACTCATATTTTAAATACCTTTTTGGCTTCATATAAATTTTATATCAATCTATCATTATTTCATATATATAGTTTTATTTTAATTTCTCAATTTTATAAATTACTAGACGTATGATCTGGCTTCGCCCGAGAATTCCCCCGATTGCAATTTCCTTCATACTGAAAGTACATTAATAATAAACATTAGAAGTGCCATAGAATAGCAATACAGAAGTAACACATAAATTACAGGAAAAAAGTGTGTGTGATGGCAAAAATTGTATTATATTAGTGTTTAGGTATTTGATTTTATTAATATAGTTGATATAATAATATATATATATATATATCTATATATATAAAATTGAATGTCTGTCTGTCTGTTTGTCTGTACTCTAATAGATTCAAAAACCATACATCCAATCATCGTGAAATTTTGGGATATTATTAGGTATATCACCGGGAAGGTTTTTGAAAAATAATTTCCTGAATATCTTGAATATCCTTAGAGTTATTTGCAGATTTGTAGATTTAACTCGCAAGCAGCGCCCCCATTGTGACGATGTTAACAAGTTTTCTTATCACTAAGTTTGTTATCTTGAATATTATTTATCAAAAGTAAGATTATCTCAGGATGGCACGGCAATGTGACACGGGAAAAAATGTTTACTAGATAAAACTATGATTTTCTAATGTAGAAAATTAGGAAAGACAAAATTCAGGATGACACGGCACACAGGGACCGGGAAAAAATGTTCACATTATCGAGAGATTCAAATTTACGAGTTTCAAATTATCAAAATATATCTTTTTTTTTAAATAAGTTTTTAGAGAATTGTTTTAACAAATGTTCGCTAGACAAACCTTTACTCGGGTAAAACCCCGGGCGAAGCCGAGTACGTTTTATTAGTTTATAGAGAATTGTTTTAACAAATGTTCGTTAGACAAACATTCAGTCGGGTAAAACCCGGGCGAAGCCGGGCACATCCGCTAGTATTATATATAATATAAATGTGTTTTAAAAATTGTAAAAAAAAAAAAATGCATCGGCCGGGAATCGAACCAGGACCGCCCGCGTGGCAGGCGAGCATTCTACCACTGAACCACTAATGCTTATAAAAAATGGCCATATTTGGGTATTCATTCTATTCCGGATTACTCCGCGTAAAAAAATGTTCTTCAAATGAAAAAAAAAAAAAGAAATAGCCAAAAATACCAATCAAAATGTAGCCGAAAATTTTCCTCAGATTTATAAAAAACGACATGCAAAATTTGGTACCAATTGGTCCGGTAGTTTTTGAGTTTATCGCGAAACAGACACCCATTGACTTTTATATACAGGGTGATCCAAAAGTCCCGCACAACTTTAAAAATTAATAACTCCGCGAATATTTGCGCTAGAGCAATGCGGTAAACACCATTGTGTTCAGGATGCAATGGGATTTTTTTATGGCAAATAATGAAAAATTCGAAATTGATTTTAGTTACAACTTTATTCGCTAGATGGCGCTCTACCAGAATCAGCGATTCAGCGGCCAAATTGTTTGATAAATTGAAAAATATAACTGAACGACACGTATTTTTCCTTTTTGAATACCAGGAAGGAACCCTTATAATATAAAATGATAAATTAATAAAACACCATTTCCCCAAAAGTTAGAAGAAATGGTTAACGATTTTTAAATACAAACTGAGATATGTAAAATAGGTATATGCAAATTAAAACATGTTGCAAAAAAAAAAAAAACTGATATTTTAGATGCGGTTTGCTGGAATCCTCTCAGCTATTCAAATTTAGAAAATAATAATTTTCTATTTTTTTTTAAATCAACTCTCTCTCAGTATCGATTATATTTATTTTAATTCATTTGAAAAAAATTATCTATCTCTGATGATTAATTTTACTCTGGAATGCGCCGTTGTTGTTTTTGTCGTGTCCAATAAAGAGCCTCAGATGTCTCCATGCATCTCTATCACAGCAGCATTGTCCACTATCTTGGGTGTGTAAAGCTGCTGCTCTGGGTCTATGTCAATTTTCTGCAAGGCTGCGGGCATGAGAATATGTGGGTAGGTGTTAGTTCCACACCAGGACAGTTGTTGCATGTTCTATAGGTTCTTGTGCCATCTGGATGTATTGTCATCCTTTATGATGTTTTGTTCTGATTCTTGTAATAGTTTTGTCATTTTTCTCTCGGAGTTTATTTCACATTTTGATCTTTTCTTATTTTTTGTTTAATTATCTTGTATTTTGACAAAGCATCAGCGTCAAATAATGACATTTGTTCTTTCCTTTGGCTCAACTTTCTGGCTTCCTTTGCAAATTCAACTGCCATTTCATTACCCCCGATCCAAACACTGGCAGGAATCCATTGTAGAATGCAGTTATTCTCCAATGATATCAGTTGAGTAAGTAACAAATGCATTTTCTGCGTGATTATAGTATTGCCCTTCTGAATTGCTTCTAGATTGGATATGAATTCGTTGTACGGTATATTATAATTCCTTCTGCTTGATGCAGGGATGGTTGGTTAAGGCATACGACAATTCGTACATCAAGAGCTTTCCAGATAGCTGTCAGTTCACAAGTGAAGTTTGATGAAATATTTCTTGCTCCTTTTTTGATTTTGATGTATGTTCCATCTTGCAGTATTATGTTAATTCCAGCCCCTCCATTACTTATGGTAAGGTCTGATGATCCATCTGTATATGCTGTTAAATAATTTATCTGATCGCATAAACCAATTGTGTCAAGTCCTTTCTTTTTAAGTATGTTTTTGTTCTCTTTTTTATTGCAGGGTTCATTCAGGTTAAGATTGATGATTACATTCAATGGCAATGGGGTAGGAAATATTGGTTATTCTCGAATTTGAAATTCATTATGTTTCATATTTATGCTCTTTCTAATATTTTTGTCGTACTGAAGTGTTGAAGATCTTTTGAGCCTTTCTTTTTGTGTCCAGTTTGAATAGGTTCTATGGGATATGTGTTCGGTTTCTTTAGTTTTTAAGCTATTGGTGAATTTTATTATTTTTAATTGTCTTCTGTTTTCAAGTAGGTCTAGACCACATTCTCTCTGAAATTTCTAATTGTTGGTATTTGAAACAGAACCAGTGATTAATTTGCCCGCTTTTGCTTGAACACTGTCTAGTCTTCTTTTTAGTGATGAACTTGAGGGAGCCCAAACAGGTGTTGCATATTCCATTATTGGCCTTATTTAGGTGATATATGTTGTTCTGAGAATTTTGGGTTTTGCTCCCCAATTTGTTCCACATAGCCTTCTCAGAATGTTTAGGTTTCTGGTAGCTCTATTGAGGTGCTAATTATGTGTTCTGTAAATCGCAATTCCTCATCAAGTATCACACCTAGGTAATTTGGAGATATATTTTATCAATTATATGGTTGTTAATGCTTATTTTGGAGTTAAATTCATGCTTTTTTTCCTGTCAGTGAGGGGGACCTATAGGTTTGTGTTTATTGGGTTTATGATCATTTTGAGTTTCATTGACCACTTCTCCAGTCCTCTCATTGATGTGTTCAGTATTTTTCTGATATTTCTATACTGCTACTTGTGTGCCATATGGCTATATAATCTGCATAACAGGCAACCTTTGTGTCTTCAGTGAGGATGTATGTTGTTAATGTTGTGTCGTAATTAGATGTACAACAACTCAAACTTGACCATGACTCTTTTTTTTTAACTCTTATATTTTTCGTTTGGCCAACAAAAAATGTCCAATTTATATACACATATATTCTTACATAATGAGACTTTAAAGAATGCAAATAATCTTAATCTATTTACATATACAACACATCTCCCCCCTTAATAATACTCCAGTCATTCTTGGGGTTTCCTTTCGCTCTGAGGTCTAGGACTGCGGACGGGCACTTGCACAGCGGCAGGCTCCGGTTTAGGAGTGCAAGAGGGCACGTGCACAGCAACAGGCCCTGGTCTAGGAGTGCAAGAGGGTATGTGCACAGAAGCAGTCTCCTCCTTGTTTCCTGATGTAACCTCTGGAATCTCCTCTTCACTTTATTTCTGACTTCCACCTACAGGCTTCTCTCCTGATGTTCGAGGAAGTATCAAATTTCTTGTCTCCATTTGTTTCTTTCTCACAGGTCGCAATTGATTGATATGCCTCTTATACACGACGCCCTCGCAACTTATAAGGTAGTTACGGTAGCTCAATAATTTCAAAATGGTACCTTTTTAAAGTTTAGGTCCAGTTGCATAGTTGCGGAAATAAACCTCGCAACCTGTAGTAAACTGCTCCTGCCTTCTTACGGCCTCATGAAATACCTCTCGCGGATTTCCCATCTTGGTATGAAATTCGAGAATCTTGATCTTAAACTTCTCTTCATTAGCAGTTCCGCGGGGGAATTCCTTTATTACAGTTTGGGGGAATGCTCTAAGAGCAAATAGGAATCTTTGTAGATTCGTCTCTAAATCATCCTTCCCATTATTCTTTCTCAAAAGGTTTTTAAACTCTCTTACATATCTCTCAGCTAAACCATTTGTACTAGGATTATACTGACTGGTCTTAGTGTGCCGTATACCATTCATTTTGGTAAATTGCTCGAATTCACCGAAGACAAACCGTCTTCCGTTATCTGTAAAGAAAAATTAGGGCAATCCAATTCTGGCGAAAAAAATCTCTAAGATGATTTATAATCGTTTTGCTGGTAATATCTTTGATAATAAAAATTTCTATCCACTTTGAGTATGCGTCCACGAGAACCAAAAACATTCTTCCCATGAACAGACCCGCTAGATCAAGATGAAGTCGATGCCACGGTTTTTCGGGCCAAGTCCATTCCGAGATGGTAGCCGGGGGCATGCTAGCCGATTCTTGGCATACTCTACATTCTCTAGTTAACTCCTCGATGTTACTGTCTATGCCTGGCCACCAGAAAATATCGTCTGGCAATCTTCTTCATTTTAACAATCCCCATGTGTATTTCATGCAAGTCATTCAAAATTAAAGATCTTTATTTTGGGGGAATTACCTCTATTTCACGCCATTGAAGACAACCAAACTCCAAACTTAATTCCTCATTGATCTTATAATGAGGAGCTAGTGGGTTTTCTCTCGGTACCCTTGTGAATTTCCACACACTCACACAGTTGCCTTCTCTAACATTCCTTAATACTATAGACAGTATTTTATCTTGGGGCGTCTCATTAGCCACCTCCATAAAAGAGAACGGTACCTCATTCGACTTCCTAAGAAGAAGTACCTGGTCTTCATCAAGAGACTCCCTGACACTCGATTCTAAAGGAAGACGTGACAATGCGTCAACATTGGAATTGTCACTAGTTTTTCGAAATTCCGCAGTATAATTAAATGCAGCTAATTTTAAGGACCATCTTTTAATTCTTGATGATGCACATATGGGAATTGGTTTATGAGGTAAAAATATATTAATTAAGGGTCGGTTGTCTGTGACCAATACAAAATTTCGCCCCAGTAAGTATTGTCTGAATTTCTCAACGCCAAAAGTTATGCCCAACGCTTTCTTTTCTAGTTGAGAGAAACTTTTTTCCGCTTCAGTTAATGTTCTAGAAGCAAAAGCTGTAGGGCATTCTTCCTTTCTATCATTTCTATGGCTCAGAATTACGCATAGTCTATAGTCCATTAATAATGATTTACATTTTTTTTTACAAAACACAGGAGTCACATCCTTTTTTAAATTAAAATTTATTTTGACATCCTTTAGACAGCCCAAATCTTTGTTAAACAAATCTGCATATCTACCAATCAAACTATTTCTATTAGATTCATTATTTAAATTTTTAATGCTAAACAATCTAGAATAAAATCAAGTTTTAACTGTTTAAGCCATTCTCTTTCTAACAAAATCACCTGGATTTTTCATTTACAACTATTAATCGTAAATATTGGTTGGCTTCTTTTACAAAAACATTTCTTTGACCTATAATTTCTATTGATTTACCACAAAAGGATTTTAATCTTAAATTAGTTAGAAATAATTTTTCACCTTACCAATAAATCTTATAAATATCTTTAGGTATTAACGTAACTGGACTTCCTGTATCAATTGTAAAGCACAAATAATAATCATCTACTATTAAATTTATTGTTGCATCAGTTTCGCCCTGTACAGAATATATAGAGTCCTCTTGTACAAATTTACATCCCCACATTTTTTTACTAGCTTTGCAGACCCTACTTTAATGACCCAGTTTTTTACATTTTAAAACAAGTCTTTGTTCTATGAGGGCAAACAGAGGCCACGTGTGAATGCCTTTCACGACATCTATAATACATTATTTCTCCCCTTTGCCTGAAAGGCCTATGCTGCACCATACTATTATTGTACTCACCTTCTTTTGTATTTATCTCCGCCAGTTCGAACGAGATCGCCACTGCAAAACTTTATCCAGGGTGGCATCGTCGTTTTCTTGTAGTAGCTTCTTTTGCAGGCTTTCCAACTTGATTCCAGCCAGAAAACGGTCTCGCATCATGGTTCCCAGCATATCTCTGAAATTACAATTTATTGCTAAATGTTTCAATTCTCTATGATATTCCGAAATTGATTCTCCTTCCTGTTGAATTCTCTTTAAAAAGCTGCATCGCTGTGGTATCACTTTCTTCTTTGGATCCAAATGCAGCTTAATTCTTTGAATGATAGTATCATAGGGTTGATCTTTCATTAGACCAGGAAGAAAATGTCGTTTCTCTGCTTCAAAGTTTCAGAATCTGGTAGCGAGGTAAAAATCAGCACTTTAATCTCCTCCTTCAGATGCCAAAAAGAAAGCCTCAACTTTTTGTACAAAAATATCGAAGTGTCCTCCACTGGGCTATAGCATCTAAAAGGTACTATTAACTTTGAACTTGTCATGCTGATCTTTTCTACTCCTTTGTTTTCTTGATCCAGATAGTTTAAAAGATGTAGTTGTTATACTTGCATAGACGCCGTTTTCCTCAGCTCTCTACTGGCTCTGTAGATCGCGCATCCTCGTCGCCACTTTTGTTGTGTCGTAATTAGACGTACAAGAGCTCAAACTTGACCATGGCCAACAACAAATGTCCAATTTATATAAATTTATATATACATATATTTTTACATAATGAGGCTTTAAATAATGCAAATAATATTCATCTATTTACATAAACAACGGTTAATATATAGCGAGAAGAGAAGAGAACTGAGCACAGATCCCTGAGGTACACCAGCCCATGTTCTTCGGTCCTTGGAAAATGTTCCATTGACCTGAACCTTTATCCTTCTTCCCCTTAAGAAGTCTGCAATCAATATTAAGGTTTTTCCTCTTACTCCGATGTTGTGCAGCCTTTCAAATAATTTCTACACTCGATCAAAAGCTGAGGTCATATCCAGGAATACGGCCGTTGTCTTCTTTGGCGGTTTTTCCTAGAAATCTATTATTGATTGACAGAAGTAGAACAGTTTATCAGTTGTACAGTGTTTGGATCTTTAGGCAGTTTGGTAGAAGTTTATTTTATTATTGTTAGTGAGCCAGACTATGAGCCTAGAGTGGATATTTCATTCTGTTATTTTACAAAGTATGCTGGTAAGAGCAATTGGCCGATAGTTCTTGCATTCCTTGGCATCTTTGTTTGGTTTCAGTATTGGCACTATAATTGATATCTTCCAATTCTTTGGTAGTTTACCAGTTTTCCATGAAATCTTCAGCATTCGTAGGAGTTGAATTTTAGCTTTGTCTCCAAAGTTTTTAATCATTTGACCAAATATTAAAGCATCTCCAGGTGACATCTTGAATTTAACTTTCCTATTGATGAGTTTAGCTCATTCAGTGTGGAGTCTCTCGAGTAAATATCTTGTTGATGGTAATTTCTTGCTTGTTTAACTAACCTGTTTACATTATTTTTCAGAGTCCTGCCTTCATTCGTATATCTGAGTCTGGAAGTGCTTGAAAGATATTCAGCAATTATTTCAGCCATCTGTTTGTTCGTTCTCGCTATTCATATCGGTTAGAGTATTGGAGGATTAGTGTTGGTTTTGATTGTTTTATAACACTAATTGTATTCCAGTGATGGCTTTCCTTTTTTGGATCCATTCTGCCCATTTTTCTCTTGTTTGAATATCCAAATTTCTTGTTCTATTTTGTGACTAATTTCAATGAGTTCCTTTATGATTTCTTCTGTTTTATTTGTTTTAAGAAGTTCATTGATATTGTCTCTCTCTGCAATCATTGCCTCGATATTGTGGTCCTTCCAGTAAAGTATTCACAGGTCTTTACGTCTACCTCTAGGTATCGATACTTTTGCAGCTTTGGATATGTTCAAAGAGAATTTTTCCAATTTTTGTCAATCGTTCTGTGATATAATTCTTCGTTGCACAGTTCTTCAAGCTTTTCTGTGAATTTTTTCCAGTGTTTTTTTATTCTGTTGTAAATTCTCAATTTTGAATTTTAGGG
Organism: Cordylochernes scorpioides; assembly: GCA_030710605.1. Classification (NCBI taxonomy): domain Eukaryota; kingdom Metazoa; phylum Arthropoda; class Arachnida; order Pseudoscorpiones; family Chernetidae; genus Cordylochernes; species Cordylochernes scorpioides. Next base: position 65,195,351 of record CP092871.1, on the reverse strand, counting down.
TTGTTAAAATTGGTCTGTGGTCTCTGATTGCACTTTTCAGAATTTTCCATTGTGTTGTGGGTGCGATGTTGTAATTTATCGCTGTGATGTCTATTGAGGATTCTGTGCCTGTGGACTTGGATAGATAGGTGTTCTTTTTGTTATTTAACGGTGTAAGGTCGAGGTCGGTTAGCATGTCCTCAACCTGCTGACCTTTGTTATCCTGGACAGGTGATCCCCAAGTTGGTCTTTCGGCGTTAAAATCACCAAGTATGATTGCGATATCCGAAGACGCTTCACTTAATGTCTCTATCAGGCCTGTATTGATGCTAGTATTATCGTGGTGATAAACATTTATGATTAGAATTGTTTCATCTGTAAGATAGATTTCTATTGCCTGAGCTTCTGTCGTGCTTTCTCTAGGCTTACTCTGATTATAGGCGATTTCTTTAAATTTGATTTCTAGAGTTTTAATCAAAACGGCAAGTCCTCCTCCGAATTTTCCCGGTTTGTCCTTTCGTAGTGTTGAATAATCTTTGATATTGAATCTCAGATTCTGATTCAATTTTGTCTCCTGAGGACAAGTAATATGTACATCGTTGTCACAGAGAAGACAAGTCAGCTCTTTATTTTCCTCTGGGTACCATTTATATTGAGTTGTAGTAGATTGAATTGTGTCCTCGTAGTAGATTTCTCATCATGAGCTCGAGCTGCAGCTCCTGACGCGGCGGTTACCCCGGACGCGGTAGCATTACTGGAGATATCAGTTTTGCTCTTCATTTGAAAATGGGTGCCGTTGCAACGTTAGTCATCTTGGAAACGAACCAGAATTTGGTCAAATATTCCAAGGGTCCAGGGGGGACCGCAAGGAGGTGTGGTCGGACTTCTCCCCTTCCCCCTGGAATGCCGTCACTACAGGATAAAGCAATCTTGGTGAATTTTTTAAATTGTGATTCAGAATCTGCCACTGAAGCTCTACGAGCGTTTCGTTCCTTCAAAGATATTCGAAGCGGTAAAGGACCGATGAGTTGCTACTTTCTAAAGCGATTGATTAAAAGTTTTGAGGAAACTGGATCTCTGGAAGCAAAACCTCGAAGTGGGACACCATCGACATGCAAGTCAGTGGCTGTTACGGTTTTGCAGAATGCTGAAGCTATTGAAACATTATCCACATATGGAGAAGTAAGTGCTAGAAAAGTTTCTCGACAAACGGGGATTTCGTATGGAACAGTTTGGAGAGAACACACATTTAGAATTTTTCTATAAAAATACCCTAACAAATTTCAAAGTTTTCACGAGTTGAAAGTCAGCGATTTTGAGAAGCGTCAAGAATTCGCTGCATGGGTTTTCCGGCAAATTGTTATTGATGAAAACTGGCTCTCAAATGTTCTAAGAACAGATGATGCTCACTTTTATCTAAAGGGAGAATTTAACATTCAAAACTGCCTCATTTTGGCAACAGAAAACCCTAGGATCTTTACACAAAAACCACTTCATCAGCACAGAGTTACAGTTTTGTGTGGGTTCACTTCTTCTTTTATTATTGGGCCATTTTTCTTTATAAATATCAATGAAAGAACTTTTAAAACCGTTTTTGTAACTGGTGAACGTAATGTTCAACTTTTGAGAGAAAAGGTTATTCCCATATTGCAGGACAAACAAGCACTAAGCGAAATAACATTCATGCAAGATGGAGGACCTCCTCATATCTCCCGCGGTGCCAAACAATTGCTGAAGGATACGTTGGGTGAAGATCGTGTGATAAGTCGCCACTTTATATACCAGTGGCCTCCAATATCGCCAGACATGACGCCTTAAAACTTCGGTTATGGGGGTACATTAAGTAGCGTTTTTATCGATGCCGGCCTACCACATTGGCCATGTTGAAGGCTTCTATCAGATGGCACGTTTTATAAATTTCAACTATTTAATTGTGACCATTCTGTGATCTATCGTCTGCAGACGGTGTTTGGGAATGAAGGGCGCCACATTGAGCAAGGATTGTGACCTAATACAAGAGAGAAGGCAGTTACTTCATGTGTTATATTTTGCAGCTCTTTGTTTTGGGTTATAGGAAAAATAAATGCTGTCCTCACATCTTGACTCTTTTTTTTTCTGTGAACAGTAATTTTTTTGTTTGTCATTTGCCCACATCTTATATTATGTCGTGCAGGCCAAAGTGTTATAACTTCTCGAATAACACTGGTACACAATTTTACCCCTTATGTTAAGTTTATCGCTTTTCGCTCATTAGAAGAAATAGCATAAGGAATATTCTCTGTATCCCCCCCCCCAACTTTAGAAATTTTGCTCAAAAAATAATACAAAATGATTTTACTACCACGTTTTTCAACGCAAAAGCCCGATTTAAAAATGATTTTTTTGAGGGGATACATTTTCAAAATTATGTACAGTATAATAAACAATGATAACATTTGACAAACCCATAGGATATTTGAAATAAAGTACGAAAAATATATTTTGTCACTCCCCTCTATATTTCATTTGTTGGATCATGACAAATATCCAATTGAATAGTAAAGTGTCGCCAATCAGTCAAGAAACTCCACATTCCTTATAGCAAGAAATCCTATTAATAGTGCATCAAAAATGTTGGTACTATATTAAAATTTCAAAAATCGTGTATTGATATCAGTAGTTATTTTCAAACATTCAATCTATTTCACAAAACTCCATCTAAAATATAAATATTTTTTGCTACATGTTTTAATTTGCATATACCTATTTTACATATCTCAGTTTGTATTTAAGAATCGTTAACCATTTCTTCTAACTTTTGGCGAAATGGTGTTTTATTAATTTATCATTTTATATTATAAGGGTTCTTTCCTGGTATTCAAAAAGGAAAAATACGTGTCGTTCAGTTATATTTTTCAATTTATCAAACAATTTGGCCGCTGAATCGCTGATTCTGGTAGAGCGCCATCTAGCAAATAAAGTTGTAACTAAAATCAATTTTAAATTTTTCATTATTTGCCATAAAAAATCCCATTGCATCCTGAACACAATGGTGTTTACCGCATTGCTCTAGCGCAAATATTCGCGGAGTTATTAATTTTTAAAGTTGTGCGGGACTTTTGGATCACCCTGTATATAAATTACTAGGCGAATGACCCGGCTACGCCCGAGAAATCCCTTGGGTGCAATTTCCTTCATACTAAAAGTATATCAATAATAAATATTAGAAGTGCCATAGAATAGCAATACAGAAGTAACACATAAACTACAAGAAAAAAGTGTGTGTGAGGGCAAAAATTGTATTATATTAGTGTTTAGGTATTTGATTTAATTAATATAGTTGATATAATAATATATATTTATATTATATATAATATAAATGAGTTTTAAAAATTGTTTTAAAAAATGCATCGGCCGGGAATCGAACCCGGGCCGCCCGCGTGGCAGGCGAGCATTCTACCACTGAACCACCGATGCTTTAAAAAATGGACATATTTAGGTATTCATTCCATTCCGGATTAGTCCGCGTAAAAAAAGTTCTTCAAATGAAAAAAAGAAATGGCCAAAAATACTAATCAAAATTATAAAACTATTTTAGAGGCGTAATATTCTTTTTAAAATAAAACAATTTCTACTGTCCTTACTGCGATGGAAAAATTAATAATTTTTCCATCGCAGTAAGGACAGTAGAAATTGTTTTATTTTAAAAAGAATATTACGCCTCTAAAATAGTTTTATAATTTGATAACAGATGGCGCTCTAGTACATCGTAACTAATCAAAATGCAGCCGAAAATTTTCCTCAGGTTTATAAAAAGCGACATGCAAAATTTGGTACCAATTGGTTCAGTAGTTTTTGAGTTTATCGCGAAACAGACAGACAGAAATTGACTTTTATATATATAGAGATAGAGATAATATAAATGAGTTTTGAAAATTGTAAAAAAAAATGCATCGGCCGGGAATCGAACCCGGGCCGCCCGCGTGACAGGCGAGCATTCTGCCACTGAACCACCGATGCTTAAAAAATGGACATATTTAGGTATTCATTCCATTCCGGATTAGTCCGCGTAAAAAAAAAGTTCTTCAAATGAAAAAAAGAAATAGCCAAAAATACTAATCAAATTCAGCCGAAATTTTCCTCAGGTTTATAAAAAGCGACATGCAAAATTTGGTACCAATTGGTTCAGTAGTTTTTGAGTTTATCGCGAAACAGACAGACAGAAATTGACTTTTATATATATAGAGATTTATAAACAAACTTTCTTTTGTTTATTTTGAAAAAATATGGACATTGATTTTTATTGTTTAATTTGTAATTATTTCTATAGACATTTTGATTTCGTTTAATTAAATATTTTTGTAATAGCCATTTTTATTTTCAAATTTTAATTTTTGAAAATCTTTTTCACAGGGGGGAAATATTATATAATCTCAAATGCAAATATATATATATTTTTTATACATATATTTTATTTTTATTCATTGACTGTTTTACATATTTTGACCATAGATGCAGAACATACCACTTTTAATTATTATTGTTGTATACATGTATAGTTAACCCTACCTTTTCTAATAAAAATAACGAATGTAGAATTCATTTTATGAATTTTACTAGCCGAATGACCCGGGCAACGCCCGTGTTTTACCCGATTGAATGTTTTGATTCAAATACTATTTGTTACAATTATAAATTGGCGCCTTAAATAAATTCATATGTTAGTTAATAACTATAGCCTATGTGCTTTATCTGTCTATGTACTGTTGGCTTCCGTAGGCGTCTCTTACTCGGAAAGAGAAAGAGAGGATTCCATTTGGTTATTAACTATTATATGCATTTATTTAAGGAGCGACCCGCTCCAACACACTAGTTACAAAGACGAAATAGCGAGTGGGGGGGGGGGGGGGGGGCATGATGGGGGTGTGGGGGGGACAAAGGTGGCGTGACCGTAGCCAACCAATAGGAGGGCGCCAATCAAAAAAAAAAGCAAACGGTGACAGAGATGAAAACTGATTATTAGGAGATGAAGAATGACGCTCGTAACTGTATATAGAATATTACTGTGATAAAAATACACATAGAGAAAAATCTGGAAAATATATTTATCGGATTTTTAGCCAATAAAAAAATAAAATTGACAGGTTCTGGGCAAAAATCGTTGTTTTTGACGTGACAACGTCTTAAATTAGGTTGCGGCTGGGAGTCAATTATGAAAAAGTGTAACGCCCGGTAACGTTACGATAAGTCACCGAACGAGAGTGCTGCGCGCGCAGCTGCGCGCGCAGCGCTAGAGAATTAGGCGCATTGAATCGGCGCATGCTTGTCTCTGTCTTTGTCTTTCTCGAACGTTCTTGGCGTTGGAAAAACAAGAAAGCGTCATAATACAAGTTCACACGTGTGGTTAAAGTATCGTCAGCTGTGTCTGTAGTGAAAATGTGGAGTGCTTAGATTCGTCATTTACAACAACTACAACAATAAAGGTAAATAATTGTACACTGATATTTCATTATCGTAAACTATGATTGATTGATTAATTGTTAGATTGACACAAAAGTTGAGAAACTGAGTTTATAGGTTATGTCATACTATTGATAAATGTTGATAGTGTTAAGTAAATTATTAGTTTAAAATTAATCAATTAATTAATTATTATTTTACAAATTTTAAATAGTTTCAAATTTATTTAGCAAAAATTTGAACCTTCGATCTGAATAAATGTTTTGATTTTCGAATTGAATATTTAAAATTACAAATATTAAGAAAAAGTGGCAGATATAAGAAAACTTTATTTAAACTGTGTTGAGCAAGAATGTTCACATCAACTGTGTTCACATCAAGAGTGTTCACATCAACTGTGAACCAACTCCAATCAAGGGTTATGAGTGCGTATCCAGGGAAAATAATCGACCTAACTCAGATACCAACGCGGCTGGTGGAGTGGCGATCTATCGTAAATTATCATCGACATCTACGGCGGAAGTGTTCCAAGTTGCGATTACAGACGTAACTCGTGTCATTAAAACCAAGGGTGACATGTGCATGACTGAAGTTACTTGCTTCGCCGCTAATACTAGCTTCAAGTTTATACTCGGTGCTGTATATATTCATCCAGGAGCTAGTATGCAGGATATTGGAATGTTACTATGGCAAGGACTCGGTCCGTACATTCACAACAGCCAGTACGTGCCACCGTTCGTGCAAGTTGATTCTAGTATACCGAATCTTCTGTGTGGTGATTTTAACAAAAACGTAAAGCCTGACAACTCGTTTCTTAAATTCATGAAAAATACGTATAATCTTGATTGCGTATCAAACGTTTCTAAGTCAACTACGTTAAAAGGAACAACTATCGACTTGACTTTCGCAAGACACATTACAGCAGAAACACTTCCTTTCATTTCATATTTCTCCTATCATCGTCCTATCCTCAACAAAATCACTCAAATAGGAATTAGTTAAGTTTAAGTTTACATGTACAATGTTTTAGTAAACAAAATATATTTCTATAGTTAAAATTTGTGCAATTCTTATTTTCATTCAATTCCTTGTTCCTATTGTGCAATTTAATTATATTCATATCAATAAATATTCTACCATTGTCACGTAAAATCTTCGCCCGTATTTTAGTCAGAAAATGATTATCACAATATTGCCGTATCATGTTTGATTATCATATAAAAAATTATATCCGGAAAAATTCCAAAAAGCATAGACCACGGGTGAAGCCAGTTTAATTTTAGTATGCAGGAACAAAATTCTAACAGAAAAACATTCATTCGAGCAGAAGACACAGGGCCAGATCATCTCTTTATAAAAATATCGCTTCTCAGACACAAAGTTTGGAGCGGGACGTTTCACAAGAATGACATCCACGGCGCCAATTTATAATTGTAACGAACAGTGTTTGAATAAAAGCATTTAATCGGGTATATATAAAAAGTCAGTGTATGTATGTATGTGTGTATGTTTGTCGGCTATACACGTCTACAATACGTAACTAATCTGACTGATATTTTAGCACTATGTATAGTAGAATCTGGAAAAACTTATAGGGAAAATTCCAGGTTTCTATCCCGAATATTCTTCGAGTTATTTGCAAATTGAGTTGCAAATTTTCCCTTTCGCTCGCAAGCAGCGCCTCTAGCGGTGAAGATGGGAGGTAATATCAGCTGACCTAATGTACATGTAAAACGTGTTTTAACAGAACTTAGAGAAAAATCTGGAAGAGATATTCATCGCATTTTTAGCCAAGAAAAATTGAAATTGACAGGTTCTGGGCAAAAATAGTTGTTTTTTAGTCATAAAATGATGATGACAATATTGCTGTATCATGTTTATTATCATATACAAAATTATATCGGGAAAAATACCAAAAAGCCGAGACCACGGGTGAAGTCAGTACATATTTAGTATGCAGAAACAAAATTCTAACATAAAACATTCATTTAAAATTATCAATTTAAAATTATACCGCATATGTTTCTTTTCTATGAAAAATCAATATTTATTTTAAAGAGAAATATTTACTATTTCTAACTTTTTTTTTGAATGAAGTATGAGAGGGTGAAAATATGAAGAGTAATGGCGAAGTACTCTTCATATTTTCACCCTCTCATACTTCATTCAAAAAAAGTTAGAAATAGTAAATATTTTTCTTTAAAATAAATATTGATTTTTCATAGAAAAGAAACTTATGCGGTATAATTTTAAGTATTGTTTATAATCACACGCCGCAGTCCTTTATAATGTATTATAAAACATTCATTTGAGCAGAAGACACAAAGCCAGATCATCTCTCTATAAAAATATCGCTTCTCAGACACAAAGTTTGGAGCGGGACATTTCACAAGAGTGATATCCATGGCGCCAAATTATAATTGTAACGAATAATATTTGAATAAAATCATTTAATCGGGTAAACCCGGGCGTTGCCCGGGTCATTCGGCTAGTGATTCATATAAATAAGAAACACATTGCCAGACATTTATTGTTACAAATTTTATCAATAGATGGCAATTAAATCTATACATGAAATAATGAAATAAAATATGGTGTGCTCTTCTTCAGGGTTGGATGAATTAAACTAAAAATATAAATAATAATCAAACTTTAGTCGCAGGATAACATCCAATCACAATTTAGATAACCACGGAATTAATCTGCTCTCCCTACACTTCTAATACATCCAAAAAACTGTATTTTTAAAAGGTTTTAATATCTTATTAGTTTAGAATAGTTAAAATAAAATCATTTTAATGAATTTCAAAGATACTTATCAATTTTTACTTACACAAATATTTAAATATATATTTGGAATAAATTTATTAAATTTTAAAAGAGAGTTATCTCAGAATAAAACCCAAACAACAAATAATAAGAAGGGCAATACTAGTAATAACGCATGGTGAATCTCATTGTAGGAAGATGAATGTTCTTTGTTCATATATCGCTCGCATCGGATTTTGTAATGTCGGCTTTTAAACAAAGATTACCATACATTTTTAAATTTTGTTTTTTAAATATTAAATAAATCTTCTAATGAGACATTAAAATTGTCAAAGGGAAGGTATGGAGATTGAACAATTTCGAAACTTCAAGTACATTTCTGTTAAAAAATATTTAAAGATGGCCGTCAGTATATAGAGGATGATCCAAGGTCAGGGCGCCTCTCAACCTCGACGACGGAGTACAACATCCAGCAGGTTAGTGATTCAATTTATGCTGATAGAAAAACAACTATTGAAACGATAGCGGATATAGTTGGAATTTCAAATGGTGTCTTCCAATGCCTTGTTAATGAACATTTAAGCATGAAAAAACTTTGTAGTTACTTTGTTCCACGACATCTAACCATACAACAAAAAACAGGAAATATTAGAAATGTGCGATGATTTAATTGAAAGGGCAATTAATAACCGAAATTTAAAAAAAATAGCTAGATATTAAACTTGGTACTATCTTTATGATCTACAAACAAAAAATAATCACTCGAATAGCACACTCCGAGTTCCCCTCGGAAGAAAATAAATTCTTCTGGCCGATTAAAGGGTAAGGTGTTGCTTATTTTTGTTGATTACCAAAGATTTATGCATTTTATGAGTTTATTCCAGGTAGAATTTATATTTAAAAAAATACAAATATATTATTGCATCTTAAGATTCAATACGAAGGAAAAGGAATCGGCTCTTTCAGTCACAACAATGGGAGTTACTTCATTACAATGCCCCTGCCCATAAAGCCACCTTGGTTATGGATCATTTAGCTAAGCACTCTGAGACTGTTTTATAACATCCTTCTCATTCCCCAGATATCTCTCCGCCTGTGATTTCTATCATTTCCCTAAGCTTAATCTTGCGTTAAAAAGAATACGCTTTTCGTAATCTGAAGAGGTTATTGAAAATGCGACGGCGGAAATAAACAAGCTCAGGAAAATGAACTATGAACCGCTTTTAAAAAGCTTTTAACCGCTGGAAAAAATGTGTAGATAGTGGAGGGTTCTATTCTAAAAAATAAAATGATGAATAAATAATTTAACTTCTACACAAGTATATAATATATTTATTTTTCATAAAGTTCGATTACCTTTTGATCGTACCTTGTATTTGTAACACACATTTAGCATTTTTATAATTTACAAATGTAATTCCACCAGATGCTATAATGCAAGTGATTTTGGCACAAATTTGCAAATAAAGTTGCAACTAATATTTATTTCAAATAAAATTCAAACCAGAGAACTTATCGGTAGTATACTAAACACTTTCCAAAGTTTCATGACGATCAGATGAGTGGTTTGGTCAGGCATAAAGGACAGACATACATTCATTTTAACACTCTATAACAGAAAAAAAAATTGACCCATCAGGAAGAAGCTGTCCAATTTTTTTTTTTTAAATACGTATTCAAAGACGTTTCGACCAAACATGCAAATGATTGAAATTTGGCGGCCGATTTATGTAAAGCAAAAGCTCCAGCGCATATGAACTGCGCATCCAGCACGAGTATTCTAGACTCAATATTCGGCGCGTCACGAGCTGATTTCAAATTTTCCGTTCAATATTTTTACAGTGAGCCTATTGCTACTATATCAATGCATCGACGAAAGATGCCTGGTATTATAAACATATACCGGAGTTTGAAAGAGGTCGTGCCATTGAATTGAAAGAGGCTGGTTGGTCAAACCAACTAATCGCGCGACATCTGTGTCGAAGTGATGCGGCTATTAGACGATGTGAAAAGAGTAGGTTAACAACTGAAGAATGAAATATCAGGACGGCACGGTCGACTAAGGGACGTAACAGAACGGAAGGGCAAAGCGATTGTCATAACGGCTGTCGCAGCACCTGATTCGATGTTATTTACCATCCGAAGTGTGACCTGCACACAAGTGTTCAAAATGACCATTAACCAACGATTGAAAGAGCGAAATCTAAGAGCTCCCCGACCGTGTGTTGTTGTGTGTGTGTGTGTTACGATGCCTACCTCTCACATCTGTACACTGACAAGTCCGACTACAGTGGTGACGGAGCGATCAACTTGGAACTGCGTTGACTGGGGACGTATAGTCTTTAGTGACGAGTCCCGTTTCCTACTGTATCCTGACGACCTTCTTGAACGTGTCTGGAGATGTTCTGGGCAGCGTGTGGATTTTGGGCTTACTTTCGAACATAACACACAAGTTCACAACAGGACGTTATAGTCTGAGGTGCCATTTCATTTGATAGCAGAACCCCATTGGTAGTCAACCCCATTCCTGGCACCCTGACAGCACAACGGTACGTAGATGACATTCTATGGCTTGTTTTGTTGCCGTTTTTCTCATATCACCCCGTGCTCACTTTTCAATTAGATAATTACCGGCCATACAAGGCACGTGTTACTATGGATTGTTTTAAATCTTGTATGACTCTTCCATGGCCAGCAAGGTCTCCTGATTTTGCACCTGAAGGTACATCTGGGACGTTGTGGAAAGACGATTGCAACCCCCCGGAATGTTGACTATTTAGCCCGACAGTTAGAGATAGTTTGGCAAGTAATCCCTCAGCACCATCCGGGATCTGTATCAGCCCATGCACGCCGGGTGGGAGCCTGCATCCAGGCCAGCAGGGATCCAATCACATATTGACTTTCAAAATTTGTGACAATCAAATGTGGGATAAAAAGATTCATTGCTTTGGAAATGTAATCGTTTTTGCCCTATACATTTTCTTCGCATACACCAATGGTTCCAATTTGTCCCAAAATCTGACAATTATTTCTTGTTTGTCTCAGTGATCCGCAAAGAAAATCTTAATGGATTCATGGTCATGTTGAATAATTTAGAAAGAGGAATAGAATTCACGGTTGAAACAGAAAGAGAGGGATTTTTATCATTCTTAGATGTAGGACTAAATCGCAAAGAAGATGGTTCTATTTTAAACAGCGTTTTCAGAAAGCCAACAGACTGTGCCTTGCTGGCCATGGAAGAGTTCTACAAGATTTAAAACAATCCATAGTAACACGTGCCTTGTATGGCCGGTAAAAACATGAAGTCTAAGGACATTGATAAAAGAAAAATGAAGCTAGAAGATGTTGCCGCACCTCTCTTCAAAGGACTACCAAAGATCCATAAAGAAGGAGTTCCCCTACGGCCCATTGTGTCAGGATTCAAGGCCCCCACCAGACGTTTAGCGGACTGGCTTAAAAAACAGGTACCGAGTACAAGTAAAATTTCCGGGTTAGAGATTAGAAATACGAAAGAGCTATTAGATATAGCTAAAAATTTGAAGTTAAATGACCATGAAATAATGGTATCCTTTGATGTCAAATCACTTTTCACCAATATCAATAGAACTCTAGCTCTAAAAGAAATAAGGGAATATTTTGAGGTGAAGAGACAAGATTGCGAAAACAAGGGATTATAAATCAACGAAATGATAGAAGGCTTTAGGTTATGTTTAGATAATATTTACTTCAGATATGGGGATACATTTTACAGGCAAAAAGACGGCACTGTTATAGGTTGCCCTACAAGCATTATCATTGCTGACATCGTAATGGCATCGGTAGATAAAAAGGCAATCTTGATTGAGGGAATAAGAATCTGGGGCCGATATATAGATGATGTTTTTGCAGTGATCCGCAAATAAAATCTTAATGAAATCATGGTCATGTTGAATAATTTAGAAAGAGGAATATAATTCACGGTTGAAACAGAAAGAGAGGGATTTTTATCATTCTTAGATGTAGGACTAACTAGCAAAGAAGATGGTTCTATTATAACCAGCGTTTTCAGAAAGCCAACAGACTGTGGTATACATCTAAATTTTAATTCCAATAATCCTATAATACATAAAAGACAGGTGATAAAATCTCTTGTACAAAGAGCCAAACAGGTATGCACAAACCGAGATAATTATAAAAAAGAGATAATGAAAATTAGAGCAGAACTAGAACACTCTGATTATCCAGTTGGTTTCACAAACAAATGGATTAGAAGATATGAAATAGATAGGCCAAATTCAAATAGGAATAAAGATGATTGCAATAATATAATTATTCCATATTTTAGAGATATAGATAACGAAATATCAAGAATTTTGAGAAAATTTACATAAAATATTTGGTATAGTACGGGGACAAAAAGGGAGTTTTTAACTAGAAATAGCATAATGAAGGATAACATAGGCACATCAAAACCAAGTAATGTAATTTATGGGATTAAATGCACACAATGTGACAAAATTTATGTAGGAGAAACAGGCCGTAATTTAGAGACTAGGATTAAAGAACACCAACAGGGTTTAATGGGGAGAAGTGGGTTAAGCAAAATTGGGGATCATGCATTATATTCAGGACATAGGCCAGATTGGTATGATATTGAGATATTTCATAGGAATATAAAATTTAAAAAAGAAAGATTATTTTTAGAGGGGTGGGTATCACGAGAAATGGGGAAAAGAACTTTAAATGTATATGAAAAGATATTCCGATACAATACAATTTGTTTTCAAATTTAAAAAATAGGTATAAAGAGAAAGTATAAATTGTACATAATAGATATCGATTAATATATACTATTGTGAAATCTTTCAAATGTTATTATTATTTTTTAATATTTATTTTTGTTTATAATTTCTTAATATATATATGTATATCATAATTTTATTTCGAAGATCATAGTCTTTTGTAGTTAAATATTTATTTTTGACTCGTGCTTTAGATGTTGTACAAAATATCGAATATCGCGTGAGAACGCCCTTAGAGCCTTAGAATAATTTTTAACGCCTTGCTAAATGTTTTAATTTTTGTTTGCTTCTGACGAGGACAAAAGCTTTTTGTAGAAACGTCGAGGTAATAAAAAGATTTATACTGGCCGAAGTATCTTCTTTCAAGAAATATGAATGCCGGCCAGGTAGCCTCTATCTTCACGATAATTATTTCTTGGTTGATCGATATTTTTGGTTATAGAGTGTGTATATATATAGAACCCCTCCAAAGAGATCCCAGATTAGGCTGCTGTGGAAGAATAATAGTTAAGAAAAAGAAGAATAAAAGTGGAAAGACATCATTTATTTTAATACTCCAGTTTCTATTTTTATATTTATAGTATTTAGAATATTAAGAATCTAAATTATATCCCTTTAATGGAAATTTGGCAAGAGGACGAAGTTATTTTTTTCTAATTTATTTCTAAGCTTAAAAAATATATTTTTTGATTCAATTTACTGAAAGATTAATTAAAGACCATTTCTATCTTTTATAAACGAGATTCGAATGTTCAACGTATTACTCGTGAATCTGTACAGAATGTTTCTGAAGAAAAATATATATGTGGTGATTTAAGACCATGGAATTGTTGTAAATAATCCAGATATCTACTACCACATATTTCACCACGTGACTGTATATAACTTGTTATTTATTGCTAATAGAAAGCATCAAATAACATCAATCTCTACCGAGTAAGAATCTGATAAAGTATAGCAACTGCACAGATAGAAGGAAAGGGAGAATAACAGGAGAAATTTAAGGTTAAAACTAATCATGTCTAAGTGAGAATAAGAAAGTAGGCCTATCGAGCCCAGTCCAATTTTTACGAGGTCGTGGCCCTCCTGGATGATGTAACTTTTCCCCCTGTTTAAGTGAGAAAAAGGCATTGACCTGCTTGGGCCCAGGGAGGCTATAAAAGGAGGCCCCAAGCCTCAGTTAGTTAGAGTCCTTTGTTTCAGTCCTTCAGTCCTCCAGTCCGCGTAGGCCGCTCCTATAGAGGTAAATCCTTTCCTGCCAGAAACCTCCTCGTCCTATTCCTTCTTGACGTTCAGACGCTTCACAGTGTAATCTCTGTTTGTTTATTTCACCTTTGGCCCAACTGTGTCGCCTTCCACCACGACTGCACTGTAGAGGTGACATCGAGGTTCGTCTGGCATTAGGTAACACTGGTCCCAGACCTCCCCGTCCGAAGAGCCGACAGGATTGTGGACGCCAAAGTACAAGTAAGCAAGTAGACCACTGTATGTACAGAGAGATGGAACAGGAAAGAGAGGAGGATTCGAAGGAGCACATGGAGTCGGAACTCGACTATGGAAGTGGCGAAAACACCACTTTTTCCAAGATAGAAAACACCCTCGGTAGGACGCAGGAAGTCACCCCCAGCCAGGAGAACGCCACGCCCCCGCCGGTGGTATCAGATGTCCTGGGGAGTTTGGCGAGAACGCTACATCAGCTGTCCGCGGCGACCGGACTATCGCGAGATGTGGAACTACCGCGCTACGATGGTTCCTACGAAGCGCAGAGCTTCTTCGACAATTACGACGCCCAAGCTGATCTGGCCCGACTACAATACACCGAAAGGCTGAGAAGGCTACCAAACCTCCTACAAGGTAAGGCCCTGCACTACTTCCGCAGCCCAAAAATTAGATAAATTATACTACGTTGACGCAAGGCAGGCCCTGATAGACCTCTTTCCTGAAACCCCAAAGGCGTCATTTGCCCGATTCTTGGCCATTAAGTTGACAGATCGCTCCTCGTTAGAGGAGTATTATATAAAAAAAAGACGGTGTGTAGTCTACAGCTGAACTTTCCCTACAAAATCCTATTAGAATCCCTGACTGATGGGTTACCCGTCGCTGATCAACGCATTGTCGCTGCGTGCAACCGAACACCCTCCAAGAGTGGTATAGGGTAGTGTCGCGCGTAAGAAGAACCCACAGTGCGTCATAAGTGTGCCAACAGACGTGTTAACAAATTTAAGCAATTTATATAATTCCCTGCCATTTAAAGATTGGTTCCAATTATATTGCCAAATATCTAAAATTTCCCTTTTGAATAAATGTTTTTTAAATGACTTAGGTATAGGTAATAATTGATAAGGAGAAGGGAATTTATAAGAATCTTTAGCTATCCTATCAGCCATTTCATTGCCTTCAATTCCTATGTGAGCCTTAATCCAATATAAGTAGACATTTTTATTTTTACTTCGTAATTTATAAATTTTTGCCTTATTGCGCATGGTCGTCCATGATTTAGAAAATGAATTATTAAGAGCTTGAAGTGATGAAAGGCTATCCGTGGCCAAATGCAGAGAATTGTAATTTTGATTTTCAAACCACTCTAGAGCCGTATAAATAGCAAAGTTTTCAGCTTGAAATACGCTATTATCTGGAAATAAAATATAAGCTTCCCTGTGTATGATTTTGTTATCATAAAAGGCACACCAACCAGCTCCAACGCCATTTTCTGATTTAGAACCATCTGTAAAAATAGTTAAATCCGAACTATCAGGTCAAATTTTCTGAAATGTAATTAAATTAAAGTCAGCAGGATTACAAAATAATTTTTTAGAAGGAATATCAATAATATTACAATCTAAACCTATATTGAAAATATTATCAGGCCTCTTTAAGGAAGTAACATTAATCTCAAGATTTAAAATTAAATCTATAGGGATAAGTCCTGAAAGAAATAAGGCGGCATCAGTGCTTAAGGTGTTATAACCCCTACAAATAGCAAGGGCGAAAGGTCTTTGAATGGATCTTATAATTTTTACGAACATATCATTATTTTGAATATCTTGCCACCAAATTTTAGCACATAAACAATGGATCTTTCGTAGCCAGATAAGTAGATGCGTTTAATTACCGCAGGAGATAAGCCCCAATTTGAGGATGTCATTTTTCGCAAATTTTTTCCTTTTTTTTTATTGTTTGCTTTATAAATTTTATATGTTCGATCCAGCTCAAAAACCTATTAAACACAATACCTAAATTTTTTATATTATTAGAAAATGTTATACATTTATTATTAAGCCTAATAACTGAATTCCTAACACCCCCCCTTACCCAAACCTTTATTTAAACCTGAAGGAGCAAAATATAAAGCTGAACATTTTTCAGGAAAAACATTTAATTTATTATTTATAAGCCAATTATAATTTTTTTCTAAACAATTATTACAAGTTTTTTCTAGTTTTGCTCTACTATCATCTACACAAGTAAAAATTAAATCATCTGCATAAGCAAAAAGCTTAACATTAGGTAGATCCAAGAGATCAAAAATCGAATCTAATAAAATTATCCAAAATAAGGGACCACTATTACTGCCTTGAGGGCATCGTTTCTCTATTTTAAGGGGATCTTTTATACTCTTAGGGGAAATGTCGGAAAAAGCTTTCCTATTATATAAGAAACTATTAAAAATATTTATTATATAATTAGGAATATTCAACTTTTTTAAAGCTCCGAAGATAATTTCATGTGAAGCATTATCAAAAGCACCCTCAATGTCTAAAGTAATTCCTATTAATGAATTAGCTACAAATAACTTGTATGACACGTTCATTCTACTTTCACTAACAAATCAGTCAACTAACAGAATAACTAATTAATTCAATAATTAATCCCGCCTATTGATCCCCAATGAATTAAAAAATCTATTCTTTCATTAATAACCCAAAACCAAGTCACCAGGCCGAGATTCTCTCTCCCTCCGCCAATTAACTTGTCCACTTAACATCGACACTTAGAACCAAGGACAACATTTTACCTACAAAAATCACACACACCCACATATGTTTAAAAAAATCTTGAACGGGTAGAATAGATCGCCGTGTTTCTTGCACACACAATATAAATGCCGCTTTAGGAAAAATCACGTTTTCACCTAAACGTGGCGAAGGGAACAAAAAACGACAAGATTAGATATCAGTAAGTTTCACAGTTGGAAACAATGTGACCCACGAGCCGCGACAAACATAAAACAAATTCGATAAGTTAGAACAACTTATGTCAATAAGACCAAAGCTATCGCAACCGAGGACAATTTAAAGCTCCCTTCACCCATCCTAAAAACAGGAACATCCATCTTGACCTACTTTTTAAAGGCCAGCTAAGAGAAAATTTCCATTCTTTTCCGCATATATCACTTTTATATACACTGCGTGACATTGAAAATGGAACACCAAGAAATAGTGGCCAGAAAGTGATGAAACTCGGCAGACAGAGAGAGACAGGGACGAACAATAAGTGATCTTTATTTCAAAATGATAGTCATAATACAGAGCGAGAATGGCGTCGGCTTAGTAGCAAGTAGGACCACCGCGGACGGCGATGCACGCAGCAACACGTCTAGGTAGAGAGTCAATCAGAGTATGGATGGCGTCCTGAGGGATGGCTCTCCATTCCCTCTCAACCATTTGCTACAGTTCGTCTTCTGAACGCGGCTGTGGCAAGGCATGCAAACGGCGTCCAATGATGTCCCAGACGTGCTCGATTGGTGAGAGATCAGGAGAGTACGGTGGCCAGGGAAGCATCTGTACATCTTGCAGAGCTTGTTGGCTAATGCGAGCAGTGTGCGATCGGGCGTTATTCTGCTGATAAAGAGCATTGGGTACCCCCTGAAGGTAGGGGAGTGTCACCGGTCGCAGCACATCATCAACGTATCGTTGGCCGTCATAGTGCCCTGAATACGAAGTAAAGGTGACCTGGAATCATACGCGATTGCGCCCCAAACCATGATTCCACGTTGTCGCACGGTGGGGCGTTCCACAATTGCTGCCGGATTGGACCTTTCTCCACGTCGACGCCACACGCGTACACGGCGACTATCACTGGACAAGCAGAAACGCGACTCATCTGAGAACACGACCCTGTGCCATTCCGTCATCCACGTCGATCTAGCCCGGCACCATTCCAAACGTTGGCGCCTATTCGGTGGGGTCAATGGCAGTCTTCTTAGCGGACGGCATGAGTGCAAGCCATTAGCAACCAATCGACGGGAAATGTTTCTGGTCGAGATGGAATGATCTAGGGTGTCTTGCACATGTTGCAGGATGGCGGTACAAGTGGCTTGTGGGGCCGCCACTGCTTGTCGAAGGATACGCCGATCCACACGTGCTGACGTCACACTGGTTGCACCGACATTCCTATAAATTGCCACATTTCCTTGTTCCAACCATCTTCTCCACAGTCGGTGCACCGTGGACGCACCAAGGTGTGTATCAGCTGCGATTCGACGTATGGACCAACCTGCCCTTTTCAGTCCGATCACCATGCCCCTCGTAAAAGCGTCTGTCTGCTTGAACTGCCTCCGTTTACGAGCGCACGAGAGCTGCGCATTTTACATCATTTGCATAACTCGGTTATGCGCGTCTACCCTGAAA
>CP092871.1:65143376-65176653 GCA_030710605.1 Cordylochernes scorpioides | reverse complement strand
TATGCAGAAACAAAATTCTAACATAAAATATTCATTTGAGCAGAAGACACAAAGCCAGATCATCTCTCTATAAAAATATCGCTTCTCAGACACAAAGTTTGGAGCGGGATATTTCACAAGAGTGATATCCACGGCGCCAAATTATAATTGTAACGAATAATATTTGAATAAAATCATTTAATCGGGTAAACCCGGGCGTTGCCCGGGTCATTCGGCTAGTGATTCATATAAATAAGAAACACATTGCCAGACATTTATTGTTACAAATTTTATCAATAGATGGCAATTAAATCTATACATGAAATAATGAAATAAAATATGGTGTGCTCTTCTTCAGGGTTGGATGAATTAAACTAAAAATATAAATAATACTCAAACTTTAGTCGCAGGATAACATCCAATCACAATTTAGATAACCACGGAATTAATCTGCTCTCCTTACACTTCTAATACATCCAAAAACTGTATTTTTAAAAAGTTTTAATATCTTATTAGTTTAGAATAGTTAAAATAAAATCATTTTAATGAATTTCAAAGATACTTATCAATTTTTACTTACACAAATATTTAAATATATATTTGGAATAAATTTATTAAATTTTAAAAGAGAGTTATCTCAGAATAAAACCCAAACAACAAATAATAAGAAGGGCAATACTAGTAATAACGCATGGTGAATCTCATTGTAGGAAGATGAATGTTCTTTGTTCATATATCGCTCGCATCGGATTTTGTAATGTCGGCTTTTAAACAAAGATTACCATACATTTTTAAATTTTGTTTTTTAAATATTAAATAAATCTTCTAATGAGACATTAAAATTGTCAAAGGGAAGGTATGGAGATTGAACAATTTCGAAACTTCAAGTACATTTCTGTTAAAAAATATTTAAAGATGGCCGTCAGTATATAGAGGATGATCCAAGGTCAGGGCGCCTCTCAACCTCGACGACGGAGTACAACATCCAGCAGGTTAGTGATTCAATTTATGCTGATAGAAAAACAACTATTGAAACGATAGCGGATATAGTTGGAATTTCAAATGGTGTCTTCCAATGCCTTGTTAATGAACATTTAAGCATGAAAAAACTTTGTAGTTACTTTGTTCCACGACATCTAACCATACAACAAAAAACAGGAAATATTAGAAATGTGCAATGATTTAATTGAAAGGGCAATTAATAACCGAAATTTAAAAAAAATAGCTATATATTAAACTTAGTACTATCTTTATGATCTACAAACAAAAAATAATCACTCGAATAGCACACTCCGAGTTCCCCTCGGAAGAAAATAAATTCTTCTGGCCGATTAAAGGGTAAGGTGTTGCTTATTTTTGTTGATTACCAAAGATTTATGCATTTTATGAGTTTATTCCAGGTAGAATTTATATTTAAAAAAATACAAATATATTATTGCATCTTAAGATTCAATACGAAGGAAAAGAATCGGCTCTTTCAGTCACAACAATGGGAGTTACTTCATTACAATGCCCCTGCCCATAAAGCCACCTTGGTTATGGATCATTTAGCTAAGCACTCTGAGACTGTTTTATAACATCCTTCTCATTCCCCAGATATCTCTCCGCCTGTGATTTCTATCATTTCCCTAAGCTTAATCTTGCGTTAAAAAGAATACGCTTTTCGTAATCTGAAGAGGTTATTGAAAATGCGACGGCGGAAATAAACAAGCTCAGGAAAATGAACTATGAACCGCTTTTAAAAAGCTTTTAACCGCTGGAAAAAATGTGTAGATAGTGGAGGGTTCTATTTTAAAAAATAAAATGATGAATAAATAATTTAACTTCTACACAAGTATATAATATATTTATTTTTCATAAAGTTCGATTACCTTTTGATCGTACCTTGTATTTGTAACACACATTTAGCATTTTTATAATTTACAAATGTAATTCCACCAGATGCTATAATGCGAGTGATTTTGGCACAAATTTGCAAATAAAGTTGCAACTAATATTTATTTCAAATAAAATTCAAACCAGAGAACTTATCGGTAGTATACTAAACACTTTCCAAAGTTTCATGACGATCAGATGAGTGGTTTGGTCAGGCATAAAGGACAGACATACATTCATTTTAACACTCTATAACAGAAAAAAAAATTGACCCATCAGGAAGAAGCTGTCCAATTTTTTTTTTAAATACGTATTCAAAGACGTTTCGACCAAACATGCAAATAATTGAAATTTGGCGGCCGATTTATGTAAAGCAAAAGCTCCAGCGCATATGAACTGCGCATCCAGCACGAGTATTCTAGACTCAATATTCGGCGCGTCACGAGCTGATTTCAAATTTTCCGTTCAATATTTTTACAGTGAGCCTATTGCTACTATATCAATGCATCGACGAAAGATGCCTGGTATTATAAACATATACCGGAGTTTGAAAGAGGTCGTGCCATTGAATTGAAAGAGGCTGGTTGGTCAAACCAACTAATCGCGCGACATCTGTGTCGAAGTGATGCGGCTATTAGACGATGTGAAAAGAGTAGGTCAACAACTGAAGAATTAAATATCAGGACGGCACGGTCGACTAAGGGACGTAACAGAACGGAAGGGCAAAGCGATTGTCATAACGGCTGTCGCAGCACCTGATTCGATGTTATTTACCATCCGAAGTGTGACCTGCACACAAGTGTTCAAAATGACCATTAACCAACGATTGAAAGAGCGAAATCTAAGAGCTCCCCGACCGTGTGTGTGTGTGTGTTACGATGCCTACCTCTCGCACCTGTACACTGACAAGTCCGACTACAGTGGTGACGGAGCGATCAACTTGGAACTGCGTTGACTGGGGACGTATAGTCTTTAGTGACGAGTCCCGTTTCCTACTGTATCCTGACGACCTTCTTGAACGTGTCTGGAGATGTCCTGGGCAGCGTGTGGATTTTGGCCTTACTTTCGAACATAACACACAAGTTCACAACAGGACGTTATAGTCTGAGGTGCCATTTCATTTGATAGCAGAACCCCATTGGCAGTCAACCCCATTCCTGGCACCCTGACAGCACAACGGTACGTAGATGACATTCTATGGCTTGTTTTGTTGCCGTTTTTCTCATATCAACCCGTGCTCACTTTTCAATTAGATAATTACCGGCCATACAAGGCACGTGTTACTATGGATTGTTTTAAATCTTGTATAACTCTTCCATGGCCAGCAAGGTCTCCTGATTTTGCACCTGAAGGTACATCTGGGACGTTGTGGAAAGACGATTGCAACCCCCCGGAATGTTGACTATTTAGCCCGACAGTTAGAGATAGTTTGGCAAGTAATCCCTCAGCACCATCTGGGATCTGTATCAGCCCATGCACGCCGGGTGGGAGCCTGCATCCAGGCCAGCAGGGATCCAATCACATATTGACTTTCAAAATTTGTGACAATCAAATGTGGGATAAAAAGATTCATTGCTTTGGAAATGTAATCGTTTTTGCCCTATACATTTTCTTCGCATACACCAATGGTCCCAATTTGTCTCAAAATCTGACAATTATTTCTTGTTTGTCTCAGTGATCCGCAAAGAAAATCTTAATGGATTCATGGTCATGTTGAATAATTTAGAAAGAGGAATAGAATTCACGGTTGAAACAGAAAGAGAGGGATTTTTATCATTCTAAGATGTAGGACTAAATCGCAAAGAAGATGGTTCTATTTTAAACAGCGTTTTCAGAAAGCCAACAGACTGTGCCTTGCTGGCCATGGAAGAGTTCTACAAGATTTAAAACAATCCATAGTAACACGTGCCTTGTATGGCCGGTAAAAACATGAAGTCTAAGGACATTGATAAAAGAAAAATGAAGCTAGAAGATGTTGCCGCACCTCTCTTCAAAGGACTACCAAAGATCCATAAAGAAGGAGTTCCCCTACGGCCCATTGTGTCAGGATTCAAGGCCCCCACCAGACGTTTAGCGGACTGGCTTAAAAAACAGGTACCGAGTACAAGTAAAATTTCCGGGTTAGAGATTATAAATACGAAAGAGCTATTAGATATAGCTAAAAATTTGAAGTTAAATGACCATGAAATAATGGTATCCTTTGATGTCAAATCACTTTTCACCAATATCAATAGAACTCTAGCTCTAAAAGAAATAAGGGAATATTTTGAGGTGAAGAGACAAGATTGCGAAAACAAGGGATTATAAATCAACGAAATGATAGAAGGCTTTAGGTTATGTTTAGATAATATTTACTTCAGATATGGGGATACATTTTACAGGCAAAAAGACGGCACTGTTATAGGTTGCCCTACAAGCATTATCTTTGCTGACATCGTAATGGCATCGGTAGATAAAAAGGCAATCTTGATTGAGGGAATAAGAATCTGGGGCCGATATATAGATGATGTTTTTGCAGTGATCCGCAAATAAAATCTTAATGAAATCATGGTCATATGTTGAATAATTTAGAAAGAGGAATATAATTTACGGTTGAAACAGAAAGAGAGGGATTTTTATCATTCTTAGATGTAGGACTAACTAGCAAAGAAGATGGTTCTATTATAACCAGCGTTTTCAGAAAGCCAACAGACTGTGGTATACATCTAAATTTTAATTCCAATAATCCTATAATACATAAAAGACAGGTGATAAAATCTATTGTACAAAGAGCCAAACAGGTATTAACAAACCGAGATAATTATAAAAAAGAGATAATGAAAATTAGAGCAGAACTAGAACACTCTGATTATCCAGTTGGTTTCACAAACAAATGGATTAGAATATATGAAATAGATAGGCCAAATTCAAATAGGAATAAAGATGATTGCAATAATATAATTATTCCATATTTTAGAGATATAAATAACGAAATATCAATAATTTTGAGAAATTTTAAATAAAATATTTGGTCTAGTACGGGGACAAAAAGGGAGTTTTTAACTAGAAATAGCATAATGAAGGATAACATAGGCACATCAAAACCAAGTAATGTAATTTATGGGATTAAATGCACACAATGTGACAAAATTTATGTAGGAGAAACAGGCCGTAATTTAGAGACTAGGATTAAAGAACACCAACAGGGTTTAATGGGGAGAAGTGGGTTAAGCAAAATTGGGGATCATGCATTATATTCAGGACATAGGCCAGATTGGTATGATATTGAGATATTTCATAGGAATATAAAATTTAAAAAAGAAAGATTATTTTTAGAGGGGTGGGTATCACGAGAAATGGGGAAAAGAACTTTAAATGTATATGAAGATATTCCGATACAATACAATTTGTTTTCAAATTTAAAAAATAGGTATAAAGAGAAAGTATAAATTGTACATAATAGATATCGATTAATATATACTATTGTGAAATCTTTCAAATGTTATTATTATTTTTTAATATTTTTTTTGTTTATAATTTCTTAATATATATATGCATATCATAATTTTATTTCGAAGATCATAGTCTTTTGTAGTTAAATATTTATTTTTGACTCGTGCTTTAGATGTTGTACAAAATATCGAATATCGCGTGAGAACGCCCTTAGAGCCTTAGAATAATTTTTAACGCCTTGCTAAATGTTTTAATTTTTGTTTGCTCCTGACGAGGACAAAAGCTTTTTGTAGAAACGTCGAGGTAATAAAAAGATTTATACTGGCCGAAGTATCTTCTTTCAAGAAATATGAATGCCGGCCAGGCAGCCTCTATCTTCACGATAATTATTTCTTGGTTGATCGATATTTTTGGTTATAGAGTGTGTATATATATAGAACCCCTCCAAAGAGAGCCCAGATTAGGCTGCTGTGGAAGAATAATAGTTAAGAAGAAGAAGAATAAAAGTGGAAAGACATCATTTATTTTAATACTCCAGTTTCTATTTTTATATTTATAGTATTTAGAATATTAAGAATCTAAATTATATCCCTTTAATGGAAATTTGGCAAGCGGACGAAGGTATTTTTTTCTAATTTATTTCTAAGCTTAAAAAATATATTTTTTGATTCAATTTACTGAAAGATTAATTAAAGACCATTTCTATCTTTTATAAACGAGTTTCGAATGATCAACGTATTACTCGTGAATCTGTACAGAATGTTTCTGAAGAAAAATATATATGTGGTGATTTAAGACCATGGAATTGTTGTAAATAATCCAGATATCTACTACCACATATTTCACCACGTGACTGTATATAACTTGTTATTTATTGCTAATAGAAAGCATCAAATAACATCAATCTGTACCGCGTAAGAATCTAATAAAGTATAGCAACTGCACAGATAGAAGGAATGGAGAATAACAGGAGAAATTTAAGGTTAAAACTAATCAGGTCTAAGTGAGAATAAGAAAGTAGGCCTATCGAGCCCAGTCCAATTTTTACGAGGTCGTGGCCCTCCTGGATGATGTAACTTTTCCCCCTGTTTAAGTGAGAAAAAGGCATTGACCTGCTTGGGCCCAGGGAGGCTATAAAAGGAGGCCCCAAGCCTCAGTTAGTTAGAGTCCTTTGTTTCAGTCCTTCAGTCCTCCAGTCCGCGTAGGCCGCTCCTATAGAGGTAAATCCTTTCCTGCCAGAAACCTCCTCGTCCTATTCCTTCTTGACGTTCAGACGCTTCACAGTGTAATCTCTGTTTGTTTATTTCACCTTTGGCCCAACTGTGTCGCCTTCCACCACGACTGCACTGTAGAGGTGACATCGAGGTTCGTCTGGCATTAGGTAACACTGGTCCCAGACCTCCCCGTCCGAAGAGCCGACAGGATTGTGGACGCCAAAGTACAAGTAAGCAAGTAGACCACTGTATGTACAGAGAGATGGAACAGGAAAGAGAGGAGGATTTGAAGGAGCACATGGAGTCGGAACTCGACTATGGAAGTGGCGAAAACACCACTTTTTCCAAGATAGAAAACACCCTCGGTAGGACGCAGGAAGTCACCCCCAGCCAGGAGAACGCCACGCCCCCGCCGGTGGTATCAGATGTCCTGGGGAGTTTGGCGAGAACGCTACATCAGCTGTCCGCGGCGACCGGACTATCGCGAGATGTGGAACTACCGCGCTACGATGGTTCCTACGAAGCGCAGAGCTTCTTCGACAATTACGACGCCCAAGCTGATCTGGCCCGACTGCAATACACCGAAAGGCTGAGAAGGCTACCAAACCTCCTACAAGGTAAGGCCCTGCACTACTTCCGCAGCCCAAAAATTAGATAAATTATACTACGTTGACGCAAGGCAGGCCCTGATAGACCTCTTTCCTGAAACCCCAAAGGCGTCATTTGCCCGATTCTTGGCCATTAAGTTGACAGATCGCTCCTCGTTAGAGGAGTATTATATAAAAAAAAGACGGTGTGTAGTCTACAGCTGAACTTTCCCTACAAAATCCTATTAGAATCCCTGACTGATGGGTTACCCGTCGCTGATCAACGCATTGTCGCTGCGTGCAACCGAACACCCTCCAAGAGTGGTATAGGGTAGTGTCGCGCGTAAGAAGAACCCACAGTGCGTCACAAGTGTGCCAACAGACGTGTTAACAAATTTAAGCCATTTATATAATTCCCTGCCATTTAAAGATTGGTTCCAATTATATTGCCAAATATCTAAAATTTCCCTTTTAAATAAATGTTTTTTAAATGACTTAGGTATAGGTAATAATTGATAAGGAGAAGGGAATTTATAAGAATCTTTAGCTATCCTATCAGCCATTTCATTGCCTTCAATTCCTATGTGAGCCTTAATCCAATATAAGTAGACATTTTATTTTTACTTCGTAATTTATAAATTTTTGCCTTATTGCGCATGGTCGTCCATGATTTAGAAAATGAATTATTAAGAGCTTGAAGTGATGAAAGGCTATCCGTGGCCAAATGCAGAGAATTGTAATTTTGATTTTCAAACCACTCTAGAGCCGTATAAATAGCAAAGTTTTCAGCTTGAAATACGCTATTATCTGGAAATAAAATATAAGCTTCCCTGTGTATGATTTTGTTATCATAAAAGGCACACCAACCAGCTCCAACGCCATTTTCTGATTTAGAACCATCTGTAAAAATAGTTAAATCCGAACTATCAGGTCAAATTTTCTGAAATGTAATTAAATTAAAGTCAGCAGGATTACAAAATAATTTTTTAGAAGGAATATCAATAATATTACAATCTAAACCTATTGTCGTGTTCTACGACAAGAATTAACACGAGACGATTTCTCACTAAAGAAAACTCTAACTTTATTCATCCTTTGACCTATATATAGGTATCGCGCTTCTCGCGGATATACAAATCTACCATCCTTTAAAAGAAAGTATGTAAAAATATACGAAACAAGTCAATATCATGCAAATGTCGCGAGGTATGCGACAGACTCCCCCCCCATGACCCCTCATCACTCCCGTGATGGGACTCCTGGTGGTCTAGGATGAAACTTAATGATGTTGGTGATGTGGGCACTCTGGGTTCCTCGTTCTGATTCATAGAGGACATATTTAACACAGCCGTCCACCATCTTTACATCAGTAACAACATGAGGTCCAGTCTGCAGTCGCTGTTTAGATGTTCTGATTTCTTTTTGAGTTCTGCGAAGTCAACATGAACCGTATGAAAGGGAACATGAGATTGAACAGGCAAACTCATCTGGTCAGAGGTAGATCTATATTTGGCTTTTACCTTCTGACAGGTGGAACACGTTTGGACATAACGTCGAATGTCCCCCTTCATATTTCGCCACCAAAATCGATTCTTAATTGTGTAATAAGTCCTCCAGAATCCCGAGTGGCCACCGGATTTCGGATCATCATGATACAAGCCGAGAATGCCAGGAACTTGTTCAGGAGTCACCAAATAGGACTTTCTCTGTTCGTCGTATTCCAGCTCTAAAGCTTTATGCTTCAACCAGAACGTCTGTTCATCAGACTTGTCTGGGACGCTTACACACAATCGTGACAACGCGTCGGCGTCCCTCAGTTTCTTTCCCGACCGATGATTTATTATGATATTAAAGGAGCGCAGGAATAACTGCCACCTGGCTAAACGGTCTCTAAGTTCTCCACAACTTAAAAGTTGAGTTAAGGCTCTGTGATCAGTATGTACCACAAAAGGGCGACTCTCCAAGTAGGAACGAAAATGTTTCACAGCCTTTAATACCGCCAAGCACTCTTTCTCGGTAACGGAATAATTTTGTTCGGCTTTTGTAAAGGTGTAGGAGTAATAGCTAATTACCCGAAGTTGTTTACATCTTTTTTTTTGGAGGTCCCTTTGATATAAAATGGCTCCCGTTCCATAGTAGCTGGCATCCGTTGATAGCTCGAATGGCAATCTCCCATCAGGAACCCTAAGAATTGGTTCCTCAGTAATAAGTGCGATAAGTTTTTGGTAGGCCGTCTCGCATTCAGAATCCCATTCGAAGGTTACATCTTTTCCTTTTAATTTGTCCAATGGTCTTACTATGTGAGCATAATCTTTTATAAAGGTGCGGAAATGATTAGTCAATCCGGTGAAACACTGTAAGGACCTCAAATTGTATGGACGTTTCATATTTCGAACCTTTTCGGTAACTTCAGCCCTTATTTTCTTTGTGTCTCCATCGATAACTCTCCCCAATAAGTCTATGCGAGGGACGCAAAATTGACATTTATCAAGATTTAACACTAGGCCCGCAGTGGTCAGTCGTTCAAGAATTCTATGCGTCAAAATGGAGCAATCCTCCTGAGTATAGCCACCACAACAGATGTCATCGATATAAGCTACCACCTTATCACCCAGTAGGTCTCCTAGAATTGTAGTCATTATTCTCTGGAACTTAGCTGGAGAATTCTTCCATCCAAACGGAAGCTTTAGAAACTCGTAATGACCAGATGGAGTTACGAAGGCAGTGTATTTTCGAGTATTTTCTGATACGCCAAGTTGCCAAAATCCATCCTTCAAGTCGAGCTTTGAGAAAAAACGACATCCTCCGAACACATTAATAATGTCGTCTATTCGAGGAAAGGGAAAAGGATCCAAAAGTGTTTCATCGTTAATCCTTCGATAGTCGACACATAATCGATAGTCTCCATTCTTTTTTGGAATTACTATGCATGGAGATGCAAATGCCGAGTTTGATGGTCTAATTATTCCTTCGCTTAGCATCGATCTAATTTTTACATTTAACCAGTTTCTTTTGGTATTCTCCAACCGATATGGCTTTGCACTGACAACTCGAAAGTTTTCTTGCAGTCCAAAGTCCACCTCAAATTTTGAAATTATTGGCGAAGTCCTTTTGCAAAGGCTGGGGTATTTGACCTCGACATCCCTCCTGGTAACGAGGTTCGGGCCAGTTTCAGAAAAGAAACTTATTTGATCTGTAAAGAAGTCCCACTTCACTTTCATGGATTTTAACGTAGGCTTACCAATTAACAGATCAAAGGGCATATCTGGGAGGACAATAGCCTGGATCTTGATTGTTTGCTCCCCAGCCTCCAAAACCAGATCAATGGCTTCGGTAGCAGTGAATTTATTCTGGTTGATCGTGTTTATTAAAGTCTTGGTAGGGTATGTTTTCCACTTGTTTTTTTGTGTTAAATTTTCGTGTATCAGGTTGAGAGAAGAACCGCTGTCCAGATAGGCCTTTACTAAGTGAGAGTTTATCGTCACATCAATTAAGGAATGGGGAGAATCACAAATCGAAAAAATGGTCGATTTTGACCATGGGATCGGCGAACCCATACTCGTCAGTTTTTTTGACAAATACAAACCATTTCCATCATTTTCCGCATGGTATAACCTCGTGTCACTATTTTCAGTGAAATGAACTGGTTTCTTGACTGTGCCAGGAGTTCTTGCAGACGGCCTGATGTTCTCCAGGAGTTTGAGTAGACTTTGCTTGCATTTGATATTTGCCGTGGCCAGTTGTTCCTGCATATGCTGGGGAAGTCCATGAATTATCCCAATAATCAACAATTCCTCACTAAGGCCAGGCATACCAAGTCGCATCTTTCCTTGTTTCTGGTAAAAATACTCCACCAAGGATCCTCCTCGATATCTCCAATTGAAAGCATGGTCGTAACTCACAATGGGATTTTCGTTAAAAGAACCCATAAATTCCTGCTTCCAATCCTTCCAACAATATTCCTCTTCATCCTGGTATTTGTTGTCGAACCATAACAAGGCCGATCCTGATAGGTATGATCGCATTCCATTGATTCTAGCCTTGTCTCTAACCCATCCGTTGTTTTCACAGATGTTTTCATATACTTTGATCCAAATTTTAGGATCCACGTTTCTTCCATCAAAGGTAGCCACATCCATTTTGACTGGCCTACCTACCCTGATTTCACTCTTATTAGTAAGCAGAAAGTCGGTCATTAAACGCTGCTGGTTGGCCATCGTCCTGAGGATACTCTCCATGGTCGAATCTGCCAAGTCCATTTCTTCCTCTTGCATGTCTTGCTTAATAAGCTTAATTTTATCAAATTCTCCATTTGCATACCATTGTATAAGGCCATTTGGAACGCCAACAAATCGGTTTGAATCCTTTTTCAGATAAAAAGCCATTGGTTTCTTGCCATACCTAAAAGTCCTTTCATGACACTCTGGTGACTGGTATTCTTCTGGAATGTCAATAATCTCCTCACCAGAGTGTAAACCAAATCCGATCACCTTATCATCCCTGAAATATAAGACTAGTGATCCTGTCGGCTGCGCCATATTGTCGTGTTCTACGACAAGAATTAACACGAGACGATTTCTCACTAAAGAAAACTCTAACTTTATTCATCCTTTGACCTATATATAGGTATCGCGCTTCTCGCGGATATACAAATCTACCATCCTTTAAAAGAAAGTATGTAAAAATATACGAAACAAGTCAATATCATGCAAATGTCGCGAGGTATGCGACACCTATATTGAAAATATTATCAGGCCTCTTTAAGGAAGTAACATTAATCTCAAGATTTAAAATTAAATCTATAGGGATAAGTCCTGAAAGAAATAAGGCGGCATCAGTGCTTAAGGTGTTATAACCCCTACAAATAGCAAGGGCGAAAGGTCTTTGAATGGATCTTATAATTTTTACAAACGTATCATTATTTTGAATATCTTGCCACCAAAATTTAGCACATAAACAATGGATCTTTCGTAGCCAGATAAGTAGATGCGTTTAATTACCGCAGGAGAAAAGCCCCAATTTGAAGATGTCATTTTTCGCAAATTTTTTCCTTTTTTTTTATTGTTTGCTTTATAAATTTTATATGTTCGATCCAGCTCAAAAACCTATTAAACACAATACCTAAAATATTTATATTATTAGAAAATGTTATACATTTATTATTAAGCCTAATAACTGAATTCCTAACACCCCCCTTACCCAAACCTTTATTTAAACCTGAAGGAGCAAAATATAAAGCTGAACATTTTTCAGGAGAAACATTTAATTTATTATTTATAAGCCAATTATAATTTTTTTCTAAACAATTATTACAAGTTTTTTCTAGTTTTGCTCTACTATCATCTACACAAGTAAAAATTAAATCATCTGCATAAGCAAAAAGCTTAACATTAGGTAGATCCAAGAGATCAAAAAGCGAATCTCATAAAATTATCCAAAATAAGGGACCACTATTACTGCCTTGAGGGCATCGTTTCTCTATTTTAAGGGGATCTTTTATACTCTTAGGGGAAATGTCGGTAAAATCTTTCCTATTGATTAAGAAACTATTAAAAATATTTATTATATAAAAAAAATTAGGAATATTCAACTTTTTTAAAGCTCCGAAGATAATTTCATGTGAAGCATTATCAAAAGCACCCTCAATGTCTAAAGTAATTACTATTAATGATTTAGCTACAGATTAGAAAGATTAGAAAATTCGGCTCACATAGCCAGGGACGATATAGGCAGCAATGCCCTTGCGTCCCCTCTAGCGTCACACAGCCCGAAGGAATGATGCATTCTCCATGCACCGAGCGGCCTTTGGTAGGCCCCTCGCGCCCGCCAGTATGGTCCGGCTACAATGGGGTTGACCACTCACCCACAGGCGTCTCCGAGAGTTCATTGGCAAGGTTACTGTCCGAGCCCTCTCGTTCGGACTTGGATCCACCCGTCCTACGCTCTTATAGGACTCCCCCCCCTTTAGCCCTCGCACCCTTACCCAGTCCTCCCTGAATCTGCCGTCGAATCAAGGACCTCTGAGGTGCCGAGGTTGACGCGGGGACACCGACGTGGAGGCGGGGGGGTGGTACTACTGTGTGCACCCCTTGGTTTCTCATGGTGCGCACGGCAAGGACGCTCCCAATGGCGCACACACAGAGCGAAGACCCAAGAGTTTCAAGACACGTGCGCCTCGCTTTCGCGAGTGCAACACGTAGAGACGCCTCTCTACACTCACTCCCCTCTAGGGTGACCGTAGAGGGCAGCCCCACAGGGTCTTCCGCCCCCGCTTGATTTAGCTACAGAATAGAAATTCGGCTCAATCACAGACTGAGCCAGGGATGATATAGGCTCAACAGCGGCCCTTGCATCCCAGGCTTTCGCTGAAATCTAGATCCACACACAGCCAGAAGGAATGATGCATTCTCCATGCACCGAGCGGCCATTGGTAGGCCCCTCGCGCCCGCCATTATGGTCTGGCTCTGTGGGGTTGACCACTCACCCACAGGCGTCACCGAGAGTCATTGGCAAGGTTGCTGACCGAGCCCTCTCGTCGGACTTAGAAGAACCCGTCCTACGCTCCAATAGGACTCCCCCCCCTTTAGCCCTCGAACCCTTAGTTCCCAGTACTCCCTGAATCTGCCGTCGAATCAAGGACCTCTGAGGTTCTGAGGTTGACGCGGAGAACCAACGCGGAGGCGGGGGGGTGGTACTACTGTGTGCACCCCTTGGTTTTTCAACACCAGGCCTAGCCCTGGTGCAATTTTCGCGCACGGCAAGGGCGCTCCCAATGACGCACACACAGAGCGAAGACCCAAGAGTTTCAAGACACGTGTGCCTCGCCTCAGACAACCAAGGAAAGACGGCCAGCTTACAGCTTCACTGGACGTCAGTCAGTGGCACCCCTACGGAGGACAACACGCAGAGACGCCTCAACACTCACTCCCCTCTAGAGTGATTGTAGAGGGCGGGAAAAACTTCTTCCCCGCTTGATTTAGCTACAGATTAGAAAATTCGGCTCACATAGCCAGGGACGATATAGGCAGCAATGCCCTTGCGTCCCCTCTAGCGTCACACAGCCCGAAGGAATGATGCATTCTCCATGCACCGAGCGGCCTTTGGTAGGCCCCTCGCGCCCGCCAGTATGGTCCGGCTACTATGGGGTTGACCACTCACCCACAGGCGTCTCCGAGAGTTCATTGGCAAGGTTACTGTCCGAGCCCTCTCGTTCGGACTTGGATCCACCCGTCCTACGCTCCTATAGGACTCCCCCCCCTTTAGCCCTCGCACCCTTACCTGATTTAGCTACAAATAACTTGTATGACACGTTCATTCTACTTTCACTAACAAATCAGTCAACTAACAGAATAACTAATTAATTCAATAATTAATCCCGCCTATTGATCCCCAATGAATTAAAATATCTATTCTTTCATTAATAACCCAAAACCAAGTCACCAGGCCGAGATTCTCTCTCCCTCCGCCAATTAACTTGTCCACTTAACATCGACACTTAGAACCAAGGACAACATTTTACCTACAAAAATCACACACACCCACATATGTTTAAAAAAATCTTGAACGGGTAGAATAGATCGCCGTGTTTCTTGCACACACAATATAAATGCCGCTTTAGGAAAAATCACGTTTTCACCTAAACGTGGCGAAGGGAACAAAAAACGACAAGATTAGATATCAGTAAGTTTCACAGTTGGAAACAATGTGACCCACGAGCCGCGACAAACATAAAACAAATTCGATAAGTTAGAACAACTTATGTCAATAAGACCAAAGCTATCGCAACCGAGGACAATTTAAAGCTCCCTTCACCCATCCTAAAAACAGGAACATCCATCTTGACCTACTTTTTAAAGGCCAGCTAAGAGAAAATTTCCATTCTTTTCCGCATATATCACTTCTATATACACTGCGTGACATTGAAAATGGAACACGAAGAAATAGTGGCCAGAAAGTGATGAAACTCGGCAGACAGAGAGAGACAGGGACGAACAATAAGTGATCTTTATTTCAAAATGATAGTCATAATACAGAGCGAGAACGGCGTCGGCTTAGTAGCAAGTAGGACCACCGCGGACGGCGATGCACGCAGCAACACGTCTAGGTAGAGAGTCAATCAGAGTATGGATGGCGTCCTGAGGGATGGCTCTCCATTCCCTCTCAACCATTTGCTACAGTTCGTCTTCTGAACGCGGCTGTGGCAAGGCATGCAAACGGCGTCCAATGATGTCCCAGACGTGCTCGATTGGTGAGAGATCAGGAGAGTACGGTGGCCAGGGAAGCATCTGTACATCTTGCAGAGCTTGTTGGCTAATGCGAGCAGTGTGCGATCGGGCGTTATTCTGCTGATAAAGAGCATTGGGTACCCCCTGAAGGTAGGGGAGTGTCACCGGTCGCAGCACATCATCAACGTATCGTTGGGCCGTCATAGTGCCCTGAATACGAAGTAAAGGTGACCTGGAATCATACGCGATTGCGCCCCAAACCATGATTCCACGTTGTCGCACGGTGGGGCGTTCCACAATTGCTGCCGGATTGGACCTTTCTCCACGTCGACGCCACACGCGTACACGGCGACTATCACTGGACAAGCAGAAACGCGACTCATCTGAGAACACGACCCTGTGCCATTCCGTCATCCACGTCGATCTAGCCCGGCACCATTCCAAACGTTGGCGCCTATTCGGTGGGGTCAATGGCAGTCTTCTTAGCGGACGGCATGAGTGCAAGCCATTAGCAACCAATCGACGGGAAATGTTTCTAGTCGAGATGGAATGATCTAGGGTGTCTTGCACATGTTGCAGGATGGCGGTACAAGTGGCTTGTGGGGCCGCCACTGCTTGTCGAAGGATACGCCGATCCAGACGTGCTGACGTCACTCTGGTTGCACCGACATTCCTATAAATTGCCACATTTCCTTGTTCCAACCATCTTCTCCACAGTCGGTGCACCGTGGACGCACCGAGGTGTGTATCAGCTGCGATTCGACGTATGGACCAACCTGCCCTTTTCAGTCCGATCACCATGCCCCTCGTAAAAGCGTCTGTCTGCTTGAACTGCCTCCGTTTACGATGACCTGGCATTCTCTGTTATTACACGTGTCTTTTGACACAAGAACAAAATTTCTACAATGATTTTCCTTGAAGAAATAACGACACGAATACTGTCCTTTCTGCAGGTTCCTTCCCTTATATCTTACTCCATGTGCGCACAAGAGCTGCGCATTTTACATCATTTGCATAACTCGGTTATGCGCGTCTACCCTGAAATTTGCATAATTTTCTGGCCACTATTTCTTGGTGTTCCATTTCCAATGTCACGCAGTGTAATTTTACTTACTTTCTTTCTCGATGGACATTTTTATTTTTTATTTTAATATCCTTTATATAATCATTATCTAGCTCTTATAAATGTTTTTTTACGTCAACCTATCAGTTTAGACTATTGTCATTTTATATAAGATACTTTTCCTTTTTACCAAATTGTTTTTTTACTTTTGCTCTATGACTCTATTTTATAATCAACTTTGTATTTTATCTTTCATCTCTAATAATCTCAAGCTTATGTTTCATGTTTATATCACTAATTTGCATTTGTCATTTTATATTTTCTCTAACTTTATAAATTATATTTCTACAGGTAAACTCCATATAATTGGTATAATTGTATAACGAATCAAATGTTTTACGAAGGAGCATCTTTTATTATACTTGTGCTAACTTTCGAACCTTTCGGTTCTTCAACAGGCGTGGCTAGTATGACTTTACTAACAGGGTATAAGCGCGCTTGAGCCATTATATACAACATATAAATTTACATGCGAAGTGATATAATTAAAATAGAAATAGGAATTATGACTATGAAATATAAAAAAATAAAACTATGCAAATTAATTTAAAGATTTCTAAAATTTAGATAAAATTTTGGAAACTACATTTATATACGCTAAAAGTTAAGTAAAATTAAGATATTCACTGTATGCAAGTAGTGTGACACTTTAAATTTTTAAAGTTTAAAACCAGTATAATTTAAAACACCTCAAAACAGAAAATCCAAGCGGGGGTCCACTCCAACCCGACCACACATCCAAGCATATCACGGGATAACTATTGAGATATTATATGATATATTTCCGGTAGATCTATTTTCCTATTGATGCTGTTTGTTTGATATGATGGATTCCAGTACCAATCTGTGCTGCTTATTGTTTATGTGTTGATATAGGACTTTGGGATGATCTAAGTTAAAGTTATGGCCAGTGTTTGAAATATGTTGGTATATAAGTGACTTCGGATCTCTATTGTTTATGTTTCGTTTGTGTTCGGTGATTCTGATATACGCGGTTCTGCCAGTCTCCTCCACATAGGAGGCTGGGCAATCCTGGCAAGAATGATGTGATGGGGTCCTTGGACCAGTGGATCAATCAGACGCATTCTTCCGACATCCATTATTGAAGGAGGTATGTGGACGACATCTTTTGTATAATCACAAACCGAATAAACTCCAACCTATATTCTTAACACTCTACATTCCTTTCACGCAGACATCAAATTCACATATGAAACAGAAACAAACCTAGTATTACATTTTCTGGACATCCTCATTATTCGCACTCCACACAGATTACACACAGCAGTTTATCACAAAAAGAATATCCCACCCCTATACACCCATTTCTCCTCCAATAGCCCGGTAGCCTATAAAATAAATACAGTCAGGACCTTAACCAAAAGAATACATACGCATTGCTCATTACATATATTCAAAGCCATAGAAAAAAAACAGAATTACCACCCTTCTAACCACTGCAGGATACCCGGGAAAATTCATAGATAAACACACGTTTGATCCCACTGCTCCGAGGAACTCCACGACTTATAGAGCCGTTTGCTATCTTCCATATTCCTCGTTCTCTGTTACCATTTCCAGAATCCTTCGCCCATATGGTATCCAAGTTTATTTTAACAGCCCCCCCCAATCTTGCTGCCCTCCTCAGGAATCCTATCACCAAAGCAGACACACCCAACAATCCCATCCACTCCACCGGAGCAGTATACGCGGTTTCTTGCCAGGATTGTCCAGCCTCCTATGTGGGGGAGACTGGCAGAACCGCGTATATCAGAATCACCGAACACAAACGAAACATAAACAATAGAGATCCGAAGTCACTTATATACCAACATATTTCAAACACTGGCCATAACTTTAACTTAGATCATCCCAAAGTCCTATATCAACACATAAACAATAAGCAACACAGATTGGTACTGGAATCCATCATATCATCACAAACAAACAGCATAAATAGGAAAATAGATCTACCGGAAATATATCATATAATATCTCAATAGTTATCCCGTGATATGCTTGGGTGTGTGGTCGGGTTGGAGTGGACCCCCGCTTGGCTTTTCTGTTTTGAGGTGTTTTAAATTATACTGGTTTTAAACTTTAAAAATTTAAAGTGTCACACTACTTGCATACAGTGAATATCTTAATTTTACTTAACCTTTAGCGTATATAAATGTAGTTTCCAAAATTTTATCTAAATTTTAAAAATCTTTAAGTTCATTTGCATAGTTTTATTTTTTTTTATATTTCATAGTCATAATTCCTATTTCTATTTTAAATATATCACTTCGCATGTAAATTTATATGTTGTATATAATGGCTCAAGCGCGCTTATACCCTGTTAGTATAGTCATACTAGCAA
Organism: Cordylochernes scorpioides; assembly: GCA_030710605.1. Lineage (NCBI taxonomy): Eukaryota > Metazoa > Arthropoda > Arachnida > Pseudoscorpiones > Chernetidae > Cordylochernes > Cordylochernes scorpioides. The sequence goes on along the minus strand of CP092871.1, from coordinate 65,157,856 downwards.
CGCCTGTTGAAGAACCGAAAGGTTCGAAAGCTAGCACAAGTATAATAAAAGATGCTCCTTCGTAAAACATTTGATTCGTTATACATTTATAAATTATATGTTATCTACATTGTTTCATCTTCCGCTACCATGTTCAATGCTATCGAGTATATTATTGCTCTTTTTTTTTCATTTGATATGTTCACTTTATATTACCCCTTATATGCTGCTATAGTGTGTTAATCTTTGTATTATATCATCACTATTTTTACTTTTTTTTTTCAAAGATTACTTTGCATTTAACTTCGCAATTCTATTTTCGATTTTTCAAATCCTTTAACGCTATAAGCAATGCCTTAATTTCGTAATTTCATATCTCAGTGATATATTCTTTTATAATCAAACTAAAAATCATGATCTAAAAACAGGGCAATCTTCAATAACCTCTTAATCAACCACTTCAAAGGTTACTTCTTAATAAATACTAACATCCCTTTTACGCAGGAATTTTCAAAAATCCTTCGCAGGTTAGACTTGACCTACTTTGATTTAGTAATTAACAATATTGACACACCGCCCCCAGATTTACCTATCCCAACTTCTGGCTTGGACACGTGCAAATTGTATTTTTTTTATATATATTCCAGGGCACTCTCATGCCACACGCTGGCACATCTTTTCATTTTACTCTTTTTCTCGCTAAGCCCCTGACGACTCCAATTAAAACTTTGATTTCTGGTCACTGATCTTCGCCCTCATTTATCCTGCATATCCTGCATGCGTACGTCTAAACGACTAATTAATAAAACCCATAACAATCACCCTTATCTTACTATTCGATTGTGGTACTGTAACTTTATTCGGTCCTTAAATTTACATGTGAAACATGGCCTAGGTTTTCCGCGCCGTGCACATCAAATGGTTTGGGACTTGAGTCACGGTGACATTGCCTCAACGTACTCATAACTAACCCCTCAACCCTTTCTAACGCCCATCACGAAGAGATCATGATTGACCCATCCAATCATTTATATTTTTACCTATCATCATTATATGTTCTCTATTAATTATTTTATTACTATTTTTATGTTTACTTGTATGATTAGTATTAGTTGTTTATACTTTATTATCTCTTATGGATATACAGTAATCAACCCCATGTTATATACCAACTCATTTCAATTAATTTTTTAAAAAATACTTTTTTAATAACAGTCTTCCTATTCCGCTCTCTTAAATCCCTCCATATGAACCCTCTCACATCCGGGGCCATCTGTGATGATTTAAGACCATGGAATTGTTGTAAATAACCCAGATATCTACTACCACATGTTCCACCACGTGACTGTATATAACTTGTTATTTACTGCAAATATAAAGCAACACATAATATCATTCTGTACCGCGTAAGACTAATAAAGTATAGCAACTGTACAGATAGAAGGAATGGAGATTAACAGGAGAAAATTAAGGTTGAAACTAATCGGGCCTAAGGGAGAATAAGAAAGTAGGCCTAACAAACCCAGTCCAATTTTTACGAGGTCGTGGCCCTCCTGGATGATGTAACTTTCCACCCTGTTTACGTCAGTAAAGGGCAGTGACTTGCTTGGACCCAAGGAGGCTATAAAAGGAGGCCCCAAGCCTCAGTTAGTTAGAGTCCTTTGTTTCGGTCCTCCAGTCCGCGTAGGCCGCTCCTATAGAGGTAAATCCTTTCCTGCCAGAAACCTCCTCGTCTTATTCCTTCTTGACGTTCAGACGCTTCTTAGTGGAATCTCTTTTTGTTTATTTTACCTTTGGCCCAGCTGTGTCGCCTTCCACCACGACTGCACGGTAGAGGTGACATCGAGGTTCGTCTAGCATCAGGTAACACTGATCCCAGAGGTCCCAAGATATCACATATACTTATGGAAATAGAATGTTCTATACACAGGATGAAGAAAAAAACGTAAGATTTGGCTCTAATTATGGTGTGTAATGAATAATTAAAATTTAGATACAAAAGGTCTAAAATAGATACATGTGGGCACAATTCTTTTTTAACATTCAGTCTATGTATTAAACATTATATGAGACGTAAGGTCGTCTTTTTGTCTGGTACGTAAGGGCATCATTTTCTTAGGTTGACCCACACCATGCTCTAGGGGGCGTGATCAAATTAATTCTGATCTATAATAGGCTTTGTATTCATAATAAATTTCGATATAATTCTCCAGTTCCTTCTGAAAGTAATGCTGTCTATTTCCTCTAGTTTATTTTATATATCTGATGATAGGCCACCTTCAATAGAAACCAGTTTTGTATATACAAATACCTCGCTTTGCGTCGTTTCGTTTTGCTTTTTTTTTCGAAGTTGCGTCGCTGCTTAATTTTTACTGATTTTCACTGTGGGTCGTTATATTTTCGAAGTTGCGTTGTTTTGGATTCGAGTCTTTTTTTTTTTATTTTTTTTTCGTAAAATATGGCAACACCTTTGTTTTTGATTGCGCCTTCACATATTTTCACTTTGCGTCGTGTTTTTTTTTTGGAACGTAACCCCGACGCAAAGTGAGGTATGGGTGTATATATATATATATAAAATAATCCTGACCTGAATGAATATCTAATCTCAAATAAGAGACTACTTTCTGGAGAGAGAAGCCAGGGATATTTATGTTTTTTTTTGGGGGGGGGGAGGGGATGCTAAATGGAGAATTCTACTGTACAGTGAACATATTCTGTAAGGAAATTCGATTTAGAGAAAACGTCTCTCTGGAGAAACTCCTTATAATGAAATATTACGAAGGCACGAGAGTTTTTAAAGATGCGCCAAAACTCCATTAGGATATAGTTGTAGGCCTCGATGAAGATTTTCAAGATAAAGGTTCAAATGGTATTAAGAAAGTTTGATGCTCTGAATTCCACCGGTTTTTGGTGTAGGTGTAAAATATATTATAATTACCTATTCCACTCACACACATGATAGAATGCCAAGATTTCACAGGTTCTTATAAGGCCCTATTCATATATATATCCAGATTTTAGCTATGAGAAAATAATGAAAAGGGTTTCAGACAAGTTCTTTAAATAGCGTTTTATTTGATAGAGATTGTAATGGTTCGCATGGCTATCTCGTAACAGAAAGTATAAGTTACAATAACTATTCAAGTCTGTGGAACTTGTGTAGTGACTCTCTACAGACCCGTGGAAAGTATAATGATTCCGTAGACTCTTAAGGCCAAAGTTACAATAAATCTCCAGGTCCAGGAAAATATTATTTCTCGAGATATAACGTGGAAACTACAATGACTCTGAGGCTTGTGATATAACGTGGAACCTTTAATGGTTCTAAAGCCCTTGATACAGTGTGGAACCTACAATGACTCTAAAGCCCGTTAACAGCGTGAAATCTGAAATGACTCTAAAGCTTGTGATACAACCTGGAACCTACAATAACTCTTAGTATCGTGGTTCAACGTGGAACCTACAATGACTCTTAAAACACGCGTTCAACGAGGAAATTGCAGAAACACTCCAGGCCCAAAGGACAACTCCAGTATATGTAAAGACTTGCAGAAAACAATATCTCAACCGATGAAAACTCTTAATAAACTATTTAACATAGTAAAAGAATGGTGTCAGTGAGGCAAGTTGGAGGTTTCCAAACTTTCTAACTCTCGGGTAATCTATTTAATTACACATTTCTCAGGAATATTTGTTTTTGTAGCTGCACAAACTTGGCGAATTAATTACGGCAATTTTCTCTCTCGCGGAAATTTTCTAAAATTTCTCTCTCATTTATCTCTTTAAAACGTTGAGCGTTTCTGCAATGATTTTGGAAATTGCTTTAACTCGAGTAATTTCCCCTTCTTTAGAATAGAAAGGATTTAGATATATGGAATGGATGAGGTATATATATTCTAAACTATTTTGTATACATTTGGGGAAATTAATTAAGCATGAATTTAAAGCTTAAAAAATAAATTTTATATTCAAAAATCTGAAAATAGAGCAATCCATATTGTTATATTTGTTCATAATTCATAAACATATTCAAAAATATTCATTAAAATAATTTATTTCGTGAATATTTATTCTGATAAGAATACATTATTTTTCAATGTGAGAAATAAATATAAGTCAAACTCTAAACATTAAATGCGAAGTCAAACTCAGGTAGTAGATATATGCAAAGTTACAATTCACGAAATAATAAATGTTAAATTTAATTTCAATAATGCAATGAAGCGAGGCAAAGCCGGTCAATTCGGCTAATATATGTTGCTAATGATTATAATTATTGTTATTAATAATAATTTAATGATAATAAATATTAATTTTATATTTAAGTTAAATTTTGGCTTTTGGTATTCTATATCTGTTCGTAAGAACTGAGGAGCATTCCTCCAATCTGAGAGAAGTGAAATAAACTTTATTAAACTTAATTTCCTACTTAAACATTGTAAATAAAAAAAATTCAGAAAATATTTATTTTAAAAAATCGATTTACCTTAAATTTTTATCTTCTGAATGTTTTTCTTCAAGGATGGTTAGCCACTATTTTGGGGGAGCTCGCTGAGTGTGATTTCTGGTTGATTAATCAATTGATTCTGTGAGTATTGAAACATTTTATTTTCATAGGAAGTTTTTTCTTTCTTTCAGCTAGATCTATTCTATCCGCTCTTTCCAACTTCTTGAACATGACTTTCTTAGATATTGCTGCAGCATGTTTGATGCGTATAATTGTGGTTTCGATATGATGAAATTTTGGCTATTATAAATAATAAATTTTAAATTATTTTGAAATGATGTATTTGAATAGATTGTGTTCCATTTTATATTTGACATCACCGTCATCACACCACTTTGGACGTTGGCGCGAGAGGAGACAACTTTGGAGGAGACGGCGACGAGAAAACCTTTAGATCATCACCAGCAAAGGAGATCTAATAAATGAACATAGTTCTAACAAAGTCACTCTTTACTTTTATATTCTACTTATTTATCTTGGCTTAATAAGAACAACACGATAGGTAGAGGCGTATAATATGCGTGGAGAGGAAATTAAAATTAACTAATTCGTTAAACCTCGTGTATCAATTAGCGCTAGATTGGACTTTGTAACAAATAAATTGATACAGACGAGTTGTGGAGTGGGTAAATATGATCAAATATGGCAGTTATTATGTAACTAAGCAGGTCTAAAACCCATCCTAAATCTACAGCGGTAAATATTACCGACAATATAACAAAACGAATAAATGTTACATTATTGCTTAAAAATATTAGGTCTGCATTCATACTAGGACTGAAGGCCATGGGACTATGTCAGGAAAGACTTTACTAAGGCTCTATCACTGAAGGTACCCCAGTTGATGTGCGACGACGGCGCCAATAATGGCGAACATTAGTTCCGTTCAAATAATGGAACAGTTCGAGACCCACAGAGATAAATAATTTTATATATATTAAAGTTAAAAGAGAAGTATAAGGGATTTGTATATAAAGAAATGATAGCCATGGATCTATGAACGCCGGCGCGAGGAGGATGAACAAGAACCACAGGGCCACGACGACGCTAGAAGAGATCCAAGAGAACGACCTAGACCCTATGGCAGGAGATTCGACTGCCAAGAATGAAGTTTGATCAAGGCCAAAGGACCATTTCATTGAAGACCATCAAAAGAATCCATAGAAGGACTGATGAAGAACAATAGGACTTTGATATCAGGGATCCATCCACAGCAAGTGACCAGAAGTCAAAATTGCAATTGTGAAAATCTGAGTAGTATTTTAATGTTGTAAATAAATATGTAAATAAATCTTTCAATACACTCTTTATAGAAAAACGTGCGACATTTTAAAAGGAGATAATAAAAAATAAACAACTAAGACTAAACATACAAGTAAAAACAAAAATAGGAATAAAAGATTTAATAGAGAACATATAATGATGATAGGTAGAAATATAAATGATTGGATGGGTAAATCATGATCTCTTCGTGATGGGCGTTAGAAAGGGTTGAGGGGTTAGTTATTACTAGGTTGAGGCAATGTCACCTTGACTCAAGTCCCAAACCATTTAATGTGCACGGCGCGGAAAACCTAGGCCATGTTTCACATGTAAATTTAAGGACCGAATGAAGTTACAGTACCACAATCGAAAAGTAAGATAAAGGTGATTGTTATGGGTTTTATTAATTAGTCGTTAAGACGTACGCATGCAGAATAAATTAGGGCGAAGATCAGTGACCAGAAATCAAAGTTTTAATTGGAGTCGTCAGGGGCTTAGCGAGAAAAAATGTAATAAAAATATGTGCCAGCGTGTGGTATGAGAGTGCCCTGGAATGTATAAAAAATACAATTTGCACGAGTCCAAGCCAGAAGTTGGGATAGGTGAATCTGGGGGACGGTGTGTCAATATTGTTAATTACGAAATCAAAGTAGGTCAAGTCTAGCCTGCGAAGGAGTTAAAGGTTCCTGCGTAAAAGGAATGTTAGTATCTATTAAGAAGTAACCTTTAAGAGAGAGGAAGTATAATTCGATGGCATTTCATTTGATAGCAGAACCCCATTGATAGTCATTCCTGGCACTCTGACAGCACAACGGTTCGTAAATGACATTATACGGCCTGTTTTGTTGCAGTTCTCACATCACCCTGAGCATACCTTCCATCAAGGCCATGTCCGGCCACACACGGCACGTGTTTCTATGGATGGTTTTCAATCTTGCCGATCTCTTCCGTAGCCAGCAAAGTCGTCTGATCTCACCCATAGAGCACATCTGGGACGAAATGGGAATTAGATTGCAACCATCCCGGAATGTTGACTATTTAACCCGACAGTTAAGACAATTTGGCAAGAAATCAGGCACCACACCATCCGGAATTTTTATCAGCCCATGCCACGCCAGGTGGCAGCCTGCATCCAAACCAGTAGGAGTCCAACGGCATGCTACTTTCTCAATTTATGACGATCAAACTCTAGAAAAAAACAATTATTTGTTCTGAAATATTAATCGTATTTCCCTAATACATATTTTTCACATACACCAATATTTGTTCGAATCTAACAACTATTTCTTTGTGGTCTTTTATTTTTGTTATAGAGTGTATATCTCGTTATATGCACATTTCAGATTTTTTTGTTTTAAAATTAGATTCAGCATTATTACTTAAATCAAAGAGTCGTAAACTGAGCAGAGTTTCTCCTCGCGCTAGAAAGAGCAGGATAACCCTAAACTGATGCGAACAACATTTAAAAAATACATTACTCACAAATTCGCAAAAATGACATTTAACATTTATTTTCTAAGAGATATATAAAAATTCTATTAGACTCTCCCTCTCTCTTTGTAAAATTCTGTCTTTTTCCGCGTATACTTATATATTTTTGGGGGGGAATAAAAATCTAAATATATATAATTATAAATTTCCAAAAAAATGGCGCACCATCTTGATCCTAATTCATAGTGTAGGAAATTGTAGAAAATCTATGATTCATATACTCTGTTATAAGTTTCTTCAATAATTTATTCAAAGTCCGCAAGTTTTTCGAGTTAAATTCCTCTTCTACAAGCGTAGAAGCTGATTATCCTAGTTGCCAATTGATTAATTGGTTCCATTACAGTTTTCCGATTTTGCCATAATTATTACATCGGACTCCATATGAATTCCACCTGAAATGAGGCAGATGAAACCTTGCTGTTTTGTCTTTTGGTTAAGAACTCCGTGCCTCAAACCATATTTATTGAAAATTCAAAGTCAAAATATACGCAAAAAACATACTTCGCGACTTTATAAAACGTTGTAAAAATATTCGAATACTAAGAAATATAGAGTAATTATATATATGCAAAAGAACCTTTCATTTCCATTTTTTGGTCTGTTATATCTAAACTGAAAAAAATAAATGTTTTTCAAACATCGATACCTCTGTGGTCCGCATTGTGTATCGTAAAATTTGATTTATCATTTTTATTTCATTTAATTTTTTTTTAATGACTTTACTGGCTGTTTCTGGGAGACACTGCGCGAGTACTTAGGTCCTAAAAAAGAGTATGAATATTTAAATGTTAATAATAACCTAAAATTATTTAATATAAATACATATTTTTGAAAATAGAGCAATCCATATTTAATTCATTAGATAAAAAAGGCATATATTGGATTTAATAAAATATTTATTTTGGCAATATTTCGGCTGGCCGAACGCCAACCTTTATCGAGGCATTACATTTTTGTATATTTAATAAAATATTTATTTTGCCATTTAATAAAATATTTATTTTGCCATTTAATAAAATATTTATTTCTATACAAAAATGTAATGCCTCGATAAAGGTTGGCGTTCGGGCAGCCGGAATATTGGTTTAAAAAAATATTTTATTAAATCCAATATATGCCTTTTTTATCTAATAAATATATATATATTAATTTTATGACTAAAAATGATTATTGTTTCTTTTTTTTTTTTTTTACAAAATAAGATAATATTTTGTAGAACTAAATTAATCAGCTATATGTTGAGCTAAAATTCAATTGATGAATAAATTTGTTAGAAATTTTTTTTTCCAAGTGAGAAATTTGATTTTAAATAGGAAATTCGGTCAAAATAGACGCAAAATCTATGCAACATCTAGAATAGTCAATCTAGTAGACTTTTGTTGGGGACAAAACCATAACACCAGCTTTGGCCAATTCATAACGCCAGAGACCATTGATTCAGGGTATAGCTGTCGTATTTTATTTTTGAATACTCTTTGTGAAAGCTAGATTTGGAATAGGAACTAACCTATAAGTTTTGGTTTGGCATTCCGTGTTTGTTTTGGTTTTCTTCTTGTCTTGCTAAATGCAATAAATAATTATTTTGTTGCTTTAAAGAGAGTTGTAATTATTTAAAATACTACAATTTATGGTAGCAGACCGTGGTTCAATTTAAAACTTGAGAAAAAGCGAAAATATTTTATCAGAAGTTTGATACGTTTATTCTAATCGGTAAACAAAGATCTCTACTGCATCAAGGTATGTAAATTTTTGAAATATGTTTCAATAGAATTTGAATTATATTGATAAAAGAAAGTTTTAAATAGAAGGATTGAAAAAAAAAAACATTTTTGAATTATAAACTACCTTTAAACTATATTGTTTAATTTTTAAAAGTTGAAAAACAAGGCTAAAATGGATTGCAATTTTTCGCCAACGACAAAAATTGAACCTTTAACAGGAACAAATTATCCGATTTGGGCTTTAAAAGTCGGAGCACTTTTACGTGGAAAGAAATTATTTAAATGCGTAATTTCGGATCCCGAGCCTGATATAAAAGATGAAGTCGCTTGGCAAATATTGAGTGAAAAGAATGACGAAGCCTTTTGAATTATAGTTACAACTCTATCAGATGAACAAGCAGGAATGTTTCTAGATGAAACTAAAGCAAAGAAAGTAGGGATGAATTAAAGAAAATCTACACGGGCAACCTAGAAGATAAGATCATTGATATTGGACTTGAACTTAAGAATATCAAGATGAAAAATAATGAATCCATAAACGAATATATGGCTAGAGCCAAAAATATTGCCTCTCAAAGTTCTTCACTTGGACACCAAATATCCCAAAGAGAACTAGCGTTTCATATTGTGCGAGGTATCCATCCAAGATTGGAAAAGATCGCTGTTGTACTGAGAACTAGAAGAGAATTAACTCTTGATGAAATTCGGCAGTCACTTAGAGAGGAAGAGAATCGAATGAATTCTAAGATGAATGGGAGTCATTCTGATGAAAATGAACAGGCTTACAGAAGTAAAGACAGAAGAAATCACTATCAACAGAATCGACAAAAAGAGTGTTTTGTTTGCCATAAAAAAGGACATTTAGCTAAAGATTGCTGGTTCAAAAATAAGCGAACTCAAGAACAACATGGGAGAAGAAATGCAAATTCGAATACGAACTATAACAAACAAAATTTCAGAAATTATGCGAATACCGTCTCAAGCAAGCCTGCGGAACAAACTTTCAATACCAGCACAGATCGAGTTTTTGAAAACTCCTCAAATAATTATAGTCAGATACAAACCTGGTGTCTTGACTCAGGGTGTACTACGCACTTATCTCCACACTTGGACTGGATGGAAAATGTAATGCCTTATGAAAGTGAGATAAATTTGGCAGAAGAAGGTAAAGTTACACATGCTACAGCTAAACGTGATATCAAGGTTTTTACTTGTACCGAAAACGGAATTGAGAATTTTCAAATTAAAGGAGTTCTGCATGTACCTAACTTAAGGTCTAATCTTTTATCAATATACGGATTAACTAACAAAGGAAATACTGTAATTTTCATGCATGGAGCATGGAGATGGAGCAAAGATTTACAATGAACAGGATGATTTAATTGCAGAGGCTCAAATCCAGGATAGGATGTATGTAATGGAAACAAGGTCCAGAGATGAATACTCGGAAAAGACGGAGAATGTCATGACCACAAAAGATGATTTCTCAAATGACAATATCAGCTTGTGGCATAGAAGACTGAATCATTTTGATTTGTGTGGTCCAATGCCATACCAATCTCTAGATGGATCAAAATACTTTTTTGTTCTGGTTGATGACTTCAGCCGAAGAAACTTTATCTACTTTCTGAAAAACAAAGATGAAACTTTGGGGAAGTTTGAAGAATTTAAGGCAAGAGTGGAAAATGAGCTAAACCTGAATATAAAGGATGTGCGAACTGATAATGGCACAGAGTTCACTAATCACAGATTCAAGAATTTATTAATTAAAAATGGAATACACCACCAACTCTCCACCACCTACTCGCCACAAAGTAACGGAGTTGCGTAGAGAGTAAACCGAACCCTAATTGAAACAGCAAGGACATTCTTGTTTGATTCATGATTACCCATGGCTTTCTGGGCGGAGGCAGTCGCTACTGCATCATATGTCAAAAATTGCACTCCACATAGGTCAATCAAGCTTGATACACCAATGGAGAAATGGAAAGGAAGAAAATGCTCCATTCGACATTTAAGAATATTCGGTTGTTTGGTGTTTTGGCCCATTACACAACAACATAGAAGTAAATTATAACACTATGCGGCGTTGAGATTGTGTATACAAAAATGTAATGCCTCGATAAAGGTTGGCGTTCAGCCGGCCGAAATATTGGCAAAATAAATATTTTATAAAATCCAAAATATGCCTTTTATTATCTATAGAAGTAAATGTATGCCTAAAAGTCGAAAAGGTATTTTTGTAGGCTATTCTCTGAAAAGAAAGGCTTATCGAGTGTATGACATAATCACTAAGAAAATAGAAGAAGTAAGATCAGTAAAATTTGTCGAAAATGAGAAAGGAATTGATCATGCAAAAAATCTTCAAGAAGACACAAATTACGACCATTTTTCATATAAAAAGGAAGAGGAATATGATATTGAAATCGACCATCGGGCGCGTCCAGAAACCTCAGAACTAAATGAAGAAACGATTCCCACGCTAGACGAACCTATCGAGGAAAGAATTGTAAGGTCAGGTCGCAAAAAGGGAGATACACAAAAAGTTTTAGAGCAAAAACACAGAGCAAAACTGAGAGAAGAAGAAATGAAATTGCTTGAACAAGGCGCTCGACGTTCGCAAAGAATAAAAGAAAGAAATAACATGAATTTTATATTGGAACCAGAAGAACGTATTCCCGAAAATTATGAGGAGGCGATTAAACTGCGAGAATAAATATGAATGGCTCGAAGCAATGAAAGAAGAACTTTACTATATTGACAAGCATAAGGTATGGACTCTCGTTCAAAGAGAAAAGAAGATGAAGATCATAAACTGCAAATGGATCTTTAGCATAAAGAGTACGCCTAGTGAAGGTGTTTATACAAGAAAAGCTAGATTAGTTGATATTGGTTGTAATCAAAAATATGGCGTAGAATATGAGGAATCATTTTCACCAGTAATCAGAAAAGAAAGTATTCGTGCAATTGTAGCCCTAGCAGCTCAGTTGAATTTGGTTATAACATCATATGATGTGAAGACCGCCTATCTTTACGGAGAATTGAAGGAAACTATTTTTATGAAACAGCCGGAAGGATTTGTTGAAAAAGGTGAATAAGACAAAGTTTGCAAATTGTTAAAAAGTATATATGGACTTCCACAATCGGGAAATTGTTGAAATAAAAAGATCAACGAGATACTGATATAACTGGGAATGGAAAGATCGCAATATGATCCATGTGTGTACACTTTTAGAAAAGGAAAGGAATATGGAATATTGGGTTTATACGTGAATGATCTAATAATAGCCGGAACGGATAAAACCTTTAATGAAAAACTAGCATCAGAGATAGGAAGATTTGTTGCTTTAAAAGAAAAAGGAGAGAATGAACCTTTCATTGGTATAGAGATAAAGAAAACAGAATACGGTTTTGATCTATCACAAGCCCATTATATCGATAAAATCTTGAAGAAATTTGCACTCGAAGAATGTAACATTGTACAAACTCCGGGAGATCGAGACCAAAGTTTTGATGAATGTCAAGACTCCAAACCAGTAGACAGGACATTGTATCAAGAGATGATCGGATCCCTGATGTATTTGGCAACCGGAACTCGTCCAGATATTTCTTTTAATGTGAGCAATTTATCCCGATTTTGCAATGATGCAAGAGAAGTACATTTAACGGGAGTTAAGAGAATATATAGATACCTGAAGGGCGCCATAGATAAAATGTTAAGATACAAGCCATCAGAAAATAGAATTCTTGTCAGCACAGATGCAAGCTGGTGTTCAACAAGTGACGCAAAGTCCTATTCCGGATACACAGTTAAACTGGGAAACAACCTGATCAGTTGGAGAAGCAAGAAACAATGTTTGGTGGCTCTGTCTACATGCGAAGCCGAACTGATTTCGATATGCGAAGGGATCTGCGAAGTAAAATGGATTAAAGGACCTTTTGAAGAACTATGTAAGGATGCGAACTTTCCTACAACGCTTAAAATAGATAGTCAATCTGCTATCAAGTGGATTAAATCTGAAAAAATAACTTCCCGGACGAAACATATAAACCGAAAATTGTATTTTATAAAAGATGCTGTGGAAGAAGGAACAATCGACCTTGAATTGGTTAGGAGTGACGAAATGGAAGCGGACCTATTAACAAAGAGTCTTCCCAAGGTGAAACTTAAAAACTGTATAAACTCTCTCGGACTTGTTTGATAGAAGCTTCCACACAGGGGAGGGATTGTCGTATTTTATTTTTGAATACTCTGTGTGAAGGCTAGATTTGGAATAGGAACTAACCTATAAGTTTTGGTTTGGCATTCCGTGTTTGTTTTGGTTTTCTTCTTGTCTTGCTAAATGCAATAAATAATTCTTTTGTTGCTTTAAAGAGAGTTGTAATTATTTAAAATACTACAATAGCCCTCGTCAGTTTATAGTGGGCTTTGATTCCAAGGGGTATTCGTGAAATCCTCAGAAATCATCAAAGAGATGATTAGCAGTTAAAATGACTAGTCCGATTTAATGACCGAAGTATTGATGGAAATTTTGTCGGTAGAGAACTGATTTATAAAATATATTTCTACGTCATATCATAATTTTGGACGCATATATTAATGAATATATTACGCTAACGAAATGTTTCCTATTTGGACGTATACTTTCTCACAGTGTTTGAAATATTCAGAGAAACAGTGGCACGATAGAGATCTAGAGGAGCCATACAGTCACACAGCTATAAGTATGCCACTAGACAACTACTAGTAATAATAATAATGTCTTTTTATACCAATTTGGGGGAGGGGGGCCAAGGAGAAAATGTGAGACGCAGCATTCATCCATCGTGTGTTCAAACAATTTTTCACAGAGGATATAATATTAAGGCAGAATTTTGTGAGTACAGTAAAAAATAAAAGCTTGATGTGCAAATGAGAAATTCCAGTGAGAATGGCGAATTGAAGACTTTCGAATAAACAACAAGCAAGACTTGGATTTATAGCCAGTAGAAAGTAAATCCAGATAAATAAACCAAGGGATTTCTGCTATTTACAATTAACACACACACACATTCTCTATTATCCTTACTTTGATTATATTCTTAGGCAACCTCTATCTTCAACAATGATTATATCAATTTTTAAAATGTCTATCCTATTTATGTATTTCCATATAGGTCAATTATTGGAAGGTTGGATTTCAATTCTTAAAAAAAAAAAAAAACGTATTTACATAATATATATAAAGGAATCTACTGATCGTGCAACTAAAAGTTGCTGATAGCATAAGCCATCTGTTGGAATAAATATCACTGATTTCTAATCACTAATAATGGATTTTTAATTAATCAAGTTTTGGCCAAATTCTCTTTCTTGAATAAAAAAGAAAATACAACCACTTACGCCTTTCACACTGTTGGTCCTCATCAACCTGATGCAAGCTGTAACTCAACGACCAAAAAAGATTGTCTATGGAGACTTTCTAAAACGCGTACCTGGTTATCAGCTTTTGTTGAGTGAAGAAAGGGTATTTGGCCAA
>CP092871.1:64685886-65143276 GCA_030710605.1 Cordylochernes scorpioides | reverse complement strand
AAATTAAAACATTTCTTAAATTAGAATTTAATTCTTGCTCAACACAGTTTAAATAAATTTCTTGATATCTGCCACTTTTGCCACTTTCTTATATCTGCCACTTTCAAATTTTTGCTAAATAAATTTTGAAACTATTTAAAATTTGTAAAAATAAAATTAATTAATTAATTAATTTTAAACTAATAATTTATTAACACTATCAACATTTATCAATATATGACATAACCTATAAACTCAGTTTCTCAACTTTTGTGTCAATCTAACAATTAATCCAATCAATCATTTACGATAATGAAATATCAGTGTACAATTATTTACCTTTAATTGTGTAGTTGTTGTAAATGACGAATCTAAGCACTCCACATTTTCACTACAGACACACTGACGATACTTTAACCACACGTGTGAACTTGTATTATGACGCTTTCTTGTTTCCTTCCCAAGAACGTTCGAGAAAGAACAAAGACAGAGACAAGCATGCGCCGATTCAATGCGCCTAATTCTCTAGCGCTGCGCGCGCAGCACTCTCGTTCGATGACTCATCGTAACGTTACCGGCGTTACACTTTTTCTAAGTGACTCCCAGCCGCAACCTAATTTAAGACGTTGTCACGTCAATAATCCTGACCTGAATGAATATCTAATCTCAAATAAGAGACTACTTTCTGGAGAGAGAAGCCAGGGATATTTTTTTTTTTTTGGGGGGGGGGGGATGCTAAATGGAGAATTCTACTGTACAGTGAACATATTCTGTAAGGAAATTCGATTTAGAGAAAACGTCTCTCTGGAGAAACTCCTTATAATGAAATAACGAAGGCACGAGAGTTTTTAAAGATGCGCCAAAACTCCATTAGGATATAGTTGTAGGCCTCGATGAAGATTTTCAAGATAAAGTTCAAATGGTATTAAGAAAGTTTGATGCTCTGAATTCCACCGGTTTTTGGTGTAGGTGTAAAATATATTATAATTACCTATTCCACTCACACACATGATAGAATGCCAAGATTTCACAGGTTCTTATAAGGCCCTATTCATATATAATCCAGATTTTAGCTATGAGAAAATAGTGAAAAGGGTTTCAGACAAGTTCTTTAATAGCGTTTTATTTGATAGAGATTGTAATGGTTCGCATGGCTATCTCGTAACAGAAAGTATAAGTTACAATAACTATTCAAGTCTGTGGAACTTGTGTAGTGACTCTCTACAGACCCGTGGAAAGTATAATGATTCCGTAGACTCTTAAGGCCAAAGTTACAATAAATCTCCAGGTCCAGGAAAATATTATTTCTCGAGATATAACGTGGAAACTACAATGACTCTGAGGCTTGTGATATAACGTGGAACCTTTAATGGTTCTAAAGCCCTTGATACAGTGTGGAACCTACAATGACTCTAAAGCCCGTTAACAGCGTGAAATCTGAAATGACTCTAAAGCTTGTGATACAACCTGGAACCTACAATAACTCTAGTATCGTGGTTAAACGTGGAACCTACAATGACTCTTAAAACACGCGTTCAACGAGGAAATTGCAGAAACACTCCAGGCCCAAAGGACAACTCCAGTATATGTAAAGACTTGCAGAAAACAATATCTCAACCGATGAAAACTCTTAATAAACTATTTAACATAGTAAAAGAATGGTGTCAGTGAGGCAAGTTGGAGGTTTCCAAACTTTCTAACTCTCGGGTAATCTATTTAATTACACATTTCTCAGGAATATTTGTTTTTGTAGCTGCACAAACTTGGCGAATTAATTACGGCAATTTTCTCTCTCGCGGAAATTTTCTAAAATTTCTCTCTCATTTATCTCTTTAAAACGTTGAGCGTTTCTGCAATGATTTTGGAAATTGCTTTAACTCGAGTAATTTCCCCTTCTTTAGAATAGAAAGGATTTAGATATATGGAATGGATGAGGTATATATATTCTAAACTATTTTGTATACATTTGGGGAAATTAATTAAGCATGAATTTAAAGCTTAAAAATAAATTTTATATTCAAAAATCTGAAAATAGAGCAATCCATATTGTTATATTTGTTCATAATTCATAAACATATTCAAAAATATTCATTAAAATAATTTTTTCGTGAATATTTATTCTGATAAGAATACATTATTTTTCAATGTGAGAAATAAATATAAGTCAAACTCTAAACATTAAATGCGAAGTCAAACTCAGGTAGTAGATATATGCAAAGTTACAATTCACGAAATAATAAATGTTAAATTTAATTTCAATAATGCAATGAAGCGAGGCAAAGCCGGTCAATTCGGCTAATATATGTTGCTAATGATTATAATTATTGTTATTAATAATAATTTAATGATAATAAATATTAATTTTATATTTAAGTTAAATTTTGGCTTTTGGCATTCTATATCTGTTCGTAAGAACTGAGGAGCATTCCTCCAATCTGAGAAGTGAAATAAACTTTATTAAACTTAATTTCCTACTTAAATATTGTAAATAAAAAAATTCAGAAAATATTTATTTTAAAAAATCGATTTACCTTAAATTTTTATCTTCTGAATGTTTTTCTTCAAGGATGGTTAGCCACTATTTTGGGGGAGCTCGCTGAGTGTGATTTCTGGTTGATTAATCAATTGATTCTGTGAGTATTGAAACATTTTATTTTTATAGGAAGTTTTTTCTTTCTTTCAGCTAGATCTATTCTATCCGCTCTTTCCAACTTCTTGAACATGACTTTCTTAGATATTGCTGCAGCATGTTTGATGCGTATAATTGTGGTTTCGATATGATGAAATTTTGGCTATTATAAATAATAAATTTTAAATTATTTTGAAATGATGTATTTGAATAGATTGTGTTCCATTTTATATTTGACATCACCGTCATCACACCACTTTGGACGTTGGCGCGAGAGGACAACTTTGGAGGAGACGGCGACGAGAAAACTTTAGATCATCACCAGCAAAGGAGATCAATAAATGAACATAGTTCTAACAAAGTCACTCTTTACTTTTATATTCTACTTATTTATCTTGGCTTAATAAGAACAACACGATAGGTAGAGGCGTATAATATGCGTGGAGAGGAAATTAAAATTGACTAATTCGTTAAACCTCGTGTATCAATTAGCGCTAGATTGGACTTTGTAACAAATAAATTGATACAGACGAGTTGTGGAGTGGGTAAATATGATCAAATATGGCAGTTATTATGTAACTAAGCAGGTCTAAAACCCATCCTAAATCTACAGCGGTAAATATTACCGACAATATAACAAAACGAATAAATGTTACATTATTGCTTAAAAATATTAGGTCTGCATTCATACTAGGACTGAAGGCCATGGGACTATGTCAGGAAAGACTTTACTAAGGCTCTATCACTGAAGGTACCCCAGTTGATGTGCGACGACGGCGCCAATAATGGCGAACATTAGTTCCGTTCAAATAATGGAACAGTTCGAGACCCACAGAGATAAATAATTATATATATATTAAAGTTAAAAGAGAAGTATAAGGGATTTGTATATAAAGAAATGATAGCCATGGATCTATGAACGCCGGCGCGAGGAGGATGAACAAGAACCACAGGGCCACGACGACGCTAGAAGAGATCCAAGAGAACGACCTAGACCCTATGGCAGGAGATTCGACTGCCAAGAATGAAGTTTGATCAAGGCCAAAGGACCATTTCATTGAAGACCATCAAAAGAATCCATAGAAGGACTGATGAAGAACAATAGGACTTTGATATCAGGGATCCATCCACAGCAAGTGACCAGAAGTCAAAATTGCAATTGTGAAAATCTGAGTAGTATTTTAATGTTGTAAATAAATATGTAAATAAATCTTTCAATACACTCTTTATAGAAAAACGTGCGACATTTTAAAAGAGATAATAAAAAATAAACAACTAAGACTAAACATACAAGTAAAAACAAAAATAGGAATAAAAGATTTAATAGAGAACATATAATGATGATAGGTAGAAATATAAATGATTGGATGGGTAAATCATGATCTCTTCGTGATGGGCGTTAGAAAGGGTTGAGGGGTTAGTTATTACTAGGTTGAGGCAATGTCACCTTGACTCAAGTCCCAAACCATTTAATGTGCACGGCGCGGAAAACTAGGCCATGTTTCACATGTAAATTTAAGGACCGAATGAAGTTACAGTACCACAATCGAAAAGTAAGATAAAGGTGATTGTTATGGGTTTTATTAATTAGTCGTTAAGACGTACGCATGCAGAATAAATTAGGGCGAAGATCAGTGACCAGAAATCAAAGTTTTAATTGGAGTCGTCAGGGGCTTAGCGAAAAAAATGTAATAAAAATATGTGCCAGCGTGTGGTATGAGAGTGCCCTGGAATGTATAAAAAATACAATTTGCACGAGTCCAAGCCAGAAGTTGGGATAGGTGAATCTGGGGGACGGTGTGTCAATATTGTTAATTACGAAATCAAAGTAGGTCAAGTCTAGCCTGCGAAGGAGTTAAAGGTTCCTGCGTAAAAGGAATGTTAGTATCTATAAGAAGTAACCTTTAAGAGAGAGGAAGTATAATTCGATGGCATTTCATTTGATAGCAGAACCCCATTGATAGTCATTCCTGGCACTCTGACAGCACAACGGTTCGTAAATGACATTATACGGCCTGTTTTGTTGCAGTTCTCACATCACCCTGAGCATACCTTCCATCAAGGCCATGTCCGGCCACACACGGCACGTGTTTCTATGGATGGTTTTCAATCTTGCCGATCTCTTCCGTAGCCAGCAAAGTCGTCTGATCTCACCCATAGAGCACATCTGGGACGAAATGGGAATTAGATTGCAACCATCCCGGAATGTTGACTATTTAACCCGACAGTTAAGACAATTTGGCAAGAAATCAGCACCACACCATCCGGAATTTTTATCAGCCCATGCCACGCCAGGTGGCAGCCTGCATCCAAACCAGTAGGAGTCCAACGGCATGCTACTTTCTCAATTTATGAGATCAAACTCTAGAAAAAAACAATTATTTGTTCTGAAATATTAATCGTATTTCCCTAATACATATTTTTCACATACACCAATATTTGTTCGAATCTAACAACTATTTCTTTGGTCTTTTATTTTTGTTATAGAGTGTATATCTCGTTATATGCACATTTAGATTTTTTTGTTTTAAAATTAGATTCAGCATTATTACTTAAATCAAAGAGTCGTAAACTGAGCAGAGTTTCTCCTCGCGCTAGAAAGAGCAGGATAACCCTAAACTGATGCGAACAACATTTAAAAAATACATTACTCACAAATTCGCAAAAATGACATTTAACATTTATTTTCTAAGAGATATATAAAAATTCTATTAGACTCTCCCTCTCTCTTTGTAAAATTCTGTCTTTTGCCGCGTATACTTATATATTTTTGGGGGGAATAAAAATCTAAATATATATAATTATAAATTTCCAAAAAAATGGCGCACCATCTTGATCCTAATTCATAGTGTAGGAAATTGTAGAAAATCTATGATTCATATACTCTGTTATAAGTTTCTTCAATAATTTATTGAAAGTCCGCAAGTTTTTCGAGTTAAATTCCTCTTCTACAAGCGTAGAAGCTGATTATCCTAGTTGCCAATTGATTAATTGGTTCCATTACAGTTTTCCGATTTTGCCATAATTATTACATCGGACTCCATATGAATTCCACCTGAAATGAGGCAGAGGAAACCTTGCTGTTTTGTCTTTTGGTTAAGAACTCCGTGCCTCAAACCATATTTATTGAAAATTCAAAGTAAAAAAATACGCAAAAACATACTTCGCGACTTTATAAAACGTTGTAAAAATATTCGAAACTAAGAAATATAGAGTAATTATATATATGCAAAAGAACCTTTCATTTCCATTTTTTGGTCTGTTATATCTAAACTGAAAAAAATAAATCTTTTTCAAACATCGATACCTCTGTGGTCCGCATTGTGTATCGTAAAATTTGATTTATCATTTTTATTTCATTTAATTTTTTTTAAATGACTTTACTGGCTGTTTCTGGGAGACACTGCGCGAGTACTTAGGTCCTAAAAAAGAGTATGAATATTTAAATGTTAATAATAACCTAAAATTATTTAATAAAATACATATTTTTGAAAATAGAGCAATCCATATTTAATTCATTAGATAAAAAAGGCATATATTGGATTTAATAAAATATTTATTTTGCCAATATTTCGGCTGGCCGAACGCCAACCTTTATCGAGGCATTACATTTTTGTATATTTAATAAAATATTTATTTTGCCATTTAATAAAATATTTATTTTGCCATTTAATAAAATATTTATTTTGCCATTTAATAAAATATTAATTTTGCCATTTAATAAAATATTTATTTTGCCATTTAATAAAATATTTATTTCTATACAAAAAAATGTAATGCCTCGATAAAGGTTGGCGTTCGGCCAGCCGGAATATGGTTAAAAAAAATATTTTATTAAATCCAATATATGCCTTTTTATCTAATAAATATATATATATTAATTTTATGACTAAAAAGGATTATTGTTTCTTTTTTTTTTTTTACAAAATAAGATAAATTTTGTAGAACTAAATTAATCAGCTATATGTTGAGCTAAAATTCAATTGATGAATAAATTTGTTAGAAATTTTTTTTTTTCCAAGTGAGAAATTTGATTTTAAATAGGAAATTCGGTCAAAATAGACGCAAAATCTATGCAACATCTAGAATAGTCAATCTAGTAGACTTTTGTTGGGGACAAAACCATAACACCAGCTTTGGCCAATTCATAACGCCAGAGACCATTGATTCAGGGTATAGCTGTCGTATTTTAATTTTGAATACTCTTTGTGAAAGCTAGATTTGGAATAGGAACTAACCTATAAGTTTTGTTTGGCATTCCGTGTTTGTTTGGTTTTCTTCTTGTCTTGCTAAATGCAATAAATAATTATTTTGTTGCTTTAAAGAGAGTTGTAATTATTTAAAATACTACAATTTATGGTAGCAGACCGTGGTTCAATTTAAAACTTGAGAAAAAGCGAAAATATTTTATCAGAAGTTTGATACGTTTATTCTAATCGTAAACAAAGATCTCTACTGCATCAAGGTATGTAAATTTTTGAAATATGTTTCAATAGAATTTGAATTATATTGATAAAAGAAAGTTTTAAATAGAAGGATTGAAAAAAAAACATTTTTGAATTATAAACTACCTTTGTTGGGAAAAGAATGTTATTTTTCTTATAGATTTATATTTTTTAAATATATGTAAATTTAATCCATTATAAGAAACATATTTGCCATATGTAAATATTTATATGTATTATATTCGTGACAAAAATAAAGTAGTTGACTGGTTAGAGTCGTGTGGTTTCTCGGCCCGCTCTCGAGAGGTCTACGCCTTGGTTGATACCTGCCTTAGACACTTCCGCGGATTTGACTTCTTGGGAATCGCTCTTCTCTACCCTTGAGATTCCACGGATTTTTTCCTCCCCGGGACCAGAATAAAGACTTCGGGCGTCTGGGCAAAATAGAGCCTGGCGCTGCGCCGCTGAACGCGACATTTGGCATCCCAGCCGGGACGCGAGGAGAAAGCCGTGCCTATATTTGGAACCCTTTTGGATCAGAAGATGGAGAGAGAAGAAGCGCTAGAGAGACTCAAGAAAAGAAACCATACTCCGCACGTCTTTATCCAAGTACGGGAAAAGAATAGAGGAATATGACGTGCACAAGGAGTGTGACCACGTGGAACTGCTGGGCAGCTTTCGGATGTCTACGAAGAACTGAGGCGGGTAGACGAAGAAATCGGTAAGCTGATTGACATCAAAGATCTAGAGAAAGATCTAAAGATGGTAGAGGAATACCGGGAAAAGGCCGTGGCGTGGAAATATTTGTTAAAGAAAAGAAGTCTGGTGGTAGCGGAAGGAATGCAGAGGGAAACTGCAACTGCCACGAAGAAGGAATATCCAGGAGAAATCGGTCGACCGACTCTAACTGGGATGGTTAAGTTACCCAAATTGACAATGGAAAGATTCTACGGGGAAATTAGCCAGTGGTTAAATTTTTGGAATGCCTTCGATTCATCAATCAATAGGAATGAACACTTGACCAAGATAGATAAATTTAACTATCTTAAAGCCTACTTGGGTGGAACGGCGGCCCAAACTGGAAGGATTTTGCCTATCTGAGGAAAATTACGATAAGGCCGTTGAATTGTTGAAGAAACGCTTCGGAAAAGGGGAAAGGTTGATCGACGTGCATATGAACAACCTCTTGGCCTTGAAACCACTTAGAGTGACAAAGGACGTGAGGGCTTTCAGAGAATTGTACGCAGAATCCTGGTGCAGATTAGAAGTTTGGAGTCATTGGGTGTTGTCGTTGAAAGCTACGGTAACTTATTGTGCCCTTTACTCCTCAAGCTATTGCCATCAGACTTAAAGCTTGAATTACACCGGAATTCACAGGAGCTTTTTCTCTTGGAGATTTGATTGAATTTTTGGAGAGACAATTGATTGCATTAGAAAGCACGTTCGGTACGCGGACGAAATAACAGCCGGCCAACCATCAAAAGAGCACCCTCAGTCACAAAGCTCTATCGTGAAGTATCGAAGAAATGAGAGGAATCCCCTGCCCACGGCTGCTGGTTTTTTGAATGCCTCTGAAGCAGTGAATAAGAGGAAGAATTGCGCCTTTTGTGAAAGAGATCATGAAAGTACAAAGTGCGAATTCGCGGAAAATTTGACATTGGAAGATAAATTGGGAAAATTAAAGAAGAAAGGGCTTGTTTCAGATGTCTGAAATATGGTCATTTGAGCAAATTCTGCAAAGTTAAGACAAGTTGCACCAGCTGTGGGGAATTGAGACATTCAAGGATTATGTGCCCAGGAAGAACCAGAATGCTACTCCAGCCCGAGGGATGATGAGGGATGAGACTTTGACCAATCTGACGACGCCTGTGTGTTGTTGCCCACACTGAGAGTGACTATCAGAGGAAAGTGTAAAGAAAGAATGGGACGAATTTTGATTGATACGGGATCTCAGAGGTCCTATGTACTCCAGGACACGGCGGAAGAAATGGGATATGAATGTTCCAAAAAAGAGTCTCTTCGCCACTCTTTGTTTGGTGGATCGAACACAGAGTTGTACGAACATGGAGTTTATGATATCAGGTTGAGCAATTTAGACGGATCTTATGGCTGTAATTTTGAAGCACTGAGCCAAGATGTTATCTGCGACAGCGTGCCCAGGGTCCATCAGGGTAAATGGATGCAAGATCTTAGTGCTCATGACATAGAATTAACTGATCTACACAGGGGACCTCTTGAGATTCTTATAGGAGCAGATATTGCTGGAAAATTACTAACCGGAGAGCATAGAAGACTTCCTTCTGGGCTTGTGGCGGTGCAAACGAGGTTGGGCTGGACTTTAATGGGCAAGATTCCGGCCACAGAAGAAGAAACTAGCGTTAGTGGACTTTGCACAACTTCACTGTTGACTAGCGATTTGGAGAATTTATGGAGATTAGAGGCTATTGTATTTCAGATGCTCGTCAAGACGACTCGATACAAAAAAAACGGAAGAATATTTTGCACGTACTATTTCACAGGATTGTGAGGGGCGTTACCAGGTTGCCTTCCTTGGATTCGCGAAAGAGAACTACTCACGGACAATAGAGATGTTGCCGAAAAACGATTAGCAAACGTGAGGAAACATCTTGTGAATACCGGAAATTTGGCAGAATATGAAGATATTCTCGAAAAGTGGCTAAGGAATAAAATAATAGAAAGGGTTATAGACAATATATAAACGTGAAGGCGTGCACTATTTGTCACATCGACCAGTTTTTAAAGAGAATAGTCCAACCACCAAAGTAAGACCAGTTTTGATGCTTCGGCGAAGAAGAAGGGAAGGCATTCACTGAAATTGTCTGGAAAGAGGTCCGAATATGATAGAGACGATCCCAAGAATTTTGAATAAATTTAGGAAGAGCGAGATAGAGTCTCCTCGGACATAGAGAAGGCCTTCCTCCAAATTGGGATTAGGGAGGAAGACAGAGATTATCTAAGATTCCTCTGGTATGACAAAGAGGGAAATGTGATGGTTTTACGTCATGCGAGAGTTGTCTTCGGAATCACGACGAGTCCATATCTCCTGCTTGCCACGCTGTTTCACCACTTGAACAAGGCTCCTGAACACTGGCAAGAAACAGCTGAATTACTGAGGGAGTCTTTATACATCGATAACTGTGTGGCTAGTTTCTCAAAAGTCACAGATATGGAAAAATTTGTGGACGAAGCACAGAGATTGTTGGCTTCTGCTCATTTCAACTTGCGTGATTGGACAAGCAATGTTACCAGTATAATGTGTGATGGTCCTAGGTCTGATAGAGGAAGGTTGTTGGGCATGACATGGAATCAATAAAAGGACACTTTGGCTTGTTCTTTGGAGAATTTGGAAATACAGGGGCCAATAAACAAAAGAAAGGTACTCTCCTTGGCAAGCCGTATTTTCGATCCGGTGGGCTTCACTTGTCCAGTGACCCTCGTTCCGAGACTTATCCTACAGGAAACGTGGCTGTTAAAATTGTCGTGGGATGAGCCTCTGCCTGAAAACTTGTCTTGCGAGTTTTTGAGGTGGCTGGCCAAATTGGAGTCTCTGAAATCCATTGCCATACCGAGATGGCTTTGCTATAGAGAAGAACACCGGATTGGAACTACTCTTCATGTCTTTTGTGATGCGTCTAGGGCCTCTTACGCCACTTGTATTTTTTCACGCATCGAGAGCGAACAGGAAGTAACGTGTCAACTAGTACAGGCTCGGTCGAGAGTGGCTCCTTTGAAGGGGACTACCATTCCTCGTTTGGAGCTGTTGGCATGCTTGGTTGGGGCCCGCTTGGTGAACAACGTTGTGAGGGACCTAAAATTTGAAGACATGGAGCGATTTTATTGGACAGACTCCATGAATGCACTCCATTGGATCAAGGGAAAAGATAACTGGGCGACTTTTGTAATGAATCGAGTTATGGAGATCCGATCTCTCAGTGAACAGAGGATTGGTATCATGTACCAGGATGTTTGAATCCAGCGGATTTACCATCACGGGGTGCTTAGCCGATTCTCTGGAGAGATCGAAGTGGTGGGAGGGCCCGAGTTGGTTGAGAAGACCAAGAAGAGATTGGCCCCATAGGGAAATATACCCTGACCCAGATATTGTGAACTCGGAAAAGAGAAAGATTGTTTTAACATCAACATGTATTGAAAGGGAAAAAGATCAGTACTACTATCGCTTTTCAAACTACTACAAGATATTGAGAGTAACTGCCTGGATGAACCGGTTTTTAACAAATGCGAGAGGAACAATAGGTCAGCGAGTGAAAGGTGATCTTACTGTGAATGAAATTGAAAGGGCGGAACTGATGCTGGTGAGAGTTATCCAACGGGAATCCTTCACTGGACCAGAGGACAAGAGTTGAAGGATTTCAAGTTATGCTGCGATTCTTTGGGATTGTTGAGGGTCAAAACTAAAATAAGTAGGAGACAAGATCTGGAAAGTTTTCGAATGCCTTTATTGTTGCCTTCTGATCATGACTTGGTATATTTACTCATTAGATGGAAGCATGAAACTTGGGGGCATGTGGGACTTAAAACTCTGATGAATTTATTAAGAGAGGATTATTGGATTTTGAAATTCAGGAGGACTGTAAGAAGGGTCATACATCAATGTGTTAAGTGTAGACGGTTCACGGCTAAATCGGGTTCTGTTGAATCCGTGGAATTACCTGAAAATAGAGTACGGGATGCCTCAATATTTGAGGTAGTGGGGATAGACCTTACTGGACCACTTGTTTTAAGGAACAGGCGAAAGGTGTGGATTGTTATATTACTTGTGCCGTATATCGGGCGGTCCATTTGGAACTGGTGACTTCTCTTTCAACCGAGAACTTTCTGCAAGCTTTCAGACGTTTTGTAGCAAGGAGAGGACGCCCCTATGTAGTGTACTCGGACAACGGTACCAATTTTCGTGGTGCGAGCAGAGCTCTAGGGAATCTAGACAATGCGGTAGTCCAATCAGAGAGTACCAAGCAAAATATTAATTGGAAGTTTATCCTCCGGCGGCTCCATGGTGGGGTGGATGGTGGGAAAGATTGATTGGTTTGCTGAAACAACTCCTTAGGAAGATTCTTGGTCAAGCTCGTTTGGAATTTGAGGAACTTTACACCATTATCTGTGACACAGAGTCTTTGATGAACTCACGTCCATTGATTTACATGTCTGAAGATGTCGAAGATCTTAGTCCATTAACCCCTGCCTTGTTCTTACACGACCTCAAAGAAATAGGAGTTCCAGATCTGGACTCTATTGAAAGGGCTAGTCTTCAGAAGAGATACCGATTTAGACAAAGGTTAAGAGAAGATCTGCGGAAGAGATTCCGGACGGTGTATTTTGGATTCTTAAGGCAAGAGACTAGAAGACGCTCGAAGACAAGACCTATCAAGGTGGGAGATCTGGTGTTGATTGGACAAGATAATGCTAAGCGAGTCAATTGGCCTTTGGCGAGAGTTGTGGAGGTCTACCCTGGCCGAGATGGACCTGTGAGGGTCGCCAAGTTGAGAACCAGCAAGGGCGTCCAGATTAGGCCGGTTCAACGGCTCTACAATTTAGAGATACCCGCCGATCTGGGGAGTACCTTGAGGAGTATACAATCGGAACCACGCCGGGGAGGCTCCCGAGGAGAAGCCAGTAAAGACCCTACGAAGATAGCCCAATCCTAAAGAACTGGAATGAAAACGGTCGTTTCCCAACTATTGGTTGAGTTTCTGTAGAAAAACTCAAGGTGGGAGTATGTTGGGAAAAGAATGTTATTTTTCTTATAGATTTATATTTTTTTTAAATATATGTAAATTTAATCCATTATAAGAAACATATTTGCCATATGTAAATATATTCGTGACAAAAAATAAAGTAGTTGACTGGTTAGAGTCGTGTGGTTTCTCGGCCCGCTCTCGAGAGGTCTACGCCTTGGTTGATACCTGCCTTAGACACTTCCGCGGATTTGACTTATTGGGAATCGCTCTTCTCTACCCTTGAATTCCACGGATTTTTTCCTCCCCGGGACCAGAATAAGAGACTTCGGGCGTCTGGGCAAAATAGAGCCTGGGCGCTGCGCCGCTGAACGCGACAACCTTTAAACTATATTGTTTAATTTTTAAAAGTTGAAAAACAAGGCTAAAATGGATTGCAATTTTTCGCCAACGACAAAAATTGAACCTTTAACAGGAACAAATTATCCGATTTGGGCTTTAAAAGTCGGAGCACTTTTACGTGGAAAGAAATTATTTAAATGCGTAATTTCGGATACCGAGCCTGATATAAAAGATGAAGTCGCTTGGCAAATATTGAGTGAAAAGAATGACGAAGCCTTTGGAATTATAGTTACAACTCTATCAGATGAACAAGCAGGAATGTTTCTAGATGAAACTAAAGCAAAGAAAGTAGGGATGAATTAAAGAAAATCTACACGGGCAACCTAGAAGATAAGATCATTGATATTGGACTTGAACTTAAGAATATCAAGATGAAAAATAATGAATCCATAAACGAAAATATGGATAGAGCCAAAAATATTGCCTCTCAAAGTTCTTCACTTGGACACCAAATATCCCAAAGAGAACTAGCGTTTCATATTGTGCGAGGTATCCATCCAAGATTGGAAAAGATCGTTGTTGTACTGAGAACTAGAAGAGAATTAACTCTTGATGAAATTCGGCAGTCACTTAGAGAGGAAGAGAATCGAATGAATTCTAAGATGAATGGGAGTCATTCTGATGAAAATGAACAGGCTTACAGAAGTAAAGACAGAAGAAATCACTATCAACAGAATCGACAAAAAGAGTGTTTTGTTTGCCATAAAAAAGGACATTTAGCTAAAGATTGCTGGTTCAAAAATAAGCGAACTCAAGAACAACATGGGAGAAGAAATGCAAATTCAAATACGAACTATAACAAACAAAATTTCAGAAATAATGCGAATACCGTCTCAAGCAAGCCTGCGGAACAAACTTTCAATACCAGCACAGATCGAGTTTTTGAAAACTCCTCAAATATTTATAGTCAGATACAAACCTGGTGTCTTGACTCAGGGTGTACTACGCACTTATCTCCACACTTGGACTGATGGAAAATGTAAGGAATGCCTTATGAAAGTGAGATAAATTTGGCAGAAGAAGGTAAAGTTACACATGCTACAGCTAAAGGTGATATCAAGGTTTCTACTTGTACCGAAAACGGAATTGAGAATTTTCAAATTAAAGGAGTTCTGCATGTACCTAACTTAAGGTCTAATCTTTTATCATATACGGATTAACTAACAAAGGAAATACTGTAATTTTCATGCATGGAGCATGGAGATGGAGCAAAGATTTACAATGAACAGGATGATTTAATTGCAGAGGCTCAAATCCAGGATAGGATGTATGTAATGGAAACAAGGTCCAGAGATGAATACTCGGAAAAGACGGAGAATGTCATGACCACAAAAGATGATTTCTCAAATGACAATATCAGCTTGTGGCATAGAAGACTGAATCATTTTGATTTGTGTGGTCCAATGCCATACCAATCTCTAGATGGATCAAAATACTTTTTTTTCTGGTTGATGACTTCAGCCGAAGAAACTTTATCTACTTTCTGAAAAACAAAGATGAAACTTTGGGGAAGTTTGAAGAATTTAAGGCAAGAGTGGAAAATGAGCTAAACCTGAAAATAAAGGATGTGCGAACTGATAATGGCACAGAGTTCACTAATCACAGATTCAAGAATTTATTAATTAAAAATGGAATACACCACCAACTCTCCACCACCTACTCGCCACAAAGTAACGGAGTTGCGGAGAGAGTAAACCGAACCCTAATTGAAACAGCAAGGACATTATTGTTTGATTCATGATTACCCATGGCTTTCTGGGCGGAGGCAGTCGCTACTGCATCATATGTCAAAAATTGTACTCCACATAGGTCAATCAAGCTTGATACACCAATGGAGAAATGGAAAGGAAGAAAACGCTCCATTCGACATTTAAGAATATTCGGTTGTTTGTGTGTTTTGGCCCATTACACAACAACATAGAAGTAAATTTATGCCTAAAAGTCGAAAAGGTATTTTTGTAGGCTATTCTCTGAAAAGAAAGGCTTATCGAGTGTATGACATAATCACTAAGAAAATAGAAGAAGTAAGATCAGTAAAATTTGTCGAAAATGAAAAAGGAATTGATTATGCAAAAAATTTTCAAGAAGACACAAATTACGACCATTTTTCATATAAAAAGGAAGAGGAATATGATATTGAAATCGACCATCGGCGCGTCCAGAAACCTCAGAACTAAATGAAGAAACGATTCCCACGCTAGACGAACCTATCGAGGAAAGAATTGTAAGGTCAGGTCGCAAAAAGGGAGATACTCAAAAAGTTTTAGAGCAAAAACACAGAGCAAAACTGAGAGAAGAAGAAATGAAATTGCTTGAACAAGGCGCTCGACGTTCGCAAAGAATAAAAGAAAGAAATAACATGAATTTTATATTGGAACCAGAAGAACGTATTCCCGAAAATTATGAGGAGGCGATTAAACTGCGAGAATAAATATGAATGGCTCGAAGCAATGAAAGAAGAACTTTACTCTATTGACAAGCATAAGGTATGGACTCTCGTTCAAAGAGAAAAGAAGATGAAGATCATAAACTGCAAATGGATCTTTAGCATAAAGAGTACGCCTAGTGAAGGTGTTTATAGAAGAAAAGCTAGATTAGTTGATATTGGTTGTAATCAAAAATATGGCGTAGAATATGAGGAATCATTTTCACCAGTGATCAGAAAAGAAAGTCTTCGTGCAATTGTAGCCCTAGCAGCTCAGTTGAATTTGGTTATAACATCATATGATGTGAAGACCGCCTATCTTTACGGAGAATTGAAGGAAACT
Organism: Cordylochernes scorpioides; assembly: GCA_030710605.1. Classification (NCBI taxonomy): domain Eukaryota; kingdom Metazoa; phylum Arthropoda; class Arachnida; order Pseudoscorpiones; family Chernetidae; genus Cordylochernes; species Cordylochernes scorpioides. Next base: position 65,127,339 of record CP092871.1, on the reverse strand, counting down.
ATTTTTGAAACAGCCGGAAGGATTTGTTGAAAAAGGTGAATAAGACAAAGTTTGCAAATTGTTAAAAAGTATATATGGAATTCCACAATCGGGAAATTGTTGAAATAAAAAGATCAACGAGATACTGATATAACTGGGAATGGAAAGATCGCAATATGATCCATGTGTGTACACTTTTAGAAAAGGAAAGGAATATGGAATATTGGGTTTATACGTGAATGATCTAATAATAGCCGGAACGGATAAAACCTTTAATGAAAAACTAGCATCAGAGATAGGAAGATTTGTTGCTTTAAAAGAAAAAGGAAGAAAACCTTTCATTGGTATAGAGATAAAGAAAACAGAATACGGTTTTGATCTATCACAAGCCCATTATATCGATAAAATCTTGAAGAAATTTACACTCGAAGAATGTAACATTGTACAAACTCCGGGAGATCGAGACCAAGTTTTGATGAATGTCAAGACTCCAAACCAGTAGACAGGACATTGTATCAAGAGATGATCGGATCCCTGATGTATTTGGCAACCGGAACTCGTCCAGATATTTCTTTTAATGTGAGCAATTTATCCCGATTTTGCAATGATGCAAGAGAAGTACATTTAACGGGAGTTAAGAGAATATATAGATACCTGAAGGGCGCCATAGATAAAATGTTAAGATACAAGCCATCAGAAAATAGCATTCTTGTCAGCACAGATGCAAGCTGGTGTTCAACAAGTGACGCAAAGTCCTATTCCGGATACACAGTTAAACTGGGAAACAACCTGATCAGTTGGAGAAGCAAGAAACAATGTTTGGTGGCTCTGTCTACATGCGAAGCCGAACTGATTTCGATATGCGAAGGGATCTGCGAAGTAAAATGGATTAAAGGACCTTTTGAAGAACTATGTAAGGATGCGAACTTTCCTACAACGCTTAAAATAGATAGTCAATCTGCTATCAAGTGGATTAAATCTGAAAAAATAACTTCCCGGACGAAAAATATAAACCGAAAATTGTATTTTATAAAAGATGCTGTGGAAGAAGGAACAATCGACCTTGAATTTGTAAGGAGTGACGAAATGGAAGCGGACCTATTAACAAAGAGTCTTCCCAAGGTGAAACTTAAAAACTGTATAAACTCTCTCGGACTTGTTTGATAGAAGCTTCCACACAGGGAGGGATTGTCGTATTTTATTTTTGAATACTCTGTGTGAAGGCTAGATTTGGAATAGGAACTAACCTATAAGTTTTGGTTTGGCATTCCGTGTTTGTTTTGGTTTTCTTCTTGTCTTGCTAAATGCAATAAATAATTCTTTTGTTGCTTTAAAGAGAGTTGTAATTATTTAAAATACTACAATAGCCCTCGTCAGTTTATAGTGGGCTTTGATTCCAAGGGGTATTCGTGAAATCCTCAGAAATCATCAAAGAGATGATTAGCAGTTAAAATGACTAGTCCGATTTAATGACCGAAGTATTGATGGAAATTTTGTCGGTAGAGAACTGATTTATAAAATATATTTCTACGTCATATCATAATTTTGGACGCATATATTAATGAATATATTACGCTAACGAAATGTTTCCTATTTGGACGTATACTTTCTCACAGTGTTTGAAATATTCAGAGAAACAGTGGCACGATAGAGATCTAGAGGAGCCATACAGTCACACAGCTATAAGTATGCCACTAGACAACTACTAGTAATAATAATAATGTCTTTTTATACCAATTTGGGGGAGGGGCCAAGGAGAAAATGTGAGACGCAGCATTCATCCATCGTGTGTTCAAACAATTTTTCACAGAGGATATAATATTAAGGCAGAATTTTGTGAGTACAGTATAAAATAAAAGCTTGATGTGCAAATGAGAAATTCCAGTGAGAATGGCGAATTGAAGACTTTCGAATAAACAACAAGCAAGACTTGGATTTATAGCCAGTAGAAAGTAAATCCAGATAAATAAACCAAGGGATTTCTGCTATTTACAATTAACACACACACACATTCTCTATTATCCTTACTTTGATTATATTCTTAGGCAACCTCTATCTTCAACAATGATTATATCAATTTTTAAAATGTCTATCGTATTTATGTATTTCCATATAGGTCAATTATTGGAAGGTTGGATTTCAATTCTTAAAAAAAAAAAAAAAAACGTATTTACATAATATATATAAAGGAATCTACTGATCGTGCAACTAAAAGTTGCTGATAGCATAAGCCATCTGTTGGAATAAATATCACTGATTTCTAATCACTAATAATGGATTTTTAATTAATCAAGTTTTGGCCAAATTCTCTTTCTTGAATAAAAAAGAAAATACAACCACTTACGCCTTTCACACTGTTGGTCCTCATCAACCTGATGCAAGCTGTAACTCAACGACCAAAAAAGATTGTCTATGGAGACTTTCTAAAACGCGTACCTGGTTATCAGCTTTTGTTGAGTGAAGAAAGGGTATTTGGCCAATTCTGGAATAATAAAAAAAATTAACGACTAGTTGATAGTTATTCCGACAGATGACGCAAGCTAATCAGAAACTCTCAGTTGCTCGATCAGGAGACGCTTTCTCTTAATTTATGAACCTCATCCCAGTGAATATTTTTACTTTCGTACTATTTTTCATATAGTTACATATGCTATTTTTTTATTCCAAAATTTAAGCAGGTCAAACTTGTCGTTTTTAAGATGATTTTTTTTAAAGGGTAACTGTGGGTCGTCTAAAAGAAAATTTAAAAGTAAAAAGTGATGGGAAAACCTAATTTTCACATTTAAATTACTTTTAAAAATGTTGTGTTTAGAGAAAAATTGAAAAAAAAATAATTTTAATATTTACTGGGACTTCACAACAAGAGTAATCACATACCCAGTATTTATTAAAACAATAGGTTGTTGGGCGCAGCGGATCTTTAATTGTTGTTTCCTTGGATTCTATTTTTTTTAAATCAAGAAAATTGAAAGTTTCCATGAAACTTTAAAAACACAATATACTTTTTAAAATTATATTTACTTAAGTAACTTTCGAGGTAAAATATATCTTTCACAGACCTCTCTCTCTAAGACATCAGGCAAAGTTTAAAATCCTGTAACACAGATTTTTAGCTCGAAATCTAGCCAGATAAATATGATTTAAAAAAAATTTCTTAAAAAAAAAAGAATGTATAGAATCTTTTAATTATTGATCCAAACCTTTTTTTTGCAATTTCTTTTCGATTATTTTTATATCTTGTGTGTGTGTGTCTCATGAGGTCAAACTAGCAACAACTGTTTGAAAAGAGGATCAAAACTTACGTTTTAATCTCTTAATGCGAATACAATTTTTTATAAAAGCTAAAATCAATAATGCATTTTTAAAAGAAAATTTTAAATACTTTCAATATTTTTACTTTTAAAAAATTTTGAAAGTGCTATAAGAATTTTATCTTATAAATAGATTATACAAATATATAACAAATATTCCTTATTTAAAAATTCTAAGAAATAATTTTCTTTCTATATAAGTATGTAAATGTTAAATGCATTCCTCATAGAAATCCACACTATACGCTCATGGACAAAACTTGAGGAGGCACCACATGCCTATACATGTAAAAAGCAGTTCAACTTTTGCACTTATAAGTGAGCCAGAGCCCCGTTTGGTTACTTGTACTCACTGGTGGGTTGGACTTTTGTAAGAATCAGAGGCCATTGGCGCTTTTATTTTAAATCATAAAAAAAGTGCCCAACGCGGAACTCGATCCCGGATCGTAGCAATCAAAAACCAACGGTTTAGTCCACCATTCCACCGAGCCCCTAGGCCAAACATTTACTTGGAGAGATCCCGGACGAAGCCGGGTGATAATTTATGCAATTTAATCCTTTGCGGAAATTGTGGCGCATCTTTTGGTTTATTTGTTCTCTTTAAATGTTAATATAAATCTAAAAATAGTTGAACAAAACTTATATTTGTAAAATTGAGCCATCTTCGAACTGAATGGCTAATGAGTTTTAAATAAGTTACTTTTCAAACTTTATTATACTTTAGTTAAATGCTTCGGCGACTCGTTGTCTTTTTCGAAATGTTAACTTAGGTTACTTAGGTTTATTTTTGAGAATATAAAAGTAAACAAAATTTGAGAATATAAAAAAAAACCTGTGTAAAATAAGGAAAGCCAATTTAAAGCTTGCATATTATAAAATGCATTTATATATTTATAAAGGTTTCAAATTTATTTATTTTTCTCTCTCTTTGAGTGATTATATAATATTAATAGTTTACAAAAAATATATAATAATTCAAGAAACATCTAAATTTAACTTGACATTTCCTTAAAAATTTGAAAGTACATAGTGTCTTATTTTATATTTTTGCTTCTACACTTTTGCAACATTTAAAATATATTTAATAACAAATTTAGTAATAATACTCTCAATTTCTCAAACGTTAATTGGGAATTGACAGTATTATCAAAAGTTGTTTTAAAATGTCTTTAAACATCAATAATTTTAATTCGTTTTATGTGTAAGAAAATACTTGGGTAAATCTGTTAAATGCATTTTTTTATTTTTGGATATTTTGGTAGACGAAGAGTTATTCATAATTTGTACAAATCAATTTTCACGTAATCACCATGGGCATTTCGTGTTTAGGGAAATTACAAAAGATAAAAAATACTCATGCAGAACTTGTCCAAACATCTTACATGTGATAACTATAGAGATCCATCACGTTTAAGTTCATTCTTCAAAGACAAGCAATTGCTCATGCAAAACTTGTTCAAGTATCTAACATGTGATAACTATAGAGAGACCTATCATGTTTAAGTTCATTTTTCAAAGACCAGCAAATTGTTGAGGCAAAACTAATGATCTGAAACTTGAGGCTTGGATGCATATTATTCATTACTGCCTACGTCAATAAAAAACTTAAAAAACTTCTATATATAAATAAAATATGAACTAGCGCACCATATGTATTGGGAAAGATAAACTATTTTTAGTGCGAACAATTTAAATAAAAATTTCTAAACAAATTGTTCAATCATATTTCTGTGTTCAATTATCTGTTTTATATAAATTATACAGCAAAATATTTTATCAATATATTGAACATGTATTTCAAAGATTCAGATTATATAATTTTATTACTTTTGAGAGACCTAGATATAGATTTTTATCAAAAATTTAAAAATATTACATGGTTCTGTCTTTGCTCTTTTTCCTACCCTAATATCTTCAATTCTTCCTTTTTTTTCTATGTTCTGCTTGAATGACGCGTAACGGCCGAGGTAAAAGCGTGAACTTGTTATAATTCTATATTGTTACATAAATAATTAAAACCTTTTTGATACCCAAATAATAATATTTAATAATTTATTTTAATCATCATTAATTTACAACTATCTTTCATATAAATTATATTTAATTCTACTATATATATATATATGTATCCTTCCTTTTCCTTATATCTATAAAAATGAAATCCAAAATCGATTTTTGTTATCGCGTTGCGTGAAATCTACAGAAGCAATCATTATGAAATTTCGCATGTAGGTAGCTGAAGATTTCCTTTAACATATAGGCTTTCAAAAAAACTAAAAAGGTTAATGTGCTTTTCAAAAAAAAAAATGTAAAACCAAAAAGCGTTAGTTCCAGCCTTTTACCTCTTGGTGCCGCACTGGTCGTGACGATAAATGAATTTGATTGGTTAATAATTTTAAACGTTTAAACGATGAATGTTTGTTTGTTTACACGATGAATGTTTTTAACAGGTAAGATTATCCAATCGCCGTGAAACTTTAGAAAGGTATTTACTATACTACTGGGAAGGTTTCTGGTTTGAATTTGATTTGAAATAAATATTCGTTGCAATTTTATATGCAAATTTTCTACTTTCACTCTCAAGCAGCGCCTCTCGCGGTTTATGTTGAAATTATATTTATAATTGTAAAAATGCTAGAATATGTTAAATTCAATATTTAATTTGAGGATTTAGTAATATAATATTCCAATGATGTAAAAATAATTGGCATTTCAATATTATAATATAGATTTTAAAAATATATCTTATTTAAATTTAATAAATGTTTTCAAAAAAATTATGTTTCAAAATATATTTAAACGCTTATAACAATATTTATATACGTTTATAAATCTATATATAGGTGGATTGGATGTCTTCTAGAATCGTTTTAACAAATGTTCGTTAGGCAAATTTTTACTCGGGTAAAAACCGGGCGAAGCCGGGTACATTCGCTAAATACGAGTATTTACTCGTACAGTTATTTACAAATGTTCCTTTGTGGCAAGATACTATTCCTCCAACTTCAAATTACCGAGTGGACCAATTGATATTGAATTTATTCAATTTATCGAGTATTTTTCAAGGGACCGGGAAAAAATTTCAAATTATCGAGAGTATAGACAAGTATAGATTCAGTAGGGATTGGATGTTTGCTAGAATCGTTTTAACAAATGTTTGTTAGGCAAAATTTTACTCGGGTAAAAACCGGGCGTAGCCGGGTACATTCGCGAATTTTTAACGGCACTAATTGTCAACATTTGATAAACTTATAAATTGCCAACTTAGCCATCCAGTTTCACTATGACACATCTAAAAAAAATATCATATATTTCCATATTATCTATTTATTTATTTATTTATTTCATCTCAATTTGCAGGTGTTACATTCGAGCACAGCTCGTGAGTCACCTTGTCCAGATTATTTACACATGGCGAGTTGTAATGCTGGAGTGGCCCCCGGAACCTTACAGGAGGGCAGTTGTTGGGTGTTTGGCTGTCAGCTAGCCATTGGGTCCAGGTCGTCGGATTCGGTGGCTGAGGTCACCTTGATTTTGAACAATTTCTTGTATAGTTGGATTTGATGATTTTTGAAATTGCGAAAATAGTCTTGTCGCAGAGTCTTGATAAATCTCTTCTAGATTAGGCTGGTTGAGATCTTCTTTGAGAATTTTGTTTGAAAGATTGAATGGGGCTCCTATAGTGGTTCGTAAGCAAATCCTCATGAAGGCATCTATTCTTTTTTTATCCGTAGGTGTGATATATTTGCCCCAGACTGGTAGTGCGTACGTGATGATGGGTAGAATACAGGTTTTGTACAACGTGAATTTATGCTTTGTGTTAAATTACTTTTAAAATTGAGCAGGCTTGATAGAGATATTTTGGCTATCTTTGCCTTTCTTATGGTGTTTTGGACATGTAGGTTAAATTTTAATTTCGAATCCAAAGTGACACCAAGATACTTGGCATGGTCGGCCCAACTAATAGTGCTTGAGTTTACTGTCAAGTTGGTTTGTGGCTTGAATTTTTTGTTATCTCTTGGGGGAAAAAGTATTGCTTGAGTCTTAGTTGGGTTAATGTCTAGTTTCCATTCATCGCACCATTTGATTATGTCATTTAGATAATCCTGAAGCTGAGTAACCAATAGGTTGACTGATTTAGAGTTAAATAAAATTGCTGTGTCATCTGCGAAGAGCTTAAGTTTACATTTAGAGTGCAGTGGGATGTCATTAATGTAAATATTGAAAAGGTAGGGTCCGAGGATAGAGCCTTGAGGTACTCCAGTCTGGATTGGCTTTGGTTCAGTTATAAAATTTCCTTGCTTGACTGAAAAAGTCCTGCCCTATAGACAATTCTGCATAAAATTGATAATGTCACTTGGAAACTGGTGTTTTGTGAGTTTCTTTATAAGGCCATTATGCCAAACTTTATCAAATGCTTTCGCAAAATCTAGAAAGACAGCACCTACCACTTCCTTGTGGGATCTTCTTATCTGGATGTAGTCCAGAACTGCAATGAGTTGGTGAGTTGTTGAATGCCCCCTTCTAAATCCGAATTGCTGCGGGATGATGAAGTTAGAGTTGTCCAAGTACATCTGAAGTCTACGTAAAATAATTCTTTCGTAAATTTTGCCGATGGTGGGGGGAGGCTGATAGGTCTTAGATCTTCAGGGATTTAGCGGATTTTTTGGAATTGGAATTATGATAGCATGTTTCCAGACTTTGGGGTAGTAACACAAGTGCAGTGCGGCGTTGAATACTCCAGCTAGAAATACAATCCATTTGATGGGAAGATTCTTGGCCATTTGCGGAGTGATCCATATTATCTAATCTTTTTACGCTTTTTTTATATCAAAAGATATTAATAGAATGATTAAGCAATATTTTAGAGCAAATTATTGAAGGGTATCTTTAATTTTTATCTTTCAGGAATAAAATTACTTTTTTATATATATAATGCTCTCATTTTGAATATCTGGATATGTTTTACCTATTTTATAGATTATATTTACATTATATATTTATTTCTATTATTATTATATATCAAATATGATATAAATTTTCGCGTTTCACGTTTTTTTTATTTCGAACCATTTAACTTTGTAATAATATGTCATAATATATACTCTTCCTGGAATAATAAAGCAAACCTACAGTCAACCCAGAGAGAGACGGGCAGCTAAAGTAAGGTTATTTAAGACACTAGCGACATTCCAAGGGGCGACCAGAGGCCCGTGAGTTCTCGGGACTATTAAGACAGGATGTAAAGTCCGGTCACTTGAGATATCAGCGACATTCCAAGGGGCCCGTTACTTGGAACCTCAGGACTATTAGGGCAGTTGGGGATTGTGTTCGACACGGAACGGCCGGCCGCTCAGCAGTGGCTGGCCCGTCTATCTCTCTCTGGTTGTCTGGGATTCCTCTTCCAAACTTGTGGTGTCCTTATTTCTCTTCCCCCCCCCTAATATATTACCACATATATATATATATATATATTTTTGAAAACATTTATTAATTTATATATTTAAACTAGACGTATGACCCGGCTTCGCCCGAGAATTCACCCGATTGCAATTTCCTTCATACTGAAAGTACATCAATAATAAATGTTAGAAGTGCCATAGAATAGCAATACAGAAGTAACATAAACTACAGGAAAAAATGTGTGTGAGGGCAAAAATTGTATTATATTAGTGTTTAGGTATTTGATTTAATTAATATAGTTGATATAATAAACATATTTATATTTATATATAATAAATTAGTTTTAAAAATTGTAAAAAAAAAATGCATCGGCCGGGAATCGAACCCAGGCCGCCTGCGTGTCAGGCGAGCATTCTACCACAGAACCACCGATGCCTATAAAAATGGCCATATTTGGGTATTCATTCCATTCCGGATTACTCCGCGTAAAAAAAGTTCTTCAAATGAAAAAAAGAAATAGCCAAAAATACTAATCAAAATTTTCCTCAGGTTTATAAAAAGCGACATGCAAAATTTGGTACCAATTGGTTCAGTAGTTTTTGAGTTTATCGCGAAACAGACAGACATTGACTTTTATATATATAGAGATATAAATATATATTTATATTGAAATGCTAAGTTTTTTGCGGGACAGAGGTAGAGGCCATGACAAAAACTTGGATGCTTATCCTCGAGACATGGAGAGAGAGAGAGAGTGTGAGAGACAAAAGTGGCCTGTCGATCGACACCCTCTAGAACATACTGCCGCTGACCCCTGCCAAAACCTGTCCTGTTTTCAGGGGTCATCTATAAAGAGTCCCTAGGGGCCCCACAAGGGCTTTGGCATTTTCCTCCTCTCTCCCCAGCTGTCCTCAGCTGACCGCTCTTTGGAATTTTATTTTGACGTCAACGTTATTATAAGTATAGGATAATAAAATAGAACAATAATGATGACGTTTCAATAAGATATAGAATATGATAAAAGAAAAATACATAAGAATAAATGATAAAATTGAGAAAATATGCAAGATAAAATTAGAAATGCCGTAAAAGTAATTTACTTGAATATAAAAAAGAGAACCTATAGAATGAAAAATAACTAAAATAAAAGCATACATTTTATAAAATTATAAAGTTATTAAGTTGAACTAAGATTATAAGTTGACACGAAGAGAGGGTTGATGAGGGTATATGGGATGTCAGAGTATGTTCCTGCAAAGAAAAAGCTTAATGAGTTCTGCAATGCAGTACGAACATGTGTTAGTGAGGTACGGTTTTCATTAACAGAACGTTCAAGATGTTCCGTCTGCATTATTAGTTCAGACTAGCAGAGAGAGGTAGGTAGGTTGAAGAATGTGGAAAGGGAAAGGTAAACGCAAGATATGTACTGCTGCCAATGTGATTGTACCCGGCTTGTATGATGAAAAAAAAATATAAAATGATAAAATGATAAAAATGATGAAATGGGTAATAAAAAGAAAGAAAAAAAAGAATATAGCTGGGTATCCTGAGCTCACTATTGGGAACGATATAGCGAGGAAGGATGTTTCCAGTTGGGTTAATAAAACAAATTCTGACGAGCAAGAATCTCTTGAGGGGAATATATGAGATTGGGGAATAAAGAAAGGGAAGGTAGCTGAAAGGGTTTTTGTTGCCAATGATGATTTCACCCGACTTGAATGAGGGAAAAAAATGATTGGTAATGATGAGCCGGGTGATAAGAAAAATAATCTAGCTGGGTATCATGAACTCACTATTGGGAATGATATAGCGAGGAAGGGATTCTCAGTTGGATTAATCAATGAAAAAAATGTTTGGCAACCAGGAAGCCCTTGGGGCAATGCATGAGAAGGTATGGGCAGGGGAGGTTAGGAGACTTCAACGAAAAAATTAGAAAAACGAAATAGATAAAATATAAAACAAAAGATCTTAACAAATAAAAAATATTATAAGCGCTGCCAATATATTAAAAATTTTAAAAAGATGAGAAAGATGGTTGAAGTTATAATATGTGTGTAATAAGCCTTGACATAATTAAAAATATAAATTGAAGAAAAAATAGTTGTTGATGGCTTACGGTATTGCTAATGAATGGAACACAAAATAATAATGAAGAATAATATAATTGATTAATTGAAATAGCAATAGGGCAGGTAAAATAATGACTTGATGAATAATAATAATAATGTTATTGCCATAAAAATAGGGTTTCGATTTGGCAGGTAATTCAGTGCGGGGAAAAAAACGGAGATAGTGTTACATTAAGAAAGTTCTGTAGAGAAAATTATCCTACCAGATGGATGATGTCTTGGATGGGTCTTGTGAAGTTGCTTGCGATGAGGCCTGGTGATCACTTTTTGCGGTGGTTGCCATGCGACATCGTCGGTGCTGGTAAGCGGGGCGTAGTCAGGCTTTCTGGATGGATCGTGTCTGCTTGTTCGAGCCGATGGGAGAAGGTGCTCGTGGCGCAGGAAATGTCGATGTGGGCGATGATGACCTCCTCGGTGCGAGGTACGGCTAGTCCTCGAATGGCGTCTTTGAGATGGTCCACTGAATCGTCAAGGTGGAGGGAAAGTAGAAGGAGCATCCACACGATTGGGTCGTTGACCACCGGTGTCTCTGTCATCCTCTGCATGCCACTGTCCTCAGTTATCCTGTCGACTTTCTGTAATATTGTTGCAAATGTCGATGTATGGATAAGCTGGCAGTCGTGTACGTGAGGCGAATATTGATGTTCCTTCCCACACGCGGACCAACAAGAAGCAGAGGCAGGTCCTAGATGTTAGCACCAAGAGTGATCGGGGAACAGCCCACGGGACAGAGGTAGAGGGCCATGACACAAACTTGGATGCTTATCCCCGAGACATGAGAGAGGAGAGTGTGTGAGAGACAAAGCGAACTGTCGATCGACACCCTCTAGAACATACTGTCGCTGACCCCCTGCCAAAACCTGGTCCTGTTTTCAGGGGTCGTCCTATAAAGAGTCCCTGGGGGCCCCACGTGGGCTCTGGCATTTTCCTCCTCTCTCCCCAGCTGTCCCAGCTGACCGCTCTTTGGAATTTTATTTTGACGTCAACATTTTTAGTGTTACATACAAATAGGGGCTTACAGGTATTATCAATAAAGATATAGCATATATACAAAATATGGGGGTGGCAGCAAATAGAAGCGGTGTACATTTTAAAAGAAGGTAGGATCTTTTAAGCATCGGTTCTAACTACATTGGAATTTATGTGACATATACTAAAAGTGTCATTTTTTACCAGTTTAAAAATTACTATATATATGTGGTGAGGTTCTGTTTACTCTTGTAGAATCCTGTCGACTAAAAATGTGATGAGGTATCCAGTCGACTTAAACTATGGTGATTCCCTGTCAACTCTCGCTATACTGTGTTGACCGAGAGGAACAGTCAGGATGGAGAGTTTTCCAGTACCTCTCTGCACCTTGGAAGACCTTTAACAGTTTTCACAGAGTACAGGCAGTCGTGGTCGAGGCAGAGTGGAAATCTTGGGAATGTCCATACACAAAAAACGAAGACACAGTTGCACTAAGAACGTTCCGTGAACAGATAAAAGTTGAGGTAGGAGCGAAAGATGGGGAGATAGAAGAGTTCTTACTGGTCTACATGGTGGATGAGGTGGACCTTGGTGACAACCGACGAGGGCTCACGCAGATGGTGAAGTAACTATTAAGTGACTGTATTTATAGGTTAAGACGGAGGCTTTATATACCTTTTCCAAGAAGGAAGTATTGCATTTCAGCAGCTGCAAAAGAGCGTGGATCGTCTGGCGAAACTGTACACTGGCGCCGTCCTGACAGCTTCCAATCTATCTTTAGATGTTGTTTTGTGACTTCCATCTATCTCGAATTTAGACGTTTTTGACTTATATCTCTTTAGCTCAACTCTTAATATATTACAGAGTTTTATTTATTCATCCTCAGTTTGTACAAAGTACATTACATATGATGATGTAATGACACATGTCAATCATGCGTATAATCATTTACAGATGTGTTTCTATTATACAACATGAAAATCTTGTTATAAGTTATATACAATATGGGGTTGTTGGTTTAAATTACCATATATATATATTATACTAGCGGACGTACCCGGCTTCGCCTGGGTTTTACCCGAGTAAAGGTTTGTCTTACGAATATCTCGATAAAGTGAACATTTTTTCCCGGTCCCTTGAAAAATACTCGATAAGTTGAATAAAATCAATATTAATTGGTTCCCTCGGTAATTGGAAGTTAAAGAAATAGTATCTTGCCTTGGAATTGTATCATTATTCTTGTTTCAAATAAATTGCCGTGGCATCCTGAATTTTGTCTTTCATAATTTTCTACATTACAAAATCATCGTATCATCATGATAATATTTAAGCAGATTGTTGAATTATAACAGATAAATTAGAAATTTATCTTGATTACTTTTAGGCGAAAAGTTATTTCAAAAATTTTATTTGCTAGACACCTTCCCAGTACTATACTAAATAACTTCCCAAAGTTTCACGGCGTTCCAATGAGTGGTTTGGTCAGGCATAAAGGACAGACAGACACACATACATTCATTTTATATATATAGAAAATCTGAAAACTCAAATATTTCTTTATTTTAAAAATATATATTTTTTTTATTCATTGATAACTTTACTTTTGTTATCATCGTTTTTAGAAAGACTTTCAGTTTTGTTGTAGAGTTTTGTTGTAAATATGCGTAGTCAACATATCTATCCTTTTAATCACTAATATAGGATTAACTTTATAAATTCTATATAATGTGAAACTAACTAACGTGTAATATTTCCTCAAGTAATTGAAAATAAAAGCTACTTGACGGTAAATAATTATCTTTTTTTTTATCACGACTGCACTTCAACCCTTTATCTTATCGATCCTTTGTCTTATCAACCCCTTATCTAACAACAAACAAAATATTCATAACAATAAGTCGGCAGGATTACCTGAATTTTCAACCCAATTGCTCTATAAATTATTATTCAAATTGTATAAAACTATTTTTACAAAATGTCGCGCAAACAAAGGAATGTAGAACATGCCATGACGCCTAATCCAAGTACTATAGAAATACCGAAATTTAATGGTCAAAATTTAGACATAATATCTTGGCTCAAATTCTTCAACAAAAATGTTTACAGAAACATCTTGATGAAGATTTTAAACTAAATAATATATCAAATTATCTCGAGGGAGAAGCATTCAGTTATTACATAGAAGAATTACAAGATATAGATAATTGGGGGATTTATAACAAAAATTAACATCATATTTCACACACACAATTAAAGATTCAAATTTATTCAGTAGGTTTCTAAATTTAAAATACAATGATAAAAAGATCTTGAACAATATTTAGGGAAAAATCTGCCTTAGCCAATAAACCTAATCTTGAAAAAAACTTTTACTAGAGGCACTTACAGATGGAATGCCAAACCACTTCAAAAAAATATCTGATGGCTGCAAGGATACAAGAGACCTCAGATTCGTTTAAAATCACAACCCAGTTAAAATGCACTACAAATCAAGAAGAACCCCAACAACCCTCTACCAGTACAAGAAATAGGCAATTTACTCCAGTACAATTTCACCCCAACTACTCCCAAACTAATAAATTCCAACCATTCCAAGGACAGCAGCGGCAACTCACCACCAGCAAGAACCCCACAAATCAATGATCCAGCCTCCATACCCCTGCAAGATATGTGCATCTCACCAGCTACCCAACCAGATCCATTTCCATAGAGACTGCCCACTTAATAACAATACTCATCCAAAGCACATCAACCCAGGTAGAACATTATAACTATTCTCTGTACTTATAAACCATATATCTTTACCTTGTGTACTTGACACTGCATCAACTATCTCTATTATTCCCTTAAAATATATAAACTCTATTTATTATAAAATATTTGACAATTCCCCAAAAGAAAGAATAGGTCAGGTAGAAGGAATAAGTTACCCATTATACAAAATATTGGTTAAGCTTACCTTAGGAAAACTTACAAGGTATTAATAAATTTTTGTTTGTGATAGTCCAATATAATATATTATTTTAGGTTTACCACATTTTATATATTTAAGTTACTGTTGGAAAAGAAGCCGTCCGAAGCAGCCAATGGGAGGCCGGCGGAAGCGGCTACGGGCATGCAGCGGCAAAAATGAAAAAACAATAACAGAAGAACCTGTAAACAACTTTCGAACGCTAGAATTTGCCCTGATCTCCGATTCTTTTAGTGTAAATATTTAAATATATAATTAATTAAATAATACTTTACTTATTTTCTTAATTGTAATAAATATAATTTTCCCTCCTGTTTTCGTCTAATATTTTAATAGTGTTATAAGCAGCGACACCTTAATTTTGAACCTTCAACCCCGCCGACCAAGAATAGAGGTGAGTGACTACCTCTATAGAATTTAGATCGTCGTCACAACACAGAGTGGCGGTGAAATCGCAATATTTTTGGCATCCCAGCCGGGACTGTTGAAGGTAAATACTGAAAAAAAAAAATAAATAAATAAAAAATAATAATAATTTTAAGCTGACCATTTTGGAACTCGCTAGCTAACCCTACTTGCCGCTTTGTTTACACGATGGGAAGAATTAATTCTACGTTTAAGGAAGAAGCGTGCTATTAACAGATCATATTTAACGAAAACATGCAATAAGATTGAAAGTGGACTTGACACGCTAATTCGAATTGATCTTGAAGAATTATTAGAACAATTGAATGAATCATTTAACGAACTTAAATTAGTGGATCACGAAATAGAAACGCTTCTTGAAACTGACGATTTAGAGAAGGAATTACAGGAATATCGAGAGAAATATATTACATGGAGATTTAGGGAAAATAAAAGATTCGCCAATCAGATTTTCATGGCGAAAATATACCGAATTCGAACTCACGAATAGATGAAAATGAAATGAGACATTATGTACCTTCCTGCACGACTGTGAAACTTCCGAAATTGATGATATCGAAATTTTATGGAAATTTAGTGAATGGCTGACGTTCTGGAATTCTTATGATGCAGCTATTCACCAGAACAACTCACTGAACCCGATCGATAAATTTAACTATCTGAAGTCACATCTCGGTGGAACTGCACTAAACACAGTCGAAGGTTTGGCTTTATCTGCGGACAATTATGAGAAAGCTATAAAATTGCTTAAAGACAGATTTGGGCGAGAAGACATTTTGATAAGCCGACATATGAACAATTTATTGTCAATGAGACCACTCAAAACGTCAAGCGATGTAAGAACCTTCCGCAAACTTTTTGACAACCTTTCTGTTCAAATAAGAAGTCTCGAGTCACTAAACGTGTCCATTGATGTTTACGGACAACTGTTGTGCCCGATAATAATAAAGCTTCTCCTGCAGACCTTAATTTGGAATTGAACAAAGAACTCCCGACAGGTTACGTAATTAATGACGATCACCTTTCTAGAAAGACAATTAACTGCACGGGAGAGGAGTTTTAGAAACGAAATCGTACCGGGAATGAATCAACTTCTAAACCTAATTTAGTAAACAAACATCCAAAGACAAGATTCTACAATGAAAAACCAATTGCGACAGCTTCAGAACTTTTGAATTTAGTTCACAAATCGAATGAATGTGTATTTTGTGGTAAAGACAACCATGGAAGCCCTAAGTGTGACGTTGCAGCTAATATGAGTTTAAACGAAAAGAGATCACTCATGAGGAAAAAGGCGTTTGTTATAAATGTCTTCGGCCTTCTCATTTAAAGTAAATTTTGCAGAAATGTAATCCGTTGTTCGATCTGCAACATGTCTTCCCACCTGGATGTCATGTGCACAAAACTGATTTTAGATCGAGGTGGATCTTCTAAGCCTCCAACGGTGCAAGATGAAACCTCTCGCCAACTTATCAACCTCCCCAGACGTCTTGTTACCTACTTTGAGAGTGACCCTCAAAGGGAACAGAACGGAGAAGACGGTACGGGCTATAATAGACACCGGATCCCAAAGATCATATATTTTACATAGCACAGCAATGGAAATGGAATACGAACAATCTAGGAGAGAGTTCTTTCGGCATTCCTTGTTTGGAGGATCGAGTACCAACGTAGTTGAACATGAGGTCTATACCATTCATTTATCTGACATCAATAATTCCTATCGCTGTGAGTTTGAAGCACTAGGTCAACCCCTTATCTGTGGAAGTATACCTCCGGTGTGTCCAATATCATTTTAGAAGGGAGTGAAGAACTCGACGTGTCAGATTTGATGAGAGACCGTATAGAAGTCCTTATAGGGGCGGACATCGCCGGCAGATTGCTAACTGATGATCAGAGAAGAATCTCATCTGGACTGGTGGCAATCCGTACCAAACTAGGATGGACTGTGATGGGAAAGATTCCTCCAACAGAGGTGAGAGATGACACCAGCTCCCTTTGCGTGACCACACTTCTATCTTTGGATCTAGAAAACTTGTGGAAATTAGATGCAATTGGAGTCTCTGACGCGGAGGTTGAGAAGAAGACTCAGTCATTACAAGCTGAAATGGAGGAACATTTCGCCCACACCACGACGCGAGATATCGAGGGGCGCTATGAGGTAGCTCTACCCTGGGTGCAAGACAAAGAAAGGATTCCTTCGAATAGAGACCTAGCCGAAAACCAACTAAGTTCTGTAAGAAGAAAACTTGAAGAGGTTGGAGACATGAATGAGTATGGACAGATCTTTGAAGAATGGATGAAACAGGGGATAATCGAGTATGCCAGAGAGGATAAACTAGATGGTGTACACTACCTGCCACATCGACCAGTGTATAAAAGGAACAGTCAAACTTCTAGAATACGGCCAGTATTCAATGCGCCGGCCCGGAAGAGAGGTAAACTTTCCCTGAATGACTGTCTGGATAAGGGACCCAATTTGCTAGAAATTATACCAAGACTTTTAAATAAATTCCGGAAATATGAAGTAGGTGTCTCTTCCGATATTGAGAAAGCATTTTTACAAATTGGAATAAAGGAAGAAGACCGAGATGCTGCAGTTTTCGAAATAGCAGGAGTTGAACTAACTGGGCATCTTATCTTAAATAATAATAAAAAAGCATGGATTGTCATCTTCACATGTGCAGTGTATAGAGGAGTTCATCTGGAACTTGTGACATCTTTTTCTATGAAAGCCTTCCACCAAGCTTTCAGCCGATTTATTTCTCGAAGAGGCCGACCATTGATTGTGTATTCAGATAATGGGACTAATTTCAAAGGTATGGCTAATGCTATAAAGAAGATTGATTTTTCGAGATTAAAGTGTGATCCCACATTGAAAAACATCACCTGGAAATTCATACCGCCTGGTGCTCCTTGGTGGGGTGGATGGTGGGAGCGTTTGATTGGAATGATGAAACAATTGCTCTTTAGGATTCTCGGTCAAACCTCCTTGGGATATGAAGAACTTCCACGGTAATGTGTGACGTCGAAAGCTTGATGAACACACGCCCACTGACCTACCTAACTGAAGAAAGTGAGGATCTCGCTCCATTGACACCTTCGTTGTTCTTACATGAGGTCAGAGAGGTTGGCGTTCCAGACCTGGACTTGATTGATAACCAGACCCTCTCCCGCAAATATCAATATATCAAACGCGTACGAGAAGATCTTAGAGAACGATTTCGTATAGAATAGTTTGGATTCCTGAGACAAGAAACGAGACGCCTGAAGACTACCATACCATTCAAGGTGGGAGACATGGTGCTCATTGGACAAGAGAGTTTAAAGAGACTACACTGGCCGTTAACCAGAATAATCCAACTCTATCCAGGAAAAGATGGACTTGTGAGGGTTGCGAAAGTGAAACCTTCATCAGGTGATAAAATACGACCTATTCAAACACTCTACAATTTAGAGATAACGCCCGAGATAAGATGTCGAGACCCTCTAACGGAGCGATCTCCCACACAAGAAGTTCGATTGACAAATGAAGAGGACCCTTTGACTTCACAACAAGAGCAACATCACATTGAAACCCCGAATGTTGTGTCAAGTTACGGACGGCCCATCAAGAGACCCAACCGATTGGATCTACTGAACTTTTCCTTTCCATGTTTGAGTCGTCGAGACGCCAACTCAAAGGTGGGAGAAATGTTGGAAAAGAAGCCGTCCGAAGCAGCCAATGGGAGGCCGGCGGAAGCGGCTACGGGGATGCAGCGGCAAAAATGAAAAAACAATAACAGAAGAACCTGTAAACAACATTCGAACGCTAGAATTTGCCCTGATCTCCGATTATTTTAGTGTAAATATTTAAATATATAATTAATTAAATAATACTTTACTTATTTTCTTAAATTGTAATAATATAATTTTCCCTCCTGTTTTCGTCTAATATTTTAATAGTGTTATAAGCAGCGACACCTTAATTTTGAACCTTCAACCCCGCCGACCAAGAATAGAGGTGAGTGACTACCTCTATAGAATTTAGATCGTCGTCACAACACAGAGTGGCGGTGAAATCGCAATAGTTACAAATAGATTTTTCAAAAAACCTTCTTTTCCAAAATTATATATTATTGTATTATTTTAATCCAAAAACTGATAATCAGAAGTTATATGCCACTACCCTATGTATTCCAGACCCATACTATGTTAAAAATTCATCTCTTTTAAATATTAATTAAATATTAACCCATTGTGTAATTTCAATTATTTCGATATACCAACTACAAATGTTAAACTTATTAGTTCTACTTCAAATCCCATAATTGATTCTAACTCGTATCACAGTATGCGACAACCGGGCTCTATAACAAATTATAATTCATATTTAGACTTTAGTAAAGTAGATATTAATCCAAATTTCTCTAATCAAACAATTTCAGATATATTGCCTAAATATAAGAATGTTTTCTCTAAACACAATTTTGATAGAGGATACATAAAGACTAACCCAATTTGCATATTTCTTTTAGATAAAATTGTCGCGCGAAATTTGTTTAGAGTGAAATCAAAGTAATTGTTTAATTATCAAATATATGTAAATATTTTAATAGTTCGATGTTATGTAAATTTTGTAACTGTATATATTTCCTTCCTTTTCTTTAGATAGAGAGTGAGAAAGATATCACTCAATTTGCGAGTCTTAATTTAATAATAAAACCTGCTGAAATAGCTCTGTGTACCTCTATTCGTTTAAAGGCGACAATATTCCCATAGCACAAAAGCCATATAGGACATCTTTTTACAATAATGCTGAAATAAAAAAACAAATAACTGAATAATTAAAATATGATATTATTAGGCCCTCATCTAATCCCTACAGTTCTCCTGCATTATTAGTGAATAAAAAATTTGATGCCCCAAACCACCCACAAGACTCTGTATATATTATAGAAAACTTAATCAAAAAACAGTTCCAGAACATACCCCAATTCCACTTATAGAACAAATTATAGATAGGTTATCACAATCAAAAATATATACTATTCTAGATGTTAAAAATGCATTCTGGCATATACCCATAGATGAAAAAGATAGACATAAAACTTCATTTGTAACACAATTAGGATGTTATGAATGGAACAGACTTCCATATGGTTTAAAAAATGCACCCTTCACAATTTGAAAGAATTATGAAACCAATATTCACTAAACACACATAACATACACTATGCCTTAAATTATTTTGATGATATTATTATACACTCCAAAACTTATGAAGAACACATTAAACATTTATATGACATATTAGGTATATTCGAACAAGAGGATATAAAGCTCAATCTCAATAAATGCAATTTTTTACAAAAAGAAATACAATTCTTAGGGTATACTATTAACTCAGGAAAATATACACCAAATAACACAAATATTGAAGCAATTTTAAAATTAAATAGACCATATAATATTGAAACTTTACAGATATTTTTAGGCACCATAAAAATATATAATAAATTTATTCCCTATTATGCGCAAATTAGGTCACCTTTGAATGAACTTTTGTTAAAAAATGCTCCTTGGTTATGGAGTGCGAAACATGAACAAGCCTTCCAAACACTTAAAATTCACTCATATCACAACTTGTACTATATATTTATGACCCATCAAAACCATGTCATTTATTCACAGACGCGTCAAGTCTAAGAGTAGCAGGAGTTCTTAAACAACCGGATGAACAAGGCATTTTACACCCCATAGGTTACTTTTCAAGAAAACTTCACCCTTATGAACAGAATTATACTGCCTCAGAAATTGAAACACTAGATATCATTAATTCAGTACAAAGGTTTCACACATATCTACACAACATACATTTTACATTGCACACAAATCACTTACCTTTAAAATGGATCAAAAATGTAAAAAACCCACAAGGTAGATTATTTAGATGGTCCTTAATTTTATCTCAATATAGCTCTGACATTAAACATATTAAAGGATTAAATAATATAGAAGCAGACATGCTGTCAAGAGCACCCGTCTCATTTTACCTAACATATAATGAGTTAAAAGAACACCAATCAACTGAACAAATTAGTAGTGCTAAAATTGAAATCCAAAATGGCCTTTATACGAGGGACATCCAATAAATAAGTTTCTCTATTTTTTTTTCTGCGAACGAAACGTTGTAAAAATTAGTTAGTAATGTAAGAAATGGTCACTAGGATGCGTTGGAAGCGCGTGACCTTCAAATCACGCTACTCGTACGCGCAAGTCCGTAGCTCTTCAGTTTCCATGGAGCTACCACTAGTGAACGTGTCCACTTGCGAACGCCGTTCTGTAATTCGTTTTTTCACGGCGAAAAATAAAACTGCGGTCAATATTCATCGCAATTTAGTGTCAGTGTATGGTGAAGGATGTATGAGCATCCAAATGGTTTGCCGATGGCGTTCATGTTTCTTGGAAGGACGGAAAAACGTGCATGATGACGAGCGAAGCGGCAGGCCCTTTTACTGCTACGGACAATGCAGCCGTTGCTACTGTTTGGAATGTGGTGGAAGCAGATCGCCCGCGTCACCATTGACGAAATAATGATTCGACTGCCTCCTGGAATCGAAATTGGACGCTCTTCGATTGGAACAATCATGTCAGATGTTTTGAATATTCGCAAAGTCAGCGCAAGATGCAGAAATGGGTCCCGAGTTTGCTCTCGGAAAATCATAAGCAACAACGGATGGATGCAGCCCGAGCTTTCCTGGAAATGCGTCGAAAGATGGAGATCAACTGTTTTCCCGTATTGTCACTGGAGATGAAATCTGGGTGCATCATTCAACTTCAGAAACAAAACGACAAAGCATGGTGTGAAAGAAGCCTGAGGAAAGTGCTAAAAAAAGGCGAAGGTCACAATCTCCGCAGGCAAAGTTATGGCTATCGTCTTTTGGGACTGTAAGGGTGTTTTATTGGTTGACTACCTGCCCCTAAACACTACGGTTAACGCTGCGAGGTACTGCGAAGTCCTTACTAAACTCAGAGATGCAATAAAACGGAAACATCCTGGACTTTTGTCTCGGAAAGTGTTACTCGTCCATGACAATGCTCGCCCTCACGCAGCTCGAACGACCCAAACGTTGCTGGAAACTTCAAATGGGAAATTTTCACACATCCACCTTATTCTCCGGATTTTGCCCCAAGCGACTTCCATCTTTTTCTAGCACTCAAGTTGCACCTTGGAGGCAAGCACTTTGCGAATGATGACGAAGTGCAGGCGGAGGCGAACCACTGGCTACGAAGACAGGACACGGCTTGGCACAACAGTGGTATCAAAAAATTGCTACAACGGTACCAAAAATGTTTGGACAGAAATGGTGATTATGTAGAGAAGTAGCCTATAAGTTGTATAATGAAAATAAAATAACTGCATAATTGTAAATAATGTTGTTTATTCGTTAAAAAAGGGAAACCTATTTATTGGATGGCCCTCGTATAATAAATAAAGAGGGTTTTAAAAGAGCTTATGTACCACAGACACTAAGACTACAAATTATTAAGCAAAGTACATACAAAGCATGGACATATTGGAACAACTCAAATGATTAAAAATATTTCTCCACACTATTATTGGCCACATATGACTAGGGATATTGCTAATTACACCAAACATTGCGAAACTTGCCAGTTTAACAAGTCTAGGGATAACAGAATTGTTTATGGACCACTACAACAGATGCCAATAGCTACACACCCCAATCACATTTTTTCTCTAGATACATTGGGCGGGTTACATAATTATGGGACAACAAGACACAGTATCCATATGATAGTAGATCACCATTCCTTTGGGCATTTCCAACTAAATATGTATCAACTGATTCATATATAACTTGTTTGAGAAATTTATTCCAAATTAATAAACCTGAAATATTAATAACTGACAGGAATGTAGCTCTTCTTAGCGATAAATTTAAACACTTTTTAGATAGAAATAATGTTAAGCATCTACTCACCAGTGCTCATCACCCAGAAACAAATGCAAAAGTAGAAAGACTAAATTCCACTATCATTAATAGGTTAAGATGTGAATATAATGCTAATTTAAAGATTCCTTGGACAAATTATATTCCTAAAATTACTGAAAGCTATAATGAAACAGTACATACCACAACAGGCTTTACACCTAAATTCGTATACTATGGAATACAACCACAGTATATAGAACATGACAAAGAAACACATACACCAATAGAAAAGGCAAGAAAAGTAGCCATTGAAAGAACCATAAAACCTCATGAACACAGCAAATAACTTTATGATATTAAACACCCAGAACCCATTTTTAAAGAAGGAGATCAGGTATTAGTTAAAACTTTATTTATCCAAACACTGGTAAATTAACTCAAAGATATATAGGCCCATTTACAATTTTAAAACAACTTTCTCCAGTCACATACGAAATTAAAAAGCCCAATTTACCCCAAAGAAAACAAACAGAAATTATACACTCTAATAAGCTTAAATTATTTTACCCAGAAGCAGATTTTCTACTTCACTATTGCACTAACATAGAAAATGACTTAATAGCAAATCAAATTTCTAACACAAAGTTGATAGATATTGATGATACACCATGTTTTTTACAGGAAGGCCATATTTTGGACATGGATAATGAAGAAAAAATATCAGCACCAATTCTTAAGCCTTCACAAATAACTTAATGTCACTCCATACATCTATTAGCATTTCATTACTCAACTATTATTAATAAATACTTTTATATATTATATCACATACATTTAAATGTTAATATATCAGAAACAATTTCTTTTTGAGCTACATTTTGTAAAAATAACATTTTCTACTGCTTTTTGATATTTTGAAGTGTAACTAGCATAATGTCATAATTACTCAAATTTCAAACACCTTTTTTTGCTTCATATCCATATTTCATATGACTTGCCCATTAATATTTCTTATATAAACTTTTATTATAATTTCATAATTTTATAAATTATTTGTAAACAAACTTTCTTTTGTTTATTTTGAAAAAATGTGGATATTGATTTTTATTGTTTCATTTTTAATTATTTCTATAGATTTATTGATTTCGTTTAATTAATTATTTTTAATTACCAATTTTATTTTAAAATTTCAATTTTTTTAAATCTTTTCCACAGGGGGAAATATTATATAATCTAAAAACTCAAATATTTCTATATTTTAAAATATATATATTTTATTTTATTCATTGATAATTTTACTTTTGTTATCATCGTTTTAGAAAGACTTTCAGTTTTGTTGTAAATATGCGTAGTTAACATATCTATCCTTTTAAATCACTAATATAGGATTAACTTTATAAATTATATATAATGTGAAACTAACTAATGTGTAATATTTCCTCAAGTAATTGAAAATAAAAGCTACTTGACGGTAAAATAATTATCTTTTTTTTATCTTATCGATCCTTTGTCTTATCAACCCCTTATCTAACAACAAACAAAATATTCATAACATATATATGTCGTGGTCAAATGAAAAGACGCAACCGTTATGCCAAGCGCACACTGCGATGTCTGCCACCTTTATTTTTGTACAGTTTTTATAGATGGATGAATTTGCATATTTACATTTTAACACAAGCTTAACATATTTACATACTTCTTTTGACGAAAATAAATTATATCTCTTGGGCATTAATTATACAAATTATAACAGATGGAACCTGTGTGGGATAAATAAATTTAAAATGAATTTAAAATTATTTAGTTGAGATTGGGAGGCAATTTTATAATTGAATTCTGATACTATGTACAAAATTGGAAATTTTTGTGATATTATACTAAAATATATACAAGTAGGGATTAACACAACATTAAGTCTGATATATAATACAAAGATAATAAAGTTTTTAATGTAGCAGGATACGAACCTGTGTGATGTGGCTACGACTGTGTATCTGTTTGTGGGAGTGTTCTGTGCGTGAGAGGATCTCCTGCGCTGGAGTGTTGGTGGATTGATGATGGGCTGAGCATCCTTCTGTACCGTACTTTCCATAGGGAACGTAAAAAAGGGGTGTTTAAAAGGTGCTCAGGGATTATAAGGAATGAATGTTGGAATATGGTAGGGTGCGTTTGAGGAATGAATACTTGGTCCTGGCGAACAATTTGGTAGGATGATCCAAATTGGGTCACTGGAGTCCTCAGAAGGTTTCTCGTTTGGGATGGAGAGAAAATGGGACGAGTGTCATGCCAATGAAGTGTGTAGCGCAAGGATAATATCTCTTGATGTTGGTGTGTGAACATAATGGTTTATTGCAAATGGTCAGAGGGCAACGTACTGAATTCTGTGACGTACATCCTGAACGGATCGTTTCAAGACGGGTCTGTGACTATCAGTAATCCTGCTGACACCTTAAAAGGAAATGAATTTGGAAAAACTATCAGTTCGAAGTGGTCAATGGGCATCACAGGTGGTGTTATTCTAATTCAAAATAGGAATTGTATATAGGAATTTCCTGAAGACAGGATCTTATGGGGGATCATCAATCTTAATGTCGTGGTCACTGTAACATAAAAAGATTATTATGTTATTTTTATTGACTTTTGACCATGTTTATTGATGTTGTGATATATAGAAATATAGCGTAGAACAAGGGCAGCCATGCTTGTAGTAAATAAAATTTATTACAATTAAAGGGTGGTAATTAATTAATAAAATATAATTGATAGAAAACCACAACTGCTACGTAACATGGTGGCAGCGGAAAACGAAGAAAAGGCTTAAAAATTTCGAAGCAAACGAAGTAAAAGAAAAGTTTATACCTCTAAAGTAAGTAATTTTTTTATTTTTTTCAATTTGAAAAAATAGATTATACAAAATTTGGAACAATGGATCATTTTAAACCTCCATCTCAATTTGAATTAACTACAAATAATGCAGAAGCATGGGAAACATGGAAGTTTAAATTTTTATTATATTCGGACGCCATACAACTATAAACTAAGCCAGTTAAACAGCAACGCGCCATTCTTTTACATAACATAGGTGATGACGCTTTAAATATATATAAAACCTTTGGCTTGCAAGAAACATTAACTAACCCTACAATTACTGAAATCCTGGAGAAATTTGATAACCATTTTAAACCATTAAAAAATGTGATTTATAGAAGATATAACTTTTTTCGGAAGTTCAAGAAAAAAATCAATCTTTTGATGACTTTGTCACAAAAGTAAAAAATAAAGCTGTAGATTGTGATTTTGGCGATCTTACAGAATCATTAATTAGAGATAGAATAGTTCTGGGAGTACTGGACAAAAATTTAACGGAAAGGTATCTTTAAGATCCTGATTTAACTTTATCAAAAGCAATAGCCCTAGGACGAGCTGTAGAATCATCCAGGACACAATTAAAGGAAATAAAGGAAGAGGTAACTGTGGATAAGCTATCTAGTCATAAAGAAACATCTAGTAATAAAAATACAGAGCATAAATTTGTAAAGAAAAATCATAAATTGTTCAAGGCTTGTGGAAAATGTGCCTCAAAACATGAGTATGGTAATTGCCCAGCATACCGTAAACAATGCCATAAATGCAAAAAACCTAATCATTATGCAAAATGCTGTAAAAATAAAATAGTACATGACATTGCTGAAAATGATATATATATATGCATGTACTCTCGGTTGATAATATATTAAAAGATGGCTGGTTTGAAACCATCTATATACAAGGGCACCCTATAAACTTTAAAATTGATACCGGTGCGGGTGTTAATATATTACCATTAGCATCACTAAAATTTCTGCAAGGAAAATATGTGATCACACCAACCAATGAAAATATATTTACCTACACTAAAGAAAGAATACCAATAGTGGGTGAGGTAGAACTTGAATGCCAATTCCAAAGTAAAAAGAGTAACTCGAAATTTGTTGTGGTTAAATGTCAGACTGTACCAATTTTGGGATTAAAAGATTGTTCTAGATTTGGATTAATCGGAAAAGTTAATTCCCTCCATCAATGCATAAATAATATCTCGTCTGAGGTTATTTTGAATAAATACAAAGATGTTTTTGAAGGAGTTGGACTTCTTAAAAATAAACAATCTATCCTTATTAAGGAGGATGCCATTCCCCAGGTATATACAGCAAGAATACTCCCCTTGGCCATGAGAGAGCCAGTTAGAGAGGAACTTGAAAAAATGAGTAAATTAGGTGTCATAAAGAAATAAATGAACCTACCGAATGGAGTCATCTTAAGGTAGTAGTTAAAAAACCTAATGGAGATGTACGGATATGCATTGATCCAAGAAAACTCAATTATTTGATCAAAGAGAGAGATACATGATGCCTTCCCCAGAGGAAGTTCTAGCTTTGATTCAAAAGGCAAACATATATACCGTCCCTTGATGCAAAATATGCATTTTTGGCAGATACCCTTAACTGATGAAGCATCACTATTAACCACAATGTCTACGCCATATGGGAGATATTGTTACACAAGGATGCCGTAGGGATTGAGTTCCGCTCCTGAAATTTATCAAAGAATAATACATCAATTATATTTGGGTGTGCCAAATGTTGTTACCTATATGGACGATGTACTCATATATAGTGAGAGTGAGACTGAGCATCTAAAAAATACTAGGACATCCATAAGAAAACTATGAATCCCCTCGTCAAGCCATTTTGGGATATAAAAGAAGAACTATTCGAGTGGGAAGGTCTATTGTGCAGAGGCGTCAAATTAGTAATCCCCAAAAAGAGGAGAAATCACATATTGAGCCTACTTCACAAGGCTCATAGAGGTATTAACTCGACATTATCCTTGGCAAGAAGTACATTCTATTGGCCAGGAATGTGTCAAGAAGTGGAAGAATTTGTAAAAAAAAATGTCGAATATGTCAAAAATATTCCCGGAATAACACTAAAGAACCTCTTATACCTCATGAAACCGACAATTATCCATTTAAAAAAAAAATCGGAGTTGATTTATTTGAAATAGAGGGAAGGAAATACTTAGTAATTTTAGATTATTACACCAAGTACCCGGAAGTGTTTGAACTCAGGTCAACAAAAGCAGAAATGGTTATAGAGAAGCTCAAAGAAGTTTTCGCCAGATGTGGAGTCCCCGAGATCTATCCTACAATATGGACTAAATCGATCATACATCCAATCTTTAAAAGCGGTGACAAAGACAACCCTTCAAATTACCGTGGTATAGCACTGATAAGTAATTTTTCGAAACTTTTTACAACAATACTGTAGGCGCCATCCCGACCAGAGAGCCACAGATAAACAGATTATAAACGCACAGAATATAGAATCCGAGCTCCCCAGTAGAAGGAATACCCGGAAGACGACGGTACTCTCTGTTATATGTGTTGTTCACTATTATGATTTTGTTTTAATAAAGGCTACTTAATTATTTAATTGAATCCTCTCTTTCTTTTTCCCAGTAAGAAACGCCTACGGAAGCCAACAGAAATTCAGAAGTGGGATGGTCCTGAAGAAAATTGAAGATTCACTGGAATAATTTGGAAACGAGAAGGACGTGGCGCGGTGACCGATCAACGTAAGAGGAGTTGCATGGTATGTACGAAATTTAATTACCTATTCCTAAAAGTATTATTACAAGTCACCTCGACAAAAGTATTATCGCAAAGTATCGCGGTAAAAGTATTATTACAAGTCACCTCGACAAAAGTATTATCGCAAAGTATCGCGATAAAAGTATTATTGCAAGTCATCTCGACAAAAGTACAGGGTGATCCAAAAGACCCGCACAACTTTAAAAATTAATAACTCCGCGAATATTTGCGCTAGAGCAATGCGGTAAACACCATTGTGTTCAGAATGCAATGGGGTTTTTTTATGGCAAATATTGAAAATTTCGAAATTGATTTTAATTACAATTTCATTCCCTAGATGGCGCTGTACCAGAATCAGAAATTCAGCGGCCAAATTGTTCGATTAATTGAAAAATATAACTGATCGACACGTATTTTTCCTTTTTGTATACCAGGAAAGAATCCTAATAATATCAAATCGTTAATTAATAAAGCACCATTTCGCCAAAAGTTAGAAGAAATGGTTAACGATTTTTAAATACAATCTGAGATATGTAAAATAGGTATATGCAAATTAAAACATGTAGCAAAAAAATATTTATATTTTTGATAGAGTTTTGTCAAATATATTGAATGTTTGAAAAACATAGCTGAATTCAATACACGACTTTTTGAAATGTTAATATAGTACCAAAAATTATGATGGTACTACTAATAGGATTTCTTGCTATAAGGAATGTGTAATTTCTTGAATAATTGGCGACACTCGACTATTTAACTGGAAATTTGTCATGATCCAACAAATGAAATATAGATGGGAGTGACAAAATACATTTGTCGTACTTTATTCCAAATATCCTATGGGCTTGTCAAATGTTATCATTGTTTATTATACTGTACACGATTTTTAAAAATGTATCCCCTCAAAAAAAATAAATATAATTTTTAAATCAACCTTTTGCGTTGAAAAACGTGGTAGTAAAATCATTTTGTATTATTTTTTTTTGCCCAAAATTTCTAAAGGTGGGGGGGTTCAGAGAATATTCCTTATGCTATTTCTTTTAATGAGCGAAAAGTGATAAATTAAACATAAGGGGTAAAATTGTGTGTAGAGTGTTATTCGAGAAGTTATAACACTTTGGTCTGCACGACATAGTATAAGATGTGAGCAAATGACAAACAAACAAAAATTACTTTTCACAAATAAAAAAGAGACAAGATATGAGGACAGAATTTATTTACCCATAACCCAACACAAAGAGCTGCAAAACATTGGTAGATAATATAATACATGGACGCTTTTATAACACATGAGGTAACTTGTCTCTTGGAGGCCTTGTCTCTTGTATTAGATCACAATCCTTGCTCAATGTTGCGCCCTTCATTCTCAAACACCGCCTGCAGACGATAGATGACAGATTGGACAGCATTAAATAACATATCTGTTGAAATTGATGAAACGTGCCGTCTGATAGAAGCCTTCAACATGGCCAATGTGGTATGCCGGCATCGATAAACAAGCGACTTAATGTACCCCCATATCCAAAAATCGCAAGGCGTCAAGTCTGGTGATCTTGAAGGCCACTGGTGTATAAAGTGGCGACTTATCACACGATCTTCACCGAACGTATCCTTCAGCAATTGTTTGGCACCGCGGGAGATCTGAGGAGGTTCTCCATCTTGCATGAATGTTATTTCGCTCAGTGCTTGTCTGTCCTGCAATATGGGGATAACCTTTTCTCTCAAAAGTTGAACATAACGTTCACCAGAGAGAGAGAGAGAGAGAGAGAGAGCAGAGAGAGAGAGAGAGAGAGCAGTTACAGAAACGGTTTTAAATGTTCTTCCATTTATTACTTCAAAGAAAAATGGCCCAATAATAAAAGAAGAAGTGAACCCACACAAAACTATAACTCTGGGCTGATGAAGTGGCATTTCTGTAAAAATCCTAGGGTTTTCTGTTGCCCAAATGCGGCTGTTTTGAGTGTTAACTTCTCCGTTCAGAGAAAATTGAGCTTCATCTGTCCACAGAACATTCAACAGCCAGTTTTCATCAATATCAATTTGCCGGAAAACCCATGAAGCGAATTCTTGACGCTTCTCAAAATCGCCGACTTTTAGCTCGTGAAGTCTTTGAATTTTTTTACGGGTATTTTTTAAGACAAATTCTTAGTGCCCTCCAAACTGTTCCATACCAAATCCCCGTTTGTCGAGCACTTACTTCTCCATACGTGGATAACGTTTCAATAGCTTCAACATTCTGCGAAACCGTAGCAACCCCTGACTTGCATGTCGATGGTCTTCCACTCCGAGATTTTGCTTCCAGAGAGCCAGTCTTCTCCAAAGTTTTTATCATTCGCCTTAGAGAGTAGCAACTCATGGGTCCTTTATCGCTTCGAATACCTTTAAAGGTACGAAACGCTTGTAAAGCTTCAGTGGCAGATTCTGAATTGCAATACAAAATTTCACCAAGAGTGATTTATGCTGTAGTGATGGTAAAATAAATTGTTGTGCATGTAAATAGATGAAGATTATTTGCATTTTTCAAAACCTCATTATGTAAAAATATATGTGTATATAAATTGGATATTTGTTGTTGGCCGAACCAATAACCATACACACCTCATCTCGTTAACGAATGTTCTTTGTCTGGTCTGCCTTTTTTTACTCTCTTTGGAGTAGATTTGCTTTTTGATAGTTTTTATTTATGGAGCTGAACCAGTATGATGGCGGTGGTGGAGGAAGTCAGCAGGCCAACAAGCGGCCGCGTTCTGAGGACGAAGACCTCCTCCCGTCTTCCCATCACCAATTTAAATTCAACAGCACGGCGAACTTGTTCAACTTTGAGTGCCAAACCTTCGAAGCGATCATTGCCGACACCAGCCTGGACTCCCCCGAAAAAAATACAGATGGCCACCAAAGGACTGATACTGACTCTCGTCCAAGAGGCAGAACTTATTCTTAAGGACGCCTTCAAGGGAGCCAGTCTAGGAAGACCCAATCCCACAGCCAACGTCCCGATTCCCTCCACCTCTTTTGCCTCGGTAGTGGCAGAGAAAGACAAGCCGGTAAAGCCTGCACCTCCGAAACCCAAAGCGAAATCCACATTTGTGAATCTGGCTCCTTCCTTCGAATCGCATGTCGTCGTCAGGTCGGCTAACCCCAAAGCAACCCAAGGGAATTTTTGAGGGAAATTCAATCCTTCCCTAGCGTCATCAAAACACGTGGTGGCGTTTATCAACACCAGCGGCGAGGTGGTTTTCCACCCCAAAACAACCCAAATGGCAAAGTAGCTGGCCACTGGGCTGACCTCCCTGCCAACGGGCCTAAGCTGCCCCGAGTGCCCGGTTATCCTACCAAGATACTGCCTCTTCAGAGTGGACGGGGAGGTGCGGGACGATGAGATATGCGAGAGCTTCCGCTCCAACCACTCCGTGCAGTCACTCCTGGAAAAGCGTGAAATCAGGGTAGTCCATCGATCGAATAATGCGGCACACAGCACTAGTACAGTGTTCATCGAAGTGGACAACCAAGTCGCCGAAATCCTCGGTCAACATGGACGTATTCCTGTGGCGGGTCTAGTGCACAGGTATGAGCGCAGTCACACTTTAAAGCAATGCTTCCGTTGCTGTGGCTTCGGCCACCGCGCTTCTGCCTGTCCAGCTGCCCATCCAATCTGCTATCGCTGCGGCTCTGCAGAGCATGAGGGCATCCGATGCTCGGTCGAGCCAAGCCAAAGCCGCTGCTGCCGCTGCAGAAAAAAAAATCTGGAGCTCCCACAACCACTTTGCCACATTATCTACCTGTCCCTTTGTAAAAGAGAGAATACCCCGAACAAGTAACAATGTCTAGGCCAAACTCCTTAATAGTTGACCACGTCAGAGAAACCGGACACACTCCAGACTTCAATTATACCAGAATCCTCCATACAAATGCCAAAACTAAAACCCAAAGACTCATTCTTGAAGCAATAGAAACCATGAAGCACCCTAAACCATTAAACAAAAGTATACAGTTGCCATCACAGTACGTTCCCCTTCTATCCTAAAAATCTTCAAAAGCCATATAAAACAATAGCCATTCCATTTTTGTCTCCACTAAATCCTTTGAACTGTATATAGTTGATTATTTATATTTATTCAATTACGTAAATTTCTTTTAAGATATTTTGTACTATATTATATTTGAAGTTAGGATCAGACATGACGTGGCCACGCGGTGCTATTGAAACGAGGGCGATAGGGGCGTGGTAATTTTATTTTCTTTTATTTTATTTTATATTAAAAACGATATATATAATCTCTCCTTGTTTGTACACTATAGTTAGCTGAAGAAGGGCTTGCACGAAAGATTCCTTAATCGCGTTAATAAAAAATAGTTGCGGCGATATATGATTCCCTCTTTCTAAAATGTCTAGGCCATTGCGTGTCCTGCAGGTGAACGCTAAAAAATCACCAACTGTCATTCTTGAAATTGCAAATTTGGCAAATTCGACACAGGCCGACATCGTGCTCCTGCAAGAACTCTCAACTAACTTCTTCTGGCCCACACGTGGGTTTCAGGCATTTTTTTTTGTCCCAGGCGCCTACATCCCCTCGGGAATTGTGGCACGTAGCAACCTTCATCCTATCCCTCTAACCTCCCCAGACACCGCCATAACCTCCATAGCCATATGTCTAGAGCAGAGCATCATCATGGTGCACTCGGCCTACTGGCACGGCCTTAGAGCTGCCGATGATTTCATCCCTCTTCTGGAAGATACGATAAGACGGGCCTCTCTTCCAGTGATCCTGGGTATGGACACTAACGCCCACTCTCCTACCTGGGGCATCGGTGCGAGGTTAGACTTCCGGGGTGCTAATCTTGAAGAGTTCGCCAGCTTCAATGATCTTCATTTCTTGGGACCTCCTGTGGACTCGACCTGGTCAAATGGGCCTTTATCTTCTTCTATAGATGTAACTCTGGCATCCAGCTCACTGGCTATCCATGCCACTAGAGGTTTATTAGGTGAGATGGCCTTCACTAACCATATACCTATCTGGACTACATTCCTAGACATGGTCAATAACGAGACGAACTCCTCCTGGGTTGAACCCTCATGTAAAGAACAGACCTTTAAATCCTTCCTCAACTCTTCTCTCCACCAGGTAACTACCCTATTACAACAACAACAACAAAAACCTTTATTAAGACACGTCTTACAAGGGGATTCCCCTAAGAGGTTATATATGTACATGAGTGAGGAGGAAAAGCAATTTAGAGGGGAGGTGGAGCAATCAGCCGTTGTCTGGGGAGTTGAGCACTTCTTCCCTCATTTTGTCAATCGCCTTGAAAAATTTTAAATACAAGGTATGTCCCATAAGTTCCCGGACTGGGTCCATAAAAAAATAAATAAATGAAAAATGTAAATAAATTTGACAGTTTATTATAGAAAAAATATCTGGCAACACGGTGGTACCAATATCGAGGCGGTACGTGCGCGCGCGCCAAAGTTATTCTAATTTATTTAAAGGTTACACCTTGCGCTGCGGCGATTTTACGATGGAACAAAAATTGAAGCAGAGGATTTGCATAGAATTTTGTGTGAAACTTCAAATATCAGCAACCAACACTTTTGAAATGCTTAATAAAGCATTCCCCAATAACGCCCCAAAGAGAACTACTGTTTTTGAATGGCATTCTAGATTTAAAGCTGGCAGAATTTCCATTGAAGATGATCCTCGTCAAGGATGCCCACAATTTCAAAGGACTGATGAAAATGTGCAAAAAATCCCCGATTTGATAAAAGAAAATCCTCGAACCACTTTGCTGGAGCTAGAGCAAGACACAGGCATCTCTAAAACAACGATTGGAAGGATCGTAACCGAAGATTTGAGGCTCAAAAAGACTCCTGCAAAATTCATCCCAAGATTCCTCACTAATTAGCAAAAACTGTGTCGGCTTGCAACCTGTGAGGACATGCTGGAAACGACAAGAACGGATCCGGAATGGAAAGACAAGATAATCACAGGCGACGAGACATGGGTCTATGGCTATGACCCTGAAACCAAGCGTCAATCTGCCGAGTGGAGAGGTCAGGGTGAGCCTAGACTAAAAAAATCCAGGATATTGAAATCCAGAAACAAGGTGTTGCTGGTCGCTTTTTTGGATAACAAGGGCATTGTTCATCACGAGTATCTTCCTGCAGGCCAAACAGTTATTAAGGAAATGTATTTGAGCATTCTTCGCCGTCTAAGGGAAGCGATTCGAAAAAAAAGGCCAGAAAAATGGACTAATGGTGACTGGATCCTACACCATGACAATGCCCGCCCTCACACAGCGCACTTGGTGACGAGTTTTTTGGCGAAAAAACGGGACAGAAATCCTACCTCAACCACCCTATTCCCCAGACATCGCACCAAATGACTTTTTCCTGTTCCCCAAACTCAAAGCAGTTCTAAAAGGATTAAAATTTTTAATTATTTGTTGTTGAAAATCGTCCAAATTAGGATCGTCTTCAGGAATTAAATCGTCAATTAATATGGTCATTGTTTGCTCTTTTAGATATTCTGGTGAATTGTCAATTATGGGAATTCCATTCTTTACATTTGAGGATCTTAATTTATTGAAGAACTTATAAGCATTACCAAATGGATTATCTGTGTAATTTTCTTCAATAACGTTTCGCCAGTTAGTTCTTTTCGCTTTTCTTATTGCATTAGTGTATTTGTTTCTTGCCAACTTAAATGTATTGTAACTGATTGTTTTATGACGATAATACTAGTTTCTAATATAATGAAAATGATTTTTCATTATTTCCAGTTCATTAGTCCACCAGTCAAATCTGGAAACATGTTTATTAATGGGGGATTTAACCTTCGAAGATGTATATGCTGCTTCTCTCAATAAATTCATGAGTGCGTTCACTATCCCATCAATGTCTTCCTCATCTTTCACTCTGCTTATATCAATTCCCAGTTTTTTGTATCTTGTAATGATATGTTATTAGAAAAATTTGCCCAATTCGCATTTTTTTCAAAGTGGAAATTTGATTATTGAATAAATGACCATTCTTTAACCTGATATCAAATTTAACAGCAACATGGTCGGAAATATTAGTCAGATCAGAGGTATGCCAGTTGTTTATTAAACTTAGTGAGTGTTTGTAATACGCATAGAATCAAAAAGGATGAGTTTCTTTTATTGGGAAAAACGTTTCTAGCTTTCGGGCGTAAGCGGCCCTTCCACAGGAAAAAATGGTACAATTTCAAGTAAAGATGTATATACATATATATAACAGGTAATTTTTTGCATATCTAGGATTAACTATGAAATATTATATTTTATTATTTAAGAAAAATTATTGTTATGTAAATTAGTTAATTTGCTGATATTATAAAATGCAAAATTGCAAAATGGTGTGATGAAGAGAAAACCGAAAATTCTATTTGAGTTTTTGGACCAGCCTACTCTGTGAGTGTTTATTCGAGATTGTGAGATCAATTATACTTACTCTCCGCGGAAGGTGGGTGTTTTTTCAGGTTATGTATGAAGAGGTTACATTCGTCTATAATAGGTTGTAATCTATATCCATTAGAGTTTATAACAAACCATATAGTAGGTCTTGAATTAAAATCACCGCAAAGGATTACAGGTTGATTTATATACGTTTTGAGCAGATCTCTAATGAATGTTTGATGAACAGGGTTAAATGTATTCGGATGAATGTAGAAATTAGAAATAATTAATTTTGCTTTAACTGTAGAAATAGATATGGTTGTACAAAAAGAATTTGTGAATTTTTCCTCTTTGCTGAACTTTATATTTTTATTTAAAATTATAGTTGCCGTATATTTTTCCCCAGTTTTATTCGAACATATAATTTGAGAGTCCATATCATAAATAACATTTTCATGTAAAACATATGGTTCTTGAATCAAAAGAATGTCAGGTGAAGGATATTCACATATCAAACAAAATGTTAACGCGGGATTCGATCCCGGTTCATGACTGTCTGGAAACGAGGGTGTTACCCACTCGTCCTTGTCAGGTGGGTCATCTCTAGTGTTGGCCTGTAGTTTACTTATCGCAGTAAAACTTTTTCTTACATTTTGTTGAATACATCTCACATTTTCAATCATATAGGATATTAATCTATTTTAGATTAAGCTTTAAATTGTATTTGCTACATCATTTCCCTCGTATATTTGTGAATATTGTGTCCTTTGGATAATTTTGTCTATTTGTGATTTGTAAATCGGGCATTCACTTGAATTTGATTTATGGTTTGTAGAAATGTTTTTAAATTTAGGGTGCTTAGAGAAATTGTGACAATTTGGCGCTTCAATACAGTTGTGGCTACCCTGTACACCGCATATTTTACATATTTTAATGTTTTGGCAGTCTTTTGTTTTATGGTTCGGATTAAATTCAAAACAATTTTGGCATTGTCTTACAAATATTCTGTCTTGTGTAGAACATCGCTCAAAATCGGTGTATATCTCATTACCCATTTTTCTTAAAATTTGGTAAACTTTAGAAGTTACTTTTAATACTATATTGTGATATGCAGAGTTAAATCCCATTCGCGGTACGAGACAAGCGATGCCAAACACGTCCGCACAGTTGGCTTCAGAAGCCATATATCGATTATGTTTATTTTAATTCATTTGAAAAATTCAACTATCCCTGATCATTTATTTTACTCTGGGATGCCGTCACTACAGGATAAAGTACTCTTGGTGAAATTTTATTATTGCAATTCAGAATCTTCCACTGAAGCTTTACGAGCGTTTCGTAACTTTAAAGGTATTCGAAGAGGTAAAGGACCCATGAGTTGCTACTCTCTAAGGAGAATGATAAAAAATTTTGAGAAGACTGGATCTCTGGAAGCAAAACCTCGGAGTGGAAGACCATCGACACGCAAGTCAGTGGCTGTTACGATTTCGCAGAATGTTGAAGCTATTGAAACGTTATCCACGTATGGAGAAGTAAGTGCTCGACAAGTTTCTCGACAAACGGGGATTTCGTATGGAACAGTTTGGAGAGCTCTAAGAATTTTTCTTAAAAAATACCCGTACAAAATTCAAAGATTTCACGAGCTAAAAGTCGGCGATTTTGAGAAGCGTCAAGAATTTGCTGCATGGGTTTTCCGGCAAATTGATATTGATGAAAACTGGCTGTCGAATGTTCTGTGGACAGATGAAGCTCACTTTTCTCTAAATGGAGAAGTCAACACTCAAAACAGCCGCATTTCGGCAACAGAAAACCCTTGGATTTTTACAGAAATGCCCATTCATGCAATATGGAGGACCTCCTCATATCTCCCGCGGTGCCAAACAATTGCTGAAGGATACGTTCGGTGAAGATCGTGTGATAAGTCGCCACTTTATACACCAGTGGCCTTCAAGATCACCAGACTTGACGCCTTGCGATTTTTGGATATGGGGGTACATTAAGTCGCGTGTTTATCGATGCCGGCATACCACATTGGCCATGTTGAAGGCTTCTATCAGACGGCACGTTTCATCAATTTCAACAGATATGTTATTTAATGCTGTCCAATCTGTCATCTATCGTCTGCAGGCGGTGTTTGAGAATGAAGGGCGCAACATTGAGCAAGGATTGTGATCTAATACAAGAGACAAGGCCTCCAAGAGACAAGTTACCTCATGTGTTATAAAAGCGTCCATGTATTATATTATCTACCAATATTTTGAAGCTCTTTGTGTTGGGTTATGGGTAAATAAATTCTGTCCTCATATCTTGTCTCTTTTTTATTTGTGAACAGTAATTTTTGTTTGTTTGTCATTTGCTTATATCTTATATTATCTCGTGCAGACCAAAGTGTTATAACTTCTCGAATAACACTCTACACACAATTTTACCCCTTATGTTTAATTTATCGCTTTTCGCTCATTAAAAGAAATAGCATAAGGAATATTCTCTGTAACCCCCCACCTTTAGAAATTTTGGGCAAAAAAAAAATAATACAAAATGATTTTACTACCACGTTTTTCAACGCAAAAGGTTGATTTAAAAATTATATTTATTTGAGGGGATACATTTTTAAAAATCGTGTACAGTATAATAAACAATGATAACATTTGACAAGCCCATAGGATATTTAGAATAAAGTACGACAAATGTATTTTGTCACTCCCATCTATATTTCATTTGTTGGATCATGACAAATTTCCAGTTAATAGTCGAGTGTCGCCAATTATTCAAGAAATTACACATTCCTTATAGCAAGAAATCCTATTAGTAGTACCATCATAATTTTTGGTACTATATTAACATTTCAAAAAATCGTGTATTGAATTCAGCTATGTTTTTCAAACATTCAATATATTTGACAAAACTCTATCAAAAATATAAATATTTTTTGCTACATGTTTTAATTTGCATATACCTATTTTACATATCTCAGATTGTATTTAAAAATCGTTAACCATTTCTTCTAACTTTTGGCGAAATGGTGCTTTATTAATTAACGATTAGATATTATTAGGATTCTTTCCTGGTATACAAAAAGGAAAAATACGTGTCGATCAGTTATATTTTTCAATTAATCGAACAATTTGGCCGCTGAATTTCTGATTCTGGTACAGCGCCATCTAGGGAATGAAATTGTAACTAAAATCAATTTCGAAATTTTCAATATTTGCCATAAAAAATCCCATTGCATTCTGAACACAATGGTGTTTACCGCATTGCTCTAGCGCAAATATTCGCGGAGTTATTAATTTTTAAAGTTGTGCGGGACTTTTGGATCACCCTGTATTATCGCAAAGTATCGCGATAAAAGTATTATTGCAAGTCATCTCGATAAAAGTATTATCGCAAAGTATCGCGGTAAAAGTATTATTGCAAAATCATCTCGATAAAAAGTATTATCGCAAAGTATCGCGGTAAAAAAAAAAAAAGTATTGTCTCAAAATTACTAAAGAAAAGTTGATTTCGTTTAAAGAAATAATTGAAACAGTACGTATCTGGTTTAGTCAGTTTTATTTGTTTATTTTAAAATTTTTTGCTTTGTTTATCTTTCCTTTTGAAAAACATGACTTATTTAGCGAAAGTAAGGAAATGCGATTTGAGCAAGTTGGCGTATGAACTCGGCGAGGTAGTACCGCCAGAGAGCAGGATCGTCGACTTAAAACACCTTATTTTGAATAGCCAATCTTACGAAGAAGAATTCGCAAAGCAACTGTTGGAGACTCTGATCGAGGATCGGGAACGAATCGAGGAGCGGGAACGAATCGAGGATCGGAAACGAATCGAGGATCGGGAACGAATCGAACGGGAACGAAAAGAACAAATGGTAATGGAGTTAAGTAGAACTGCTCTTCACTGAAGGTTAATGGAATTCGAGCTTGAGAAGCTGCGCATCCAGACTACACGCGGAAACAACGATACGTCTCGAAGTACCAGCAATGACGCACATTACGAGATACGTAAACTGATGCCCAAGTACGAGTCGAAGGACAATGATTTGAGTTTTTACCTAATTCTTTTCGAAAGACAGGCAAAGCGACTAGGATTGGATGAAGACCAATGGGCGTTCAGCCTCCTAGGATTGCTACCTTACGAAATGACTCAATTAATCGCTCGGGAGACAGAAGAACAAAGCGGCGATTATAGGTTCGTGAAAAGGTTGCTCCTAAAACGGTACAAGTTGAGCCCCGAACAATTCAGACAAAAATTCGAGAAGCACGAGAGATCTCAAAAGGGTTCCTGGAGAGACTTCGCTTTCGAATTGCGAGGATATTTCAACGAATGGATCGAAGGAATGAACGTGGAAAATTTCGACGCCCTAAAGGATTTGTCCGTCACTAACCAGCTAAAGAAAAAAGTTCCAAATGTGCTGCGTAATCATCTCATTGACGATTGGACCAAGTTAAACAACCCAGATGAGTTGGCGGATAAACTGGACGAGTATGAAAATGTTCGCACCGAGATGGAACCTCCGCATTGGAATGCGAAACACCTCATACCACCGTCGTTTCAGCAGAAATCTGCGAGATTCCCCAACCAAAGCGAAGTTAAAGAGACTAAACAAGGAACGAATGTTTCGGGTCAAGACGCTGCAAGGAACGAAATCAGTGAAACGTACCCTAACACCTTGAGGAGAATGGTCAACCGTACGATCAGAAACGACAAGGGAGAACCGAAGTGCTTCAACTGCAATCAGTTTGGACACATTGCCAGAGACTGCCCAGCACCCAGGACTACGTTGACATGCCGAGGATGCGGTCAAACGGGACACAAGGAAAGGAATTGCACAAGACCCAAAGAAGGACTAAAAGTAGCCAACCTGGAAGTCGAAGGACTGGAGACTGTCCCGCCAGATGTATATTTGAAGGATGTCAAGATCGACAACAAGGAAACCGTGAAGGCAATGATAGACACCGGGAGCAGCAGTTGTCTAATGAGAGAATCGGTCGCAAGGAGGATCAGCGTCGACATCGAACCAGACTCGACTAGTCTGTACGGCATCGGTAACCAGACTGCACCAGCTGCCAGGACCGTTGGGAAGACGACAGTCGACCTGGAGATTGATGGCATCGTCGGAAGGGAAATCACTGTATTCGTTGTCAACGATGATGCCCAACCCTATGACCTATTAATTGGAAGAACATGGACAGATCTGCCCTACGTATCCTTCGCCAGAATTGGTAAAAACTTGCATATTGGCTATTCATCCGAATTTCCGTTTGCTAATCTGCAAGAAGAAATCAAGTCGCGTCGCATCGAACTGAGAGCAACCGAAACTGTTCAGTTGGAGAGCGACTCCATTAACTTTACAAGTGCAATCACAGACGAGGTAAAGGACGGATATGTATTGTTCACAGGAGTAGATGACGCCTGTGTCGATTCCCTATTGGAAGTGGTCGATGGAAAGACGACCGTACCCATCATCTCAACTGGCAAGGGCAAGTTGAGAGTAAGGAAGAACCAATGTGTAGGGCGAGTTGAACTACTGAACCTTGATGATATTGTTGTTAACCTGGACGTCGCAGAGGATTCGTTTCAGACTAAAAATGAAGAGAAGAGGGAAGGACAAGACCAAATGAAACGTAAGCGCCCCATACTGCCTGAGGACATCAACGTCAATCATTCTCTGACTTCGAAAGAGAGACAAGAAATCCTAGATGTAGTAAACGAGTATAGAGACTGTTTCGCTTTTGGCATGGAGGAATTAGGGTGCACCGATGTTACCAAGATGGACATTAAGGAGGTTGATGGAAGCAAGCCAGTCTGTCTGAGACCGTACAAGACGACTGCAAGTGAACGCGAAGCAATCAGGGAGATTGTCAGAGAGTGGAAGGACAATGGAATAGTCACGGAAACTAGATCACCCTACGCTAGTCCCGTCCTACTTGTGAGGAAGAAAACTGGAGATCATCGTCTGGTGGTAGATTATAGGAGACTCAACATTCAAACAGTTAAGGACAAGTTCCCATTACCAAGGATAGACGACCTTCTGGAAGGCCTAAGGAATGCGAAATTCTTCACCACTCTGGACCTGGCGCATGGATATCTGCAGATACCACTGACCGATAAGGCAAAATTAAAGACAGCATTCATCACCCCAGATGATACAGGTCAATTCGAAAGGATGATTTTTGGACTCGCCAACGCACCAGCTGAATTCCAAAGACTGATGCACACTGTCCTAGGTCCGCTGCTGAACAAGAAGGCATTCTGCTATCTCGACGACGTGATTATCCCGGCAAAGGATTGGCGGGAGATGATCGAAAGGTTGAGGGAAGTCCTCGAAAGAATAAGATCAGCGAAGTTGACACTGAAACCCTCCAAATGTGAGTTCGGAAGGAGGGAAGTTGAGTTCTTAGGGTATGTCATCAGTACAGGCGGACTTAAGCCAGGCCCAAGAAAGATCAAGGCGATAGAAGAATTTCCAGAACCCAAGAATGTCCACGACATACGACGCTTTCTGGGACTGACGAACTTCTTCAGACGATTTGTAAAGGACTTCGCGAGGAAAGCAGAACCGCTAAGCAGACTTACGAAGAAAGGTTCACAATTTGAATGGAAGGAAGAACAGCGAAGGTCATTTGGAGGACTACGAAAGGATCTGGTCGAATATCCGGTACTACCTCATTACAACCCTGAACTCAAGACAGAAGTACATTGCGATGCGAGTGCTGAGGGATTAGCAGGAATGGTGCTACAGATGGACGAAGACTGCAAATGGCGCTTGGTCTACTGTGTGAGCAAGAAGACAACAGAGGCCGAGAAGATGTACCACTCAAGCAGATTGGAGCTGATGGCGATAGTGTGGACCTTGGATCGACTACGTCAGTTCATCGTAGGAATCAAGTTTACAGTGGTTACAGATTTCCAAGCACTGGTCTACATGAACGCGAAGAAGACTACAAATCCTCAGATAGCGCGATGGTACAATCTGATTCAGGAATACGATTTCGAAATTCGACATAAACCAGGGGAGAAGATGGCCCACGTAGACGGAATGAGTAGAGCTCCAGTCGACGACCCTAGAGACACGATGGAGGAAATCGTGGAGAAAAACCTTGAAGTGTGCCTCACAATCACACTGGAAGAACAAATCTTGATGATTCAGCATTCCGACCCTGAATTGAGAGACCTGATCCAGATCTTTCGAAAGGACCCGTGTGATAGGACAGTAGGAGAACAAAATAGAATTAACGACTACAGCTACAAAGGAGGCAGACTTTTCCGCATGGTGAAAAATGGAGAAGAGGAACGAGCCCTGTATGTTATACCCAAAAGTATGAGTAAAAGGTTAGTTGTCAAATTCCATGATCTAATGGGACATTTTGCGACTGATAGGACTGTCAACAAAATTAAAGAATTGTACTGGTTTCCTTCAATGAAGAGGTACGTTCGACGCAATGTGGCTATGTGTCTCGAGTGTCTATTTAACAAAGTTCCCGGTGGAAAACAACAAGGCTTCCTACATCCCATTAAGTCAGGCAAGAGACCGTTTTCCATCGTACACATGGACCACGTAGGCCCCTTCGTGAGAAGTACAAAAGGTAACCAGGAACTTTTAGTGATTGTCGATAATCTGACAAGATTTGTCCGATTAAGCCCTGTAAGGAATACATCGACGCAGAACGTCCTGAAGGTAATGAAAAGTTTTGTGAATGATTTCGGACTACCCGACAAGATCATCAGCGACAGAGGGTCATGTTTTACCTCAAGGCAATTTGAAGAATTCTGTCGAGGAAATGGAATACATCATACTCTGAACTCTACGAAACATCCGCAAGGGAACGGGATGGTCGAAAGAGTGAACCGAACAGTATTGTCCACTATAGCAACCAGTATCGAGGATCCGCGACGGAAGGATTGGGACCTGAAGAT
The DNA here is from genome assembly GCA_030710605.1 of Cordylochernes scorpioides. Lineage (NCBI taxonomy): Eukaryota > Metazoa > Arthropoda > Arachnida > Pseudoscorpiones > Chernetidae > Cordylochernes > Cordylochernes scorpioides. The sequence goes on along the minus strand of CP092871.1, from coordinate 65,083,252 downwards.
CAAGGAGGTAGAGCGAGACCTGAACAATGCGGTGAACAAGACGACGAATAAAACACCGTTCGAAACACTCCACGGCTATTCCCCTCGATTCCACGATGGGATACTTAGAATATTAGCCGACGAAGACGTGGACCCATGGACCGAGCCGGATAGAATTCAAGAGAGTGTGAGAACCCAAATTGAGAATAAACAAGAAATTATGAAGACATACTACGATAAGAAGAAGTGCCGTACAATCCAATTCGAAGTAGGAGAAATTGTAGTGATGAGGCATGTACCCAAAATGACGGTGTGAACCAACCAAGGCACAACCCAAATATCGAGGACCTTTGATAATTACCGAGGTTCTGCCAAGCGACACGTATAGAGTGACTCAGTTAAGCGAAAGAACCAGTGGACGGTTCTACACGACAACGGCCCATATCAGTCAACTGAAGTCTTGGCACAGTGAAGAAGATGATTCAGCTACAGAAGAAAGTCCGGACGAGGAGCCAGAAGTAGAAGATACCCCCCGACGCAACCCACGACGTTCCTGCAACGCAAGGTTCAATCGAGGACGATTGAAATCCAGGAATGGCCGAATGTAGGCGCCATCCCGACCAGAGAGCCACAGATAAACAGATTATAAACGCGCAGAATATAGAATCCGAGCTCCCCAGTAGAAGGAATACCCGGAAGACGACGGTACTCTCTGTTATATGTGTTGTTCACTATTATGATTTTGTTTTAATAAAGGCTACTTAATTATTTCATTGAATCCTCTCTTTCTTTTTCCCAGTAAGAAACGCCTACGGAAGCCAACAATACTAAGATCAAGACTGAATGAATGGGTAGAAAGAAGAAACGTCATTCCAGAAAATCAGGCGGGTTACCGAAGGGGCCGATCGTGTGTGGACCTGATATTCACATTGACCTCTCTAATACAACTTTCACTGAGGAAAAAGAGAGGAAAATTATATGTATTTTTTGTTGATTTGAGAAAAGCATTTGACACAGTTCCTCACTCATTACTCTGGAAGAAATTAACCAATCTGGGCGTAAGCTATCAATTTATACATGCAATTAGAAATTACTACGAACAGGCGACTGTGGCAGTCAGATGGAGGGGTTCAATTACAGAAAATATTAAGATACATTCGGGCGTTTTACAAGGAGAGCCACTATCGCCATTACTTTTTATATTATTCATGACGGACCTGATTAAAATGTATGACAACTCAGATCTGACGAGTGTATACCTTCCGGAATTTGGTGATGTTCACCTGCTGATGTACGCAGATGATATTGCTATTATAGGGGAGTCGAGGGTAAACCTCCAAAAAAAGATTAATATATTGAAGGAATATCTTGGTGTGAACGAAATGACACTGAACGAGTCCAAATCAAAGGTTATGGTATTTCGCAATGGTGGTAAACCCTCAAGAGAAGATAGATGGTACTGGAATGGTAAACCTCTGATGGTAACAAGAAGATATATCTACTTGGGATACCCTCTGGTCAGTACAACTAAAACCACTCAAGCCGCAAACTTTTTCAAAGGAAAAGCACTTGCGGCAATAAATGCTACAACCCCAATATTGGAGAAATCAAAAATTAATTCACTAAACTCTGCAATGAAACTGTTTGACTCAATTGTGATGGCTGTTTTGATGTATGCTGCTCCAATTTGGGCAACAGAGTATAAAGATTTATTAGACCATATACAAGATACATTTATTCGTAGGTTTTTGAATTTGCCTAGATATACACCAGGATACATAATAAGACCAGAAACAGGCCGCGTCTCATTAATAATAACAGCTCTGAAATTGACCTTGAAATATTGGCTGAGGGTGCTGAGTATGGATACAAATAGACTGCCTCGAATTTGTTTAACTAGAATGAGGCAATTATCCTGTGCTACAGGTGCGCCCATCGGTTTTATAAAACAATTAAGCAATTTACTTAATAATAACGGATCCTCGTGGCTTACTTATTGTAATGATCCTGACTCACTAAGGAATGCTATCCCTGGAATATTAAGAACTGCGATAGAGCAAACAATACAAAACGACCTAACAAGAATAACCCAATCAAAGTTATATTCCCACTATAGAGACATATATACAACCTTTACCACCGAAGAATACTTCTTAACTGAACTCCCTTTTCCTATCATCAGATTAATTGCACAATTTAGAACCCTTTCAATTTTTTTCAGAGAACACCATTTGATTTTATTGAGGCGTGAAGACCTGAAATGCACTTTCTGTGGATCAGGAATAACAACGGAGATGTTGCATTACTTATTTGATTGTGCTGCTCTGTCTGAGGAAAGACGAAAATTAAATGATAAAACGGGGCAACTTTGTCCTTCATTTCCGGCACTGATTAATGAAATATCAAGGAATAGGTATATAGCGATGGCGATATTTGGATTCCACAAGACTATATCCCGGAAAAAGGCCTCACAGTGTTCTCCCTATCCCTTGTGAACTGGCGAATCCTGTATAGGGCGAGTGGCCCCAATAAAGGCTTTTTGTTGTTGTTGTTGTTGAGTCCCCGAGATCATGATGACTGACAATGGACCGCCCTTCCAATCCAAAGAGATGATGGAGTTCGCCAAAGAATGGAATGTGACTCACACAACATCGAGCCCAAGATTCCCACAGTCCAATGGCATGATCGAACGAACTATCCAGACTTTAAAGAGTACCATCATCAAATGTCAACAAAGTAAACAGGATATATATCAGGCACTACTACTTCTAAGAAACACTGAGCATAACTCATTGCCATCTCCAGCTATCATGTTGTATGGGAGAAAGCAGAGACTCTTTTTGCCTATGAAGACAACACTGATGAACGAGAGCAGAATTTGCGAAGATTCCATCAGGAAACAGCATGAAGCTAACCAAAGCAGAATGAAGTTTTATTTTATTCGACACGCAAGGGATCTCCCTTCATTGGAGAACGGCCAGTCTGTGTTGGTTAGACAAGAGAAGCAATGGTCCCCAGCTAAAGTTATAGCCCCTGGAGTTCACCCCCGATCTTATCTTCTAGAGGACACCAAAGGATCAGTTCTTAGAAGAAATCGACGAGATCTACGTCCAGCTGGTACCTTATCAGGACCTACGGAAAAAGAAAGTCCTCCAGAAAAGCAAGAACAACATGACCCTCAACCATCTACATCTTCTCAGAGCGAGGAGACTTCAGCCACAACTAGAACCAGATGCGGAAGACTATTTAAACCCCCAGTGGGGTTGAATCTTTAAGGAAAAAGGGAAGAAAAGGAGAAAAAGAAAAAAAAGGACATGTGACATAAAAAGATTATTATGTTATTTTTATTGACTTTTGACCATGTTTATTAAAATTGTGATATATAGAAATATAGCGTAGAACAAGGGCAGCCATGCTTGTAGTAAATAAAATATATTACAATTAAAGGGTGGTAATAATTAATAAAATATAATTAATAGAAAACCACAACCGCTACGTAACAGTCACCATCCTTTTCTGAGTGATCAATGAAGTCCTTGGAGGTGTTCCAAAGGACCATCGAAAGCTCTTCAAGACAATGAATTAAGATTGATTGTATTTGTCCTAATCGGGACGACGGCAATAAATAAATCAGCAAATGTATAATCGTCATGGAGACGTTTGGGTTAATAAAACGCCATTGTAAGGAGGTATAGAAATAATATTTGGAATTGTTTAATTCTATTAAAATATTTAACTATGGGCAACGGTACTAACATATTTTTGCATATGACTGACCTATTTTCGATTTCGTATTATCACAGTTAATATGGGGAGCACTGAATTGAGGGCTAATTTGCGGAGTATGATTAAGTGTTGGTGAGGATGGGAGCACTATTTTCGTTGTCGGGGATGGTTCTAATTGGATATCAATATTTGGGAGTGTGTCAGGAGTAGAAATGTATCTGGCTGTTAATGTTGGTTCGTCATTATCTAAGAAAATATCGGGGTTAATGTGATTAAATGGGTTACTTAATGTAGATGCATAATTCTTATAATTATCATCAAATATTTCAGGTGAGAAATGATGGTAACTAAAATGTTATTTTGGCGCGCTATTGTTGTTGTTTGTTGAGTGAGGTGTGAAGATGTACTTAATGTCTTCGGAATAGTGTTTCAATTTATTTACGTGGATAATTTCCGTGTCTAAATTTAGAGCTTGATTAGGTCTATTGATTCTAACTGTATAGGGAGATATCACCTCAATTATCTCATATGGTCCACTGAAGTAAGGCACTAATTTGCCCGTATTGGGGTGTTGGTAAATTTTGGTAAGGACTAGATCGCCTACCTCAAAGTCGGGGGACCTGTGATTTTTATCAAATCTGATCTTATCTATCTTATGACGTTCCTTCGTTCTTTGTAACGCTAGGCGTCTAGATTCAGTGACTGATGGATAAGGATCTAGATGTTGTGACAGTTCTTTCGGTAGGGACCCGTCCATAAGGTATGATGGGGGAAATCCCGTGACGGAATGAGGGGTATCGTTATATGCCTTAACTACTTTGGATTGTAGCATAGTCCAACTAGCTATAGGATGTTGAAGATGGAGGAGCCTAAGTTTTCCGGTCAGGGTTGCGTTCAAACGTTCGGATAAACCGTTCGCTTGTGGATGGTTGCTTGTAGTGAGCATTGGTTGGATGTTATGGGAGATTAGAAATCTCCTAAACCTCGGTGATGTAAAGGCAGGGGCTCTATCTGTAAGGAGACGCTTCGGACAACCACTTTGTAGCACCTTTTTTATCACTTGAATATATGTGGTCGTACTGGTGGAACGAGATGGAAATGTCCATGCGAATCGAGTCGCGTGGTCTACTACTACATGCAGGTAATTTTTTGCACTTCCATATCTAGAAAACCCGGCTATAGTGTCCATAGAGACCAGATCGAATGGCAGTGGGGATTCTGGCAATCCGCCCAACTCTCCATACTTCGGTCCTTTTGGGGTTTTGCTCATTTGACAGATGTTACAATTCTTAACGAAGGCACGAATGTCTATCGACATTCCGCTCCAAAAGTATTGGGCGGAGATAATCCTAGTCAATTGAGAAATTCCTGGGTGGTTGAATTTCTGGTGGGCTTCTCTAAGTATGGTGGGTCGTAAGGATGGCGGAACAAATATTTTGCTCACACCACGTCTGGTGACGGTAGTCAGGCCTGAAATTTGGTTAACATACTTGGGATTATCCCGAAGCTCGCTTTGGTACATTTTTAATTGCGTGGCGTCAAGAAGGCCACAAAACGGATTTCGGGATAAAAGGTCAGCCTCTAGTTGTTTGGTGCCTTCGATGTATTTCACCTGATAGTCGTAGACTGAGAATCTCAAACTCCATCGAAAGAGTCTTCCTGTCGGATTTTTGATGTTTTTAAGCCACTGTTGGCGCAATGATAGGTGAAAATGGTAAAACAATTTCCCGCCAGATAGACCTTGAAACGATCTACTGTTTCAATTATGGCCAGACACTCTAATTCTGTGATGGTATAATTGCGCTCGTATTTGCGCAGAGTGCGGCTATAATATTGTACTGGATATGAGTTTCCATCTGGAGAGAGATGGAGCTGTTTCAGTACTCCTCCTATCCCTTGCAAAGATGCATCAGAGTACACTTGACAGGGCAAATCTGATTATAAAGATGGAGAATGGGACCTGATGAAAGTAGTTGTTTAAGTTTGTCAAACGCGTTTTGACAGTCTGACGTCCATTCCCATTTAACGTTCTTTTTTCATAAGTTGATTTAGATAATTTCTAATGCGCGCATAATCTGGAATGAATTTGTTGTAAACATCAATGGCGCCTAGGGGGGAATGATTGCAAGGTTTTTACATTAGTAGAGGGTTTTATGGCATTAATTACATCTATATTTCTAACAAGTGGAGTGCAGGTAGCTGAACTGATCTTATATCCCAGGTAGTCAATAGATGTCCTGAAAAACTAGCATTTATTAAGATTTAATTTTATATTTTCTAATTTACAAAAGTGAAAAAATTCCTGTAAGTGTCCTAAGTGTTCCTCTAAACTGTTAGAATGGATATGAAGTCATCAAAATAATGATTAGTAAATGTTAATTTGTGTTTCTGTATCAATTGATTTAACTGCCTTTCGAATATTTGGGGACTTAATTTGAGACCAAATGGTAGTCTATTAAAATGGTATTGCTCCAGGTGGGTTACAAATGAAAGTAGGGGGGCCTAGATTCTGGATGGATCGGAATTTGCCAGAAGGCGGAGGTTATATCTATGGTGGAAAAGTATTTGGAATTAGATAATTGATCTAGTACTGTTTATATTAGTTGTATGGGATAGTTATCTACAGACATTAATTCGTTAAGTTTTCTAAAATCTACGCAAAAAGGTTTCGAGCCATCCCTTTTTCTGGCAAGTGTTACGGGAGCGGCATATGGGCTATTCGATGGTTCTATTATTTCATTTTCTAACATTTTCTCTATTTGATTTTTTATTTCAGGGTAATCGTTATATGGTATTCTATATGGTCTTAGTGTTATAATCTTATCACTGTTAGGTAAATTTAACCGGGTCGATATTTAAAGCAGGTACTGAAAACTTATCGATAGGAAACAAACCAATATTTTCTCTAATAAGAATTTTACATTCATTTATTAGATGAGGATGTGCAACTATATAATTTTCTGCATTTGTGGTACTATTAAGGTTATCATGAGGAAAAGATTGAGTAGTGTGGGGTATGGTATGGTTATCAGGGTCGTGTTGAATTGTAAAGTTTTTTAATGGAGGCGTAAAATAATCTTTAAAAACAATATTGTGACGGTGCTAACATGATATCATCCTGATATAATATTTTTGAAAAGAAATCAATAGTTAATCGAAATATCCCCAATGAATTTAAAGATAAAATGTCGAATGGTAGATCATTATCTATTATATAAAATAACAAGTGTTCCTTAATGGATCCTACAGTAACCAAAATAAATGCAAATCCTACAGGTTGGATATTATGAGACAATGTCCTAATAGTAACATCATAATTTAAAAGTGACATTTTAGTTCTTAATGTTTTGAATTGCTTCAAACAAATAATATTAATATTAGAGCCAGTATCTATTAGAAATGAAAACAAATGGTTGGCAAGTAGCAACTTGAGAGTCAGGGTACTTACGCCATTAATAGCGTGTGGGTCGTACTTCTGGTTACTTGGTAGTGCTGTCTTTTGGGTCACGAAAATACCGCGGTGGTGTCGATAGTCGAAGATGATCGGCAAGCTGTCCAGGCAAGGTGGACCGTTGTGGGCATTGATTGTTCCAGTGGGGCCCTTGGCAGTGCTTGCATGGTGTAGGTGGGGTGGAGGGAGATCCTCTTGGTCGCTTCTGGGTATGAGGCACTTCTTCGGATGAGCGCCTTAACAGATTGTTTGGGCGTTCTGTGGGAGAGAATGTGCCGGAACGACTCGGGGCTCCGCCGATCCCATTATCCTGGCCAGAGTGAACCATTCCGACGGGCTGCTGGGGTGTTGCAATCAGTAGGAGATTGCGACTGTAAGAGTGCATTCCTTAAGTGAGAGCATTGATCATTTCCTTGCGGTCGATGTTGAGCTGCGTACCTATGCGTACTTTCTGTAAATAGTATGCTTGTAAGCCTTGAGGCCCGCAGCGTAGTTGATAGAATTCTTGATGAGTCGGTGCCGGGATTCGCCCGCCAGGAGGCCAAACTGCAAGCAGCACGTGCATTCGCTCCCGGTAAATATACTTTTAATAATCTAATTTAATATTTAATGAACCTAATCTTAAAGATATAATTAAATTAGTAATACTATACCCCAAATATAATCTTAGCACTTACTGTTAAATCTTACTTTTTTTCTAAAATCAGACACCACAAGATAAAAAAAGATGAAATTTACATACATAGTACTTGCATTGTTGTTTATCGTTTGCATTAAAGAGCCTAAATTTCTCGTTGAGAAGTACGATGAATTCAACTTATAATAACAAAATGTACCCATCCTGCCACCTTACGCTAACTCAAAAGTATTCCTCTGCCTACTTGATAAGAGTGATTGCCATTCTACTGATCATTGGTGGCGTGGAACTTAACCCCGGGCCCCCTACAAAAAAGCAAACAACTCTGTCGACTGTACAAACTACTGAGACAAAGGAAGTTATTGAAGATGATCTCAAATCTATTGTTAAACAAATCCATACAGAGCTAAGGACTTTAGGAGAAGGCCAGAAACTAGATTACAAAACATTGAACAAAAGTTCGAGGAATGGGATCAAAGATTGACCGTTATCGAAACTTCACAGAAAACATGCTTGGAATTAGCCACAAAAAACGATTTAAGAATAAAAAGTCTAGAGGATCATGGTGACATGTTGGACAGGAAAATAAGGGAAAATAACCTTATATTTTACGGTATAAAAGGGCCCGAAGCCGAAAACTCAGATGAAACTTTATGCAAATTAGTTACGGCGATAAATGAAAAGATGCAAATACAAGTCGAATCGGATATAATGCGTTGTCATCGGCTTTCAAAGAAACCTAACGCGCCAATTTTGGTTGAAATTCCGAAACAAACCACAATAAGTGCACTACTTAGGAATTCCTACAAATTCAGAGATGATAAAATTTTTGTAAACAAAGATTACACTCTGAAGACCCGAGAACAACGCCGCTTAATGATTTCTAAGAAGAAATAACTATCTGAAAAAGGAATACGCTCAAAATTAAGAGACAATAAGCTTCTTGCAAACGGACAAAAATACGAAGTCGTTGACGGTAGAGTGGTTGGTGAAAAGGGCTTTACATCATAGCAGTTGACGCAGTCCCGAAATGATGTTGACAACTCAGAAACTTTACAGATACTACAAAATAAAATACAAATAAATAAAGATTCACAAAAAGGTTTTAGGACTATTAGCTTTAAAAAAACAAAAGTTACGGTAAACACAATAATATGCTGGAATATAAAAGGACTTTTTAGGTTGCTCTCTCTTTTTCCACTTCTCGAGTACATTAAAAATTACGAGATCTTCGCTTTACTTGAAACATGGTGTATAAATCTCACAAATATAACATTAAAGGATTTCCAAATTTTTGAACATCCGGCAACTAAGACCACAGAAAGGGGAAGGGGATCAGGAGGAATAATTGTGGGTGTCAAAAAAGTGGGACATTACAGGTTGCACAGTACAGAAAAGGATAACATCTGGATATCGATTTTCTTATCACAAAACATAGGAACCGACAAACCTACCACCTGCTTGATATTTGTATATCTCCCTCCAAACGAACTGTACCAGAATAACTTAGCTAGATTAACTAAATATATGGAAAAACAGATAACTGACGGGAAAGAACTAATTATAATTGGGGATTTAAATATTAGAACTGGAGGGCTCGGCGGACTGTATAATCAAACAAATCTTCAACTCTCTTTAGTTTCCGAAAGAAAGGCAAGAGATCTAATAATTTCATCACTGGCTGAAGGACTTCTCGAGGACAATTCGCTGACAATAATCAACGGACGATCAACAGGAGATAGAGAGGGAGACTTTACATATGTTTCGGAGAGAGGCTCATCAACTATTGATTTACTGCATAGTTTCACAAGGAATACTGGGAAAAATATCAGACTTCAGGATAGAAACCCAGATGTACTCAGATCACCTTCCTCTTATCCTGAAGATAACAGTCCAAAACACCTATGAAAATAAATCTAAGGTAGAAGAATATGGTGTTACGAGATACAGATGGACAGCTGAGGGAATTAAGACATTTAAACAGGAATTAAAGGAATTGCAAGTAGTAAAAATATCAAATCTCGATAGCTCCGTAAATACTTTCACTCAAAGAATTACTGAGGCAATGTCAACATCAGGAATAATGTATTTAACTAAGGGTGCCCCCGGAGAATCTAAACCATGGTTTGACAAAAACTGTTACGAGATGAAAAAGCTAACAAAAGAAAGTCTGAAGGAATACCGTAGAACCAACAGAAAGGAAGACCTTGAAAGCTATGCTCACCATAGAAAGAAATATCTCGGTTTATTAGATGATAAAAGAAAGAAATATATTCAGGAAAAACAAGAAATATTGAGATATATAAAAGATTCAAAGTCCTTTTGGAAGACCATTGCGCTATTTAAAAGAGCAACAAAAATTCAAGAAGAAATTACTGTACAGGAATAGCACGAATTTTATTGCGAATTAATGAGTATTGAGGAAAAAGAGAAGATTTGTAATATAGAAGTGAGGATCTCGCCGAGCGATCCAATACTTGATCCAGAGATAACTTCCGAAGAGATAGGCAGGGCAATCAGAGATTTGAAAAATAACAAGGCAAGTGGACCTTTGACATCCCCAATGAAATAATAAAAGTACTCCCAGACTCATACATGGGTTTATTAGAACAATTTTACAATATACTCTGATAATGGGACACTATCCTACAATATGGACTAAATCGATCATACATCCAATCTTTAAAAGCGGTGACAAAGACAACCCTTCAAATTATCGTGGTATAGCACTGATAAGTAATTTATCGAAACTTTTTACGACAATACTAAGATCAAGACTGAATGAATGGGTAGAAAGAAGAAACGTCATTCCCGAAAATCAGGCGGGTTTCCGAAGGGGCCGATCGTGTGTGGATCTGATATTCACATTGACCACTCTAATACAACTTTCACTGAGGAAAAAGAGAGGAAAATTATATGTATTTTTTGTAGATTTGAGAAAGGCATTTGATACAGTTCCTCACTCATTACTCTGGAAGAAATTAACCAATCTGGGCGTGAGCTATCAATTTATACCTGCAATTCGAAATTACTACGAACAGGCGACTGTGGCAGTCAGATGGAGGGGATCAATTACAGAAAATATTAAGATACATTCGTGCGTTTTACAAGGAGAGCCACTATCGCCATTACTTTTTATATTGTCAAGTAGCTCCATCCAGATGGGACAACTGTCAATCATCCCTGGACCCCGGGGGGGACCACCGGTGTGGGGGCTGCTGGGAGGCTGATCTGTAAATAAGGAAAACGGGACGGTGGCTAACGCTGTTCATTCAGGATTAACCTTAACTGGGGGTAAGTTGTACAAAACTCTCTCTCCCTATACTCCTTATAATAAATTGATTATCCCCAGACTTGCCCTTGCCTTATTTATCTCCGCGACATATTTTGGTGGAGACGCTGGGTAGCGTGACGGAACTTCGAAGAAGTCGACGTCTACAGGGACGTGAACCAATTCTTCAACCTTTGCCACAACGAATAGAAATGGAAGACGACCACAGACCTACTGTTAGCGGATCCTACCTCCCTTGTCAGCGCCAACGAGATCCTTCTACCTTTTCGGGAGATGGAAATATAAACCCTGGACAATGGTTGAAAGAGTACGAGAGAGTGTCGAAGTACAACAGATGGGACGAGACCTTGAAGCTTGCCAACGTCGAATTTTACTTGAACGGAACTGCTGGAAGGTGGTTTAATAATAACGAAGAATCACTCAACTCGTGGAGAAGCTTTGAAGACGCATTCCGTGGTGTGTTCGGACTGCAGGAGGATTCTGCTCGACGCGCCGAGGAAGTTCTGAAGTCAAGAGCACAGAAGACCGAGGAATCCAGCGAGTCATACATCCAGGAGATTCTTAGTCTCTGCCACCAGGTGAACCCTCGCATGGAAGAAGGTGAGATAGTTGCTCACATTATAAAGGGAATTTCGGAAGACACATACCAGGTATTGGTGGCGAAAGACATACAGAGAGTAGATGAGATCCTGAAGTTTTGTCGTCATCTGACAACCGTCAAGCAGCGCAGGATCGGCCGTACGAAATTCGCCAGGTTGTCAAACGTAATGCCCATTTCGTGTGTTGACGACTCAGACGACTTGGCCGGCTTAATTCGCCGCATCGTTAGAGAAGAGATACAAAAGGTTTTCTCAGCACCTGAAGTGGTCAATCCTCTCCGAGAGGTGAACGCCCTGGAACAGACTGTGAGGGAAGAGGTCAGCCGTGCTCTACAACCTACCAGACCACAAGTCAACGTGGTACAACAACAACCACGAACGCCCTATTATAATATCGACCGACCAACCCAACCCAGGAATACGGAACATTGGAGAACCTACGACGACAAACCTATCTGCTTCCACTGCGGACGACCCGGACATGTCGTCCGTTATTGTAGGGAACGACGGCAGGTCTTCGCTGAAGCCAGGTCAAGGAATGGCGGAGAAGGAAGAAATGATGGATTTTCGAGTCGACCCCCGAGATATGACGCCGACGACGACTATGTAACGCCCCAAACCTCGACGTACTTCTACCGGAGCTCTACCCCAAATCCAAGCCGCGCAAGGTCGCCTGCCCGAAGACAATCCCAGTCGCCAGCCCGTCGTTTCAGCCGTTCTCCCATGCCTCAGAATGTGAAAAACTAAGTGGAGCGGCTTCTAACGGGGGTGAGGTCGCCATTGAGGAAAATCCTCCAGGGTATATCGCCGCTAAATTAAAAGAAAATTTTGTTATGGTCGAAATAAATGGACGCAAAATTAAAGCATTGGTGGATTCAGGAGCCGACTTTTCTGTTATTTCAGACAAATTTCGACGCGAACTAAAGACACCTCTCTTCAAAGAACCAGGTCCCATTCTTAAAGCCGCAAATAAAAATTTAATAGAGACCCTAGGAAAATGTGTCCTGAACATAGAAGTTAATGGTCTGAAGATATCCTTTGAATTCGTTGTTATGGTGGAATGCAGCCATGACATCATATTCGGATGTGACTTCTTCAAGGCCACCGAAGCCGTCATTGATTGTGGCAAAAATGAACTCCATCTCGGGGAAACCTCCGTCCTGGAATCTCGAGAGGAGGAAACCCAGAGATTGTTTGCTTCCGACGACTTTGTCATCCCGCCTAAATCAATAAAGAAGATCAGTGTGATAAACGAAGAAGTATGCGGTGTTAGAGATGTTTTAGTCTCAACTACTAAGGACTTATTATTAAGAAAGGAAGTTCTTATACCAAACTCATTGGTTACATTTCGACACGGCCGAGGTAGCATTTGGGTGGCGAAAGGAGCGTCTTGGCCGCAACTGATTCCATCAGGAATGAATATGTGCACCATGGAAAGTTATGAGAATGGGAATATCTGCAGTCTTATTGAATCCAGCGATAAGTTACAAGAAACGCAGCTAAAGTCACGTGAATGGTCACAGAAGATAAACCTTACTCTAGATCCAGGCTGTCTGAAATTCAAAGGTTACAGCTTGTTTCATGCCTTGACGAGTTTATTGACATATTTGACTTTGGGAGTACTCCTATTAAGCCCACCAGTACTGTGAAGCACAAGATAAACACAGGCGACCAGTCTCCTATCAAACAGCGGCCCTATAGAGTAGCACCAAGTGAACGACGACTAATTCAAGATGAAGTGAACAAGATGATTGAAAATCACATCGTGAAGCCCTCTGAAAGTCCTTGGTCATCTCCAGTTATTCTAGTTCGAAAGAAAGACGGGACCTGGAGATTTTGCGTAGATTACCGTCGATTAAATAAGATAACAAAAAAAGATGTTTACCCGCTGCCACGCATTGACGATGCCTTGGACAGTTTAGCCAGATCTAGTTACTTCTCCACGATGGATCTTCGGTCCGGGTATTGGCAGATTGAAGTGGACGAAAAGACAGGGAGAAAACTGCTTTCATCACTCCAGATGGGCTGTATGAATTCCAAGTAATGCCTTTCGGTCTTTGCAATGCTCCAGCAACGTTTGAAAGGATGATAGATAGTGTTCTGGGCAGTCTTAAATGGAACATGTGCCTTTGCTACCTGGACGACATCGTAGTTTACGCACCTACCTTTGAAGAACATCTACGTCGTCTACAACTTGTATTAATCTGCATCCAGAAAGCTGGACTAAGCTTGAACCACAAAAAGTGTCTTTTTGGATCAAGGAGGATAAAGATTTTGGGACAACTTGTTGACGCCAATGGAATTCATCCAGATCCAGATAAAGTTGAAGCCGTCTCTAAATTTCCGAGGCCAAGGAATATCTCTGAACTGAAGAGCTTTCTTGGATTATGTTCCTATTACCAAAGATTTATTGAGAACTTTGCCGACAAAGCTAGATCTTTTCATGACCTACTGAAGACTGAAAAACAATTTTATTGGGATGCAGCTCAAGAGAAAGCGTTTGAAGTCCTTAAAACAGCTCTAATTTCAGAGCCTGTCTTAGGACACTTTGATGAATCCGCTGATACCCATCTACACACTGATGCAAGCGGACATGGTATTGGAGCTGTTCTTCTACAAATACAAGGTGGAAAGGAGCGGCCTATAGCTTATGCATCTAGAAGCTTGACAGAGGCTGAAAATAACTATTCTACAACGAAAAAATAATGCCTTGCTGTAGTCTGGTCTATTAGCAAATTCCGCCCATATTTGTTTGGTCGACCATTCACGGTTGTCACTGACCATCATTCTCTATGTTGGTTGGTAGGGCAGAAAGATCCTTCTGGCCGTTTGTCAAGATGGGCGCTGAAGTTGCAAGAATTTGACGTGACCGTTATCTACAAGAGCAGACGCAAACATAAGGATGCCGATTGTCTGTCAAGGAGCCCGCTTGAGAACGATCCACCAAGTGCTGTGATGTCACTTGTGCTGAGAACATGTAAGAAAACATGTACCTATGTTTTCCCACGTGACGCAGCGGAGCGTGACCTTGCCTGCACGGGTGAGTCTGTTGTTGTTTTGTACTCTGTATGGATGGACATTAAAACATGGTGGCAGCGATAACTGGATAAAATACGAACCCGTATATTGCAAAATATCGATTTTTGAGTACCTTGGAAGATAATTCAACATGGCTCAGATTCAACCTCCAGAAACTTTCGACTTCTCGACTCCCAACGAATGGCCCAAATGGAGGAAGAGATTCGAACGATACCTCGTGGTCAGTGGAATGAAGAAGAAAGAGGAGGCGGACATGATCGATTTGTTCATGTACTTGATGGGCGACCGCGCGGATGATATATTCAGGGCCTTCAAGTTCGAAAAGGAGGAAGAGGCAACGAAAATTGATTCCGTTCTCAAGGCGTTCGACAGCCACTTCTGTGTCAGAAAGAATATTATCTACGAACGTGCGAAATTTAATTCAAGAATCCAAGAGGATCGGGAGCCAGTGGACGAATTCATCACTTCATTGTACAAATTGGCTGATAGTTGCGAATTTGAGGGTCTTCATGAACAGTTGATCCGTGACCGAATAGTGGTAGGAGTGAGGGACAAAGCTTTATCTAAAAGAATGCAGTTGGACAGCGAACTGACTTTGGAAAAGGCGGTGAAAATGGTTCGACAGCAGGAAGCCGTTCGACAGCAGCAAGTCGACCTGCAGCGTCCCTCAACAAGCCAAAAGGTCAATCAGGTGAAGTTCAACTCGAAGAAACAATCACCGAAACAACAACAGCAGCCTTCGAAGAAGAAGGAGAAGTCAGCCAAAACAAGATCACGATGTCCAAAGTACGGAGGTTTCACCCACAGGGAAGGACAGGCTTGCCGTGCTGAAGGACAGAAATGTAACCTGTGTTCAAAAACAGGCCATTTTGCAAATTGCTGCCCAGATAAGCAGGCGAAGACTGCGGAAGTCAAAGCTGTTTCTGAACTTGATGAAGAAAAATTGGTTTTCTCCTGGAGGTCTCAGCTGTGGAGGATTCATCTAATCTCGATGATGATGAAGGCGAGTGCAGGAGGCGATGGACAGCAGAAATCCAAGTGAACGGGAAACAGCTGAAGTTCAAGCTCGACTCCCAGGAGGATGTTACATGTGTTCCTCTGTGTCTCTTCAAGAAGATAATGGGACAGCAACGACTAGTGAAAAGTGATATCAACCTTAGAGCTGCTGAATTTTCCGAACTTCAGACTGTGGGTATGTTTATATCAACGCTGCGAAATGGCAATTATGAAATCAAGGAGAAGATTTATGTCATTCGTCGTTTGAGTGAACCTTTTCTGAGTCGCCGGGCATGTGAGCTCTTGAACCTGGCGAGGCGGATTGAAGTGGTTTGCGACGAGAATTAACCCGATCAAGGAATTTCCCGAAGTATTTGAAGGACTGGGAAAGATCGGAAACCCTTATGAAATCAAATTGAAACCTGGAGCAAAACCATATGCTGTGCATACTCTTCGACGGGTACCAATACCTTTGATGGAAAAGCTTAAAACAAGATTGGAAGAGCTCGAGAAGGCGGGAATCATAGCACAAGTTAACGTTGCGACTGAATGGTGTGCACCGACTGTGATTGCTGGTAAACCGAATGGCGACATACGACTCTGTGTGGATCTCTCTCTGCGGGGGCGGAAGACCCTGTGGGTCCTGCCCTCTACGGTCACCCTAGAGGGGAGTGAGTGTAGAGAGGCGTCTCTACGTGTTTGCACTCGCGAAAGCGAGGCGCACGTGTCTTGAAACTCTTGGGTCTTCGCTCTGTGTGTGCGCCATTGGGAGCGTCCTTGCCGTGCGCACCATGAGAAACCAAGGGGTGCACACAGTAGTACCACCCCCCCGCCTCCGCGTGGTGTCCCCGCGTCAACCTCGGCACCTCAGAGGTCCTTGATTCGACGGCAGATTCAGGGAGGACTGGGTAAGGGTGCGAGGGCTAAAGGGGGGGGAGTCCTATTGGAGCGTAGGACGGGTCGATCTAAGTCCGAACGAGAGGGCTCGGTCAGCAACCTAGCCAATGAACTCTCGGAGACGCCTGTGGGTGAATGGTCAACCCCATTGTAGCCGGACCATACTGGCGGGCGCGAGGGGCCTACCAAAGGCCGCTCGATGCATGGAGAATGCATCATTCCGTCGGGCTGTGTGACGCTAGAGGGGACGCAAGGGCATTGCTGCCTATATCGTCCCTGGCTAGGTGAGCCGAATTTCTTCTTCTGTGTGGATCTCTCAAGGCTGAACGAACATGTACAGCGCGAAGTGCATCCCATGCCAGTGGTGGAGCACATGCTGGGGCAACTGGGGGAGCAAGATTCTTTTAGAAACTGGACGCGAACAGTGGCTTTCACCAGATTCCGTTGAGCCCGGACTGCCAGCATTTAACGACCTTCATCACTCCTTTTGGGAGATATAAATACTGCAGAATGCCATTTGGAATCTCACTCGCCCCAGAGTATTTTCAGAGAGTTATGTCAATAATCTTGCAAGGCATGGACGGTGTAATGTGTTACCTGGACGATATCCTGATATTTGCCTCCGACTCCAAGACTCACGATCGAATTCTTCGTTTAGTGCTCCGAAAACTGAAAGAGGCGAAAGTTACACTAAACAAGGCCAAGTGTGTCTTCGGCGTGCCAAGAATTAATTTTCTTGGGCACATCCTGGATGAAGACGGTATCCGACCAGATCCAGCGAAAATCGAAGCAGTGGTGAAGATGCCTGCTCCGACCGATGTTCATGGCGTAAGAAGATTTCTTGGCATGGTGAACCATCTGGGACGCTTTGTGGAAAATTTATCTGAAATTGTGGCTCCACTGAACCAGTTGTTGGTGAAAGGTCAAGACTTCGTTTGGGATTGCAGCCAGGAGCGAGCATTCCGAAAGTTGAAAGAATTGCTCACGACTCAACCTATCTTGGCAGCATAAGACGTCAGGAAACCGACTATGGTGTCATCCGACGCATCTTCATACGGCTTGGGAGCGGTACTGAAGCAAGAAGGTAAGAATGGAATCTAGCGACCTGTTGCTTATTCTTCTAGAACTATGACACCTACCGAAAAACGATATGCTCAGATCGAGAAAGAGGCTCTCGCAATTACATGGGCCTGCGAACGTTTTCAAGATTTCCTGCTTGGAAAGCGTTTCCGGATTGAGACCGACCATAAGCCTCTCATTCCTCTATTTTCGACGAAAGAATTGAGTTCGCTGACCCCAAGACTGCAACGTTTCCGAATGCGTATGATGAGGTTTGGATTCGAAATAGTGCATATCCCTGGAAAGGAGCTGCTCGACGCCGATGCATTATCCAGACAACCACTTCTTACAACCGAGGGAGGTGAAAACGAACGGCAAACCTCAGCGCATATAAATGCAGTTATCTCGAGTATAACCTACAAAGACGAGATGTTGACGAAAATTTTTGAAGCTCAACAAGAAGATACGACCCTGAAAGCAGTAGTCAACTACCTTGAGCAAGGCTGGCCAGATAAGAAGAAGATGTCACAGGCTCTGCTCTCTTATTGGCATGTCAAGGGTGAACTCGGCGTTCAAAATGGACTACTGATGCGTAGCTGTCGTCTTGTTATTCCAGCAAGTATGAAACTGGAGATCCTAGAGAAGTTGCACGCTGGGTACTTCGGGATTACAAAAACAAGACTTCGCGCACGTGAGACGGTATGGTGGCCTGGAATTTCGGAGGAGATCGCGGAAACGGTCAGAAAGTGCAGTGTCTGTATCCAGGAAGCCGTCTCAAAACATGAACCTTTGATACCAACCAACTTTCCTACACGACCGTGGCAAAAGATTGGAATGGATTTGTTCAAGTTCGAGAATAAGTGGTACCTAGTCGTCATTGACTATTATTCTCGCTTTCCTGAAATGGTTCAGCTGGATCGGCTCACAGCCAGTGTGGTGGTGCGTAGTTGCAAATCCATATTTGCCCGACATGGAGTACCAGAAACTGTTGTAAGCGATAATGGGACGCAATTTGGAGCTGCTCGTGAATTTGAAAATTTCGCAAGGCAGTACGGATTCACACATGTCACTTCAAGTCCTCGATTCCCGCAGAGCAATGGGATGGCAGAAGCAGGTGTGAAAATTGCTAAGATGATCCTCAAGAAAAATCTAGACCCATCGCTTGGACTCCTGGAGTATCGATCGACCCCTTTGGAGAACGGTTACAGCCCTGCTGAGCTTCTCATGGGACGTAAACTCCGAACGACCTTGCCAATTGCACCAGAGAATCTTAATCCAAAGTTGGTGGACTCTCAGACCCTGAAAAGAAAGGAGGGGAGAAGGAGAAAGGATATGAAATCCAGATATGATCGACGCTGCGGAGCTACGGACATGGAGGAGCTATCCGAAGGTGACACGGTTTGGATTACAGATATGCGAACCTGGGGGATTGTAAAGCAGAAAGCATCGACACCAAGGTCGTATATGGTTGATACTCCAGTTGGGACTTTACGTCGAAACAGGTTCCATCTACGAAAAGGAGTTACAGTGCAATATCCAGCCGACCCATCGACGCCGACCTTTTCGGGGGAGGAACTGGTTGAAAATGAAAAGACCCCAGTTGTGGATTATCCCTCTAACGACTCAGAAGACGGCCAGATAAGAACCCGGAGTGGACGAATTGTTAAACCTGTGGATCGCCTTCATTATTAATTATATTATGCATTTAAAGTTTGTAATGTATATGTAATGTTCCTCTTACTGTAATGATCCTGTCGACTTATGTCGGATTGCTGTCGACTCTCTGTGATGTGCAGTCGTGAATGATTATTGTGCAGTCGTGATGATGATGTGCAGTCGTGATGGTGATGTGCAGTCGTGAAGGTGATTGTTGTGCAGTCGTGCTGGTGATGGTGGTGGTAAAGCACACAGAGACGAATCAAAGAATAATCCAAGGCATCGGGGAGAGAACGTAACAACCTTGCGGCCAACAGCCGCGCACTAGCTCCTTTCTGTCCTGCTGCTAACCAACTAACTGAACTAATTGACTAACACTGTCACTGACGAAACTTTCTAACGACCCCTATATATAGCAACCCTCAACCCTTGGCCTTGACTCCCATTGGCTGCGGCAAGTTCTTTGTTAACTCAGGCTTAACGGCGCGCCTCGGCAAGTCTCGGCACGTCTCAACATGTCTCGACACGTCTCAACACGTCTCGTCTTTGATCTTAGGTTTTTGGTCTCTATAGTGATCTTGGTTGCTACGTTCTCTGGATGCCTTTGTATTTATTTAAACACACCAAATCGATACATACAAAGTTAATGGTTTAACAGAGGATTGGGTACAATGATTGAAAGTTAACATAGAGTAGGGGGTGTAAGAAGGGGGGGGAGTATATACACAGGTGTTTTATCATTAAATTACCACAGATGGGCCCCCTGCGTTAAAGAATTTAAAAAGGGGCAGCCTGAATTAAATTCTGGTAGATGGGAAGTAATTTTTGTGGAAAATTAATTGGGTAACAAATAAAGCTATTTACAGAGTGGTAAGAAGTTGCGGTCGATAAGGTGACAGAATGGAAAGATGAAGTATGAATTGTTTAAAAAAAAATGACAACATGGTGATTAAATTGGTTGAAAGCAGGATCAGCTTGAGAACATGGGTTTGCAAGGCGTTTTGCTAGGACGTCTTGGAACTAGTTAACAAGGGATCAAAAAAAACCATTGTTTTCCACTTAGCGGTCTTGGATGGGGAGGAAAAAAAAGAATGAAAATAGCGCGATGGTGAGTGAGTGGAAAAAAAATGCTTGCAGAGTATTCAAGCTTGGTGTATGGACACACTACAGCAAGGGAATTTCTGCAAGTGTAAAAAAAATGAACATATACAAACATGAAGAAAAACATCACATTGAAAAAAAACTGACAAAGACATGGGTCGCGCTGGTGGTGAAAAGAGCCGCTAAGATGGTAAGGTTTGGTGAAAGGCAAGGTAATTTCGTGGTTGTTGAGAGAGGTTTGGTGAAAGGAAAGGTAATTTCGTGGTTGTTGAGAAAGGTTTGGTGAATGGCAAGGTAATTTCGTGGTTGTTGAGAGAAAACATTTGCAAAAGTTGAGAGGTGCGAAAATAAAAAGATGAAACAAAATTAAGATATAATGCTATTTACAAAATTGGGACAATGGTACTCGTCTCGAGTACTTGGGTGAGAGAAAGAAAAACAAAAAGGAAAAACATTGATTAAAAATTGTAAACAAGTCCACTTTAGGCTTTTAAAAGTCGCTTGAAAAGATGTTGCAGTGGTTACATAGGGTGAGAAAAAAAAATGTGTGGGTACATAGGTTGACAAACGAGTTAATGTGCAGTATTGCGATAAGACATTGATTTTAAGGGAGATAGTTGCAGGGTAGTATGGTACAACATGTGGAGTACAAAATGAAATGTTGGGATGAGTTATCTGTGATGTAAGGGAAATAGTTGTCAGGACTTAGGTGGTGGGGCAGTTCTAAATAGACGTTGAACGGTTTCTCCTATCAAATTACAGATGATGGTAAGCAGTTGGAAAATGGCTTCTTGTAGTTGAAAAAGTCTATCAGTTTCTTGTGCGTATATTCCTAGGTAGATAGGCGTGATTAGCGGGACGGTGGAGAAGGGCATTGTTAGCGTGTAAATTAGGAGAATTAAGTGGAAAATCAAAAATGTTTTCATATTGTATCCTATATGTTTAATGAGAGAGATTAGTTGTGGGCTGAGCCATTGATGTTGGAGGGTTGATGTCGTGACTTGGGGCGGGGTTGGTTCATGATTGATTTGTAGATGGGGAACTGGGGACAAATTGTTACTTGAAGTCGGTTCTATTTGGATTAGGGTAAAAAGATTTGGGGTTAGAGGTGGAAGAGGTTGGCTGCTGGATGGTTTGATCGGGAGTTGGTATTCTCGGAACAAGTCCGGCGAGAGATGTCGGAACGGAAATGAGTCATTGTCTTTGGGTTGAACAAAATATGCCTGCATGGTGGGGGGGTGCTATATGAGGTACGCTTTCTGTGTATGGCCTAAGTTTGTTGACATGTATTGTGTCGTGTTCCTTGTTGAGCGGTTGATTTGGTCTATTAATCTTTACCACATTGGGAGAAATAACTTCTAAAATTGTGTAGGGACCTGTGAAATAAGGGGTAAGCTTCCCAGTGTTAGGATGGTGGTACACTTTGACAAGAACGAGGTCTCCAATTTCGAAGTTAGGTGTTTTGTGATTAAGATCAAATTTTTGTTTATCTTTGTCGTGTTTAAGTTGTGTGCGTTGGTAGGCTTGTTGTCTGGCAATGTCAATAGGGGGGTAAGGGTTAATGTGGTTAGAAAGTTCTGTGGGTATAATGCCGAAAAGTAAATAGGATGGGGGAAAGCCTGTCACTGAGTGAGGGGTGTTATTATAAACTTGTGTAACCTTGTTAACGAGCTTTGTCCATGAGGTCTTTGGGTTTTCGAGATGTAGTAGTCTGAGTTTACCTGTAATTGTAGAGTTTAGACGCTCGCAAAGACCATTTGCTTGAGGGTTATTACTAGTTGTGTTTAAGGGTTGTATGCCATGGGCTACTAGGAATCTTCGGAACTTCTCTGAGGTGAACGCAGGTGCTCGATCCGAGAGTAAGCGTTTTGGAGAGCCGTATACTAACACCTTTTTAATTGCTTGTATGTAGGTTAAGGTACTGGTAGATTTTGAAGGAAATGTCCATGCGTATCTGGTCATATGGTCAACAATTACATGTAAGTGGGTTTTAGAATTGCCGTATTTAGCGAAGCCTGATACGGTGTCGATTGAGAGGAGGTCGAATGGTTTGGTAGCAGAGGGGGTCTGACCAAGTTCTCCATACGTGGGTCCTTTTGGATGTTTGGTTAATTGACATGTGGTACAAGAATTTACATGATTTTTAATGTCTCATGACATGCCACTCCAATGGTATTGGCCGGAGACAAGGCGACTTATTTGAGATTTACCAGGGTGATTGTATTCCAAATGTACTTTGTTTAGAAGGGTGTTGCGAAGTTTCTCCGGAATCAGAATTTTGGTTACTCCCTTGCGTGTGATGGTGTGTAATCCGTTTGTGTCTTGTGTGATGTGTGGATGTGTAGGGGTATTGTTTTGGTGTATCTTGATGGTGTCGGCGTCTAGGAATCCGCAGAAGGGATTGCGTGAGAGAAGGTCAGCCTCGTACTGCTGGGTACCTTTAATGTAGCGAATTTCGTAATCATATGTTGAAAGTCTTAAGCTCCATCTGAATAGACGTCCTGCGGGATTTTTGATAGATTTTAGCCATTGTAGAGCGTGGTGATCAGAGAAAATGGTGAATTTTGTGCCTGTAAGGTAAATGCGGAATTTTTCTACGCTTTCAATTATGGCTAAGCATTCTAGCTCAGATATGTTGTAATTTTGTTCGTGCGGGCGTAAGGCTCGGCTATAAAATTGTACGGGATGTATTTGGTTGTTGGGGTGGACCTGTTTTAAAAGGCCTGCGATACCTTGTGTTGAAGCGTCGCAGTAGAGTTGGCAGGGTAGACCTTCTTGGAACAAATGTAAGATTGGTTGTGTAGTGAGACTTTTTTTAAGGTTTCGAAAGCTTGTTGACAAGCATCGCTCCAGTGCCAATTTATGTTCTTTTTAAGCAAGTTGTTAAGGGGTGTTCGGAGACGAGCATAATTTGGAATAAATTTATTATATACGTTAATTGCACCTAGGAAAGATTGTAGCGATTTTTGATTATAAGGGGGTTTTATGGCATTAATTGTATCGAGGTTTCTAAGCTGGGGTGTATATGTGCCTGCGGATATGGTGTATCCGAGAAATTCTATGGATGTTTTGAAAAATTCACATTTATTATAATTTAGTCTGATGTTTTCTGCTTGGCAAACTTCGAAAAATTTTGTAAGGTGTTGTATGTGTTCTTCTGTGGACTCTGAGAATATAATAAAGTCGTCAAAATAATGTTCTATGTGTTGCAAGTTGTGTTTTTGTATGATCTGACTGATTGAGCGTTCGTAAATTTGTGGTGAGTTCCTTAGGCCAAAGGGGAGGCGGGTCCATTGATATTGTCCATCAGGTGTAACAAAAGCAAGAAGTGGTCTAGATTCTGGTGCGATCTCTACTTGCCAGTATGCAGAGGCGATGTCGACAGAGGAAAAGATTTTGGCGCGCGAGAGTTTATCCAGCACGGAATCAATCGAAGGGAGGGGGTGAATATCTGGCTGAATTATGTCGTTTAGTTTTCTATAATCTATGCAGAAGCGTTTTGTTTTATCGCGCTTTGTGACTAACGTTACAGGACTTGCAAACGGAGAGTAGAATTTTTCTATTATATTGTGTTTTAACATTTCGGTGACTTGATTTTGGATTTCCTTTAGGTCGCAATAAGGAACTCTGTATGGCCTGAGTGTAATTATTTTATCAGAAGTAGTGTTAATTTTGACGGGGGGAATGTTTAAAGTGGGGACATCAAATTTGTTTTCAGAAAATATGTGTTGATAGTTATGCAATAGGAAATCAAATTGGGTCGGAACATTAGGGTGAGACAATTCAGTTTGTGCATCAGTTAACTGGCAAATAGGGTTAACAAGGGTTGTGGGAGATAAAGAGTAACATGGGCATATTCCTGAAAAGGCATAATTATTCGTGGTGAGTGTATGTTCTGATTGGTTGCAACGTGAGGGCAGAGAGGTTTGGGATGCCTTGAAATGTCGCTGGCATTCCCAATAAGCACATGCACTTGGAACAAGGGAAAAATTATACACAATTTTAGTTAAGGGTGAGTTATTTTGAAGTATAAAGTATTCATGAAAGTTAATTTGTAGTTTAAATTTTTTAAGCGTATCTATTGAAAGTATACCAAATGGAAGTTTAGCATCTATGACATAAATTCTGATTTTTTCTGTTATTTTGCCTAAGGTTAGCGGAAGATAAACATAGCCTGCGGTTGTAATACTTTGTGAGATAGAACTAATTTGAATGTGCTCGTTAATTAATTCTATTTTTTGTGTTAATATATTTTTTAAGAAATTAAAGGTATTTAATGGTATAATATTTACGGTTGCACCAGTATCAGCTAGAAAAGGAAGGAAATGTTTGTGATTGAGGAGGACTTTTAAGATAAGGTTACTAACGAAAATTAGGGTAATTCTCTACCTGTTTGGGGCTAGTGTTGCTTGTCGTCGGGGCGGCTGGCACAGTAGATGGTGTCGGCTGGCGGCCATTGTTGGCTTGGTTGAAGGTGCCTTGGCGGTGGTGGCTGGCGTGGTAGGTTTGACCGTGCTGGGCGTTAGAAGCTGGTCGTTGCTGGCACTGGGAGTGCCAGTGTTGTCCTTGGCAGAACTTGCAGGGAGAAGGTGGTATTGCTGCGTAGTTCTGTGCCCGTGGTGGTGGTCGTGGGGTATTGTGGTAGGGTCCTTCCATCCTTGGAGGGTTGTCTGGGCCACGTGGTGGTTGTGGGGAGAAGTTTCCTCGCACCCTGGAGGTTAGTTCATACCACTCGGAAAGCGATTTGGGTGGCACAACTCGAACAAGGCGCTGATCTCCAGTGGGCAGTTCTTCGGTCAAGGCCTCTATGATGACAGGTCTTGGCAAGTTCAATTGCATCCCTAACGTGGTCTTGGTCCTAATATACTCTTCAAGAGTGTTGTAATGTTGGGCTTTTGCAGCGAAAAATTTCGCGTAGGTTGTGTCGGTCTTGTCTTGGAATAAGTCCTCTAGGGTTCTCTGCGCTTCTTCATACGGTTTAGCATCAAGTCGGAGTTGTCTAAAAAGATCGAGGGGTTGTTTAACAAGATATTGGGGAAGTTTTTGAAGTTTTTGTTGAGGGGTTAAGTTTTGAGTTTGTAAGTTGAAGTTCCTAAAGAAACATGCAGCGTTGTACATACCATCAAAGGCGGGTAGATCCAGGTCTCAGGGGTGAAGGGGTTGCAGTCTTTCTAGGATGGTTGCTAATTGAAGGATGATGGTGCCAAGATGGGGTGGTGGTGTTGTTGGGCCGTGGTCGTTGTTGGGGAACTCTCCGATCTCCTGCACTCGGGCTTCTTTGTCGTCCTGGTTCATCCTGTCGACTCACTGTAATGTTCCTCTTACTGTAATGATCCTGTCGACTTATGTCGGATTGCTGTCGACTCTCTGTGATGTGCAGTCGTGAATGATTATTGTGCAGTCGTGATGATGATGTGCAGTCGTGATGGTGATGTTCAGTCGTGAAGGTGATTGTTGTGCAGTCGTGCTGGTGATGGTGGTGGTAAAGCACACAGAGACGAATCAAAGAATAATCCAAGGCATCGGGGAGAGAACGTAACAACCTTGCGGCCAACAGCCGCGCACTAGCTCCTTTCTGTCCTGCTGCTAACCAACTAACTGAACTAATTGACTAACACTGTCACTGACGAAACTTTCTAACGACCCCTATATATAGCAACCCTCAACCGTCTACCTTGGCCTTGACTCCCATTGGCTGCGGCAAGTTCTTTGTTAACTCAGGCTTAACGGCGCGCCTCGGCAAGTCTCGGCACGTCTCAACACGTCTCGTCTTTGATCTTAAGTTTTTGGTCTCTATAGTGACCTTGGTTGCTACGTTCTCTGGATGCCTTTGTATTTATTTAAACACACCAAATCGATACATACAAAGTTAATGGTTTAACAGAGGATTGGGTACAATGATTGAAAGTTAACATAGAGTAGGGGGTGTAAGAAGGGGGGGAGTATATACACAGGTGTTTTATCATTAAATTACCACATATATATATTGCCACGTGGAAAATTAGGGAAGACAAAAACTTCAGGAGGAAGCAAAATTTATTGCAGGGAAGGACAAACTATCAAAGGTAAACAAAAGATAAGCCACGAGGGAAATTTACAGAGTCGCAAGATATAAAACATAAAAATGACCACTCTGTTAAATAAAAAATATTAAAATTGAGAAATACTATGTTACATAAATAAAAATTAATAAATACTATGTTACATAGCTTCTTCCCTATGGGAGCTGTGACCCACAGCTAGCAATTATTGTAGATACTGACGTGGATTTGACGTGCTTCTGCCAAGGATTCCATCGAAGTCTTGGAACTTTGTCCCTAGTACCTTTGCGTCCATTTTCTTGCGGCGTGAAGAGCGGCTTTGTCGTCGTATCGTCTATAGGGACATCGTCATCTTCGAGGGAAGTCTTGGCTTTAGCACGGCGGTGGAATCCTGATGTCAGTCTCCGAAAATGTAGATCACAGCACCCATGGCTTCAAGGTCTTCTCGGCGATCTTCAGTTTGTCTTCCCTAACTTACCCAGCATCTCCACCAAAATGCCACGTGGAAAATTAGGGAAGACAAAAACTTCAGGAGGAAGCAAAATTTATTGCAGGGAAGGACAAACTATCAAAGGTAAACAAAAGATAAGCCACGAGGGAAATTTACAGAGTCGCAAGATATAAAACATAAAATGACCACTCTGTTAAATAAAAAATATTAAAATTGAGAAATACTATGTTACATAAATAAAATTAATAAATACTATGTTACAATATATTTCAAGTCTTAAAAAGGGGGATGTGCTGAGAACATGTAAGAAAACATGTACCTATGTTTTCCCACGTGACGCAGCGGAGCGTGACCTTGCCTGCACGGGTGAGTAAGTTGTTGTTTTGTACTCTGTATGGATGGATATTAAAACATCACTAACCAACGTCGATATAGAGCAGACTAAAGACCCGGATTTAGCTAAAATAATCGATAATTTAAACTCGGGCTACACCAGAAAGGAATTCAGCATTATCGACGGCATCTTATACAAGAAAAACTATAGCACAACTGGAAGACCCTGGCTTATGATGATCCCTAAGCACTTAAGATCGGAAGTTATGGCAGATTTACATGACGCTCCTACAGCTGGGCATTTGGGTTTCGCCCGAACGTATGACAAAGTCAAGAAACGATTCTATTGGCCTGGCCTTTATAGAACTGTTCGCCAATATGTAAGCCATTGTCGGGAGTGTCAACGAAGGAAGAAATTACCTCGACGTCCGGCTGGACAACTTGTATCCATACCGCCCGTAGAAAAGCCATTCCATAAGGTCGGGGTCGATCTCCTTGGAAGATTTCCAGTTTCTAAAGATGGAAACCGTTGGATCATTGTGTGCACCGATTATATGACAAGGTATGCCATAACGAAAGCGTTCCCAGACGGAGGAGCAATCGAAACAGCTAAGTTCCTGGTTGAAGATGTTATCTTGAAGCATGGAGCTCCTAGAGAAATGATAACAGAGATCGCGGAAGAAATTTCATTTCTCAAGTAATAAAAGAGATCAATGCTCTGTGCGGAATTGTGCACAGATGTACAACGGCCTACCATCCCCAGACCAACGGCCTGACTGAAAGGTTCAACAAAACTCTGGGAGACATGTAGTCCATGTACACAGGTGTCGAGCAGAAGGACTGGGACCAAGTTTTACCCTACGTGACTTTTGCTTACAACACTGCTAAACAGGAGGCGACCGGCTACACTCCGTTCTTTCTTGTCCACGCCCGCGAGGCCGAGACCTACATCGATGCCGTACTACCCTACCTACCAGATGAGATCTCTGACGACTACGTTGGGGAACTTGTGACCAGAGATGAGGAAGCGCGTCAACTCTCCCGATCACGCCTTCTACAATCACAGGCGAAAGACCGTAGACTTTACGACCAGAAACATACTCCAGTCTATTACCAGAAGGATGATCTTGTGTGGGTTTTTACTCCCATCCGAAAAGTAGGGCTCTCAGAAAAGCTACTGAAGAGATACTTCGGTCCCTACAAGGTGACCAAGAAGCTTTCAGAAGTTACGTATGAAGTAGAGCCCGTGGACCCGTTTCCCCGATCACGGAAATCCAAGGATATCGTTCATGTCATTCGGATGAAGCCCTACCTGGACCCTGAAGAACAACATTCCATTCTTCTAGGGAACACAGGCCGTAATAGATTTCCTTCCAGAACAAGGGCTGAGACAAGCTAATCAGCGGGTCGCTGCTTTTTCTAAAGAGGGTGTAATGTCAAGTAGCTCCATCCAGATGAGACAACTGTCAATCATCCCTGGACCCCGGGGGGGACCACCGGTGTGGGGGCTGCTGGGAGGCTGATCTGTAAATAAGGAAAACGGGACGGTGGTTAACGCCGTTCATTCAGGATTAACCTTAACTGGGGGTAAGTTGTACAAAACTCTCTCTCCCTATACTCCTTATACTCCATATACTCCTTATAATAAATTGATTATCCCCAGACTTGCCCTTGCTTTATTTATCTCCGCGACAATATTATTCATGACGGACCTGATTAAAATGTATGACAACTCAGATCTGACGAGTGTATACCTTCCGGAATTTGGTGATGTTCACCTGCTGTATGCAGATGATATTGCTATTATAGAGGAGTCGAAGATAAACCTCCAAAAAAGATTAATATATTGAAAGAATATATTGGTGAGAACTATATGACACTGAACGAGTCCAAATCGAAGGTTATGGTATTTCGCAATGGTGGTAAACCCCCAAGAGAAGATAGATGGTACTGGAATTGTAAACCTCTGATGGTAACAAGAAGATATAATTACTTGGGATACCCTCTGGTCAGTACAACTAAAACCACTCAAGCTGCAAACTTTTTCAAAGGAAAAGCACTTGCGGCAATAGATGCTACAACCCCAATATTGGCAAAATCAAAAATTAATTCATTAAACTCTGCAATGAAACTGTTTGATTCTATTGTGATGGCTGTTTTGATGTATGCTGCTCCAATTTGGGCAACAGAGTATGAAGATTTATTAGATCATATACAAGATACATTTATTCGTAGGTTCTTGAATTTGCCTAGATATACACCAGGATACATAATAATACCAGAAACAGGCCGCGTCTCATTAATAATAACAGCTCTGAAATTGACCTTGAAATATTGGCTGAGGGTGCTGAGTATGGATACAAATAGATTGCCTCGAATATGTTTAAATAGAATGAGGCAATTATCCTGTGCTACAGGTGCGCCCATCGGGTTTATAAAACAATTAAGCAATTTACTCAATAATAACGGATCCTCGTGGCTTACTTATTGTAATGATCCTGATTCACTAAGGAATGCTATCCCAGGAATATTAAGAACTGCGAGAGAGCAAACAATACAAAATGACTTAACAAGAATAACCCAATCAAAGTTATATTCCCACTATAGAGATATACAGGGTGATCCAAAAGTCCCGCACTATTTTAAAAATTAATAACTCCGCGAATATTTGCGCTAGAGCAATGCGGTAAACACCATTGTATTCAGGATGCAATGGGATTTTTTATGGCAAATAATGAAAAACTCGAAATTGATTTCAGTTACAATTTTATTCGCCAGATGGCGCTCTACCAGAATCAGAGATTCAGCGGCCAAAGTGTTTGATAAATTGAAAAATATAACTGATCGACACGTATTTTTCCTTTTTGAATACCAGGAAAGAACCCTAATAATATCAAATAACAAATTAATAAAACACCACTTCGCCAAAAGTATGAAGAATTGGTTAACGATTTTCAAATACAATCAGAGATATGTAAAATAGGTAAATGCAAATTAAAACATGTAGCAAAAATATTTATATTTTATATGGGGTTTTGTGAAATAGATTGAATGTTTGAAAAACACTGCTGATATCAATACACGAATTTTTGAAATGTTAATATAGTACCAAAAATTATGATGGCACTATTAATAGGATTTTTTGCTATAAGAAATGTGTAGTTTCTTGACTGATTGGCGACCCTTGACTATTTAACGAGATATTTGTCATGATCCAACAAATGAAATATATAGGGGAGTGACAAAATATATTTGTCGTACTTTATTCCAAATATCCTATGGGCTTGTCAAATGTTATCATTGTTTATTATACTGTGCACAATTTTTAAAAATGTGTCCCCTCAAATAAAAATAATTTTTAAATCGACCTTTTGCGTTGAAAAACGTGGTAGTAAAATCATTTTGTATTATTTTTTTCCCCCAAAATTTCTAAAGTTATTGGTGTAAAGAAAATATTCCTTATGCTATTTCTTCTAATGAGCAAAAAGCGAAAACTAAACATAAGGGGAAAATGGTGTGTACCAGTGTTATTCGAGAAGTTATAACACTCTGGTTTGCACGACATAATATGTGAGCAAATGACAAACAAAATATTACTGTTCACAAAAAAAAAGAGTCAAGATGTGAGGACAGCATTTATTATCCCCATATCCCAACACAAAGAGCTGCAAAATATTGGTAGATAATATAATACATGGCAGCTTATATAAGACATGAGGTAACTGCCTTCTCTATTGTATTAGGTCACAATCCTTGCTCAATGTGGCATCCTTCATTCTCAATCACCGCCTGCAGACGATAAATGACAGAATGGACAGCATTAAATAACATATCTGTTGAAATTGATAAAACGTGCCATCTGATAGAAGTCTTCAACATGGCCAATGTGGTAGGCCAGCATCGATAAACACACAATTTAATGTACCCCCATAAACAAAAATCGCAAGGCGTCAGGTCTGGTGATCTTGGAGGCCACTGGTATATAAAGTGGCGACTTATCACACGATTTTCACCGAACGTATCCTTCAGCAATTGTTTGGCACCTCGGGAGATATGAGGAGGTCCTCCATCTTTCATGAATGTTATTTCGCTTAGTGCTTTTGCCCTGCAATATGAGAATACCCTTTTCTCTTAAAAGTTGAACATAACGTTCATCAGTTACAAAAACGGTTTTAAAAGTTCTTCCATTGATTTTTCAAAGAAAAATGGCCCAATAATAAAAGAAGTGAACCCACACAAAACTGTAACTCTAGGCTGGTAAAGTGGCATTTCTGTAAAAATCCTAGGGTTTTCTGTTGCCCAAATGCGGCTGTTTTGAATTTTAAATTCTCCGTTCAGAGAAAAGTGAGCATCATCTGTCCACAGAACATTCGACAGCCAGTTTTCATCAATATCAATTTACCGGAAAACCCATGCAGCGAATTCTTGACGCATCTCAAAATCGCCAACTTTCAGCTCGTGAAATCTTTGAATTTTGTATAGGTACACACAATAGAGACATTAAGTGAAGCGTCTTCGGATATCACAATCATACTCGGCGAATTTAACGCCAAAAGTTCAATTTGGGGATCACCTGTCCAGGATAACAAAAGTCAGCAGGTTGAGGACATGCTAACCGACCTCGACCTTACACCGTTAAATAACGGAGAGAACACCTACCTATCTAAGTCCACAGGCACAGAATCCGCAATAGACATCAGAGCGATAAATTACAACATTGTGCACCCACAACACAATGGAAAATTCTGAGAGGTGCAATCAGTGACCACAGACCAATTTTAACAACCCTAAACTTCAAAATTGAGAATGTCCATTAGAATGAAAATGAAAAAAAGGAGTTAAAAAAAAAAAAAAAAGGGGGGGAAAAAGTTAAAGTGAAAAAAATAATATATATATATATACAGAGAGAGACAATATATACTTATATTCAATTGAAAAGAGAGAAGAAAATATTTTTTAGAATAAATGATAAAACAGTGATATTAGGTATTTTTCAAAAAAAAAAAAAAAAAACTATTTCAATAATTTTCTGCGATTTTTTTTTACTTCAACAAATAACAAATAATAGGCGTAATAGTAATAATATAATTAATGCAAAAATTTGGTTATAATTTGTCAATTATCACAACAATGTTACTTGTTCGGATGGGCTTATTTTTTTTCTTAAAAGTTGATGGTTACAAAAAAAAAATCAAAGAGAAAAAGATAATAGAATAGGCAGAATTCTGCGAGAAAATGGATCCAAGAAGGACAGCCAACGCTGGAATATGATTAGAGTGTTAGAGAACAATCAAAACCAACACCAATCCTCCAATACTCTAACCGATATGAATAGAACAGCGAGAACGAGAACAAACAGATGGCTGACATAATTGCTGAATATCTTTCAAGCACTTCTATACTCAACTATACGAATGAAGACAGGACTCTGAAAATAATATAAACCAGTTAGTTTAACACAAGCAAGAAACTTCCATCAACAATATATTTTCTCGAGAGACTTCACACTGAATGAGCTAAACTTATCAATAAAAATATCCAAGAGGTCACCAAGAGATAATCTAATCTTTGGTCAAATGATTAAACACTTTGAAGACAAAGCTAATAATCAACTCCTACGAATACTGAACATTTCATGGCAAACTGGTAAACTACCAAAGAATTGGAAGATATCAATTATAGTGCCAATACTGAAGCCAAACAAAGATGCCAAGGAATACAAGAACTATGGGCCAATTGCTCTCACCAGCATACTTTTTAAAATACCAGAACAAATTATCCACTCTAGGCTCATAGTCTGGCTCACTAACAATAATAAAATTCTGTCAATAAATTCTTTCCAGGAAAACCGCCAAAGAAGACCACGGCTATATTCCTTGATATGACCTCAGCTTTTAATCGAGTTTGGAGGGAGAAATTACGTGAAAAGCTGCACAACATCGGAGTAAGAGAAAAACCTTAATCTGGATTGCAGACTTCTTAAGGGGAAGAAGGTTAAAGGTTCAGGTCAATGGAGAATTATCCAAGGAAGGAAGAACATGGGCTGGTGTAACTCAGGGACCTGTGCTCAGTCCTCTACTCTATCTGCTATATATTAACGACATCCATCCTTACCTTACTGAAGACACAAAGGTTGCCTGTTATGCAGATGATATAGCCATATGGCACACAAGTAGCAGCATAGAAAAATCGTAAAAAATACTGAACACATCAATGAGAGGACTGGAGAAGTGGGCAATGGAACTCCAAATGACCATAAACCCAATAAAACCAAACCTATGCGTCTTCTCCACTCACAGGGAAAAAGGCATAAATATAACCACAAAATAAGCATAAACAAACAAATAATTGATAAAATTAGAAATTCATAATACCTAGGTGTGATACTGCAGTCCTGGATCTTTCAAGTTGGTCTCGAGGACCACGCCATCACCATCTCCTAAGCGGCGAAGTACGCGATCTACGTATTCATAGTAGATCGCAAAATGCGTGGTGTCGCTGGAGACCCACTGGCGATTCTCCACCAAATTCTGCAGCACTGGCAGAGGCGCCATATTCATTGTACATATTGTATATATAATGCATATTATCTTTTTTAATAGTGCAGACTGTGCATGCATTGACAAGATGTTAACAAAATTATTTTAATTATTATTGATGAGGAATTGGAATTTTCAGAACACATAATTAGCACCTCAAATAGAGCTATCAGAAAACTAAACATTCTGAGAAGGCTATGTGGAACAAATTGGGGAGCAAAACCCAGAATTCTCAGAACAACATATACCACCTTAATAAGGCCGATAATGGAATATGCAACACCTCTTTGGGCTCCCTCAAGTTCATCATTAAAAGTAAGACTAGACAGTGTTCAAGCAAAAGCGGCCAAAATAATCACTGGTGCTGTTTCATCCACCAACAATGAGAAAATTCAGAGAGAATGTGTTCTAGACCTACTCGCTCGAAAGCAGAAGACAAAATAAAAACAACTTGGATCGGCACTTCGGAAACGAGGAACCAGAGGACGAGATCTCTCTGACCACTTGTGGTTTGGTAGATCCGCCCTTTTCGGAGAATGAGGTGAAACTGACGGTTTTCAAGTTCGGGAAAAGGAAATCTCCTGGTCCCGAAGGGATCGATAACACGGTCGTGAAATCCCTGGTAAGTAGGCACCCATCGCTTCTTTCCAGGTTATTCAATAGGTGCCTGGACACTGGTACATTTCCTGAGGCATGGAAGGTTGCCCGAGTAGTGCTTCTCGAAAAGTCTGGTAGAAAGGGTAATTCTCCTAAGGATTATCTTTCTTTACTAGTGTGTCTAGGTAAGGTCCTGGATAGCCTACTAGCTCAGCGACTGAAGCACTGACTAGAGAGTAATGAGCTCCTTTCCTCTTTCCAACATGGTTTTAGGGAAGGGAAGTCCACAACCACAGCTCTGAACGAGGTGTTAGAGGGTATTGAGATGGGCTTAAATAAGGGTGCTTGGGTTCTTTTCGTGGCCCTGGACATTGATGGCGCGTTCAACTCCATGAGCTGGAACAAGCTGATGAGAAATTTGATGGACATGGGTTGTCCTGATAATTTGTGCAGCTTGGTTCGTGACTTCCTGAGGGATAGACGGATTAGCCTCAGTTTTGGTGGGCGGAAGTTGGAAAGAAACTGTGCTAGGGGTTGTCCCCAGGGCTCCTGCTGCGGACCTATTCTGTGGAATATCCTGGTAAACACCGTTTTCCAGGATGAGCTCCCTGAGGGAGCCAGGCTGGTTCTCTATGCTGACGACCAGTTCCTCATCATTGAGGCTGCTTCGAGAGCGAAGGCTGAGAAGTGTGTTGAAACTTCTCTCCAAATTCTCTCGATCTGGGCCCATGACTCTGGCCTTAAGTTCAATGTCTCCAAAACTAAAGCCCTCAGCTTTAAGCCTAGGGACATAAGAACAAAAAGGAAAGGGATCAAATGGAAACACAAGCCGGCTATCCGGATGGAGGACGGAGGGTAGCGTTGGTCAATAGGATGACCATCCTGGGGGTAGTCATTGATGACAAGATGGGTTAGCAATACCAGGCGGAGGAGATGGTGGCGAGAGGCAGGGAGGCGTTGTGCAGGCCTGTCCTGGTTGGCTCTCAACGGGGGGGGGGGGGGGGGGGGGGGGCGAGGGTACTATTTTTAGGAACCTCTGCCCCTCCTGTGTCGAGCCAATCTTGCTATATGCTTCCGGGGCTTGTTGCGCCGAAACAGGGATCAGAAGGTGGCAACAACTCTAGAGAGAGTGCAGAGGACAGCGGCACTCAGAATCACAGGGGGATATCGCACTACCAGCAGGGAGGCCTTTTTGGTCCTCGCTGGGATTATTCCCCTGGGATTGAAACTAGAGGAGGAGACCATCAGACAGAAGATCTGGGAGAACAGGGAAGATGCCCTGGGACTTGAAGCGGGGGCCCTGGAATCCAAGAGGGATCCAAGGAAGCCTCCGCAGTGGTTGCCAAAGTGGAATTGGAGTCCTGGAGGGCCGACAGGGATTGGCACGGAGGTTTTTACTGATGGTAGTAAGTCTGGAACCAATACTGGAGCTGCGGTAGTGATATTCACTAATGGAGAGCTGATCTTCCAAGAAAGTTTAACACTCAGAGTGGACGAATTGGTCTTTTCAGCCGAGCTGGTTGCGATCAGGGTAGCCCTCAGAGTGTGTGCCGAGAAGAACTTCAGCCCGGACCGCCTCTATTTAGATTGTATTTCGGCCCTCGTCGCTATCAATCTGGAGAAAGGGCAACTCGCGCATTAAATAATCCAGGAGCTGGAGATGATGACGCGGGCTCCGGAGCTCCCTTGGTTTAGGAGACACAGCCTCATCGAAGGTAATGAGTTCGCAGACAGGATCGCTAAGGCAGAATGCTTAAGAGGTAGATCACTGAGGACCCCAGTGACCAAGAAAGAAGTTTATAGGTGGATCAGGGGGCACGTCCAGGACTTATGGTTGGACAGATGGAGGAACAGTGTGAAGGGGAGAGAGGTATTCAATGGGGTAATAACACCCAAGTACCTCTGTAAGGTAATGTCCCACAAACTCATTAGGGTATTTCGGGACATGGGCTCTTCCCCAAGTCTCCACAGATTTAAAATTAAGAGAAACCCTGATTGCGTCTATGGAGAAAGGGATGTGAATGCACGCCACTACGTCTTGGATTGTCCAATGGTAGTAGGTGTGCAGGAAGAGAGAAGGAGGGCGAGGGGCGCGATCGAGAGTAAGCTGCTGAGAAATCACAGCAAGCTTCTTGAGAAAGCCCACGACGTGGCAGCTGAGCTTTTCCTCAGCTGTGAGTGAACAGAGTCGACCGGGGGCTGCCTCCCCGCGGTCCCTGCTGGACACAGTAGATAGTTTCCTATTTTGCTGTGATTAAAGGCCACCGGTATAAAAATCCTTCCAGACACGTTGTCTGGGAGGTGGTGTTTCCAGGTACAATGTCCAAGCACTAGCTTGGATACCGTTACTTGGCATATGAGTTGAACAGAATAGCAGCGAAGGGCATGCTTCGCATGCCGGCTTGTGGACCGAAAGGTCTGGGTGGCCATCTGCTTCTAGGGTATACCAACTGTGCTTAGGTGGGATCCTCCAGTTATTGTTTATTTTGGCTACTGTTTCTATTTCTTTAAAAGTAAGTTTATTTTTCTGTAGCAAGGGTTCTTTTGTGCCTTTTTTTTTTGCTTACGCATCAGCAGCTTCAATGCCTTCAATGCTAACATGTAAGGGTATCCATTGAAGGTGAATTTTTGAGGTATTGAGAGTTTTTGGAGATAACCAATTATGTTCCTGCTTACTTTGTCTCTAAGTTCATCTGTGTGACTCAAGTGTTGTATGGCACTTCTACTATCAGTAAGAATCCATATATCGTGATGTTTAATGTTTCTGATGGATTTTAAGACTTCATAGATGGCTATAAGTTCTGATCTGAAGACTGAGCAAAATTCTGGGGTTCTTCTGTTTATTTTCTCATTGCCATTTGTGGTTTTAATGAGAGAGCCACTGCCAGTGTGTCCAAACTCGTCTCTGCTACCATCGGTATAGATAGTTATTGCATTTTTAGGAATTTTATTAATTATTTCTAATGATAATTGTTTTAAGTATTCTGGATTTTGGTATTGTCTGTTGGTGGGTTCATTTAAAGTGGCATTAAAAATAACATTTTGTTAGTGGTTCGCATGGATATATTTTTTCAGCTAAATATAATATTTTTCCACTTTATATTTTAAAAATCCATTTCTTTTGGCCAGGTGGAGAGGGCCTTCTTTTTTGAGTCTTATATTGGGTTCCTAATTAAGTATGTAATTGAAAGTTCTCTGTTTGTTTCCATAGCTCTTGATTTTGTTTATATATTTTGGCAGATTGTAGCTTATTCTATTCTTTAAGGGCATAATGTCTGCCTCGTAAAGTACAATATCATTAGGGCAGGTATTTCGAAGACCTGTAATAATTCTAGCTGCGCTTAGTTGTATCCTTTCCAGTGATTTTAGATTTGTTTCAGATGCTGTACCATAGATTTGATATCCATATTCAAGGATAGGTCTAATTAGAGATGTGTAAGTTAATTTTAGTGTGGTTGCATCGGCTCCCCACTCTCTTCCTGAAATATATTTCAGAATTTTTAGTCGGTCTCTTCCTTTTCTAATAACTTATTCAATATGTTTACTGGAGTTCATTTCTGGATCCAGGGTGTAGCCAAGATATTTAGGATGTTTATTATATTGTAATTGTTGTTCTTTCAGAATAATTTTTGGTCTTATTTTGTATAGTTTCTTATCGGTAGTAAAAAGACAGGTTTCAGATTTTTGGGGGTTAAATTCAAATTTATGTTTATTAGCAAATTTTTCTATGTGGAGAAGAGTCTTGTTCAAATCCCTTTCAGCTTTTTTCCCGTTAGTGTTGCTGCTCCATAGAATAATGTCATCAGCGAAAAGTCCAATATTGGTTTTATGTGAAATTTTTTATTCTATGCCTGCAATAAATAGGGTGAAGAGAGTTGGGCTAGGGACTGATCCTTGTGGTAATCCTTGGTACAATTTGAAGGTTTTAGATAGATTTCCATTATATTTGACCCTGATGTATCTATTTTTAAGGAAATCATTTATCCAAGTGATAGCTTTTCCATCAATTTTGAAATGTTTGTATAATTTTGTAATTAACTTGTTTTTTCATACCTTATTAAAAGCTTGTGTAAGGTCTAAAAAGCAGCTATGGTGTGGTCAGTTGTTTTTTTTTTTTTTGCTTTGTGCATCTTTTACCTTTTGTGTGAAAAATAAGAGTTGGTCTATTGTCCCATGTCCTCTCCTAAATCCATATTGTTCTTCTGGTAAGAGATTTCTTGTGTCGGGGTGGTAGGTGAGTCGTCTGAGTATAATATTTTCCATTAATATGCAGCAAATATTTGTTTGGGAGATAGGTCGGTAGTTTTTTGGGTCATCAGCAGATTTGTCAAGTTTTTTAAATGGGAATTATTGTGGCATTTTTTCAGTCTTGAGGCAATTTTCCAGTTTTCCAGGAGTTATTGAAAATATTAAGAAGTCCTTCTTTGCCAATTTTGCCCAAGTTTGATATCATTTGGCCATGGATTCCATCTGGCCCAGGAGTCTTGTTTAGGTCAGTGTTTTCTAATGCATAAGCTAGCTCTTTCATATTGATTTTTTTCATGGAAAATATTATGAGTGCTGGTGACATTTTTACAGTCATGAATAATCTTTCGGGCCTTTTTTCAACCTTGATTTTACTACTTATTTGATATTAATTGCCTAAAAGATTGGCAGCAATTTTGTCATTAGTTGCTGGTGTACCATCTGTATTCTTAATCATATTTGTGTTTTCAGTTTGTGGCTGGACTCTGTCAATTTGTTTTGCCTAATTCCAAAGTTTTGTTTTTGGGTTTCTTGGGTTCAGGTTTTCACAAGTTTGTTTCCAATTTTACCTTTTCACATTTACGTATAATCTTTTTTATTTTTTGCAAATACAATGTTCAGTTCAGTTCTACAAATTTTTTGGTTTTGGGTGCACTTTTTGGTAGTTCATTTCTTTTAGTTATAAGTGTTTGAATTTTTTTTGCCTGGTGTGTATAATTTGGAATCAATTTCTTGATATTACCTCTTGGTATTGAAACTTTGGCTGCTTTAATAATGGTGTTTTCGAAAGATATCATATTAGCCTTTTTGAAGTTCCAGAATTTTTCTTAATTGAGCTAGTTTTGGTCTTGGTGCTAATTTCTATCAAATTAGGCAAATGATCACTTCCAAAACCTTTTAATATTTGCTATTTGCATTTGTGGAAAATGTCAGGATAGTAAAAACTTATATCAAGGGCTTGTGCAGTATTATAGCTTGTAGGAATGATGGGTAGGATTCCCATCATTTAAGCACATGAAGGCCTTGTCGTCAAATATGTTTGATAGTATTTTGCCTCTTGGGTTTGGCGTAGAACATCCCCATAGTTGATGTTTGGCATTAAGGTCACCTACAATAATAGTGTTGTCTGTAAGAAATTGAGCCATTGTTCCATCGTCAATAAATGTTTTGTTTGGAGGGTGATACATATTGTATATGTTGATGGTTTAGGTTTGATTGAGGTAGACTTTGATACCTTGGGCTTCGAAGTCTAATGTGTTTGGAATATTAACGGCAATGTCCTTATAGTACAAATTCTTGATTAAAAATGCTAGGCCACGCTCTTTAACAGCATATACAGATGGATCTTCAGACCTTACCTCAAGTAATGGAGGGGCCGGAATTAACATAATACTGCAAGATGGAACAAACATCAAAATCAAAGAAGGAGCAGGACAGATTTCGTCAAACTTCACTTGTGAACTGACAGCCATCTGGAAAGCCCTTGATGTATGCCTTAACCAACCATCCCTGCATCAAGCAGAAGGATTTTAATATACAGCGACTCCATATCCGCTCTAGAAGCAATTCAGAAGGGCAATACTAAAATCACACAGAAAATACACTCGTTACTTACCCAACTGGAACCATTGGAGAATAACTGCATTCTACATTGAATCCCTGCCCATGCTGGGATCAGGGGTAATGAAATGGCATTCGAATTGGAAAAGGAAGCCAGAAAGTTTAGCCAAAGGAAAGAACAAATGTCATTATTTGACGCTGATTCTTTGTCAAAATACAAGATAATTAAACAAAAAAAAAAGAAAAGATCAAAATGCGAAATAAACTCTGAGAGAAAAATGACAAAAACTATAACAAGACTTAGAACAAAACACTACAAAGGAATGACAATACATCCAGATGGCACAAGAACCTATAGGGCATGCAACAATTGTCCTGGTGTGGAACTTACACCTACCCACATATTCTCATAGCTAGCAATGGCCGCAGCCTTGCAGAAATTTGACATAGACCCTGAGCAGCAGCTTTACACACCCAAGATAGTGGACATTGCTGCTGCTGTGATGGAGATGCATGGATACATCTGAGGCTCTTTATTGGACACGACAACAACAACAACGGCATTCCAGAGTAAAATAA
This sequence comes from Cordylochernes scorpioides, assembly GCA_030710605.1. Taxonomy (NCBI): domain Eukaryota; kingdom Metazoa; phylum Arthropoda; class Arachnida; order Pseudoscorpiones; family Chernetidae; genus Cordylochernes; species Cordylochernes scorpioides. The sequence goes on along the minus strand of CP092871.1, from coordinate 65,042,475 downwards.
ATTATCAGAGATAGATACATATTTTTCAAATGAATTAAAATAAATATAATCGATACTGAGTGAGAGTTGAATTAAAAATATTAGAAATTTATTATATTCGGAAACAAACCGTATCTAAAATATCAATTTTCTTTTTGCTACATGTTTTAATTTGCATTTACCTATTTTACATATCTGATTATATTTGAAAATCGTTAACCAATTCTTCATACTTTTGGCGAAGTGGTGTTCTATTAATTTGTTATTTGATATTATTAGGGTTCTTTCCTGGTATTCAAAAAGGAAAAATACGTGTCGATCAGTTATATTTTTCAATTTATCAAACAATTTGGCCGCTTAATCTCTGATTCTGGTAGAGCGCCATCTGGCGAATAAAATTGTAACTAAAATCAATTTCGAGTTTTTCATTATTTGCCATAAAAAATCCCATTGTATCCTGAACACAATGGTGTTTACCGCATTGCTCTAGCGCAAATATTCGCGGAGTTATTAATTTTTTAAATAGTGCGGGACTTTTGGATCACCCTGTATATACAACGTTTACCACCGAAGAATATTTCTTAAGTGAACTCCCTTTTCCTGTCATCAGATTAATCGCACAATTTAGAACCCTTTCATTTTTTTTCAGAGAACATCATCTGATTTTATTGAGGCGTGAAGACCTGAAATGCACTTTCTGTGGATCAGGAATAACAACGGAGATGTTGCACTACTTATTTGACTGTGCTGCTCTGTCTGAGGAAAGACGAAAACTAAATGATAAAACGGGGCAACTTTGTCCTTCATTTCCGGCACTAATAAATGAAATATCAAAGAATAGGTATATAGCGATGGCGATATTTGGATTCCACAAGAATATATCCCGGAAAAAGGCCAAACAGTGTTCTCCCCATCCCTTGTGAACTGGCGAATCCTGTATAGGGCGAGAGGCCCTAAATAAAGGCTTTGTTGTTGTTGTTGTTGTTGATGATGAGCCGGTGTCTCGGGTGGGGGTACAGACACTCAAGGACCTGTTTGATCTTCCAGTAGGGTTCATAGAGGTAGTATATGGATTGAAGTGTTCTCCGGGGCTCTCCTTCTAGCGCTGCCACTACCATGCGGCCTTGTTCATCACAGCTGCTGTTTTGGAATTCCGGGGACCTCTCCAGCTCCCTTAAGAACGATTCCGCCGAACTTGATCCGTCAAATCTGGCTGCGGTGGTGGGCGCGTCCCGCTCTAGTCTTCTCATCATCGCTGTTATTGCGTCTATGACCGACTTTTTCTCTTGAGCTAACTCGGCCTCCTTCTGGCCTGCTTGTCTCTTTGCCTTGCTCATTCTCTTGAGGTTCTTATTTCTGTCGACTCTTAACTGTCGTGGTCAAATGAAAAGACGCAACCGTTATGCCAAGCGGACAGCGCACACCGCGATGTCTGCCACCTTTATTTTTTGTACAGTTTTTATAGATGGATGAATTTGCATATTTACATTTTAACACAAGCTTAACATATTTACATACTTCTTTTGAGGAAAATAAATTATATCTCTTGGGCATTAATTATACAAATTATGACATATATATAAATTATTTTATTAGAACAATTATATTATATTATTAGCACGCCATCTGTTATGAAAATTCGAAACTATTATAGTGACTTATGATTATTTTAAACATTAAACAATTTCTGCTGCCCTTACTGCAATGGGATAATTAATTCGAGGTCCTGGCTCTTAAGTGGAGAACCCTCCCAGCGGTTTCGTCAGTTTAATGATGAGCCTGTCCCTCCCATTAATTTTTCCATTGCAGTAAGGGCAGTAGAAATTGTTAAATTTTTAAAAGAATCATACGCGTCTATAATAGTTTCGAATTTTCATTTTTAGAGAGCACATAGCAGGATGATTGAATACAAAAGAAATATAAATAAATAGTAACCCCTTATCTTTAATAATGCAACATATTAATGAAACAGGTCATACTTTCAATTTATCGGAACCTATAGTACATACATTACACTAACATCCATAATATGCATCAAATATTAATTTTAGAATCCATAATATCTAAACAGGTTAACAGTATAAACCGTAGTATTGAACTTCAGAAACTTACAAAGCAATAGATACAATTAAAATTTCTTAGCTGAGCCGATTTACTTGTTTATTTGCTACTATAGAATTTTATTGGTCTGACCTTCGTTATATATATTTAAAAACTATCGTCATATATTGTCATAAGTTAAAAACTGTACACAAACACATTTCAATGTAAGAGTCATAAAAACGTTTTGAAATATGTAAATAAAACAAATTTTTGCATATATATATAAATATATATTTAATTTTCGGTGTGTACATTTAGTTAGAAGTTATACTCCTAGTTGCTCTTCTGTTTCAGGGTACGTTAGCCCGAAAGCTAAAGAAATAAAATTATACATGAAATTTATCCTTGGATTCTTTGTTGCTTTTATTAAATTATAAGTCAGGGGAAGAACGTTTATTTCAAAAATATATGTTTATATATAAAAGTTAATCTCAAGTAACGCAATCAACAGCTTAGTGTTGTAATCAATATATTCCAATAAATAAAATTCAATAAAAACTTTCTTTACAGACGAAGCTAACCAGCTGTAGTGTTTCCAAACGATCAATAGAGAAGGTAATCACGTGATCATTCGTCTGGTCTGGAGGGTACTTGTCTTCTGCACTTGTCAGCTCAGTCCACCCACACGACGTCTTGTGTAATTTCATAATTTAATTAACTAAACCACCCAACAAACTTCAGGATAATTATCTTCCTACTCTGACTTGGGACGATATTGAGAGGTGTCAAAAAGGGATTGTTGTTAAGAAGTCGAATTGTGTAATTGCGCACTATTATTTTGAAGTAAATATAATTTTAAATTTTTCATGGTTACCCTCTCTATTACAATCTTATAAAAGAGTGATCGTCCCTTATTTTGAAACTTTGATTTCGAAAACCATTGCGCACTATTATTTTAAAGTAAATATAATTTTAAATTGTTCATGCTTACCCTCTCTATTACAATCTTATAAAAGAGTGATCGTCTGTTATTTCAAAACTTTGATTTCGAAAACCAGCCAATACCTTCGAAGCCTGCTTTGAAACAGTTTTTAAATGTGAAATTGCTTCAATGCTTCCCAATTCTTTCACAAGTTCAATTCAACCAGTGCAAGTAAACACACGATATTTTGATGCCTTACTCGTACGTAGATCTGTATATGTGTAGAGATGTAATGGCATTGACAGTATAAGAATTTGCAAATTTATTATGAAACGGAAAGCAATAGAGAACTATTTCTCAAAGTAGTTCCTCATAAGTAACAATTATATACTTTTAAAAACCTAGAATTTATTAAGCACGTCAAATATATGCTGAATACCATTTAGGAGATAATTGAATCTAAAAATGGGTTTCGATATAATATAATCTATATATTCTTACGCCGCGCGCTAAAATTTGCCATGACAGAATAAGAAGAGATCAGGTGTCAGATACCATAATACAGAGACTAAAAAAACAGATATATCATTATGATACACACACGCACGTACACAGGCAAACATTCGCTCATGTACTTATACGTACGTACCCAAGCACACACGCACGTATAAAGGCACGCACGAGCACACACACACCTATCGAGCGGCCACGCAATTTTTAGCTCCGCCGTTTTCCACCTTTGGCAGGTGTAAAAATGCCGAAAGGTGTGTCGAATGTGGTATTGGCTGAAAGCCCTGAACGAGATGCTCGTGAGCCTGAAAGGCTCAGCTCGAAATCTCAAACCAGTGCTGAGATATCAGCGAAAATTGCTTTTCAGAAAAATTCTTCTGAAGAAAATCAAGAAAATTCTAAACTTGCAAATTTGCCTGCTGGCAAGGGGTATGCGCGTGACGTCACGGCGCCAACGACTGCTGCTGCTACCAGCGACATTCCAGCCTCGCTCAACTGGGCCAACAGCGAGATGGCGGAGGTGGACGCAAACGACGGCTACACCGTCGTGAAGAGCAAGAAAAGGCGCCTCTCTTCAACACCTGAGCACCCCGCAAAGCAGGCAAGCAAGCCTGCTGAGAAACGCGGCCCCCAGCAGCAGAAGCGGACAACAGGGCCGAGGTCAATGCCGCCCCAGGAAATCAAGGCGACGCGCGCCAACATCGCCGCAGCCAGGGCGAGGCAGGCCACCACCAACCACGAGAACTACATCTTCGTGGAGCTGTGCCCAGACATCCCGGACTACTCCTACCTCAAGGCCATGAGCACGCTACTCGGGGGGCCAAAGAGCATCACGCAGTTCCACCGAATGAACGGCCACTTCATCGTGGGTCTCGCGGACAAGGAACTTGCGAACCGTCTGGTCGCGGACGGCCTGGAAATCGAGGGTGCGTCCCTCAAGGTCTTCCCCTTCCGCAAGAGGGCGGAACGAATAGTCATGGCCAACCTGCCCGGCCGCCGGGAGGCGTTCATCCTGCTCCGCGAGGGCGTAAGGCTGGAGACGCTGCCCACCCGACTGACCATCCACTCCAAGGGAGACACCCTGTCGGCCTCCCTCTCCTTTGGAATCAAGTGTTCCAAATGCGGTAAACAGGGCCACCGCAGAGCAAACTGCCCATCGCTCGCCAGGCAGAACAGCAGCCCCAGGCAAGCAGCGTCTCCCACCATCTCCTCCTCCTCCTCAGCAGCCAAGGAGGCCGACACCTGCGCCCGCAACATCGGCGTCCCCCCGTCCAACCGGCGAAGTCTTCAACTGAGGCTCCAGTGACCCCCTCGGTGCCCCATCCTGCCGAACCGAGGGATCTTGCCCAGCCCGCCCCTGTCGCCCTCCCTGCTCCTCTGGCTGACCTGCGGCCCCCCGAGCCTCGCATCCCTCCGCCCGACCACGAGATGTCGCTGGAGAAGCTGTCCTCACCTCCCGCCAGGCCTGCCCGGGGAAAGGCCGCACTCGAACAGCTGCTTGAGCACCTCAAGAAGTCCCCTGACCTCTCCATCGACTGGGACAAGTTGCCCGACCTAAACTGCGAGGAAGCTCAGAAGCTCCTCACCTCTGAGACCACCATGAAGAAGCGAGCGCCCACGCTGACCGTGGCACAGGTCGCACGATACCATCAAGGCCTTGTGCCCAGACTCCAACTCCACAATCCGCAAGACCCTCTAGAAGACCAGGAAGGTGCTGCGTGAAGGACGGCCCCAATGAGTTACCGCGTCGCCACCATCAACGCGCGAGGGCTCGCCACTAGGGCCTCCAATCCCGGGGTCCCGTTTCCCGGGATCCCGGGATTTCGGGATCATTTTTTGCTCGAAGAATCCCGGGATTACTGGTGTATTACTCGTGTGGTTGTGAAATTGTTCAAAGATCGCCGCTGAAGAACGAGATCTTACTGAACTACATGCGGCAAGATAATCCCATTTCCACCAGTATGTGTCTCATTCTCGACTGCAGAACGCGCTGGGATAGTTTATTGAACATGTTGGAGAGACTTCTCAGTGTGAAGTCAGCGATTCAGAAGGCGCTAATAGATGTGAATGCAAATGTCCGTCTAACTGATGAAGATTTTGATATCGTGACGCAAGTAATTTCCGCACTGAAACCATTTCGGGCAGCTGTGGCGGTTATCTGTAGATGCGACGCTACGCTTTTGACTGCAGAAGCAGCAGTAAAGTTTCTTCTAGAGGAGCTTCAAGCACAATCTCATTCTCTCAGCAAATATCTGCAAAAATCTTTTAAAAAGATAATTTTAAAAGATCGATGCAATAAAACATCTTTAGTCCTCCAATATCTGCACAATCCGCAAGCACAGTTAGAAAAAAAGAAGGTCAAATACTTTAGCGTGAAATTTCTTTTGCGTTTTAAACCGTTACAGGAACAAATGGCCGAAGTAAGAAAAAACATTCAGGCTGATAATTCGCAACTTCCTCGGAGTTTACAAGAACGCCATGAGCCATCACAATCGAATGACCATCTTACAATTGAGCGCCGATTGCAAGAAGCTATTGAGGCTGCCTCTTCAACTTCAATTGCAATTCCTACACCAGACTCCACATCCTACTCAACTATGATTAACCACGAACTTAATATTGCTGCTCAGTCAGGCAAACGAGGACCCCATTTAGAGATTGTGTATCAATACTTTCTGACAATTCCTCCAACGTCTGTGGAATCGGAAAGAGTCTTCTCCGCCTCTGGATACCTATGCAATAAGATACGTTCTAGTTTGCATGATGACACTCTTGACAAATTATCTTTCCTACGCTCAAATCTTTCTCGAAATTGATTTTTTATCCTTAAAATAAAGTAATTCATGGTTTTTAAAACGGTGCTGTCTTCTTTCTAAACATTAATACATAGTTGGGCAAAATGCAATAATGATTACATTTTCTATAATCACAATTGCAAATAATCATGATTACATTTGTTATAATTACAATTACAAGTAATTTTAATCACAATTGCTTTCATTATATATAGAATTATGAGTAATTATGTTTACATTCTAATGCAATTATTTTTTTGCAATGCATTGCAAAGTAATCGTAATTACAAGGTAATGTATTACTCTGAATGGATTACTGCCCAACACTGCATTAAGAAATGTGGTCTAAGAGTTCCAAGAACAGTATTTTTTTTCCAGATGTGTGTACAGCAATTGACAGATAATTTCAAACTGTAACCCAAAAGCAATGATTTAGTTTATAAGCAGGCGCAAAATATATGGCTTTCAGGTTGTTTTCATCGAAGTAAGTGCCACGTCATTGGCACTATATAAAAGAAAAAATTAAAAATATTGTTGCACCAGGTTGCGGCTTGGCAGACTCTTCAGCCTGGATTCTCTCCTGTGCTGGGTCCTGCATCTTACCAGAGCGTGTTTCAACCATCCTACAAATTTATAAAAGGGAATAACGAGATAAGTCTTCTTTAAGTAGCCACCAGAATCCTCCCTTCATTTTCTCACATCAAAGAGAGCAGTGAAGTCACAGTGTACCTAAATACAAATGATGATAAATTAATAATCTGTTTTAAATAAATATCATAGAATATTTTATATAAAAATAAATAAATATATAATTTAAATTTCAAATATATTAAAACTAATATAAGAAATACGCCATTAATCATGATGTAACACTTCCCCCTCTCCAGAGGTCGTCACGTCCTCGTGATTGACCTCATCAATTCTTTCAAAATAGGGTTTGATTCTTGAGACATGGACAATCAATGGGTCTTGGCCAGGATTATCTTTTGGTTCAATTAAGTAATTTACGTTGGACAGCTTCTTTAATATTCTATATGGGCCAAAATATTTTCTCAGTAGTTTCTCACACTTTCCTATTTTCCTAATTGGTGTCCAAACTGCTACTAATTCTCCTGGTTCGTAGCTTCTTTCCATGTGTTTCTTGTCATAGTTCTTTTTCATTCTTTCTTGAGTCTTTATTGTGTTGTTAATAACTAATTTTCTTGTTCTGTTTATTTTGTCTAAGTGATGTTTTATGTATTCATCATAATCATCTTTGTCAATGTCCACCGAGATATTCCTGTCGTCCAAAAGAGACGTGGGTTCTCTTCCAAACATCAGGAAAAAGGGAGAATATCCTGTGGTTTCCTGAATTGTAGTATTGTAAGCGTGAGTGATGAATGGGAGTATTTCGTCCCAATTTTTCTGATCAGTGTTCACATACATACTGAGCATATTGATCAATGTTCTATTTAACCGCTCTGTCAATCCATTAGTCTGGGGATGATAGCTCGTTGTGAAGCAATGTTTAATCTTGCACGTTTTCATCACCTCTTTCATTAAATTACTGGTAAATTGAGAGCCTCTGTCACTAATAAGATATTGTGGGGCTCCGTGCCGAAGAAAAATATCCTCTACTAGAAATTTAGAAACTTCTTTCACTGTTGCTTCCGAGACTGCTCTTGTTTCTGCATATCTAGTGTAGTAGTCCGTCAGCACGATTATCCATTTTTTCCTGTTTTTCGTAGATGGTAGTGGACCAACAAAGTCAATTCCAATTCTTTCGAAAGGAAAGTTGGCTGGGGGGATGGGCTGTAGTAGTCCAGAAGGTAATTGGTTTGAGCCTTTCCTACTTTGGCAAAGGTGACACGTCTTAACGAATTCTGAGACATCCTTTAGCATGGATGGCCAAAAGTATTTACTCTTTATTCGGTACATGGTTCTGGCGACGCCCAGATGGCCATTCGACATATGATTGTGATATTCTTTCATAATTTCTCTCTTTTTATTCTCTGGAACCACAAGCAACCACGCCCTGCCTTCAGGGTTCGGGTTTTTCTTAAAGAGGCATCCATCTTCTTCTTTAAAGTTTTGCGCAATTGATCGCCTGCTTCCATTAAGGTTTTTCTTAACACTTTCGATAAATTTATCCTCTTCGTCTGTTATTTGATTTAAAAATAGCCTTTCAAAATCCTCATCCCAATCAGTTTCTGGTAAGGGCCCCCTAGATAAGCCATCGGCGTCCAGATGCTTCTTTCCCGATTTATGTATTATATCGAAGTCATATTCTTGAATTTTCAATGCCCATCTTGCCAATCGACCTGTTGGATCCTTCAAGTTTTTGAGCCAGCATAAGGCGTGATGGTCTGTTACTATTTTAAAGTGTCTTCCATAAAGGTAGGGTCGTAATTTTGACATTGACCAGACAACGGCCAGACATTCTTTTTCAGTGGTTGAATAATTTTGCTCCGCTTTACTTAGGGTACGACTCAAATATGAGATCACCTTCTCTTCACTACCGATGTCTTGGACAAGTGTTGCACCTATGCCGATGTTGGACGCATCAGTATGAACATAAGTAGGTGCATTTGGATTGAAGTGACCTAAAATTGGTGGACTTAATAGTGCTGTTTTTAGGGTTTGAAACGCTTCCTCTTGTCTTTCTGTCCAGGTAAATGATACACTTTTTTTTATAAGGTTGGTCAAAGGGTCAGCAATTTTTGAAAAGTCTTTGATAAATTTTCTATAATATGAACACATTCCCAAAAAGGATTGTACTTCTTTGACCTTTTTGGGCCGAGGAAAATTTCTGACAGCTTTGATGTTATGTTCCGCGGGTTTTATACCATGTTTGCTCGTTATATAGCCGAGAATCTCCAATTCTTCAAAAGCAAATCGGCATTTTTTGTCGTTTAACCTTAAATTAGATTCACGAAAACATCTAAAAACAGCTTCAAGTCTTTTGAGGTGCGTTGGAAAATCCGGGCTATATATGATAACATCATCCAGATAACACAAACAAATTTGCCATCTCAGATTTCCAAGCATATTCTCCATATTTCTCTCAAAGGTAGCAGGCGCGTTACAAAGTCCAAAAGGCATCACGTTGAATTCATATAATCCATGCGCTGTAGTGAAAGCTGTTTTCTCTTTGTCTCTTTCTTCGACTTCAACTTGCCAATATCCAGATCTGAGGTCTATTGCTGAGAAGTGTGTAGATCCTTGGAGAGTATCCATAACTTCGTCTATTCTAGGGATCGGATAGACATCTTTTACCGTCACATTATTCAGTTTTCTGTAGTCCACACAAAATCTGTATTTACCATCTCGCTTCCTGACCAATATTACTGGAAAAGACCAGGGGCTAGAAGATGGCCTAATTATGCCTTCTGTAAGCATCTCGTCAATTTGCTCTTTTATAATATCTCGTTCTTTAGCACTTACCCGGTAAGGCTTGTGTTTAATTGGCTTCGAGTCTTCTGTGTCTATCCGATGTTTTGCCAAATTGGTTCTCCCTAATCTCGATGAAAAAAGATCCCCATACCTTTCTAAAACTTGTTTTAACTCCTTCTGTTCCTTTGGTGAAAGATTTTCGTTTATTTGGAATCTAGGTTCTTCGTTCTTTTCTACCTCTCTTTCTCGACTCACATTTATTTTCGCTGGACTACTTCCAAAAGCCAATGTTTGGTTTTTCATTATTTTTAACGGTCGAGGATACGGATTAGTTATCCAGATGTGTGTTTCCCTATTTATAACATTGATCAAGCTTCTTGCTAGACGAAGTCCATTTGTTTGAAACATTTTGCTGCTCTCTTCGATAATATATTCTCCATCCTCTGTTTCTACCAATGCCTTGATCAATTTCATGGAACATTCCGGTACAATGGAATCCTTGGCACTCTTTATTTTCAACATTTCAAAATTGATTTCGTCATGATTATTCGTCAAATCATATTTTATAGTTTCTTGCTTACAATCTATTTTTGCGTTCATTTTCTTAAGGAAATCTCTCCCAAGAATTAATGTCCGTAAATGCGTTTTCAATATCACAAAGTTGTGTGATAATGTTTCGTCATCAATTTTTATATTTAAAAATATACTTCCTACCATGTCCAATTTTTTTCCATCGGGTCCTGCACAAATTTTTGCGAGTTTACTTATATCATGGCCTGTATCGAGGGCCGTTCTGAGGTCGACCACTGAGAGGTCAGCACCTGTATCAACCAAAGCTTCAAAAGTCCCTATCTTGTCCACATTAATTTTTAATTTGTATTTAGGGTCCAACTTCTTGATTCCGTTTATGGTCGACTTGCTTTGATTGACAGATTCAGGCGCGACGCTTAGTTTAAATCTTCCAACACGGAATATCTATTCCGGGTAGGAATATTTGTCTGTGTGCTATGACATACATCAGCATAAAGCCGAGGTCCTGATTTCTCTGATGTTTCATTCATTTGGCATTTTTCTTCGACCTTCTCTTGGGTATCTGCTGGATCCTCTTCTAGGATTCTTATAAACTTGACCCTACAATAACGGGCCACGTGCCCTGGCTTGTTACATTTAAAGCAGATTGGTCTTCCATCTTCCGTCCTATTTTTGCTCACTTCTTGGCTTTTATTGTAAGTGTTTCTCTGAAGGTTTGGTTTCGGCACAAAGTTAGGATTATAAGGACGTCTAGGGGTAGAGGGCTGGGGAAAGTTGTTTCGATACTGTCTGGGGGTAGGAGGGGAGTCGTTCTTGTAATTATTGGAAACAGGGGCTTGGGGCCTGGAAGTGGTCTGGTAGTTTCGTGCGGCAGTCGGCGGCACGTACCTCGATTGTTGTTGGGGTCTAGAATAGCGTGGACCGTTATATAGGTTTCTGGATTTCTCCACACGTTCCCGATACTTCTTTTCAAAATAATCCATTTTCTTGCACACGACAAGAAGGTCATCGGTCGTTTTAGGAGGGTTCAGGTAGAGCGCGAATGAGTACTCTTTTTTCAGTCCTCCAATAACATGTTCAATTTTTGTTTCTTCTTCCATTGCGGGGTCAACCTTGTTGCACAACACTAGAATGTCTTCCGCGAACCTGATTGCTGGTTCATTCCAGTGTTGCATTCTGTTGAGCTTCATTCTAAGTTCTTCTTTATTCGCGTCCAAAGAAAAATCCTGAATGAGGCGGATTTTAATATTTTCCCAGCTCGTGAAACTAGCTTTGTGTAAATTCAACCAGGTTTTAGCGCTTCCCGTCATGTTCATGGCGGCATAACGAGAGATAATGTAGTCTGCCCAATGGTACAAGAAGCCAATTTCTTCAAGAGATTCAATCCATGGGCGAGGGTCTTCCGTTCCATCATACTTGGGGATGTCGATGTTGGGATTCAGGACAACTGGGTCGGAACTAGCATCTCTACCAATTGTTGCACCAGGTTGCGGCTTGGCAGACTCTTCAGCCTGGATTCTCTCCTGTGCTGGGTCCTGCATCTTACCAGAGCGTGTTTCAACCATCCTACAAATTTATAAAAGGGAATAACGAGATAAGTCTTCTTTAAGTAGCCACCAGAATCCTCCCTTCATTTTCTCACATCAAAGAGAGCAGTGAAGTCACAGTGTACCTAAATACAAATGATGATAAATTAATAATCTGTTTTAAATAAATATCATAGAATATTTTATATAAAAATAAATAAATATATAATTTAAATTTCAAATATATTAAAACTAATATAAGAAATACGCCATTAATCATGATGTAACAATATAACGAACGAAACGATATACCTCTTGGCGTAGAAAGACGAAAATGTTTTTCAATCCCGGGATTGAGAAAAAAGCAATCCCGAATCCCGGGATTGAAAATATGTACCGGGATTGGAAGCCCTACTCGCCACTCGGGGGAGGAGCCTTGCCCTTTGTCATCTTCTCAGGCAACATCACGTGGAATCGCGTTTGTCCAGGAGACAAACGCATTTCATCTCGGCAGCGGCCAAGACCTCTGCCTCGGCTATAACGCTGTTATATTGGCCCATCCCGTAGCCATCTCGGGATTCGGAGTCGCCTGCGTCTTCGGACCAGGCGTCGCCGTGCTACGACAGCGTGTCCTGTGACCGGGCCACATTGCGTTGGCCGTCATCGATGTCCACGGCGAGGAGATGACCATCATCAACGCCCATCTGGCACACGACCCCCCGCGAGCGGCTAGGACAATTGGAGCTCCTGGCGGCAACTGCGATCCAAGAGGGGGCCTGGGTCCTCGGGGATCTCAACATCATGGAGCCTTCGTCGTTCTCCGCGGATGCCCTCGCCGCTCTTCTGGACCAGGCTACGCTGGTGAACGTAGCCACCCAGTTTGACGCCGCCCACCTGCCCACCAGAGTCGCTAGCCGCGGCGACCAAATTGAGAGCAGCCGCCTGGCCCGGATCCTCGTCCCTGCTGGAGTCCTGGATCGCGTGACCACCTACGCGACCAGCCACTACTACCTCTCTGACCACCGCCTCGTGCTGCTCCAGGTGGGCCCGCCCGACGTCTCCCCTCACCAGCCTCGCTTGGCCGCGATGCTCCGCTCGGGCCTTGCCCTAGAACACCTGGCTGGCTACATCCGGGAGTTGGAGGAGGACCTTGCGCACGACGACGATGACGGGATCCTGTGGTGGGACAGGTGGACCACCATCAAAGCGGGGCTGTTAGCGGAGGCCAGATCCCTTCACGACCCGCGCCACGCTGCCAGCGACGGCTACGTCGTCAGAGCAAGAAGATACATCGCGGCGCAGCTCGAGGCCTCCTCCATCCGGGCCGACTACCCGTCGCTGCCGGACCTGGCGCGCGCGATCCATCTTCGACGCCTGGTCAGCGTCATCAGGGACGACGACGACAACGTCATCGAAGGCCCCCCGAGCTTCGGAGGAAGGCGTACGCGATCTTCCAGCCCCGCTTCGCCCGTCTCACCAGCGACCCAGATGCGGGAGCCGCCTTCATCGGCAACAGCATGATCATCCCCATCAGCGCGCTGGTCGAGGAAGACCCCCTCCACCGGCCCGAAATCTGCCCCAGCGAGATTGCCGCCGCCATCCGCCACCTCCCTCGCGGAAAGGCCCCCGGCTGGGATGGCTTACCATGCGAACTCCTCGCCGCCTTCGAGGACTTCTTCGCCGAAGCTCTGGCCCGAGTCTTCGCGGCTTCACGGCTCCGCGGAGCCCTGCCTCCGTCGACGCGGCGCAGCTCCATCTGCCTGGTGCCCAAGGCCCGCGGCGGTCGCGGCCTTGAGGGATACAGGCCCATCGCACTGCCCTCGGCCGACTACAGGGTGCTGGCTGCCATTCTGCACCGGCGCCTCAAGCCCCACCTACGAGCCCTGGTACCAGACTGCCAGACGTACGCCGTCCCCGGGAGGTCCCCGTCCTGGAACATCGCCAAGGTGACGGATGCTGTTGAGGAGGCAACCGCCATGGGCTCGCCGCTGGCCGTCATGGGCATCGACCTGGAGTCCGCCTTCGATTCCCTGGACCGCGGCTTCCTGGAGTCCCTGATGACGTCCCTCCGCCTCCCGCCGGCCTTCATTGGCTGGATTAACATCTTGTACGCCGGGGCGGACGCAAAGATTCGGGCTGGAGGCTTTCACACCACCGCCTTCCCCCTCCTCAACGGCCTAAGGCAGGGCAGCGCCGTAAGTGCCGCCCTCTTTAGCATCGCTTCGGGGCCGCTGCTACGTCGCCTGGAGTTGACCCTCAGCGTGGGCAACGTCATCGCCTACGCCAACGACATCGTCCTCCTTTTCCATCGCGACGAAGAATTCGAGCGGGTGGCGACCGTCCTCGAAGACTTCAAGCGGGCCTCCGTTATCGCCGTCAACCTCGGGAAGAGCGCGGGCCTTTGGTGCGGAGCCTGGCGCAACCGCGGCGACTCCCCTCTCGGCGCCTCCTGGTCGACCACCTCCATCAGGGTCCTCGGGCTCGACATCGCCCCCAGAAGTTCCGTAGCCTATCGGGAGCAGCATCTTCTCTCCCTCCTGGAGTCCGCCTGCCGCAGATGGACGCCCTTTACCCGCGGCCTATCCCTCGTCGGACGAGCTAGAGCGGCGAACTCGCTAGTGGGCTCCACCATCCAGCATCACCTGCACGGGTACCTGCCATCACCCCCGACCATCGCCAAACTGCAGGCCAGACTAGCGAGGTTCGTCTGGGGGCCCGAGCACACGGCGTGGCTTCCCGCCGCCGTCATGGCGAGGCCCGTTGCCACCGGAGGCCTCGGCCTCCTCGACCTGGCAACCCAACTCCAGCTCGCCTGCTTCAAAGGTGTGCAGGTCGCGCTCCGCGGAGGCAGGAACGGCTTCGACTGGCTGGTCGCCACCGACAGCGAGGCCTGAATCCGCCCTCCACCAGACGGCACGCGTCTCCAGCCCCGCCGTCTCCGGTTGCTGAAGCTGTGGGAGGAGGCCTCCAAGATCCTGAGCCTCAACCACCGGGCGGTCCCCACATCTCAACTGCTGGACCTCCTCATCATCGGCGGCTGCCGGTTAATCCGCCCCCCCCCCCCCCCCCCCGACCTCCTGGCCCCCGCCCGCAGGCACGGAGCCCGAGTCCGGGATCTCATCGTGGTGGATCATCTCATCGCCCGCCCAACGCGCTCAGCCCTGGCTGACGCCGCGGCCCTGGGGACCTTCTCCCGGAGGCTGACCTCCGAGAACGCCGTGGGCTTCGGGGCGGAGTCTACGCCCTCATCTAGCTCCTTAGCTGCGGCCGTGGTGCTGCGAGGGACGGCTACGCCATTCCTCAACGGCCTCACGACCCGCTCAGCCCGACGGGCCCTGGATCGTCCGCGACTCGCCGCCACGCCGATCTCCCGATTCCTGGCGAGATGGGCACCCACCATCAGCCCACCATCCAGGATCGACTGGGCCTCGCTCCGGCGCTGCGCCTTCTCGGGGCATGAGGCCGATGCCGCCTTCAAATTGGCCCTCCACGCTCTACCCCATTCGGCCCATCCTGCCTCGGCCGTCCCCTCGTGTCCTGCCTGTGGGTCCGTCGATCGCTCCCTCCGCCACCGCTACTGGAGCTGTCCCTCCATCAGGCCCCTCATCAGAGAGGCCTTTCACATCATCGGGCGGCCCCCTGACCTGCTGGCTTGGATCTTCGGCGGGTCCGGCCTTGAGGACGACGCCCTGACCATCCTGGCGTCGGCAAAGCTGCGCGTTTATCGCCACTTTGTCCAGGTTGGGCTCGGTGGAGTGGAGGACCCGCTCATCGCCTGGACGAGGACCCTCCAGCGTCGAGGTTTCCTATCTTCATCCCCCTTGTAAAATATATGTAATATATATGTAAATATTTCATTCATTCTTTATGTAATATAATTATCTTCTCTTTCTCTCTCTCGTTGCTAAAATGATGTAAAATTGTCTAGAAGACAATAAATAATTTTTAATTGTCAATTGCCACACGCACATACAGATATACGTAAATGCATATACAAACAGAAACATACGCAGGCAAAACCACGCACATAAACATCCACATACATACTCGCACATGCACATACACCCACACGCACATACACTCGAGCGTGCGGCCGCGTTTTCGCGAGCTCCGCCGTTTTCGCCTCTGGAGTGTGTGTAGAAGGCGCTGAATATGGCAAATTCGGTACCAAAAGATGGCCCAGGCTCTGCTGATCGAGTGCCTGAAAGGCCCAGCAACCTGTCGCAAGCGGGCGAGGAATTAGCCCCGAAAAACGGTAATTTGAAGAATTTCAATGAAAATTCTTCTGAATTTAAAAAATGAGCAAATCCGCCGGAAGGCGACATGCATGCAAATCTGGCCGCCGCGCGTGGTGGCGTCACGGCGCCGCCGACTGCTGCCTCGACCAGCGCTACAACACCTAACCCGACCTCGCTCAACTGGGCCGACAGCGAGATGGCGGAGGTGGACGCCAACGACGGCTACACCGTTGTGAAGAGCAAGAAAAGGCGCCTCACTTCAACGCCGGAGCACGCCGCTAGGCAGCCTGGCAGGCCTGCTGAGAAGCCTAGCCCCCAGCAGCGGAAGCGGCCAACAGGGCCGAGAGCAGTGCCGCCTCAGGAGATCAAGGCGACACGCGCCAACATCGCCGACGCCAGGGCTAGGCAGGTCACTACCAACCACGAGAACTACGTCTTCGTGGAGCTGTGCCCAGACATCCCGGACTACTCCTACCTCTAGGCAATGAGCACGCTACTCGGGGCCAAAAAACATTACGCAGTTCAATCGAATGAACGGCCACTACATCGTGGGCCTCGCGAACAAGGACCTGGCGAACCGTCTGGTCGCGGACGGCCTGGAAATCGAGGGAACGACCCTCAAGGTCTTCCCCTTCCGCAAGAGGGCGGAACGCATAGTCGTGGCCAACCTGCCCGGCTTTGTGGAGGACAGCACCATCGCGACCGCCCTGGGCCAATTTGGGAGGGTCACCTCCATCGCCCCCATCCTGGTCAAAATGGGGGGGTTCACCTTCACCGACGGCCGCCGGGAGGCGTTCATCCTGCTCCGCGAGGGCGTAAGGCTGGAGACGCTGCCCACCCGACTGACCATCCAGTCCAAGGGAGACACCCTGTCGGCCTTCCTCTCTTTTGGAATCAAGTGTTCCAAATGCGGTAAACAGGGCCACCGCAGAGCCAACTGCCCAGCGCTCGCCAGGCAAGGGAACAGCAGCCCCAGGCAAGCAGCGTCTCCCACCGACGCAAGGCCCCCCCCTCCCTCCTCCTCAGCGACCAAGGAAGCCGGCACCTGCGCCCGCAACACCGGCGGCCCCTGTCCAACCGGCGAAGACTTCAACCGAGGCTCAGGCGATCCCCTCGGCACACCAGCCTGCCGAACAGATGGATGTCACCCACCCCGCCCCTGCTGCCCACCCTGCTTCCCTGGCTGCCTCGCGGCCCCCCGAGCCTCGCATCTCTCCGCTCGACCACGAGATGGCGGTGGAGAAGCTGACCTCACCTCCCTCCACGCCTGCCCGGGGAGAATCCGCACTCAAACAGCTGCTGAAGCACATCGAGGAGACCCCTACCCTTTCCATCGACTGGGACAAGCTGCCCGGCCTTAACTGCAAGGACGCACAGCAGCTCCTCACCTCTGAAACCACCAAGAAGAGGCTAGCGCCCACGCTGACAGAGGCACAGGTCACCACCCTCGACAAGTTGCACGACACCTTCAAGGCCTCGTGCCCAGACTCCAACTCCACCATCCGCAAGACCCTCCAGAAGACCAGGAAGGTCCTGCGAGGCCTACAGCGCCAATGAACCACCGCGTCGCCACCATCAACGCGCGAGGGCTCGCCACTCGGGGGAGGAGCCTTGCCCTTTGTCATCTCCTCAGACAACATCACGTGGACATCGCGTTTATCCAGGAGACAAACGCATTTCATCTGGGCAGCGGCCAAGACCTCTGCCCCGGCTACAGCGCTGTTGTATTGGCCCATCCCGTAGCCATCTCGGGATCTGGACTCGCCTGCGTCTTCGGACCAGGTGTAGCCGTGCTACAACAGCGCATCCTGTAGCCGGGCCACATGGCCTTGGCAACCATAGATGTCCACGGCGATGAGATGACGGCCATCGCCGTTCATCTGGCGCATGAACCCCGGGAGAGAAACCGGCAACTGGAGCTCCTGGCGGCGACAGCGGCACTGGAGGAGGAAGGGGTCTGCTGGATCATCGGCGATTTTAATATCAGGGATCGAGGGCCCTCATCATCATCATCGTCGGATGCCCTCGCCGCTCTTCTGGACCTGGCCGCGCTGGTCGACGTGGCCACCCAGTTCGACGCCGCCCACCTGCCCACCAGAGTCGCCATGCACGGCGACCAAGTCGAATCCAACCGCCTGGACCGGATCCTCGTCCCTGCTGGAGTCCTGGATCGCGTGTCCATCTACGCGACCAGCCACTACCACCTCTCGGACCACCGCCTCGTGCTGCTCCAGGTGGGCCCGCCCACCACCGCCGTCTCCTCCCCCACCCAGCCTCGGTACCTGCCATCACCCCCCACCATCGCCAAACTGCAGGCCAGACTGGCGAGATTCGTCTGGGGGCCCGAGCACACGGCGTGGCTTCCCGCCGCCTTCATGGCGAGGCCCGTTGCCATCGGAGGCCTCGGCCCCCCTGGCAACCTGGCAACCCAACTCCAGCTCGCCTGCCTCAAGGGTGTGCAGGTCGCGCTCCGCGGAGGTAGGAACGGCTTCGACTGGCTGGTCGCCAGCAGCAGCGAGGCCTGGATCCGCCCTCCACCAGACGGCACGCGTCTCCAGCCCCGCCGTCTCCGGTTGCTGAAGCTGTGGGAGGAGGCCTCCAAGATCCTGAGCCTCAATCACCGGGCGGTCCCCACATCTCAGCTGCTGGACCTCCCAATCATCGGCGGCTGCCGGTTCCTTCGCCCTCCAGACCTCCTGGCCCCAGCGCGCTGGCTCGGAGTCCGATTCCGGGACTTTCTAGCCGAGGACCGTCACACCGCCCGCCCTACACGCTCCGCCCTGGCTGACGCCGCGACCCTGGGGACCTTCTGTCGGAGGCTGACCTCCGAGAACGCCGTGGGCTTCGAGGCGGAGTCCACGCCTTCTTCCAGTTCCCTTGCTGCGGCCGTGGTGCTGCGAGGGACGGCTACGCCGTTCCTCAACGGCCTCACGACCCGCTCGACCCGCTCGGCCCGACGGGCCCTGGATCGCCCGCGCCTCGCCGCCTCGCTCATCTCCAGATTCCTGGCGAGATGGACGCCCACCATCAATCCACCATCCAGGATCGACTGGGCCTCACTGCGGCGCTGCGCCTACTCGGGCCACGAGGCCGACGCGGCCCTCAAGTTGGCCCTCCACGCCTTGCCCCATCCGGCCCATCCTGCCTCGGTCGTCCCCTCCTGTACTGCCTGCGGGTCCATCGACCGCTCCCTCAGCCACCGTTACTGGTGCTGTCCCTCCATCAGGCCCCTCATCAGAGAGGCCTTCAACATCATAGGGCAGCCCCCTGACCTGCAGGCTTGGATCTTCGGCGGGTCCGGACTTGAGGACGACGCCCTGACCATTCTCGCGTCGGCAAAGCTGCGCGTCTACCGCCACTTTGTCCAGGTTGGGCTCGGTGGAGTGGAGGACTGTTATTTTTTGATGAT
Organism: Cordylochernes scorpioides; assembly: GCA_030710605.1. Taxonomy (NCBI): domain Eukaryota; kingdom Metazoa; phylum Arthropoda; class Arachnida; order Pseudoscorpiones; family Chernetidae; genus Cordylochernes; species Cordylochernes scorpioides. Next base: position 65,023,150 of record CP092871.1, on the reverse strand, counting down.
TGATAGACTTATCCTTTAAATGTATTATTTATTATACATACATTACTATAAGAAAACATAATAAATACAAAAGATAATAGTGGCTATATATATTTTAATCAAGTTTTTGTTCGTCACTTTCTTCAACAACAACCTTTTATCATCGGTTATCATCATATCCAATCTCACAGAATATTATATATATATATATATATGTGTGTGGTAACCGAGGGTCAAAGCTGTAGTAACCGAGAGGGACAGTCAGGGCGTGGAGAGTTTTCCAGTACCTCTCTACACCTTGTAGGACCTTTAACAATTCTCACAGAATACATGCAGTCGTGGTCGAGGCAGAGTGGAAAGCTTGGCAATGTCCACACACACAAAAAACGAAGAGACACAGCTGTAGTAGGAAAGTTCCGTGAACAGATAAAAGTCGATCTAAGAGCAAGATGGAGATAAGAGTTCTTACTGTTTTACATGGTCGATGAGGTGGACCTGGCTACAACCAACAAGGGCACACGCCGACGGTGAAGTCTGACTCTCTGAGTTCGACTAAAACCGAGGTTTTTATATACCTTCGCCGAGGAGGGAGTGGACCTATTAGATGACCTATTATTGATAAAGAATCATCTCCTAACAAGATGGCAGTTGGTTCAGAGGGTCATGCAACATCTGTGGAAAAGATGGTCAAGGGACTACTTGAATAACTTGCAACAGCGCAATAAGTGGAAGACCATTTCTCCCAATGTCGACATCAATACGTAAATAGATAAAAGAGGAAAGAATGCCCCCTGCAGGGTGGCTTGTGGGCAGAGTGGTGGAGACACATCCTGGGAAGGACGGCCTGGTACAGGTCGTTTCGGTGCGGACATCGGTTGGAGTGCTCCGAAGACCCTTGGTGAAGCTGGTGCTGCTTCCGGTGGCCCCTCCGGAACTTGATGTGACCCATCAACTCGGGGAGGAATGTTGGAGTTTATTTTGATTGTCACTCGGTGTAAATGTTTTATTATATTTGACCAGGAGTGCCTGGTCACGTGTGTGTGTTTGATTGTATATATAGTGTGCTTGAAAATAAAATGTGTGTTAAGTTGAGCTTTGTGAGACTGGTGATTTCACAATAGTTAGAGCTCGGAAAGCCCGCTTCATTTAAGACAAGACCTCGGCGCTGACTATACCTCTAGGCAGAAGAGTGAGCAACATCAGAGAACTAGCCAGAAGAAGATTGGCTAACAGCCCTCGCTAACAAACGCCCAGGTTATTGTTCTTATCGAGCTAGCCGACGCTTTTGTCTAAGAGACAAACGCATATCATCTGGATAGCGGCCAAGACCTCTGCCTCGGCTACAACGCTGTTGATCTAGCCCATCCCGTAGCCATCTCGGGATCCGGATTCGCCTGTGTCTTCGGCCAGGCTTCGCCGTGCTAAAACAGCGAATCCTGTGGCCAGGCCACATTGCCTCGGCAACTATCGATGTCCACGGCGAGGAGATGACGTTCATCAACGTACATCTGGTACACGAACCCCGCGAGAGGAACGAACAACTTGAGCTCCTGGCGGCGACAGCGGCACAGGAGGAGGGGGCTTGGATCCTCGGGGACCTTAACATCAGGGATCACTCATCGTCTTCCGTGGATTCCCTCGCCGCTCTTCTGGACCTGGCTGCGCTGGTAGACGTGGCCACCCAGTTCGACGCCGCCCACCTGCCCACCAGAGTCGCTAGCCACGGCGACCAAGTCGAGACCAGCCGCCTGGACCGGATCCTCGTCCCTGCTGGAGTCCTGGATCGCGTGACCACCTACGCTACCAGTCACTACCACCTCTCAGACCACCTCCTCGTGCTGCTCCAGGTGGGCCTGCCCGCCGCCGTCTCCCCCCCAGCCTCGCTTGGCCGCGATGCTCCGCTCGGGCCTTGCCCTAGAACACCTGACTCGCTGCATCCGGGAGTTGGAGGAGGACCTTGCACACGACGACGACGACGGGATCCTGTGGGACAGGTGGACCACCATCAAGGCGGGGATACTAGCGGAGGCTAGATCCCTCCACGACCCGCGCCACGCTGTCAGCAACGGCTACGTCGTCCGAGCCCGTAGATACATCGCAGCGCAGCTCGAGGCCTCCTCCATCCGGGCCGACTATCCGTCCCTGCCGGACCTGGCGCGCGCGATCCATCTTCGACGCCCGGTCAGCGTCGTCAGGGACGACGACGGCCGCGTCATCGAGGGCCCCGAGCTTCGGCGGAGGGCGTACACCATCTTCCAGCTCCGCTTCGCCCGTCCCACCAGCGACCCAGCTGCGGGAGCCGCCTTCATCAGCAGCGGGACGATCACCCCCATCATCGAGCTGGGCGAGGAGGACCCTCTCCACCGGCCCGAAATCTGCCCCAGCGAGATCGCCGCCGCCATCCGCCACCTCCTTCGCGGAAAGGCCCCCGGCTGGGACGGCTTGCCATGCGAGCTCCTCGCTGCCTTCGAGGACTTCTTCGCCGAAGCTCTGGCCCGCGTGTTCGCGGCTTCACGGCTCCGCGGAGCCCTGCCTCCGTCGACGCGGCGCAGCTCCATCTGCCTGATACCCATGGCCTGCGACGCTCGCGGCCTTGATGGATACAAGCCCGTCGCGCTGCCCTTGGCCGACTACAGGGTGCTGGCAGCCATTCTCCACCGGCGCCTACGAGCCCTGGTGCCAGACTGCCAGACGTACGCTTTCCCGGGAGGTCCCCGTCCTGGAACATCGCTAAGGTGACGGATGCTGTTATGGAGGCTACCGCCGTGGGCTAGCTGCTGGCCGTCATGGGCATCGACCTGGAGTCCGCCTTCGACTCCCTGGACCGCGGCTTCCCGGAGTCCCTGATGACGTCCCTTCGCCTCCCGCCGGCCTTCATGGGGCGGACGCGACGATCCGGGCTGGAGGTTTCCATACCACCGCCTTCCCCCTCCTCAACGGCCTTAGGCAGGGCTGCGCCGTGAGTGCCGCGATGTTCAGTATCGTACGGGGCCACTGCAACGTCGCCTGGAGTTGACCCTCGGCGTGGAAAATGTCATCGCCTACGCCGACGACAACGTCCTCCTGTTCCATCGCGACGACCAGTTCCAGCGGGTGGCGGCCGTCCTCGAGGACTTCAAGCGGGCCTCTGGAATCGGAGTCAACCTCGGGAAGAGCGCGGGCCTCTGGTGCGGCGCCTGGCGCAACCGCGGCGACTCCCCTCTCGGCGCCTTCTGGTCGACCACCTCCATCAGGGTCCTAGGGTTCGAGATCGCCCCCAGGAGCTCCGTCGCCCATCAGGAGCAGCACCTCCTGGAGTCCGCCTGCCGCAGGTGGACGCCCATCACCCGCGGCCTCTGTCTCGTCGGGCGAGCTAGGGCAGCGAACTCGCTGGTGAGCTCCACCATCCAGCACCACCTGCACGGGTACCTGACTGCAGCGCCGACCATCGCCAAGCTACAAGCCCGATTAGCGAGGTTCGTCTGGGGGCCTGAACACACGGCGTGGCTTCCCGCCGCCGTCATGGCGAGGCCCGTAGTCATCGGAGGCCTCGGCCTCCTCGACCTGACAACCCAACTCCAGCTCGCCTGCCTTAAGGTTAATCAGCAAAGGTATTCGGTTTATGGGCCTTTGAGGCCTGGGGAACTTTGCTCCTAGAATGCCTTAAGGGTGTGCAGGTCGCGCTCCGCGGAGGCAGGAACGGCTTCGACTGGCTGGTCGCCAGCGGCGAGGCCTGGATCCGCCCTCCACCAGACGGCACGCGACTTCAGCTCCGCCGTCTCCGGTTGCTGAAGCTGTGGGAGGAGGCCTCCAAGATCCTGGACCTCAATCACCGGGCGGTCCCCGCGTCTCAGCTGCTGGACCTCCCCATCATCGGCGGGTGCCGGTTCCTTCGCCCTCCCGACCTCCTGGCCCCCGCGCGCTGGCTCGGAGCCCGAGTCCGGGAACTTATAGTGATGGAAGCCCATTACATCGCCCGCCCTACGCGCTTCGCCCTGGCTGACACCGCGGCCCTTGGCGCCTTCTTCCGGAAGCTGACCGCCGAGAACGACGAGGGCTTCCGGGAGAGAACTTCCTTGGCTGCGGCTGTGGTCCTGCGCGGGACGGCCACGCCGTTTCACAACGGCCTCACGACCCGCTCGGCTCGACGGGCCCTGGATCGTCCGCGCCTCGCGGCCACGCCGATCTCCCGATTTCTGGCGAGATGGGCACCCACTATCAGTCCACCACCATCCAGGATCGACTGGGCCTCGCTGCGGCGCTGCTCCTTCTCGGGCCATGAGGCCGATGCCGCCTTCAAGTTGGCCCTCCACGCTCTACCCCACCCGGTCCATCCTGCCTCGGCCGGCCCCTCGTGTCCTGCCTGCGGGTCCGTCGACCGCTCCCTCGGCCGCCGCTACTGGAGCTGCCTTTCCATCAGGCCCCTCATCAGAGAGGCCTTCAACATCATCGGGCGGCCCCCTGACCTGCAGGCTTAGATCTTCGGCGGGTCCGGACTTGAGGACGACGCCCTGACCATCCTCGCGTCGGCAAAGCTGCGCGTCTACCGCCACTTTGTCCAGGTTGGGCTCGGTGGAGTGGAGGACTGTTATTTTTTGATGATTGATAGACTTATCCTTTAAATGTATTATTTATTATACATACATTACTATAAGAAAACATAATAAATACAAAAGATAATAGTGGCTATATATATTTCAATCAAGTTTTTGTTCGTCACTTTCTTCAACAACAACCTTTTATCATCGGTTATCATCATATCCAATCTCACAGAATATTATATATATATTTTACACAAATAAATTTACTGGCAATGCGTTTCTTTTTTTTTTATAAATCTCTACAGACCTTACTGCAATGATATGATTTAATGAATGAGAGGGCTTGGCTCATCAGTAGTGAACCCTCTCAGCGGTTTCGCCAAATTAATCTCTAGACCGCTCTACTATTGTATTGGACTGGTTTTGTTATATACCCTGCATTTTCTATGGAAGGCAGCTAAATGGTGTTTAGTGAACTATGGACATAAGCTTATAGGTCTGTAGAGGTACATACATATAAATTTCAAGGTATTGCATCGAGCAAAGCTCTTCCGCGCAAAAAAGAAACGCATTGCCAGTAAATTTATTTGTGTAAAATTTTAACGATAGAGGGCAATAAAATTTAATTTACTAATATATAATGGTTATGAAAACATGTTTTGCGCGGAAGAGCTTTGCTCGATGCAATACCTTGAAATTTATATGTATGTACCTCTACAGACCTATAAGCTTATGTCCATAGTTCACTAAACACCATTTAGCTGCCTTCCATAGAAAATGCAGGGTATATAACAAAACCAGTCCAATACAATAGTAGAGCGGTCTAGAGATTAATTTGGCGAAACCGCTGAGAGGGTTCACTACTGATGAGCCAAGCCCTCTCATTCATTAAATCATATCATTGTAGTAAGGTCTGTAGAGATTTATAAAAAAAAAAAAAAAGAAACGCATTGCCAGTAAATTTATTTGTGTAAAATTTTAACGATAGAGGGCAATAAAATTTAATTTACTAATATATAATGGTTATGAAAACATGTTTTGCGCGGAAGAGCTTTGCTCGATGCAATACCTTGAAATTTATATGTATGTACCTCTACAGACCTATAAGCTTATGTCCATAGTTCACTAAACACTATTTAGCTGCCTTCCATAGAAAATGCAGGGTATATAACAAAACCAGTCCAATACAATAGTAGAGCGGTCTAGAGATTAATTTGGCGAAACCGCTGAGAGGGTTCACTACTGATGAGCCAAGCCCTCTCATTCATTAAATCGTATCATTGCAGTAAGGTCTGTAGAGATTTATAAAAAAAAAGAAACGCATTGCCAGTAAATTTATTTGTGTAAAATTTTAACGATAGAGGGCAATAAAATTTAATTTATTATATATATATATGTTAAGAAAAAGGCATCTCCTTATCGTGCAACTGAAAGTTGCTGATGGCTGGCGCCATCTATCTGAATAAATATCAACTATTCTCGTTGATTTTTAATTATTCCAGAATTGGCCAAATACCCATTCTTGATTAATCAAGAAAAGCTAACCACGGACGCGTTTCGGGCTGTTGGCCCTCATCAGCGTGGTGCAAGCTGTACCTCAACGACCAAAAAATTGGTCATTAAGGCATCCTGAAAAATCATGAAACGGGTAGTTAAGGCCAGAATTGCGTGAGGACGCTACACAATGTGAAAAAAATAATACAAATGTAACATTGTACTGGGATAAGGTGCATAAATTAAGAATTATTATGGCCAATTCTGGAATAATTAAAAATCAACGAGAATAGTTGATATTTATTCCGATAGATGGCGCCAGCCATCAGCAACTTTCAGTTGCACGATAAGGAGATGCCTTTTTCTTAATTTATGCACCTTATCCCAGTACAATGTTACATTTGTATTATTTTTTTCATATATATATGTGTGTGTGGTAACCGAGGGTCAAACCTGTAGTAACCGAGAGGGACAGTCAGGGCGTGGAGAGTTTTCCAGTACCACTCTACACCTTGTAGGACCTTTAACAATTCTCACAGAATACATGCAGTCGTGGTCGAGGCAGAGTGGAAAGCTTGGGAATGTCCACACACACAAAAAACGAAGAGACACAGCTGTAGTAGGAAAGTTCCGTGAACAGATAAAAGTCGATCTAAGAGCAAGATGGAGATAAGAGTTCTTACTGTTTTACATGGTCGATGAGGTGGACCTGGCTACAACCAACAAGGGCACACGCCGACAGTGAAGTCTGACTCTCTGAGTTCGACTAAAACCGAGGTTTTTATATACCTTCGCCGAGGAGGGAGTGGGAGAGATGTGATAATTTGGACTTTGAACGTCTGCGGCATTCTGCACTCTTTGACCTTAATGGCAACGGGCTGCCAAATTCCTCTTTAGGTTGTTGGATTTCTCTCTCGATTTTAGACGTTTTTGAACTTTTCAATCTTGCTTTAACTCGGCTCTTAATCTATTACATCGTTTTATTTATTTATCCTCAGTTTGTAAAAAGTACAGTACATATGGTGATGCAATGACACATGTCAATCATGCGTACAATTATTTAGAGATGTGTTTCTATATACAACATGACAATCTTGTTATAAGTATTATACAATATAGGGTTGTTGGTTTAAATTACCATAGAAGGGCCCCGGGAGTGAAAGGGTTTATCCGGGTTTAAGCGGGTAAAGCCTCTCTAGCACAGGTAAGTAATTAAAATTTCTTTTTATCAATTTAAACTGTGAGGGTTAAAAAGGGCTATAACAAGATGTTTTGTTTGGATATATCTGCAAATTATAAAAATAAAACTTTTGTTCAATTTAAAAGTTATGATATTCATTATAAAAGATAAATTCAGATAAAACCTTTGTTTGATAAAAAAAATTATGATGATAAAAATAAAATGATGTTCTAATAGATTGTTGGCGGGCGTTGGAAAGGGTTAGGGGCTAAAGAATATGCAATTGTAAGTATTACACAGGTAATCAAATACTTAGATCCAGGTGCAAAGCGAGTGCAAAGCGTTGAAAAGTTGTTGAATAAAACGTTGTTCATTAATATGATTGAAAGGGGCGAAATGGAGAACCATGCGATAAGTAGAATTGTAGCGACAGTAGGTGATCTGACTCGACTTAAAATCAAAGGTCGATTGTGGTCCGCTAGAGCTAAAAAAATTGAGAGTTGTGAACGCTTTGTGCATGCGTTGGTGATTGTGCTCTGTGGATGATTGAAATAAACTTTTGAAACGTGTTCAGGCCAGAAGTTGGGATTTGTAAATCTGGGGAACTGTGTTCAAAGAGTTTGTTGAAATTACGAAATAAAAAAAAAATTGTCAAGCAGTTCTATCGTTTTTCTACGTTGATGTGAAGCAATGACTGAGAAGAGAGTAGTGAAGTACACTGAAGTGGTTAGATAAATAGATTGTTGTTTGAGCCCGAAAGTTAATGATATTATTTGTCCTATTATAAAGGTATAAAAACTAATATAAAATGAATAAAAATATAGAAATATCATTGTGGTTGAATAAAGTTTAAGTGAACAAAATCAAACAATCAATATATAGAAGTAATAATAATGAAAATTAAAGTGATTTTTGAAATCAACTAAATGTTTTGTAATACTAAAATAATATTATGAAAAATAAAAGTGAAATTGATTTTTTTAATAATGTTGGATTAGAAACTTGTGTGTGTGATTATATAATTGAAAGGTAAAAAATAAAAAAATAAAATGTAAAATATTTTATACAAAAAATTGGATATAGTTAAAGATTATTACAATGAGTAGATGAAGGTTTAGTATTTCTTCTAAAAAGAAGTTAAAAATGTGGTGTGTAGGTTTTATATATCGAAAATTGAGAAGCGCAATTTATTGCTTGGATTGGTTACTAAAATGTTGTGTATTGTGATCTCAATTTAACATGTAGAATGTGATATGTAAAACAATTAGAGATTTACACAGGATTAAAAAATATCAAAATGTTCAATTTTAGGTAGGTCTCGTTCAAATTCAAATATCTAAATGTTTTAAAAAGTTAGGTTAATATATCGACTGCTAATGTAGTAAAATGTGTGGAATAAAAGAATGTATAGGACACGGCCTTAATTTATTGGAGGCGAGTAAGGGGAGAGGGTGGCAATGGATTTAGTGACGCGGCATGGTCTCGAGTTGTTTAGTCTATCATTTCGGTATTTTTACTCTCTGTGTATATGACTATCTGTCTGGGAATTTGTGAAATTCTCGAGGAAATATAAATGGCTGATGTGAAACACATGTTACACATGGCGGTCATTCCGCGGATTAGATGACAGCTATGTTAGTGGGGAGAGAGGCGATGGAGTTTGTTTTTGAAGGGGGAGATATGGGGGTTGTCTACAGCGCACTGGCTTAAATTCTTTCTCTTCTAGTTTGGATCTGGTGGGTTCAAAGAAATCTTTATATTGTGTGAAAGAGAGTAAGTAAGTAATACAGATTCAAATGGGTTGGTGTAGAGTATGTAGGTAGAATAGGTTTTTGAATTTAACGGGAAATTTTCTGGTCGCTACTTGAGGTTTGTTTTAAAACGATCGATGTTAAATATATCTGGATTTAAATGTAGGAATGGCTGGGAAGTTTGAAGCGGTATAATTCGGAATAGTTGCGTCTCGAAGATATCTGGAGTCAAATGTTTGAATTCACTGAGATATACATCTTGAGACATTCGCTGTGGGTTTTGAATAAATCGGGTTTGTGGAGGTGTAATGTACAGAACATTCTCTGTGTAATATTTTAATTTATTGACATGTATGGTGTCACTGTCTCTATTGAGAGGTTGATTGGGGTGATCTATTCGAACGACATAGGGTGAGATTATTTCAATTATTGTGTATGGTCCAGTAAAATATGGTGCTAATTTGCCTGTGTCGGGATGTCTATAATTTTCGACCAAAACAAGATCATTCACTTCGAAATGTGGTGTTCTGTGCTGCTTATTAAATGTTTCTTTATCTTTTTTATGCTTATTTTGGGTACGATAGCGTGCTATCTCTCTAGCTTTATTTATTTTGGGGTATGGATTAAGAGGAGTTATTGGATCTGGGGGGATAACATTGAACATTAAGTAGGTGGGTGGAAAACTTGTGACAGAATGGGGTTTGTTATTATACGTCTGAGTGACACGTTTAACTAGTTGAGTCCAGGAATCTTTTGGATTTTCTAGATAAGCTAGTCTGAGTTTGCCTGTAATGGTCGCATTTGAGCGTTCTATTAAACCGTTTGCTTGTGGGTTATTGCTTGTGGTGAGTAGGGGTTTTATACAATGTGTTATTAGAAATTTACGGAATTTTTCAGAGGTAAAAGCGGGCGCTCTGTCAGGTAACAGACGTTTTGGAAATCCTTGTTGTAGTACATTTTTGAGGGTTTGAATGTACGTTAGGATACTGGTTTACTGGTTAAACTCTCTTTGAAAGTGGTGAAAGCTTGTTGCCAGTTTTATGGTCTATTTTTAAGATGTAGTTTTCTCGGTGTTCGTAAGTGTTGTGTTTCGACGTTGTTGCGGACTTAGTAAAAATGTTATTCAATGATGTCAGGTTTAGATGCGAGTAAAAGTGCGACTTTCGACGTAGACACGCTTTGGGGTGAGTTGTGTCACAGGCATGAAGGCGTCTTTGTGGCCTGTTAAGTGAGAAAAAATTGTTGTGATGCGCTGTGTGACACGAGTGAGTGAATTGAATGGAAAGGTGTCACGTGACGTCTTTGTTTTTGGTACAGCATCTAACTTTTTTCACCATGGACAACAAATTTACTAGTCATGGGTGGTGGTTGTACAAACCACATAGAGATATTTTGGCTGTTATTGGATGTGGCACGTTTAGTGGCGAAGATATGGAGCTTGTTTGGCTCGAGATTGGTTTGTAATAGATGGTGGCCAATTGGAGAAAGTGATAGGGAGTGTGTTGTAGTTTGTTGAGAGAGATGTGTGGATGATTAATAATTATGCATGTAAAAGGAAAGGACGAGGGAGTGTAGCTATGTTGGAATTTAACGATTGTAATAGTTTTGGAAGACTGTGACTTAATTTAGCTACTGGCGTGATAGTTGATTGGATTTTTATTTTTGACTTGTTTTGGGAAAGATAGTTACTTTTCTAGTTGTGATTTTGAAGATATTGTATCTTTTGATTTTTGCAATTAAAAAAAATGCGTTTCACCTATGTTTATTAAAATTTGAATATATCGTTGATTATGGTAGTGCGAAAATTATCCTTGTAAAAGGGCAATGGCGTGATTGTGAGTTATAATTTGAATGGGGCGTTTACATAAAATAGTGAACATAACAATGATTTTTGCAAAGTTTTGAGTATTTGATTAAGAAATTGGTGCTTGGTATAAAAATAAGGTATTAAGAAAAACACAAATAAGTTTAGAATTATGATTCGAGTAATTAAAAAATAATGATTTTTTTAAACGTAAATTTGAAAGTAATGGATTAAAATTTATAAGTTGCTTAAAATAAAGTAAAAATTGATAAATGAAGGTGAAAAAAATTTAAAATTTGAATTGAAATGATATAAAAATGGTAAAAATTGATTTAAAAAATGATTACAGTGAAAATAAACATTAAATTATGGAGAATCAAGTTGTGAGCATGAGGAGAAATTTACATAGGTTTTAAAAACTCACAGTTTTGAGGATTGTTCAGTCAGGAGACTTGGTCTTTAGTTGTCGTCTTACTGACGTGGAAGACGCTCCGTGTAGGTCTTGTAGAAGCTTGTAGAAGAGCTTGTAACTTCTGTTTAATGACGGCGGCATGTTGCCTGGAAGGTGGTTGCGTTGTAAGGTCGAAGGTGGGGAACTTCTTACCGGATTATTTTGCGGGATTTTCGGCTGTGTCGTTGGGAGGGAGATTGCTTGGTCGTTTCGTTGGAATGGCGGGTCGGTTCCTCCATCTTTGCTCTTTCTCGCTTCTATCTGGACAGACTTCCTACCTTCTTCGTTGTGGTCTCCTTCGTTGGCGTCATCCTGTCGACTCTTCTGTGATGTGAGGTCCTGTCGACTTATCTGTGATGAGATCCTGTCGACTCTCGCTATAGCTGTGGTAACCGAGGGTCAAACCTGTAGTAACCGAGAGGGACAGTCAGGGCGTGGAGAGTTTTCCAGTACCTCTCTACACCTTGTAGTACCTTTAACAGTTCTCACAGAGTACAGGCAGTCGTGGTCGAGGCAGAGTGTAAAGCTTGGGAATGTCCACACACACAAAAACGAAGAGACACAGCTGTAGTAGGAAAGTTCCGTGAACAGATAAAAGTCGAGCTAAGAGCAAGATGGAGATAAGAGTTCTTACTGTTTTACATGGTCGATGAGGTGGACCTGGCTACAATCAACAAGGGCACACGCCGACGGTGAAGTCTGACTCTCTGAGTTAAACTAAAACCGATATTTTTATATACCTTCGCCGAGGAGGGAGAGATGTGAGAATTTGGACTTTAAACGTCTGCGGCATTCTGCACCCTTTGACCTTGATGGCAACGGGCTGCCAAATTCCTCTTTAGGTTGTTGGATTTCTCTCTCGATTTTAGACGTTTTTGAACTTCTCAATCTTGCTTTAACTCAGCTCTTAATCTATTACATAGTTTTATTTAATTATCCTCAGTTTGTACAAAGTACATTTCATATGGTGATGCAAAGACACATGTCAATCATGCGTATAATTATTTATAGATGTGTCTCTATATACAACATGGCAATCTTATTATAAGTATTATACAATATAGGGTTGTTGGTTTAAATTACCATATATATTTATTTTTATAAAATTAAATATTCCAACAATTCCCCCTCTATTTTTATAAAAATATGTATCTACATTTGTCCATCGAGAGCACACAGTGGCATTACGTCATACAAATGACATCATAATGAATTTGTTTAATACAAGGTGGCGCTCATAACTTTTGGCGTCACAGCCTTTGTTTACACTAGTGTTAGCAAAATTTAAGCTTAACCAAGAATAATAATAAAGTAATGTAAACACAAAAATTATATTCAAATAAATGGGTAGTTTTACACATACATGAGGGTATTAAATGCTATAAATTCGGAAATTAAATAGCGACAACAAGTTGAACAATTTTTTCTTCGTTAAAGCCTTAGTAAACATATCAGAAATATTGTCTTCACTTTTTACATACTCAACATTTAAAGTGTTATTATTCAACTGTTCATATAAAAATTCAATAGATCTAACTAGATGATCAGATTTATCTGTAGTTTGACCAGATTTAGTCAAAAAATTGATGCTTGGTTGTCACATAATATTTGTATTTTAACAAATGTTGTGGTAATTTCCTCAAAAAGATATTGAATATAAATACCTTTTTGTACACATTGAAGTAGTCCTTGTATTTCACTATAACAAGTTGAAAGGCATGTGTTAGGAATGGTTTTGCTTGACCATGAAATTAAATTTTCACCTAAATAAAAGGTTAATCATGCAGTTAATTTTGAAATAGTGGTTCTGCCACAATTCCATGAAGCATCTGTATATGCCTTTAATTGTATATCTCCCTTACAATAAATCAATCCATATTGTTTAGTGCCCTTTGAGTATCTAATTATTCTTTTAGCAGAACCCATGTGTATTTCTCTTGGGCTTTGATTGAATCTGCTCAATATAGTAACTGCAAAAGCAATATCAGGCCTAGATTTTGTTGATAGGTATAGTAATGATCCAATTAGTTCTTGATATAATTTCTTATTAACTTCTTTAGAATTATTATAATTATCTAAATTGGTATTAGGATCTAATGGAGTTGAGATATGCTTGCAATCCAGCATGTTATATTTCTCTAAAAGCTTATTCATGTAACATTCTTGTTTTAAAATTAGTCTATCATCCTCTATAATAATTTACATACCTAAAATGTTAAAGGTTTTTAAACTTTCTTTGATTTTAAAGTGTAATTCTAATTTTTGGATTACAGCATGCAAAATTACAGGATCTGAATTTATTATTATCGTGTCATCAACATGCAATCCTAAAAGTAAACATGAATTGTTAATTTTATAAGTGAAAAGACATTTATCAGATTTAAGTTGTGTGAAGCCTATTTCTGAAAGGTATTTTGTAAAAGTTTCATACTATATTCTGCCACTCTGTTTTAGTCCATAAAGTGCTTGGCTAAGTTTACATACAATGTCTTTACCTTGTCTTTGGTATCCTTCTGGGTGGGTCATATAGATGGTTTCTGTTAGTTTTCCATACAAGAAGGCAGTTTCAACATTAAAGTGGTGAAATTCATAGTCCATCATTGTGGCATAGGCTAGGAGGGTTCTAAAAGAATCAGTTTTCATTACTGGAGAAAAGGTTTCATTGTAGTCTGTCCCATATTTCTGAGAGCATCCCAAAGCAACAAGTCTTGCTTTGAAAATTTCCTTATTGGTTAAGGGATCAATTTTCTTTGAAAATACCCATTTGGATTTGATAGGTTTTGCACCTTGAGGTAATTCAATAAGGTTCCATACATGGTGGTCTTTAAGAGAATGTATTTCCTTATTTATTGCTTGTCTCCATAAAGTTGAGTCTGGATTACTAATAACCTCTTCATATGAAGATGGTAGTAAGTCTCCATGAGAAACTCTTAAATGCCTCTTCATCTGGTTCATAGGTAGGATCTTTGTCTTCATTGTCAAATATAGGTTCCTTATCTAAAGAAATTTCATAGTCTTTTGGTCTTACATTTGGTCTTAAATTGTATCTTGGGAGAGATAAGATTTTCTTCTTGGCTTTCTGCTACATCTTCTGGCTCTTGCAATGGAAATGTTTCTTCGCTGTTGTCATTTTCAAATATTTCTATCAAGGAATAATCTTGAGTCTTAGTAGTGTTATCATTATCAAGAAGTGCTGCACCCTTCTTGTCTTCAAGGAATTTCACATCTCTTGACTCGGTAATTGAAAAGTCTTTAGGGTCACAAATTCTGTAAGCCTTCCTTTCTGAAGAATAACCAACAAATATGCCAGATTGTGTGGTACATTCAAGTTTTGACCTTTTATGCTTTGGTATAAAAATTTCAGCATGACATCCAAATATTTTAAAATGGGATACAGTAGGTTTTTCTATTAGAAAATAGTTCTTCTGGTGTAAATTTTTCATTGTTTTTAGATGGTGTTCTGTTTTTTACATATACAAAAGTTTTCATGGCTTCTGTCCAGAATTTTGTTGGTAGTTGAGATTCAATTAAGAGAGCTCTAGTTCCCTCAATTAAAGTTCTATTGAATCTTTCTGCTTTTCCATTCTGCTGTGGAGAGAACAATGTTGTCCTTTGGTGTTGAATTTCCTTTCCTTTCAAATAAGTAGCCATTTCATTATTTACAAATTCAGTGCCATTGTCTGTTCTGGTGCCTTTAATTTTCCTTTCAGTTAGATTTTCCACTCTTTCAATAAAACTTTTAAATATTTGGGGTGTTTCTGATTTAGATTTTAAAAATTCAACAAATAATATTCCTGAATAATCATTCACTATTGTCAATATATACTTTGCTTTACCAATGGATAGTTTTTTGATAGGTCACAAAGATCAAGGTGTAGAAGGTCTAGTTGATTCTTTGACTGATTGTATTTTATCTCCTCGAATGGTAATCTAGTGCTTTTTACCCTTATGCAGGTAATGCATTGATCAGGAATGTTGGCTTCATTGTAGTTGAAATTGTAAACTGAAGAGTGTTGTTTCATTAGGTGCATATAATGTTTATTTATTTGACAGAGTCTCTTATGCCATTTATCCCAGTTGGAATCACTACTCTTATAGGTTTTTGAGTCATTTTCAGCGAATGGGTTATATAAAATAGAATTGATTATGTGAAAATCATTACTCTTTTTTGCTTCTATTAAGTCTCTACTTGTTCATCTATGATATAGCTGCCTTGTTTATCAAATATAATCCTTTTATTGTCTTCAACTATCTTGCTAACTGATAAAAAAATTTCATTTAAATGTGGAACATGTAATACATCCTTTAGAATAAAGAGTTCAATATCATTATCCCTCATTTTACATCTCCTGAAAATTGGTATTTTATGTAACTATTATCAGCAAGAATTATTTTTCTTTTATCATCTTGAGGTTCTTCTAGGTATTCAAAATGTGATGTCATATTGCTTGATGCCCCACTATCCAAAATCCAAAGTTGTTGCAAATTTTTCCTTTATTTCACTAGTTTCGCAAATTCACTTGCTTTTTCTTCTTTGACAATTGTTGCCTTTTGATACTTACTTGGTGTATTTGTTTTATATCCACTTGGTCCTGGTTGGGAGGTCTGTTTTCAAGCATTTTTTCTTCTCTAAGAATGTATTCTTGCCATTTTTCTTCTTTCTTCATTTGTAGCCGTGATACTTCATTTCTAGCTTCAATGCTTTTTCCTTTTACGTTACCTTCATATCTTTTTTGCAAAGATGTCCAAATTTCCTTGGATGTGTTGCAGGTAAGAATAAGTGCGACTTGCGAATCATTCATTGCGCATGTAATAATACCTTTTGCTTGGGCGTCTTGTTGGATCCATTTCGCCTTTCGGCTTCATCTTTTGGTGAATCTTGTACTGAAAAATGTGCTAAAGCTTTTCCTTCAAGCACAGAAAGGATTCTAAATTTCCAACTAGCAAAATTATTTCCATCAAGCTTCGGTATATTTAATTGCGACATATCCGCCATTTTTGTTTTTATAATTATTCTTCTATATCGCAGTTGAAGATGGTGCTCGGCCCATAACCTTTGTTGTTTTTTGATGATTGACAGACTTCTCCTTTAAATGTAATATTTATTATACATACATTACAATAAGAAAACACATTAATATACAAAGATAATAGTGGCTATATATTTTTTTAATCAAGTTTTTGTTCGTCACCTTTTTCAACAATAACTTTTTATATTCGGTTATCATCATATCCAATCTCACAGAATATATATATACTAGCGGACCCGCCCGGCTTCGCCCGGGTTTTACCCCGAGTGAATGTTTGTCTAACGAACATTTGTTAAAACAATTCTCTATAAACTTATAAAACGTACTCGGCTTCGCCCGGGGTTTTACCCGAGTAAAGGTTTGTCTAGCGAACATTTGTTAAAACAATTCTCTAAAAACTTATTAAAAAATAAAAAAGATACATTTTGATAATTTGAAATTCGTAAACTTGAATCTCTCGATAAAGTGAACATTTTTTCCCGGTCCCTGTTTGCCTTGTCATCCTGAATTTTGTCTTTCCTAATTTTCTACATTAGAAAATCATAGTTTTATCTAGTGAACATTTTTTCCCGGTCCCTTGAGAAATACTCGATAAGTTGAATAAAATCAATATTAATTGGTTCCTTCGGTAATTGGAAGTTAAAGGAATAGTATCTTCGCCTTGGAATTGTATCATTATTCTTGTCGCAAATAAATTGCCGTGTCATCCTGAGATAATCTTACTTTTGATAAATAATATTTAAGATAACAAACTTAGTGATAAGAAAACTTGTTATCATCGTCAAAATGGGGGCGCTGCTTGCGAGTTGAATCTACAAATCTGCAAATAACTCTAAGGATATTCAAGATATTCATGAAATTATTTTTCAAAAACCTTCCCGGTAATATACCTAATAATATCCCAAAATTTCACGGCGATTGGATGTATGGTTTTTGAATCTATAGAGTACAGACAGACAGACATTCAATTTTATATATATAAGATAATATAAAAGAGTTTTAAAAATTGTAAAAAAAAAATGCATCGGCCCGGAATCGAACCCGGGCCGCCCGCGTGGCAGGCGAGCATTCTACCACTGAACCACCGATGCTTAAAAATATGGCCATATTTAGGTATTCATTCCATTCCGGATTAGTCCGCGTAAAAAAAAGTTCTTCAAATGAAAAAAAAGAAATAGCCAAAAATACTAATCAAAATGCAGCCGAAAATTTTCCTCAGATTTATAAAAAGCGACATGCAAAATATGGTACCAATTGGTTCAGTAGTTTTTGAGTTTATCGCGAAACAGACAGACAGACAGAAATTGACTTATATATATATACTAGACGAATGGCCCGGGCAACGCCCGGGTTTTACCCGAGTATATATTTTAAAAACGTTTTAATTCAAATACTATTCGTTACAATTATAAATTGCCGCCATGGATGTCACTCTTGTGAAACGTCCCGTTCCAAACTGTGTGTTTTTAAAATGTTTTAATTAAAATACTATTCGTTACAATTATAAATTGGCGCCGTGGATGTCTCTCTTGTGAAACGTCCCGCCCCAAACTGTGTGTGTCTTGAAAATATAAAAATAAAAATGTGAATTTTCATAAAGATTTCATCATGTCGATTTTTTTTTTTTTTTGCATTTCACCTACTAAATCGTTAGAGATAATTACATTTGCAACATGAACTTAGGTATATTGACTAAATAGAAAACTGCATAGTAATAAAGATCATTTTTTAAAGGCACCATATCGTTTTTTTTCAATAAAATCGAAACAAAAATTAACGATAAATAACGATAATTGCCTTAAAAAGAAATTGCCTTAAAAAAAAGAAACATTCGCGGTGATTATGTCTTGCATTCGTTTATACAATTATTATATACGAATGACCCGGGCAACGCCCGGGTTTTACCGATTAAATGCTTTTATTCAAATACTATTCGTTACAATTATAAATTGGCGCCGTGGATGTCATTCTTGTATAATATATAAATGATTTTTAACAATTGTAAAAAAAAAAAAATGCATCGGCCGGGAATCGAAATCGGGCCGCCCGCGTGGCAGGCGAGCATTCTACCACTGAACCACCGATGGTTATGAAAAATCCCATCCGTGAGCTTCAAGCAGACAAACAGACAAACAGACAGAATAAGGAAAATATATAAGTAGATATATATATAATAATAAATAGTTATTTAATTTTATAGTCCAGTTTTGTATTAAGATTATCTTCACTATTATGATCATTTAAATTCAAATTATAAAATTTGTAAAATGTTATTAATTTGTAGATAGAGAGAGAAAAAAAAAATCCTTTACTTCTACTACATCCTCAAGTTAATTATATATTTATAATTAATAACAATAAAAATTAACAAAGTAACGTCTATTACATCGGCTTTTACACGTCATTCAGACATACTCTAATCCTATATATAGAATAATCGAAGAGAGAATATATATAATAGTTAGAAAAAAGAGAGAAAGACAGAACCATGCACTTTTAATCAAACTAATAATAAGGAAAAAAAAAAAGAGTTTTATAAAGAAGGTAGATAAGATTGTTAGTATATATATATATATATTTTTTTTATGATTTTATATTTTATCCTTTTTTTTTTAAAGATTTTTAAAGGTTTTTTTATTTTATAATATGATTATAAATAGTTGTATTTAGTAATATATCTATAGTATGAATTAACATTTGTTATAAGTTTGGATATTATGTTTTGAAACCCTAATGGTAGACCAGACATACACAAAAGACTTTAAATTGAAATGAATTGGAAAAAGAGATCTGCTGGAACGGGGATCTTCAGATAAAAATTCCAGCGACATTTCACCCCTTCTTTATTATGTCATAGATCTCTTTTAAACCGGATTTTATGTGTTAATATTAAGTTGTTTCAGTGAAATATTTAAATGAACATATATAACAGATACAAGTGTTAACAAATTCAAACTGTAAACCTACCTCGGCCGCGGCGTCCTCCATTGTGAATATCTATTTCTGGCTGACACATGTCGCGGGAGGGGAATGTCCCCCCACATTTCAAATTTAGACCATTTATTCAGAATTTTTTTGAACAACAAGAAAATTAAAGAAGAAAGGAAAAATAGTTAAAGGAAGAAAGCTAAATTTTATAATCTTTACAGCTAGTTATATCAAAATAACTGATTTAACACTTATTCATCTTTAATATTCCTTTAAAAAGGCAAATTATAAGAGTTTAATAAAGCTATTAATTGTGCAAATTCACCCTTATTTAACTTCCATTTTCCTCCCCAGAAATTGGAGATTAAATAAAATTGAACTATATACTTTAACACTTTAAAAATCTTGTGAAAAAATCTTTTAATCAGTTATTTAATCAAAGTTTAATTAACTGTTAAAGATTATAAATTTGTATTAGTTAATATTAAGAGAAATTATAGAAAGTTGATTTCATAAATGGATATTTCCATTTATTTTTTTTTAAATATTTTATAATTGATATACTGTTGAAATATTTTACTTGTTTGATACTAAATTTGTTTTTAATAAATTCCATGTTTAAATTTTTAACATCTTCTATGAAATTATCTAATATATTATTTATTCTATAAAATCTTAGAAACTGACCATAATATATACCTTTACAGCAATTTAATGATATATTAGAATTCATATTACAGTATTTTATAATATTGAAATTATAATTACTCTTTTTATTATAAACTCTAACAGCACTATTTGTAAGGTCTATATTCAAGTCTAAAAAGTTAACTTTTTTGTTTCTATAAATTTTTTCATTGTTCTTAAGTTTCAAGTATTTAGGATATATTTCAGGTATTAATTTTTTAAACAGTGGATTATTAAATATTATTATGTCATCTACATATCGGAATATTTGCCAATTAATATTATTTTGTAGAAAGTATTCTCTTTCGTACCAGAACAATATTAGATTTGCTAATAACGGACTAGAAGAAGTACCCATGGGAACGCCTTCTGATTGAATATATATTTTATTTTTAAATTCTATATAGTTAAAATTTAAAAATGTTTCCAGTAGAGTTTTTGCTGTTTTAAGATCTAATTTAAATGTTTTATATCTGTTATGAATAATTTTAATGTAGAAAGTTTTGTCATTAATGAATTCATTAAATAAATTGGTTATTTTATTATTTAGATCTCTTAAATTTATTTTAGAATATAGGTCCTCAAAGTCAAATGTGTGTACTGTTTCAATGTTTGTCCAATTGTTCATTAAATAATTAATGATTTTTTTTATTTGAGTCGATAAATTTATAATTATATTTATTAGTTAATTTATTTATAATAAATTGTAGTGTTGAGGCTAATTGTATATCAATATTTTTTATGACTGAATTTATACCAGATGTGATTGTTCTGAAAGAAATAGGTTTTTTGTGTAGTTTAGGAATTATATAGAACTTTGGTATGTTTGGATTTTTGTGGTTATTATAAATTTTTAGTGAATTTTCAACATTTTTGATGTCTTTTTTGATTTTTGTGCCTGTAGTTCTAGCAAAAGTGTATTTATGATTATTATCAATTTCCTTTTTTAGTATATCGTGGTATAGATTTTTACAAATTAAAGATAAATTATTGGGACATTTATCTATAGGAGTGATAATATAGTCCTTCTGTAAATTAATTATATTTTCTTTAAAAGAAGGAATGTCTGAATTGGGTTTTGTGTATTTAAGTGTATTATTATAATAATTTATAATTTCCTTTTTAATATTATGTTTCCATTCCAGAAAAGTAAATTCTGGAATACTGTATTTTATACTAGTTTTATTTATGAAAATATCTATATCTTTTAATATAGATTTAATTGTATTATTAAAATTGTGTTTAATTTGAGGTATATATTTATACCCTTTATTTAAAATTTCTTGATATTCTGGATTTAAAAAAGAAAAGTTGCTAGTTAATATATGACCTGAGAACTTATATTTATCAATATAGTTGTTGCAATTACATTTAATTTTTTTAAAATTTGCCAAATTATTAATAAATTGGTTATAATTGCAAACTAAATTACCTATATTTTTATTGTATCTCCAGATTGTTTTAAAATTTAAATTTTTTATAGGGAAAAGATTATTGATGATTTGGTTATTAAAAATATCATTAAATTTAATATGATTAAATAAATTGTTATTAAATTTAATGATAATATTAATGTTATTAGTAGTTTGTTTAATTTTTCTGTATTTAAAGATGTCGTGTGTGATATCTATTAATCTGTTAGTCAGATTATGAATTTTAATATATTCTATGAGTTTGATAAATTTATTATTATTTAGTTTAAATAATGTTTTAATAAATTTATCGACGAAGTTGTTAGTGTACATTTGTTTTGGGTCCAGTAATTCTTCAAATTCAATGTAACCTAATTTATTTGTAGTTTTACCTCTAGTTTTATTAGGTTTAGTTTTAAATTCATTTTTTTTGTATTTGCAACTGATTTCATAGGTTGAAATTTCTTCTGTTTGTGGTTTGTATGTGTAGTTTAATTCGTCGTTAAGTCCATAAGGGAATAATGTGTTGTGTTTATAAATGTAGTTGTTTTCTAATAATAGTCGTTGTTTTTTGTTTTGACATATGTCTAGTATTTCTATCTTAAAGTTGTTAAAAGTATGTAATTGATTGTGTTCTTTCATATATATATTACCAATTGATTTTTTAGCGTGGTTTCTATGTAGGTTTATTCGTATATTTAATGGATTACAAGTTTGTCCTATATATGATAGTTGACAAATTTGGCATGTTAATTTATAAATAGTATTCACTAATTTACAACTAGTTGTTTGAAAAGTGTCATGGTTCTTAAGAGAGGGACAAGTTTGACAATTTTTTCTTAGGCAATTCTTAGCGAGTTTAAATTAACATAAAAGAGGTGCTAACACTAATATGTTTGTAGTTTTTTTTAGTTTTTTTAGTTTGTTATTCTTATGAATTTTTAAATATATTTTACTTAATTGTTTTTGTGGTGATAAAATTTGTAATAAATTGAATAATTAATCTATAAATATATAGATATTACTGTTTGTTATCTGTTATATTTTTAAGAATAACTAATAAAAAAAACATCTTTAAACTAACTAAACAATGAAAAAAACAAAAGTTCTGAAATTATTTTTTCTAGAATTACTTTTATAATTTAATTTTTTAATAATCAAACAATGAAAGATAATTAAAATTTGTATGAAGATTTATTTATATTAGAATATCTAATATAATTTAATTTGTATATTATGTTATATATAAAAAATATATCATAGAGCAAGCTCATATGAATTAATATAGTGTAGAAACTATATAACAAAATTATAACAGTGATTCTAATTTTAAAACTTAAGGAGCAAACTGATAATAATGATAACTTATATCAGTTAGATTTGATTAGATTAGCAAGCTAAATCTAAATTAATTATAATAATAAATAGTTATTTAATTTTATAGTCCAGTTTTGTATTAAGATTATCTTCACTATTATGATCATTTAAATTCAAATTATAAAATTTGTAAAATGTTATTAATTTGTAGATAGAGAGAGAAAAAAAAAATCCTTTACTTCTACTACATCCTCAAGTTAATTATATATTTATAATTAATAACAATAAAAATTAACAAAGTAACGTCTATTACATCGGCTTTTACACGTCATTCAGACATACTCTAATCCTATATATAGAATAATCGAAGAGAGAATATATATAATAGTTAGAAAAAAGAGAGAAAGACAGAACCATGCACTTTTAATCAAACTAATAATAAGGAAAAAAAAAAAAGAGTTTTATAAAGAAGGTAGATAAGATTGTTAGTATATATATATATATATATTTTATGATTTTATATTTTATCCTTTTTTTTTTTAAGATTTTTAAAGTTTTTTTTATTTTATAATATGATTATAAATAGTTGTATTTAGTAATATATCTATAGTATGAATTAACATTTGTTATAAGTTTGGATATTATGTTTTGAAACACTAATGGTTGACCAGACATACACAAAAGACTTTAAATTGAAATGAATTGGAAAAAGAGATCTGCTGGAACGGGGATCTTCAGATAAAAATTCCAGCGACATTTCACCCCTTCTTTATTATCTCATAGATCTCTTTTAAACCGGATTCTATGTGTTAATATTAAGTTGTTTCAGTGAAATATTTAAATGAACATATATAACAGATACAAGTGTTAACAAATTCAAACTGTAAACCTACCTCGGCCGCGGCGTCCTCCATTGTGAATATCTATTTCTGGCTGACACATGTCGCGGGAGGGGAATGTCCCCCCACATTTCAAATTTAGACCATTTATTCAGAATTTTTTTGAACAACAAGAAAATTAAAGAAGAAAGGAAAAATAGTTAAAGGAAGAAAGCTAAATTTTATAATCTTTACAGCTAGTTATATCAAAATAACTGATTTAACACTTATTCATCTTTTAATATTCCTTTAAAAAGGCAAATTATAAGAGTTTAATAAAGCTATTAATTGTGCAAATTCACCCTTATTTAACTTCCATTTTCCTCCCCAGAAATTGGAGATTAAACAAAAATGAACTATATACTTTAACACTTTAAAAATCTTGTGAAAAAATCTTTTAATCAGTTATTTAATCAAAGTTTAATTAACTGTTAAAGATTATAAATTTGTATTAGTTAATATTAAGAGAAATTATAGAAAGTTGATTTCATAAATGGATATTTCCATTTATTTTTTTTTTAATATTTTATAATTGATATACTGTTGAAATATTTTACTTGTTTGATACTAAATTTGTTTTTAATAAATTCCATGTTTAAATTTTTAACATCTTCTATGAAATTATCTAATATATTATTTATTCTATAAAATCTTAGAAACTGACCATAATATATACCTTTACAGCAATTTAATGATATATTAGAATTCATATTACAGTATTTTATAATATTGAAATTATAATTACTCTTTTTATTATAAACTCTAACAGCACTATTTGTAAGGTCTATATTCAAGTCTAAAAAGTTAACTTTTTTGTTTCTATAAATTTTTTCATTGTTCTTAAGTTTCAAGTATTTAGGATATATTTCAGGTATTAATTTTTTAAACAGTGGATTATTAAATATTATTATGTCATCTACATATCGGAATATTTGCCAATTAATATTATTTTGTAGAAAGTATTCTCTTTCGTACCAGAACAATATTAGATTTGCTAATAACGGACTAGAAGAAGTACCCATGGGAACGCCTTCTGATTGAATATATATTTTATTTTTAAATTCTATATAGTTAAAATTTAAAAATGTTTCCAGTAGAGTTTTTGCTGTTTTAAGATCTAATTTAAATGTTTTATATCTGTTATGAATAATTTTAATGTAGAAAGTTTTGTCATTAATGAATTCATTAAATAAATTGGTTATTTTATTATTTAGATCTCTTAAATTTATTTTAGAATATAGGTCCTCAAAGTCAAATGTGTGTACTGTTTCAATGTTTGTCCAATTGTTCATTAAATAATTAATGATTTTTTTATTTGAGTCGATAAATTTATAATTATATTTATTAGTTAATTTATTTATAATAAATTGTAGTGTTGAGGCTAATTGTATATCAATATTTTTTATGACTGAATTTATACCAGATGTGATTGTTCTGAAAGAAATAGGTTTTTTGTGTAGTTTAGGAATTATATAGAACTTTGGTATGTTTGGATTTTTGTGGTTATTATAAATTTTTAGTGAATTTTCAACATTTTTGATGTCTTTTTTGATTTTTGTGCCTGTAGTTCTAGCAAAAGTGTATTTATGATTATTATCAATTTCCTTTTTTAGTATATCGTGGTATAGATTTTTACAAATTAAAGATAAATTATTGGGACATTTATCTATAGGAGTGATAATATAGTCCTTCTGTAAATTAATTATATTTTCTTTAAAAGAAGGAATGTCTGAATTGGGTTTTGTGTATTTAAGTGTATTATTATAATAATTTATAATTTCCTTTTTAATATTATGTTTCCATTCCAGAAAAGTAAATTCTGGAATACTGTATTTTATACTAGTTTTATTTATGAAAATATCTATATCTTTTAATATAGATTTAATTGTATTATTATAATTGTGTTTAATTTGAGGTATATATTTATACCCTTTATTTAAAATTTCTTGATATTCTGGATTTAAAAAAGAAAAGTTGCTAGTTAATATATGACCTGAGAACTTATATTTATCAATATAGTTGTTGCAATTACATTTAATTTTTTAAAATTTGCCAAATTATTAATAAATTGGTTATAATTGCAAACTAAATTACCTATATTTTTATTGTATCTCCAGATTGTTTTAAAATTTAAATTTTTTATAGGGAAAAGATTATTGATGATTTGGTTATTAAAAATATCATTAAATTTAATATGATTAAATAAATTGTTATTAAATTTAATGATAATATTAATGTTATTAGTAGTTTGGTTAATTTTTCTGTATTTAAAGATGTCGTGTGTGATATCTATTAATCTGTTAGTCAGATTATGAATTTTAATATATTCTATGAGTTTGATAAATTTATTATTATTTAGTTTAAATAATGTTTAATAAATTTATCGACGAAGTTGTTAGTGTACATTTGTTTTGGGTCCAGTAATTCTTCAAATTCAATGTAACCTAATTTATTTGTAGTTTTACCTCTAGTTTTATTAGGTTTAGTTTTAAATTCATTTTTTTTGTATTTGCAACTGATTTCATAGGTTGAAATTTCTTCTGTTTGTGGTTTGTATGTGTAGTTTAATTCGTCGTTAAGTCCATAAGGGAATAATGTGTTGTGTTTATAAATGTAGTTGTTTTCTAATAATAGTCGTTGTTTTTTGTTTTGACATATGTCTAGTATTTCTATCTTAAAGTTGTTAAAAGTATGTAATTGATTGTGTTCTTTCATATATATATTACCAATTGATTTTTTAGCGTGGTTTCTATGTAGGTTTATTCGTATATTTAATGGATTACAAGTTTGTCCTATATATGATAGTTGACAAATTTGGCATGTTAATTTATAAATAGTATTCACTAATTTACAACTAGTTGTTTGAAAAGTGTCATGGTTCTTAAGAGAGGGACAAGTTTGACAATTTTTTCTTAGGCAATTCTTAGCGAGTTTAAATTAACATAAAAGAGGTGCTAACACTAATATGTTTGTAGTTTTTTTTAGTTTTTTTAGTTTGTTATTCTTATGAATTTTTAAATATATTTTACTTAATTGTTTTTGTGGTGATAAAATTTGTAATAAATTGAATAATTAATCTATAAATATATAGATATTACTGTTTGTTATCTGTTATATTTTTAAGAATAACTAATAAAAAAAACATCTTTAAACTAACTAAACAATGAAAAAAACAAAAGTTCTGAAATTATTTTTTCTAGAATTACTTTTATAATTTAATTTTTTAATAATCAAACAATGAAAGATAATTAAAATTTGTATGAAGATTTATTTATATTAGAATATCTAATATAATTTAATTTGTATATTATGTTATATATAAAAAATATATCATAGAGCAAGCTCATATGAATTAATATAGTGTAGAAACTATATAACAAAATTATAACAGTGATTCTAATTTTAAAACTTAAGGAGCAAACTGATAATAATGATAACTTATATCAGTTAGATTTGATTAGATTAGCAAGCTAAATCTAAATTAATTATAATAATAAATAGTTATTTAATTTTATAGTCCAGTTTTGTATTAAGATTATCTTCACTATTATGATCATTTAAATTCAAATTATAAAATTTGTAAAATGTTATTAATTTGTAGATAGAGAGAGAAAAAAAAAATCCTTTACTTCTACTACATCCTCAAGTTAATTATATATTTATAATTAATAACAATAAAAATTAACAAAGTAACGTCTATTACATCGGCTTTTACACGTCATTCAGACATACTCTAATCCTATATATAGAATAATCGAAGAGAGAATATATATAATAGTTAGAAAAAAGAGAGAAAGACAGAACCATGCACTTTTAATCAAACTAATAATAAGGAAAAAAAAAAAAGAGTTTTATAAAGAAGGTAGATAAGATTGTTAGTATATATATATATATATTTTATGATTTTATATTTTATCCTTTTTTTTTAAAGATTTTTAAAGTTTTTTTTATTTTATAATATGATTATAAATAGTTGTATTTAGTAATATATCTATAGTATGAATTAACATTTGTTATAAGTTTGGATATTATGTTTTGAAACACTAATGGTTGACCAGACATACACAAAAGACTTTAAATTGAAATGAATTGGAAAAAGAGATCTGCTGGAACGGGGATCTTCAGATAAAAATTCCAGCGACATTTCACCCCTTCTTTATTATCTCATAGATCTCTTTTAAAACCGGATTCTATGTGTTAATATTAAGTTGTTTCAGTGAAATATTTAAATGAACATATATAACAGATACAAGTGTTAACAAATTCAAACTGTAAACCTACCTCGGCCGCGGCGTCCTCCATTGTGAATATCTATTTCTGGCTGACACATGTCGCGGGAGGGGAATGTCCCCCCACATTTCAAATTTAGACCATTTATTCAGAATTTTTTTGAACAACAAGAAAATTAAAGAAGAAAGGAAAAATAGTTAAAGGAAGAAAGCTAAATTTTATAATCTTTACAGCTAGTTATATCAAAATAACTGATTTAACACTTATTCATCTTTTAATATTCCTTTAAAAAGGCAAATTATAAGAGTTTAATAAAGCTATTAATTGTGCAAATTCACCCTTATTTAACTTCCATTTTCCTCCCCAGAAATTGGAGATTAAACAAAAATGAACTATATACTTTAACACTTTAAAAATCTTGTGAAAAAATCTTTAATCAGTTATTTAATCAAAGTTTAATTAACTGTTAAAGATTATAAATTTGTATTAGTTAATATTAAGAGAAATTATAGAAAGTTGATTTCATAAATGGATATTTCCATTTATTTTTTTTTTAATATTTTATAATTGATATACTGTTGAAATATTTTACTTGTTTGATACTAAATTTGTTTTTAATAAATTCCATGTTTAAATTTTTAACATCTTCTATGAAATTATCTAATATATTATTTATTCTATAAAATCTTAGAAACTGACCATAATATATACCTTTACAGCAATTTAATGATATATTAGAATTCATATTACAGTATTTTATAATATTGAAATTATAATTACTCTTTTTATTATAAACTCTAACAGCACTATTTGTAAGGTCTATATTCAAGTCTAAAAAGTTAACTTTTTTGTTTCTATAAATTTTTTCATTGTTCTTAAGTTTCAAGTATTTAGGATATATTTCAGGTATTAATTTTTTAAACAGTGGATTATTAAATATTATTATGTCATCTACATATCGGAATATTTGCCAATTAATATTATTTTGTAGAAAGTATTCTCTTTCGTACCAGAACAATATTAGATTTGCTAATAACGGACTAGAAGAAGTACCCATGGGAACGCCTTCTGATTGAATATATATTTTATTTTTAAATTCTATATAGTTAAAATTTAAAAATGTTTCCAGTAGAGTTTTTGCTGTTTTAAGATCTAATTTAAATGTTTTATATCTGTTATGAATAATTTTAATGTAGAAAGTTTTGTCATTAATGAATTCATTAAATAAATTGGTTATTTTATTATTTAGATCTCTTAAATTTATTTTAGAATATAGGTCCTCAAAGTCAAATGTGTGTACTGTTTCAATGTTTGTCCAATTGTTCATTAAATAATTAATGATTTTTTTATTTGAGTCGATAAATTTATAATTATATTTATTAGTTAATTTATTTATAATAAATTGTAGTGTTGAGGCTAATTGTATATCAATATTTTTTATGACTGAATTTATACCAGATGTGATTGTTCTGAAAGAAATAGGTTTTTTGTGTAGTTTAGGAATTATATAGAACTTTGGTATGTTTGGATTTTTGTGGTTATTATAAATTTTTAGTGAATTTTCAACATTTTTGATGTCTTTTTTGATTTTTGTGCCTGTAGTTCTAGCAAAAGTGTATTTATGATTATTATCAATTTCCTTTTTTAGTATATCGTGGTATAGATTTTTTACAAATTAAAGATAAATTATTGGGACATTTATCTATAGGAGTGATAATATAGTCCTTCTGTAAATTAATTATATTTTCTTTAAAAGAAGGAATGTCTGAATTGGGTTTTGTGTATTTAAGTGTATTATTATAATAATTTATAATTTCCTTTTTAATATTATGTTTCCATTCCAGAAAAGTAAATTCTGGAATACTGTATTTTATACTAGTTTTATTTATGAAAATATCTATATCTTTTAATATAGATTTAATTGTATTATTATAATTGTGTTTAATTTGAGGTATATATTTATACCCTTTATTTAAAATTTCTTGATATTCTGGATTTAAAAAAGAAAAGTTGCTAGTTAATATATGACCTGAGAACTTATATTTATCAATATAGTTGTTGCAATTACATTTAATTTTTTTAAAATTTGCCAAATTATTAATAAATTGGTTATAATTGCAAACTAAATTACCTATATTTTTATTGTATCTCCAGATTGTTTTAAAATTTAAATTTTTTATAGGGAAAAGATTATTGATGATTTGGTTATTAAAAATATCATTAAATTTAATATGATTAAATAAATTGTTATTAAATTTAATGATAATATTAATGTTATTAGTAGTTTGGTTAATTTTTCTGTATTTAAAGATGTCGTGTGTGATATCTATTAATCTGTTAGTCAGATTATGAATTTTAATATATTCTATGAGTTTGATAAATTTATTATTATTTAGTTTAAATAATGTTTTAATAAATTTATCGACGAAGTTGTTAGTGTACATTTGTTTTGGGTCCAGTAATTCTTCAAATTCAATGTAACCTAATTTATTTGTAGTTTTACCTCTAGTTTTATTAGGTTTAGTTTTAAATTCATTTTTTTTGTATTTGCAACTGATTTCATAGGTTGAAATTTCTTCTGTTTGTGGTTTGTATGTGTAGTTTAATTCGTCGTTAAGTCCATAAGGGAATAATGTGTTGTGTTTATAAATGTAGTTGTTTTCTAATAATAGTCGTTGTTTTTTGTTTTGACATATGTCTAGTATTTCTATCTTAAAGTTGTTAAAAGTATGTAATTGATTGTGTTCTTTCATATATATATTACCAATTGATTTTTTAGCGTGGTTTCTATGTAGGTTTATTCGTATATTTAATGGATTACAAGTTTGTCCTATATATGATAGTTGACAAATTTGGCATGTTAATTTATAAATAGTATTCACTAATTTACAACTAGTTGTTTGAAAAGTGTCATGGTTCTTAAGAGAGGGACAAGTTTGACAATTTTTTCTTAGGCAATTCTTAGCGAGTTTAAATTAACATAAAAGAGGTGCTAACACTAATATGTTTGTAGTTTTTTTTAGTTTTTTTAGTTTGTTATTCTTATGAATTTTTAAATATATTTTACTTAATTGTTTTTGTGGTGATAAAATTTGTAATAAATTGAATAATTAATCTATAAATATATAGATATTACTGTTTGTTATCTGTTATATTTTTAAGAATAACTAATAAAAAAAAACATCTTTAAACTAACTAAACAATGAAAAAAACAAAAGTTCTGAAATTATTTTTTCTAGAATTACTTTTATAATTTAATTTTTAATAATCAAACAATGAAAGATAATTAAAATTTGTATGAAGATTTAGTTATATTAGAATATCTAATATAATTTAATTTGTATATTATGTTATATATAAAAAATATATCATAGAGCAAGCTCATATGAATTAATATAGTGTAGAAACTATATAACAAAATTATAACAGTGATTCTAATTTTAAAACTTAAGGAGCAAACTGATAATAATGATAACTTATATCAGTTAGATTTGATTAGATTAGCAAGCTAAATCTAAATTAATTATAATAATAAATAGTTATTTAATTTTATAGTCCAGTTTTGTATTAATATATTTTGAATTTAAATGATCATAATAGTGAAGATAATCTTAAAACAAAACTGGACTATAAAATTAAATAACTATTTATTATTATAATTAATTTAGATTTAGCTTAATTTATTAGCTTAGATTTAGATTAATTTAGAATTTACTTTTCTGGAATGGAAACATAATATTAAAAAGGAAATTATAAATTATTATAATAATACACTTAAATACACAAAACTAAATTCAGACATTCCTTCTTTTAAAGAAAATATAATTAATTTACAGAAGGACTATATTATCACTCCTATAGATAAATGTCCCAATAATTTATCTTTAATTTGTAAAAATCTATACCACGATATACTAAAAAAGGAAATTGATAATAATCATAAATACACTTTTGCTAGAACTACAGGCACAAAAATCAAAAAAGACATCAAAAATGTTGAAAATTCACTAAAAATTTATAATAACCACAAAAATCCAAACATACCAATGTTCTATATAATTCCTAAACTACACAAAAAACCTATTTCTTTCAGAACAATCACATCTGGTATAAATTCAGTCATAAAAAATATTGATATACAATTAGCCTCAACACTACAATTTATTATAAATAAATTAACTAATAAATATAATTATAAATTTATCGACTCAAATAAAAAAATCATTAATTATTTAATGAACAATTGGACAAACATTGAAACAGTACACACATTTGACTTTGAGGACCTATATTCTAAAATAAATTTAAGAGATCTAAATAATAAAATAACCAATTTATTTAATGAATTCATTAATGACAAAACTTTCTACATTAAAATTATTCATAACAGATATAAAACATTTAAATTAGATCTTAAAACAGCAAAAACTCTACTGGAAACATTTTTAAATTTTAACTATATAGAATTTAAAAATAAAATATATATTCAATCAGAAGGCGTTCCCATGGGTACTTCTTCTAGTCCGTTATTAGCAAATCTAATATTGTTCTGGTACGAAAGAGAATACTTTCTACAAAATAATATTAATTGGCAAATATTCCGATATGTAGATGACATAATAATATTTAATAATCCACTGTTTAAAAAATTAATACCTGAAATATATCCTAAATACTTGAAACTTAAGAACAATGAAAAAATTTATAGAAACAAAAAAGTTAACTTTTTAGACTTGAATATAGACCTTACAAATAGTGCTGTTAGAGTTTATAATAAAAAGAGTAATTATAATTTCAATATTATAAAATACTGTAATATGAATTCTAATATATCATTAAATTGCTGTAAAGGTATATATTATGGTCAGTTTCTAAGATTTTATAGAATAAATAATATATTAGATAATTTCATAGAAGATGTTAAAAATTTAAACATGGAATTTATTAAAAACAAATTTAGTATCAAACAAGTAAAATATTTCAACAGTATATCAATTATAAAATATTTAAAAAAAAATAAATGGAAATATCCATTTATGAAATCAACTTTCTATAATTTCTCTTAATATTAACTAATACAAATTTATAATCTTTAACAGTTAATTAAACTTTGATTAAATAACTGATTAAAAGATTTTTTCACAAGATTTTTAAAGTGTTAAAGTATATAGTTCATTTTTGTTTAATCTCCAATTTCTGGGGAGGAAAATGGAAGTTAAATAAGGGTGAATTTGCACAATTAATAGCTTTATTAAACTCTTATAATTTGCCTTTTTAAAGGAATATTAAAAGATGAATAAGTGTTAAATCAGTTATTTTGATATAACTAGCTGTAAAGATTATAAAATTTAGCTTTCTTCCTTTAACTATTTTTCCTTTCTTCTTTAATTTTCTTGTTGTTCAAAAAAATTCTGAATAAATGGTCTAAATTTGAAATGTGGGGGGACATTCCCCTCCCGCGACATGTGTCAGCCAGAAATAGATATTCACAATGGAGGACGCCGCGGCCGAGGTAGGTTTACAGTTTGAATTTGTTAACACTTGTATCTGTTATATATGTTCATTTAAATATTTCACTGAAACAACTTAATATTAACACATAAAATCCGGTTTAAAAGAGATCTATGACATAATAAAGAAGGGGTGAAATGTCGCTGGAATTTTTATCTGAAGAACCCCGTTCCAGCAGATCTCTTTTTCCAATTCATTTCAATTTAAAGTCTTTTGTGTATGTCTGGTCTACCATTAGGGTTTCAAAACATAATATCCAAACTTATAACAAATGTTAATTCATACTATAGATATATTACTAAATACAACTATTTATAATCATATTATAAAATAAAAAAACCTTTAAAAATCTTTAAAAAAAAAAGGATAAAATATAAAATCATAAAAAAAAAATATATATATATACTAACAATCTTATCTACCTTCTTTATAAAACTCTTTTTTTTTTCCTTATTATTAGTTTGATTAAAAGTGCATGGTTCTGTCTTTCTCTCTTTTTTCTAACTATTATATATATTCTCTCTTCGATTATTCTATATATAGGATTAGAGTATGTCTGAATGACGTGTAAAAGCCGATGTAATAGACGTTACTTTGTTAATTTTTATTGTTATTAATTATAAATATATAATTAACTTGAGGATGTAGTAGAAGTAAAGGATTTTTTTTTTCTCTCTCTATCTACAAATTAATAACATTTTACAAATTTTATAATTTGAATTTAAATGATCATAATAGTGAAGATAATCTTAATACAAAACTGGACTATAAAATTAAATAACTATTTATTATTATAATTAATTTAGATTTAGCTTGCTAATCTAATCAAATCTAACTGATATAAGTTATCATTATTATCAGTTTGCTCCTTAAGTTTTAAAATTAGAATCACTGTTATAATTTTGTTATATAGTTTCTACACTATATATATATATATATATATATATATATATATATAGATTTACTCTTCATTGTTGGCTTTTTAACTTACATTCATTCTTCATTGTTGGCTTTTTATATTACATTCACTCTTCATTGTTGGCTTTTTATATCATATAGAAAATCATAGTTTTATCTAGTGAACATTTTTTCCCGTGTCACATTGCCGTGTCATCCTGAGATAATCTTACTTTTGATAAATAATATTTAAGATAACAAACTTAGTGATAAGAAAACTTGTTAACATCGTCACAATGGGGTCGCTGCTTGCGAGTTAAATCTACAAATCTGCAAGTAACTCTAAGGTTATTCAAGATATTCATGAAATTATTTTTCAAAAACCTTCCCGGTGATATACCTAATAATATCCCAAAATTTCACGGCGATTGGATGTATGGTTTTTGAATCTATAGAGTACAAACAAACAAACAGACAGACAGACATTCAATTTTATATATATAGATATTATACTAGCCGAATGGCCCGGGCAACGCCCGGGTTTTACCCGACTGGACCCGGCTTCGCCTGGGTAGTGTTCGAGCGAGGTTTACTCATGAATGAATAGAGGCCCCAACTGTTTGTAAACTCAATGTAATGAATTTTCTTTCAGCAAAATGGAGATAAATTGCAAACAGCAATATCGAAAATGCTTGTAAAAAAATCTGAAATATAGGATCCATTTCACAAACACATCTAATGAATAGAGTGCTGTTTGGAGGAGTGGTCTAAACTGTTAATTTTTAAAAACCATGACCCGGGGTCATCGAATGCAGATTCAGACACTTTGTTCTGAAAAAAAAAAATGCCCCAATGGCTCCTGATTCTTGAAAAAGTCCAACCCCTCCAGTGAGTGCAAGTAACCAAACTGGGCTTTTATTCTTAAAAATTAAAAAAAAAATCTAATGATTAGTGTAGAATGAAAAAACCCTGTACAATTTATAAACGAATACAATAAAGCATCAAGGGCTGCGTATCTAAATAAAGATACGCAGCCCTTGATGCTTTATTGTATTCGTTTATTAATGATTAGTGTGAATAAAGGAAAATGGTCGGCACAACCTGAAAATTTCACTTTGTCCACTTCACTCTCGGCTGTCCAAGAAGAAACAGCCAGAGCAAACATTTTAAAGGGCACTTAATCCGGCATTTACATATCTAAATAGTTAAGCAACTTTTATAAATGTAATATATTTCTGCAATATTGAAATACCTGGACTTGGAAGAATTTTGTATTAGTTATTGTTGCAGTTTTAGAAAAGTGTGGGAAATTGGATATTTTAACAAAAGAATATAATTTTTAAAATGGTATATAAAATGAAAAGGAAATTTGCATAATTTTCTAATAGTCAAGGGCAATTTTAAAAATACCAAAAAAGCAAGACCAAATAAAAAAAAATATATATATGTGTGATGTTTCAGTAACAGCATTGTTGCCATATAAAGACAAAATTACTGAATGTATTCAGTACCTTTGTCTGAAGATAGCCAAAATGTAACTGAAACCACACATAATGTAATTATTTGTATTCGGTCTTGCTTCCTTTTTTTTTTTAATTATCCCTAGTACGCGTGGTACAGGCCATGATAACCATGGTGGGTAGGTAGCGGCTGCTTTTACTGTAAGCGCACCACATGTCTACAAATGTGATACATTGCTACCAGCTAAATGCATTTTCACTATGGTGTGATTTCCACATGATGGATCTGTAGACACAATATAATCTCTCCAGAGCTTAAGGTAGCAAACAGTACTTTCACATTATATAAATATCAATGCCAAAAGCCAGAGTTATGATAGCATGTTGCAGTGTAATGTAGACCTGCAGGATGGGAAAAAGCAATATTATTTCCGGCTTTAATTTGAAAAGTATTATGAAACGTTAAAAATATAATCTTAACTTTTGAAGCATGAAAAAATGCTAACTTGATGTGTATCAATTTAGTCTAAAAACAAACAGCATGTAAAAGTAAGCACCAATCGAAAGCATTTATTAGCTCTAACAGTGCTGCCCCCAGCGGTAAAAGACTGGAGCTAACGCTTCACGGGTTGGTAAAGTTTCTGTTAATATTACATTAACTTAACAATATTCCATGTCTTGCTAACACAAATTTTTAAAAATAATATGCATAAAAATAATGCAATTCTAAAAATCATAAATGAAGCATCATTAAATTAAATGGGAGAGAAATGGTGTTCCAATTTTTTTTTTTTGTTGTAAAACTTTGACCTTTATATTTTTACAAATTCTTAATGTACATAACCCAAACCAAATTGTCTATAAAATTCTGCAAACAAATATAATATTAAATAAAAGGATTTAAAAGCGCGAATGTTTCTTTTATACATAAAACGAACTTCTACTGTCCTTACTGCGACGAAAAAATATATTGGGAGGGCTTGGCTCATCAGTGGTGAACCCTCCCAGCGGTTTCGCCAATTTAATCCATTCGTTTTATGTATAAAAGAAACATTCGCGCTTTTAAATCCTTTTATTTTATATGTATAGATGGCGCGTTATTGCTTTGTGTTAATTTATTCCTAATGGTCTTGTCTTTATAGTTTGCTGAAGAGCATTGCTCGAAGCAAATATTTGAATGTAATTCTACTGTCCTATAAGCTTATGTCCATAGTTTACTTGAAAACCATTCCTAAGATTCCATCCTTCAGTGTAGCATATAAAAGCAGAATGATCCAATACAGTATTAGAGCTCTAAGAAGCGGTCTGGTGGATTAAATTGGCGAAACCGCTGGGAGGGTTCACCACTGATGAGCCAAGCCCTCCCAATATATTTTTTCATCGCAGTAAGGACAGTAGAAGTTCGTTTTATGTATAAAAGAAACATTCGCGCTTTTAAATCCTTTTATTTTATATGTATAGATGGCGCGTTATTGCTTTGTGTTAATTTATTCCTAATGGTCTTGTCTTTATAGTTTGCTGAAGAGCATTGCTCGAAGCAAATATTTGAATGTAATTCTACTGTCCTATAAGCTTATGTCCATAGTTTACTTGAAAACCATTCCTAAGATTCCATCCTTCAGTGTAGCATATAAAAGCAGAATGATCCAATACAGTATTAGAGCTCTGAGAAGCGGTCTGGTGGATTAAATTGGCGAAACCGCTGGGAGGGTTCACCACTGATGAGCCAAGCCCTCCCAATATATTTTTTCATCGCAGTAAGGACAGTAGAAGTTCGTTTTATGTATAAAAGAAACATTCGCGCTTTTAAATCCTTTTATTTTATATGTATAGATGGCGCGTTATTGCTTTGTATTAATTTATTCCTAATGGTCTTGTCTTTATAGTTTGCTGAAGAGCATTGCTCGAAGCAAATATTTGAATGTAATTCTACTGTCCTATAAGCTTATGTCCATAGTTTACTTGAAAACCATTCCTAAGATTCCATCCTTCAGTGTAGCATATAAAAGCAGAATGATCCAATACAGTATTAGAGCTCTGAGAAGCGGTCTGGTGGATTAAATTGGCGAAACCGCTGGGAGGGTTCACCACTGATGAGCCAAGCCCTCCCAATATATTTTTTCATCGCAGTAAGGACAGTAGAAGTTCGTTTTATGTATAAAAGAAACATTCGCGCTTTTAAATCCTTTTATTTTATATGTATAGATGGCGCGTTATTGCTTTGTGTTAAATATAATATTATAGAGGCATGAAAATACTAATGGTGTAAAAATCAAAACAGCAGAGTTATCCTGATAAATGCAATGAGCTTTGATAAGGTGTGTTGCAGGCTAACAAAAACCTTAATTGAACCAGAAATGTTGATACCATAAAAAAAAATTCAAGAATAGAGTTATGCAAATGAATTAAATGTGAAAAATTTAAAATAAAATAAAGTAAAAAAAGCTTTATTGATGAAACTACAGTAGAGCAATAATGATAACAAATTATTCACAAATTATGAATTTACAAAAGTCAAGCTTCCCAAAATCATTATTCGAAGAAATCTCTTTCAAAATTGTCAAAATCTAGATCAAAGCCCCCTGATAAACAATATTGCGTGTCTTGCTAAAAGAAGAACTAAAGACAAATACATTTTTTGGGCTGGAAACACGGGAGCATGCTACATAGAGTTGCCCATGCGAGAAACAGGGAGACTCAAGATGCACACCAACTACTTGCAATGTTTGACCCTGAGATTTATTCATTGTCATAACAAAGGCAACCATAACTGGGAATTGCAAGCGTCTAAACTTAAAAGGCAGATCATTTGGAATAATAGGTATTCTAGGAATAAGGACCTCTTCCCCTCGAAAAGAGCCAGTTAAAATTCGAGCCTGGAGAACATTAGTGCCCATTCGAGTGATGCATAATCTAGTGCCATTGCAGAGACGGGGTGGATCAAGGTTTCGTATTAAAATTACTGGCACACCAACTTTTAGTACAATTTTGTGTGAAGGTGTACCAGACAATTCTAGTGAATTCAAAAATTTAGGGGGATACGACACAGATTCATCAGGATCAACCATTGTATCAATCGATCTATAGATTTTGCTTTCACCCGGGATTGAATTTAATATTTCATTATTTATTTCTAGCACAGTGCTATTTTTGGGGGCTAAAATAGTGCGGGCACATAACCATTCTTCAGATAAATAATTTACACCTATATTAGGGAAAACTTTTTCATACAGACTATCTGAAGATTCCACCACTTGGCAAAAAGTATTTGAAAACTGGATATTACCCTCGGAATCAGTTTCTAGTTGACCTTCTCCTATCTTTAAGAGTTCGTCTGCAAATTGTGCAGCAGTGGTATTATTATGGAGTTGAACTCTCATGTTGACTGTGAGGTGCATTTTCACAATATGGCTCCAAAAATAAGAAGACTTTAAACAGGCATTCAGCTCATCAGCAGGTGTACCTTTAGTGACTACTGGAAGAGTCTGTCGGAAATCACCGGCCAAAAGCACTACTAAACCACCCATGGGTTGTGGATCATCACGGATATCCTGTAATGTCCGACAAGGGCTTCCAAGGCAATTTTATGGGCCATGGTGCACTCATCCCAAACCAGCAACTTACAGCTACGTAAGAGTGAAGCTTTATCACTATTTTTTCGTATATTGCAAACAGCAGTCTGGCCCTCTGCAAAAGTCAGAGGTAATTTCAGCACTGAATGTGCAGTTCTTCCGCCCGCAAGCAATGTTGCAGCTATCCCTGAGGAAGCAACAGCAATGGCAATATTTTGTTCCTTCCTAACCATTGCTAATTGAAGATTCAAAAGAAATGTTTTAACTGTTCCCCCCGGCGCATCTAAAAATATAATTATGGGTTGTGACAAATTAATTTTTGCTAAAACAGCATCAAAAGCTCTTCTTTGTTCTGGCAAGAGTTTGGGCAGCATGGATGCAACATTGTCTTCAAGTTCTGCCGTATCATACGCAAGTTCTCTCAAAATGTCAGAATTGATAACCACATTTCTCCTGGGTGCTCCTAAGCCTAATTCATGCAGTTTCTTCCCACATATAGATACGACACGATCCTCAATGTTACACAATGTTTCATTATATATCAGATCATTATACCTGATGGAGGAATCGAGAAGCTGATAACGATGAAGAATATCACTTTACATCTCATCTCTATAGGTAATCCATAACTGCTGAGGAATCGAAATTGTGCACGTAGAAATTAATATGGCAAACAATTGCCTTACTCTTGTAGGAGCCTGACAAAGAACGGCCTCATCCATTGTGACAACCCAATGGTTATCATTCTCCAATAATCCAAGAGCTGCGCATGTTTCTCTAAATGTTTCGTATTGACTGCCATTAACAATCTTCAAATATGCGAAGGAAGTTGGTCCCTTGATGTTATGTAGTAACATACGTAAACAAAAGCATTTAAAGTTCCTGACATGCACAGCGTAAACCCGTCCAATAGTGTCTGATCTCTTCACTCCAGGCCGTCCGTCGACCAGCTTGCCTTGAACGCGCCTTCTCCATTCGTGGGCAGAAGAATTCCAAGTGTAGTATTGGGGAACATCTGGATAGAGCAGGGTCCTAGCAAAGGAATCAGTTTGGCATAATGAAAAAATGCAGTCAGGGTTGTTCTTGGTGGATTACGCATTCGATGGGCAAGAGTGTTTTGATTGAAATATACCCGTTCTCCATTCTCAAGATGCACAGCTAAATGGATAACAGCTGGATGGCGTTGGTGTAAAGGGAAGCTGAGAAGACGCCAAACAGCTTCATTGCTGCTTATGTATCTGGCACACTGATACATTCGCACCTCATTTTGAGGGTCAGGACCTCTACCTTCTCTGCATAAGTTAATAATAGCTTGATCACTGCCCTTATTGACATATTTGCAAATATATTTTATTGCCTTAACAGAACTACAGTTCTCAACATTGATATGTGCACAAAACATCTTCGATAGCAATGGAGAATAAGGCACCACCCAACGATTGTCAATTGTGACCTCTTCGCGTCCACGTATTTTAACCTTTGCAGTAAAGCCACCTGCTTCAGGTGCGCGTCTCCTATATAAAGGATAACCATTCTCATTAGTCTGGGTTTCCAGCAAAAACTGTTTTGGATATTTTTTAGAACAGCTACTATTCTTCATACAGGGGGACACAGGGTTGTACTCACCGCAAGGCCCATGTATCATATTCTTAACCACAATGTTATACAATAGCGGGTCTTGAATAGAATCTGGAAACTCAGCACATATAACAGAGTCAATCTGAGTGGGACGGAGCTTATTTGCTAGCCAAACTAATATGTGAGCATGAGGAAGTCCCCTTTTCTGTCATTCAACAGAATACATCCACGCAACTGTTGCTCCATACAATTGGCCTTTTGTTAGAGCCCCAATAAATTTAACTAATTTTTGCCGAAAAACCCGAGCTGTGATATAATGTCTATCCAGCTGTTTTTGTACTGGTAGCAACGCTGCAGATAGCTCTTCCCAAGAGGGGTTACTTGTAAAAGTAATAAAAAGATCTGGACGCCCAAATTTCCGAACATAACAAAAAGAATCCTGCGTATATTCTGCCAAATACCTGGGACTATTGACAAAACTTGATGGTAAAAATGATCCTTTGACCCAAGCTATTAGGGTTAATATTTGCATCAGTTGACAGGGCATCGCGCAAATGAATATAACTCTCTGCACGCAAGTTTCTCTGGTGCAGCGTAATATAGCGCAAACGTTCACTTTCTACCTTAGCATACCTATCGACCAGGAATTGATGAAAGAGCTGGCCAAATTGAACAATGACATTTGGACTATTTCGGCGAACCATAATAATATA
Organism: Cordylochernes scorpioides; assembly: GCA_030710605.1. Lineage (NCBI taxonomy): Eukaryota > Metazoa > Arthropoda > Arachnida > Pseudoscorpiones > Chernetidae > Cordylochernes > Cordylochernes scorpioides. Next base: position 64,981,758 of record CP092871.1, on the reverse strand, counting down.
GCCATAAAAATCCATAGAAGACACTTTACTTGACAAAGGCTGTCTAGTGTTTGGGTCGATCTGAGGAATATGAAAACAATATCCTTCTTGACCTTTCCAGAAAATTAAAGGATATTGAAGGGCATCATAAAAGCGATGTGTGTCGCTAACATGTTGCAGCAAATTATCTCGCTGATGTAAAACAATGTCACGTGAGCCGAACTGATTACCAGCTAAGATAACCGCAACCTCATTAGCTGTAGGAGCATTATACCGTCTAGGATGTTGACCAGGAGGTGTCCGTTCAGCATTTACAACAACTCTGTATGCATCAATGGGGAGATTTTCAAGTGCAGTTTTAAACTGTTGAACCAGTAGGTTGTGTTGGTGCAACATGCGCTGCAAACCCTGTACAATATCACGACGTACTCCCTGTATTTGCTGGCATCTTCGATCAGTCTGAATATAATCATCATCATCATCATTGCCCATAAAATAGATCTGAAGAAATCTACTTGGCTGGTTCTCAGATGGCATAAGTGAACCTATTCTGTGGTAGACCTGGCCTTGGATAGAAAATGTGGTTGGAAAAGTAACAGAGTGGGTTTGGTTTTCAGCTCCAAATGATGTCATTTGAAAGCAGGAATTATATTTGCGAATATTACGCAAAAAATGGACTGAATCAGAATTCTCTCCAGATAATAGGCTGCGAAGTGGCTCGGGAGGTAAGTCAATTAATGGCAAACGGACTTTCCCGTTTGAACAGCACATTCCAGAAGACTCATCTTTCCATCTTAAGGCCCCACAAAACCTGCATGTAGTGTCCATCATCCCAAGGGAAATTAAAGGGTGCTTAAAGTATTCAACAGCAACAGAATAATTAAAACCTGCATTTTCCATAGAAGACCAAACGCTGCTGAAAAAATTATTTGTTCTAGTATTCCTCCGAGTAGAAGAATATATTTCTGAATGCGCCTGTAAGCGAGAATGGATGGGATCAGGTGTCTCTAACGACCGCACAGCGGCTTGACGCGCGGACTGTTCACGCAATCTTCGAATATTCTGTCCTCTGGTTTCGCGCAGTCTGTAAGCATGCTGAACCCTAGAGTTATTGGAACGCTGAGAAAGATTGCTTCTCCTATGGCTTGGCATACCTACAAACACAAAGCATTAGTAAAAATAAAAATAAGGATAACTAAAAAATGTAAAACATCAAGGGCTGAGAATGAAGAAAAAAATTAAAAAATAGTGTATTAAAATAAGCTCGACTCATGACTAAGGCCAAAAAAAATGCATAGAAATAATCTGAAAGGAGGGGAAAAATGCATAAAACTAGGTGAAAACGTAAAACAACTGATTAAAAAAATCAAATGGAAGAAGACGTAAAAAAAAAGTATAATTTGCTGAAAAAATATGCACAATAAATATGAGTAGAACATATATAGATAAATATGAGCAGCTACATATTATGAAGCAGATAAATATAAATACTACCTAAACAAATGACAGCAAAACAAAACAAAAAAAAAGACAATGGAAGAAGACCTAAAAAAAAGTCTAATTTGGTTGAAAAAACTGACCAATAAATTGAGCCTATATAGATATATATGAGCAGCTACATATTATGAAGCAGATAAATATAAATACTACCTAAACAAATGACAGCAAAACAAAAAAAAAAGACAATGGAAGAAGGCCTAAAAAAAAGTCTAATTTGGTTGAAAAAACTGCCCAATAAATTGAGCCTATATAGATATATATGAACAGCTACATATTATGAAGCAGATAAATATAAATACTACCTAAACAAATGACAGCAAAACAACAAAAAAAAAGACAATGGAAGAAGGCCTAAAAAAAAAAGTCTAATTTGGTTGAAAAACTGCCCAATAAATTGAGCCTACCCCTAAAAAAAAGCAGTTATTAAAAATGCATAGAAGCTGCCTACAATATAAATGCTAATAAGTATAAAACTATTGCATGGAACAAACATATATAGTAAAATATACGTAGCAAGCTATATAGAAAAAAAAACATAATTAGAAATTAGAAAAATATTTCTAAACAATAATCTAAATCGTAAATGATTATATGATTATATAATATAATATGAATATTCCTTATGAGAATCAAACAGTATACCTTTGTCTAATTTGTTTGAAAAAACTGCCCAATAAATTGAGCCTACTCCTAAAAAAAGGCAGTTATTAAAAATGCATAGAAGCTGTTTACAATATAAATGCTAATAAGTATAAAACTATTGCATGGAACAAACATATATAGTAAAATATATGTAGCAAGATATACAGAAAAAAAACATAATTAGAAATTAGAAAAATATTTCTAAACAATAATCTAAATCGTAAATGATTATATGAATATATAATATAAAATGAATATTCCTTATGAGAATCAAACAGTGTACCTTATCTAAAAAAACGTAGTAGCAATTAAATTAGAAAAATATTTATAAACAATAATATATCCAAAGAGTTTATATAATATAAATATATATAATCTTACCTTTCGAAAAATGCAGCGTGTAAACTAACAAAATAAGTGTAAAGCTATTAACCAATCAAGTTCGTCGCGACCAGTGCGGCGCCAAGCGGCAAAAGGCGGGAACTAATCCATTTCAGTTAAATAATTTTAAAAAAAAGTATATTAACCTTTGTAGTTTTTTGAATAGCCTATATGTTTAACGAAATCTTCAGCTACCTACATGCGAAATTCCATAATGATTGAGTCAGTAGATTTTGCGTGATGCGATAACAAACATCGATTTCGCATTTCATTTTTATAGATATAAGGATTTAAAAAAAAAAGATAAGTTTTCTGTTGTTTTGGATCATATTGATGATTGTGCTATGGTGGTGCAGTCGTGGCTAAAATCTTGAAATAGAAATAATATTGAAGATCATGTTGGGAGAATCTTAATAAATTACTCTCTATTAAAACTTAAAACTTATTTATTGAAGGCACAAAATAACTATGAATATAAATTACTATATTGAGTGAAATAGTGAAAACTCTTACACCTAAACGTTTCCTCATATACTCTCTCCCACACTCACTCAAAGAAAAACATATATTTATATACACACAACACCACAGAATAAATTAGATCACAGATTAATTAAATCACAGAATGAAAATGAATATTCTAAATAATAAATATCAACAAATCTCCCCTTCAAATTTTCAATTTTTATTCCTCAAAAATAACTCCACCACTTATGCAGTTCTTAATCTTGACAGCATCCACACTCTTGGTGAGATGGTCCGCTTTCATTTCTTCTGAATTCAGTGCTTCTTGGTAATCTTTCGGACGTTTAATTTCATAAGTTCTATCAGAAACATTTTCCTTATTTTTCATTAGTCTTAATCTTTCAGATCTCCTCACTCCCCTTTTTATAAGTTCTTCTTCCTCGGTTTCTCTCAAACTAAGATCTCGTTCTTCTCTCATTTCTCTCGTCATTCCTGGTTCTGGTCCTATTCTACGTGGAGTAATTATTTCATCAGGAGGTATTTCTTCTATTTCACTCAAATCTACATCATTATCATCTTGAGGAATATGCTCATCATCGATGTTAAAGTTTTCCACTCGGTCTTCTCTATTACGACCAGAGTCTTCATTCCCGTGAGAAATCAAATTTTGATCTTCTCTACTAAAAAAGAAAAGTTCAATTTTATCAAGATTTCTACCACTATTATTCATTAAATAATATCCCAACTTAGCTTCATTAAATTTAACATCTGATACTTCATGTATTTCATCCATTTCTGGTAAATATATTCTATAGCCTTTTTTTATCATACTGTATCCCATCATGATCCCTTTATGAGCTTTTGGTTCCATCTTCTTTCTCTTTTCTTTTTTTATATGAACATAAGCTTCGCTTCCGAACCTTTTTAAGTAAACAATGTTTGGTTTCCATCCCTTGTATATCTCGAAAGGAGTTGTATTCATTTCTTTGATTTTAATTCTATTATTTATATGAACAGCTACCTTAACACTTTCACTCCAGAATTTTATAGGTAATTTAGAATCAATTAGCATGGTTCTTGCTGACTCAACTATGGTTCTATTAAATCTTTCGGCTTTTCCATTACTTTCAGGAGTATAAGCTGTGGTGAATTCTTGTTTGATGCACTTACTAGATAACCATCGCCTCAAATAATTTGAAATATACTCTCCACCATTATCATTTCGAATTCTCTTCAATTTCTTTCCAGTCTGTCTTTCTTCTTGCATAATCAAGTTTATTATGGAATCTGCTGTTTGAGATTTATTAGCAATTGGTATAACGAAAGTAAAATTACTATAGTCATCAACAATGGTAATGAAATACTTATATCCAAAAGATTCATTCAAAGGTCCAACTATGTCGCGGTATGCCATAGATCCTAAATATTTTCAGATTGTTTATATTGAATACTTTTGTAAGATTTTCTATGTATTTTTCCTAATGTACACACAAGATTCGCAATTCCCTTTGAAATTATGTAAATTTTTCAATCCTAATACAGTTGAATTATCTTACATTTCTTTCAATTTCTGAAAATTTACATGAGCAAGTCTTTGATGCCATAGCATATCATCTACTTCTGCTTTTCTAGCGATTTCCATAATTAGGATTCCTTCAACTTCAAATTTATCACCTACTCTTTTTGCTTCATATAAAATCTCACCATTTTTGTCTATTACTTCAGCTTTATTTTTACTAAATAATACATTAAAATCATGATCTATAATTTTTGTAACTGACAATAAATTTTCTCTCAAATTAGGTATATGTAAAACATTTTCAAATTTTATGAATCTTTCATTTACATTCGACTTCATTCTTATAGATCCAATTCCTGATGATTTCATTATTGCACCTTTCTCAGCTGTCGCTATTTTTCTTTCTTCTTCTTGATATTCTATAAAAAGTTCTTTTTTACTGACCATATGACTAGAGGCTCCAGAATCCATATTCCATCTAATTTTTTCTTCCCTTTGTTCTTCCTCTTCGTAATTGTCTTCATTTGTTTCTATCACATGACTTGTAGATTCTCTATAATTTTTCTTGTTTATCCCTTTCTTAGGCCCATTATAATTATGCTCTGCATGCTCTTCACTTCTATTCTTTCTACATATTTCCGATTTATGACCAAATCCTCCACATTTAAAACATTTGATCTTGTTTCTACACTCTCTAGAAATATGTCCCATCATTCCACATTTATAACATTTAATAAATTTTCTTCTTTCCGTCCAGCCTTCTTTAGCTTTTGATGCAATTTCTGTTTGCCGTTTTTCTTCTTTTCTATGTTTTAATTTTTCTTCTGTTTCCTTCAAGATTTGTCTTATTGTGTTCATATTATTTTGCATGTCAGATTTTATAATTTTTATGTCAAAATCAAATTCAACTCTCAAACCTTCCAAAACGAAGCAAATTAATTCTCTATCTCTTATTTCATCTCCTGCTTGAATGCTTCTGTTCCTTATAATCACTGCTCTATTCAAGTAGTCATCAACCGTTTCATCTTCCTTCATTTTTAATTTTGATAATTCTATTCTATTCTTCATCTGTAAGTCTTCATTTTTTGGTGCCATTTCTTCCCCAATTATATTCCATAATCTCTTAGCACTTCTTTCACTTGAATATTTTAAAATTTGAGTGTCATTCATTGTTCTGTTCATCACATTTCTTGCAATTGCATTGTCATCATCCCAATCTTCCCAGATTTTCAACTTTTGTTCGAATTTTTCTTCTTTGGTTTCCTGGGGCTTTTCTATCTCTTTTCCTTCTATAATTCGTCTCCATAACTTCAATCCTCTTAGTTCGCTTTCTATTCTGTTTGCCCAAATCAAGTAGTTTTTGTCTGATCGTTTTTCTATTGGAGATAAGTTAAAATTTTGCATCTTTTCTTTTTTCTAAAAATTGTTCAATTAATCTTGATTTGCATCAATTTTAGTCAACCGCTCTCTGCTACCAATTGTTGGGAGAATCTTAATAAATTACTCTCTATTAAAACTTAAAACTTCTTTATTGAAGGCACAAAATAACTATGAATATAAATTACTATAATAAATGTAAAAACTCTTACACCTAAACGTCTCCTCATATACTCTCTCCCACACTCACTCAAAGAAAAACATATATTTATATACACACAACACCACAGAAAAAATTAGATCACAGATTAATTAAATCACAGAATGAAAATGAATATTTTAAATAATAAATATCAACAGATCAGAGATTTCTTTATTGAGCTGAGGAATGAATTCATAATAAAAAACATAATTTTGTACAAGTACTGCCTGGATTAAGGCGTAAGAATAAATGAAACAAAATATTATTTACATAATTACAAACATGCTTGAGCCGACCCAAAGGGGAAGAACAACAATGTGATTTTATATGGGAAGCATGACCTCTGGCGGCCGATTTAACAGAATATTTTTATCTATGAAATATATTTTTAAATGAAACAATATCTTAATATAACATTTTAAATAATATCTTAATATAACATTTTAAATAATATCTTAATATAACATTTTAAATAATATCTTAATATAACATTTTAAATAATATATTTTAATTTAACATATATATATATATTTTATATAAAATTAAATATTCCAACAAGGACCCGCTCATCGCCTGGACGAGGACGCTCGCGCGCCGGGGATGCCTTCCTTCATCCTCCATCGCTTAATCTTTGTATATATTTTTAATTTCTGTATATATTCTTTCTTCTTCTTAAACTACTGTTGCACTCTTTGAGTTCGTGAAATTGTCAAGATGACAATAAAATTGTTTTAATTGTCAAAAATTAAAAAAAAAATTACACAAGAACAAACACAAGCATTCGCATTCATGCATGCACAGTCACACATAGGCACATACACATACATACACACACGTATAATGGCACGCACAAATACACACAGGCACTCAATCGCCCATATACACAGACGTACACATGCACTCAATCGCACATACACACAGACGTACACAGTTCACAAACCCTAAATTTCACATTCATACACTTCACAGGCACATATAATCATATACTCATACTCACACGTATACAAGTACACACTCGGACATACAGATAAACACAAACACGCACATATATGGAATACACACGAATATTCACATATATATACAGGCACACAAACGCACGTATAAAGGCACGCAAAAGTACACATAGATACACAGTCGCACACACAAACGTACATTCACATGCAAACGGACATGAATAGAGGCACATAGACGGATATACAAACACGCATGTACTTAGACATACGCACGCGCACATACTACGACACACATGCACATACACAGGCATACACACGCACATACACATAAATGAAAGTAAGTACACAGTCCCACACGCAAATACAGATACATAAACTCACGTAAAAAGGACGTACAAGCACACACACGAACATACGCATACACGAACGTATACAGTTACACACACAATAGATCCAGGAGCTGAGGCGGTGTTAGCGTACGGTGATCCAGCGCGAGAATATCAGCAACGCCCGCCAAAATTGGTAGTATTATAATCACAGGTATGTGTCCTATACACTGTACGAGCTAAGCACCTCCTTGGAAAATTGTAAAGATTTCATTTTAACTCTTGTGGATCTTATGAAATCAAAGCCCACCCTGGGCTGAAGAGGGCGATTAGCCCGAAACCATGGCACTTTCGTTAAAGCATCTATTTTGATAGGGGAGGCGACCTTTATTTTTAGAGATCAATATCATCCCGGCAAAATTCCATATATATGGTAGTATAAAAATATGTGCGATGAATTTATATATATACGTGGTGGTTTAAACGTGTATGTTGTGGATGTATATATGTATATATGGAAGTAGGAGCTTGTGTGTGGCGAATATATATGAGGTAATAGAATTATATTTATATGTTCTCACAATAAATGTCGAGTCAAGTTGTGATGCCATCGTCCTGGAATTATATCGGCTATGGTTAAATCAAGAGAATAGCTGAAAGGTCTTCGACCCTTCTCTATCACAACAGAGCCGTAAAGCTTTGTTGGAGCCAACACAATCTGATGTAATTAACTATTGTAGAAAGGCTCTGTTACAGCTGCTGGAGAATCTCAGTGGTCTACAACAACAATCTAGGTTTTACAACGGCATACTCGTTTCTTTCTTCGTAAATCTTCAACAGTGAAGTTTTCAAGCATTGCATCGAAGCCACATACCATTGTTTAACTCTTTTATATCGACATCTTTCGTGCACTGTTTGGAAAACACTTACACCTGTTTATCCTCTCTTCATTGATACTCTTTTTGCTTTATCGATTCAAAACATATATTTAAGTCAACATTTCATATTGGTGCCTTTTTATGCACTGCGTGTGAAAACCTTTTCACTATTATAACTACCACATAAAGGTTTCATTTCATATAAACTCAACAAAACAATTGGTTAATCTAGATGTCACTAAGATTAGACTAAATGGCGACTTGGCCGTATTGCGTTAAATATTTGGATTGTATTCACTTCACACAGAAATGTCGCCCCAAAATTTACCCCTCGCTGGAAGTAAATCTTTGAAATTTCTGCACAAACCTGTGTGAAATTCTCTTTAAAAGTTATAATATATTTTAAAATTAAATTAATTGATTTCAAAAAGTTACACCCCCCTCATCAATTTAGACGCAAAGACGATGCCCCGTCTCAAGAATTCTGCAAATTCCAGTCAGTAAAATGTCATAATACCCACCAGCTTAGTTTTTTCACAGAATTTGGGTCTCTATCGATAGGTGGGATTTCTCTTCAAGATTTCGGTTTTAAAATGATGAGAGGGGGGATCCTTCTGTTATGAGGCGTTTCTAGATAACATCATCGGTACCATGAAATGATCGGGAGATCATCTGCTATGTCGGGTTTCTCTGTATCAGCATTAGTATCATGAAATGATCAGGGAATACCTCTGCTATGATGCGCTTACCGGTAACATCATCAGTACCATGAAACGATCATATATACTTCTGCTATGTCGTGTATTTCGGTAAAGGCAGTGGTACCATAAATGATCGGAGAATATTCTGCTATATGTGGGGTTGCTCGACAACAGCATCGGTACCATGAAATGATCAGAGATTATTCTGCTATGTGGGGTTTATTGATAACAACATCGGTACCATGACATGATCCGGTATTCTTCTGCTATGTGGGGTTTAATGGTAATATCATCGGGCCCATGGAATGATCAGGGGTCTTCTGCTATGTGGGGTTTCAAGGTAATATCATCGGGACCATGGAATGATCAGGGGTCTTCTGCTATGTGGGATTTCACGGTAACATCGTCGGTACCATGAATTGATCGGGGATACTTCTGCTATGTTGAACTTCCCGGTAACATCATTGGGACCATGAAATGATCAGGGGTGGTCTTCTGCTATGCGGGGTTTCATGATAACAGCATCGGTACCATGAAATTATTAGGGGATCCTTCTTGTAAAAATCTTCTCTGTTGTTGCTATGCCTGTTGGAAGCTCAAGAAAAGAGGCCTGCAGAAGCAGGAAAAATTAATTAATGCTGAGGCTGTTCTCAGACTCGTGTACCGACCAAAATAGGAGCAGCACTGTCCTTGCAGCCATATCGGCCTTCCTGCAAAGAAGCAGTGTTTTTCAGGAAGTCGACTTGCCTTCAGAGAGAGTATTCGGACACGTAGAACAGGAAAAAGGAGTCTATCGTAGAGCCGGCTGAGTACAGGAGTATACTGAGCAGTCATTGCACAGTAATGGTACTTGGCTTAGATTGGAAGGTTCGCGACACTAAAGGTTCTGCCAAGCAAAGCCTGATATCAAAAATGCCCTTCAGCTTTACAGAAACTAGAGTTCTGCACTTTTATAAGGACGGAAATATCGGTGTGAAAAACACCTACAATGTCAACGCTGTCAGAGTTACAGTTGCTAAAGAAAGACAGAACGTGAGATTAGCTGTTGAAAAAGCTAAAATCCTTCGCGATGAGAGACATATTAAAGATACTAAGGCAAATGACGTGAAGATGTTTCTTGAGTTTATTAGAACTAAGCGATACAGGAATGGAGTTCTATGATAGAGCTCGTTGCAACAATTATGCTGGAGCAGCCGAACACGATGAGGACACTGTTGAAAACGGCCAAGTAAAATATATAGATGTCACTACGAAATGGAATTCCTACCATTAATTAAAAACCGGGTTATAAAATAAATCTCACCTTGTTAAGACAAAATCAGAACTGAAAACATTATGAAAAAGCAACCAGAAAATAGTATAAAAAACTTATATTGATTATATTCAAAGGTCAAGCATATTCTAAATATTTTATGCTGCCTTTTTTGTGCGTTTTCTCGTGTTTTTCATTTTAGTTTTGATTTTTATCCTCGAGGGATTTGCATTGTTTCAGTTTTGAAGAGAATTTCAAAAATAAATCCATTTTTGTTTAGATTTGAATCTTTCATATAATTTTATATAACATTTTTGAATTATGATGATCTCAATGTCATTTAGCTTGTTGTTGTATGTAAAAGTCGATGGTCAAGATATAGAGGATATATTTGAGGCTTTAAAGGATATTCAATAAAGCTTCACTTGCGGAAGACAGCATAGTCGCCAAAATGTTAAGATATTTTATCTCCTACAATGGGCCTGATTTACTTAAAAACAAGGAGAAGTTAAAAAATGTAACTGAAGTTTTGTTTTGGTTTTTATAATTGTATTATTATAGGGGGTCGGTGGAAGGATGGTCTAAACCGTACCACTTTTATTATTGTTGTAAATATGTATATATTAAAGTTACCTGTTTTTTAAATTCACTGATATAGAAATAATTTTATAAATTCTATATATAACTGTGAAAGTATTTATTGTGTAAAATTTATTTCAAGTATATATATTTGAAAATAAAACTGTTTGATAGTAAATAATTATTTTTCTATATTTTTCTTTTATCACGATTGCACCTTCAATTCTTCATTTTACAACAAAAATATATTTTTTTACAAATATATATAGCTTCCTGTAGTATTTTAAATAATTACAACTCTTTTTAAAGCAACAAAAGAATTATTTATTGCATTTAGCAAGACAAGAAAGCAAACAAAAACAAACACGGAATGCCAAAACAAAACTTTTAGGTTAGTTCCTATTCCAAATCTAGCTTTCACACAGAGTATTCAAAAATAAAATACGACAATCCCACCCCTGTGTGGAAGCTTCTATCAAACAAATCCGAGAGAGTTTATACAGTTTTTAAGTTTCTCCTTGGGAAGACTATTTTTTAATAGGTCCGCTTCCATTTCGTCACTCCTAACAAATTCAAGGTCGATTCTTCCACAGCATATTTTATAAAATACAATTTCCGGTTTATATGTTTCGTCCAGGAAGTTATTTTTTCAGATTTAATCCACTTGATAGCAGATTGACTATCTGATTTAAGCGTTGTAGGAAAGCTCGCATCCTTACATAGTTCTTCTAAAAGTCCTTTAATCCATTTTACTTCGCAGACCCCTTCGCATATCGAAATCAGTTCGGCTTCGCATGTAGACAGATCCACCAAACTTTGTTTCTTGCTTCTCCAACTGATCAGATTGTTTCCCAGTTTAACTGTGTATCCGGAATAGGACTTTGCGCCACTTGTTGAACACCAGCTTGCATCTGTGCTGACAAGAATGCTATTTTCTGATGGCTTGTATCTTAACATTTTATCTCTGGTGCCTTTCAGGTATCTATATATTCTCTTAACTCCTGTTAAATGTACTTCTCTTGCATCATTGCAAAATCGGGATAAATTGCTCACATTAAAAGAAGTCCTTCCTCTTTACCCTATCCCCCATTACGGAAGATAGTCTATTTTGCCAAATCACTACAACTGAATGTCACCACCATTTACACAGACGGATCCCAATCATCAGAAGGAGTTGGGGCTGGAGTCATCCTACCACCTCCTCTACAAACCATACAACTTAAACTCCACCAGGAGTGCTCAGCGTTCCAAGCTGAACTGCTTGCCATTCTCTACGCAACAAAATTCACCATGAGTTTCCCGAAAGAACACTTTGTCATTGCCTCAGACTGCCGATCGGCTCTATCAGCCATATGTAGGTCTTGGCCCCCAAGAACACAACTGATTGCGGAAATAATCTGCAACCTGCATTTTTCACCAAATGTGAAACTCTGCTGGATCAAAGGTCACAGCGGTATTCAGGGAAATGAACTGGCGTATCAGGCGGCAAAGGCTGCAGCACATTCTAATCTGCCACTGTCCTTTACCACCCTCCCAAAGAGCGTCGCGCGCGGTAAAAAAGAACAGATGGCCCTCAAAATGTGGACAGACCTCTACATCCAAGATTACTCCACCAGAAATCTACGAAGATTTGCTGCTACCCCGAAACTACTCCTCCAAATGCTTCGAAACATCAAGCATGGATCTACCTCCACAACAGACCTGACCGGCCATGGCTACATTCAGGCAGACCTTGCAACGGTATCGAAAAAAGACCCAACTTGCCCCCACTGCCAAGATGAAGACCAAACCGTAGACCACCTCCTCTTCACTTGCCCAACCTTCCAATACCAAAGATTCCAGACGGCCACTCTCCTAGGTATCACCAACATATGTCCAGCATCCCTGGAAGGTCTCCCAAGAATGAAATCTGCCTGGCAACACCTCATTAATTGGACTTCCACTGGCATTGTACATAAATTCAAGAAGACTTAGGTCAGAAGGACATCCCGGGTAGTTGGCGACTTCTGTACGCTCCAGGAACCTGGGTTACTTAAATAAATAATATTCTTTGCGAACGTCGAACGTCTTGTTCAAGCAATTTCATTTCTTCTTCTCTCAGTTTTGCTCTGTGTTTTTCCTCTAAAATATTTTGTGTATCTCCCCTTTTGCGACCTGACCTTACAATTCTTTCCTCGTTAGGTTCGTCTAGCGTGGGAATCGTTTCTTCATTTAGTTCTGAGGTTTCTGGACGCGTCCGATGGTCGATTTCAATATCATCGTCCTCTTCCTTTTTATATGAAAAATGGTCGTAATTTGTGTCTTCTTGAAGATTTTTTGCATCAATAATTCCTTTCTCATTTTCGACAAATCTTACTTCTTCTATTTTCTTAGTGATTAATGTCATACACTCGATAAGCCTTTCTTTTCAGAGAATAGCCTACAAAAATACCTTTTCGACTTTTTGGCATAAATTTACTTCTATGTTGTTGTGTAATGGGCCAAAACCGAATATTCTGAAATGTCGAATGGAGGGTTTTCTTCCTTTCCATTTCTCCATTGGTGTATCAAGCTTGATTGACCTATCTAAACGGTTTTATCCTTGCCACGCTTGATTGACCTATGTGGAGTACAGTTTTTGACATATGATGCAGTAGCGACTGCCTCCGCCCAGAAAGCCATGGGTAATCCTGAATCAAACAATAATGTTCTTGCTGTTTCAATTAGGGTTCGGTTTACTCTCTCCGCAACTCCGTTACTTTGTGGCGAGTAGGTGGTGGGGAGTTGGTGGTGTATTCCATTTTTAATTAAGAAATTCTTGAATCTGTGATTAGTGAACTCTGTGCAATTATCAGTTCGCACATCCTTTATTTTCAGGTTTAGCTAATTTCCACTCTTGCCTTAAATTCTTCAAACTTCCCCAAAGTTTCATCTTTGTTTTTCAGAAAGTAGATAAAGGTTCTTCGGCTGAAGCCATCAACCAGAACAAAAAAGTATTTTGATCCACCTAGAGATTGGTATGGCATTGGACCACACAAATACATATGCACCAATTCAAGGGGTTTGGTTGTACAGTTGGTGGTAACGGGATGGTAAGGTTGTCGAGTCAATTTCCCCATTATACAAGCTTCACATTCTGGCAAGTTCTTAAATTTAACATTAAATCCCAATACCACATTCCGTTGAATTATCTCTTTCATGTACGCTTCGTTCAAATGATTCAGTCTTCTAAGCCACAAGCTGATATTGTCATTTGAGAAATCATCTTTTGTGGTCATGACATTCTCCGTCTTTTCCGAGTATTCATCTCTGGACCTTGTTTCCATTACATACATCCTATCCTGGATTTGAGCCTCTGCAATTAAATAATCCTGTTCATTGTAAATATTTGCTCCATCTCTATTGAAAATTACAGTATTTCCTTTGTTAGTTAATTCGTATATTGATAAAAGATTAAACCTTAAGTTAGGTACATGCAGAACTCCTTTAATTTGAACATTCTCAATTCCGTTTTCGGTACAAGTAGAAACCTTGATATCACCTTTAGCTGTAGCATGTGTAACTTAACTTTACCTTCTTCTGCCAAATTTATCTCACTTTCATAAGGCATTACATTTTCCATCCAGTCCAAGTGTGGGGATAAGTGCGTAGTACACACTGAGTCAAGACACCAAGTTTGTATCTGACTATAATTATTTGAGGAGTTTTCAAAACCTCGATCTGTGCTGGTATTGAAAGTTTGTTCCGCAGGCTTGCTTGAGACGGTATTCGCATTATTTCTGAAATTTTGTTTGTTATAGTTCGTATTTGAATTTGCATTTCTTCTCCCATGTTGTTCTTGAGTTCGCTTATTTTTGAACCAGCAATCTTCAGCTAAATGTCCTTTTTTATGGAAAACAAAACACTCCTTTTGTCGATTCTGTTGATAGTGATTTCTTCTGTCTTTACTTCTGTAAGCCTGTTCATTTTCATCAGAATGACTCTCATTCATCTTAGAATTCATTCGATTCTCTTCCTCTCTAAGTGACTGCTGAATTTCATCAAGAGTTAATTCTCTTCTAGTTCTCAGTACAACAGCGATCTTTTCCAATCTTGGATGGATACCTCGCACAATATGAAACGCTAGTTCTCTTTGGGATATTTGGTGTCCGAGTGAAGAACTTTGAGAGGCAATATTTTTGGCTCTAGTCATATATTCGTTTATGGATTCATTATTTTTCATCTTGATATTCTTAAGTTCAAGTCCAATATCAATGATATTATCTTCTAGGTTGCCCGTCTAGATTTTCTTTAATTCATCCCATACTTTCTTTGCTTTAGTTTCATCAAGAAACATTCCTGCTTGTTCATCTGATAGAGTTGTAACTATAATTCCAAAGGCTTCGTTATTCTTTTCACTCCATATTTGCCAAGCGACTTCATCTTTTATATCAGGCTCGGGATCCGAAATTATGCATTTAAATAATTTATTTCCACGTAAAAGTGCTCCAACTTTTAAAGCCCAAATCGGATGATTTGTTACTGTTAAAGGTTCAATTTTTGTCGTTGGCGAAAAATTTCAATCCATTTTAGCCTTGTTTTTCAACTTTTAAAAATTAAACAATATAGCTTAAAGACAGTTTATAATTCAAAAATGTTTTTTTTTTTCAATCCTTATATTTAAAACTTTCTTTTATCAATATAATTCAAATTCTATTGAAACATATTTCAAAATTTACATACGTTGATGCAGAAGTGATCTTTGTTTATCGATTAGAATAAACGTATCAAACTTCTGATAAAATATGTTCGCCTTTTCTCAAGTTTTAAATTAAACCACGCTCTTCTACCATAAATTGTAGTATTTTAAATAATTACAACTCTCTTTAAAGCAACAAAAGAATTATTTATTGCATTTAGCAAGACAAGAAAGCAAACAAAAACAAACACGGAATGCCAAAACAAAACTTTTAGGTTAGTTCCTATTCCAAATCTAGCTTTCACACAGAGTATTCAAAAATGATATACGACACTTCCATAGCATTCTATTAATTTATCCAACCAATTCTTATTTGGCCTATCTTTCTTTTAGGGCGTCTCCCGCCAGTTTGGTTGGTCAATAGACGTACTCTCGTGATGGTTATCGGAGTACGGGTCCTGCAAACTTCCATTTATCTTTAATTACTTCATTTAGATGGCTAGAATCCCCATTTTCAAAAATATCCTATGTAATTTATTAAGATCTTTAGATAAATTCGAAACTGCGTAATTAATAGCTCAAAGATTTACGAGCTAATTATATTTAAATTGTATTTTTATAAGGAGTCGGTGATTCATAAACCGCCAGAATGCCTCTCCATAACTTCTTAACATAAAGGGTGCTGCAGCTATTTGAGAATACACAATATAGGTTCCACACTTTCCTGTGTGAGGTATTGTAGCATAGTTTTTTCTGTTGCAGGTAGACATGGTAGAATCTATTCTTACACAAGAAATGAAGAGACATGCAGTTATTGCCTCCTTGGCTGCAGGACACACCGATTCAGAAACATCTGCATTCTTGAAAGCCGTACGGTCATTTTTTCAAAGATAGGAAAGAATTGGGAGCTGCAAATGGTTATGTGGCGGAAGTTTCCCAGAGGAAACCACATTTTCGGCGTTCTGACAGTATCAGAACGCCGTGTCCAGAGAGCTGCAGGTTGATGAGGCCACCATCCGATATGTGGTTCACGAGGACCTCCTTTACAAACCATACGTGATGCGGAGAGGACAGTTCATGCTCAAAAGAACCAAGGTGAGCCGCTTGACCAGAGCCAAGCACCTTCTGAACAAATTCAAACATCACGAGGAGCCAAGAATGGATGACCGAGAATCTTCACGGCTACGTCACGCCTAGCGTTTGCCCCCCCCCCCCCAGCTCACTATATGTCAATCAGCTGGACTATTACGCGCGGGGCGTAGTTAACAGGGACTTCAATAGCTATTCCCACAATACTGTTGTATTTCTCAGAGCTGATATAGTATATGCAATGGCAAGCATTTCCAAAACCCATCTCATTACTGTCTGAAGTCGGTTTCGACAGCATATAGAAGCTGTTATTGCCGCTGATGGCGGATTCATTGAATGAGGTCGCCCTTTAGGTATGTGTTCATCTATATAAAGCTTTACATCTAATATGTCTATTAATTTTTTTCCCATGGACATCATTTCGTTCTCAAATTACTGTTGCAACCTGTATTATCTCCTCTCTTTCTACAAGACATCGGCGCCCATTGAGTGGTACCAGCCACGTTGGGAACTTGTGTGGTCTAAATGTTTTATTATTATTGTTTAAGCATCTATAAACATGTGCATTATTTTGTTTGAATATAATTATTATCATAGTGCAATACCGCGCCATCCATATATAAGAAAAGAAAACATTGAAGCACGAAAGTTTCTTTTATAAAGAAAACAAACTTTTATACTCTCCTTACTGCGATGAAAAAAAAAATATTAGAGCACTAAAGAAAGCGGTCTGGCAGATTAATTCGGCGAAACCGCTGAGAAGGTTCACCACTGATGAGCCAAGCCCTTCCAGTATTTTTTCATCGCAATAAGGACAGTAGAAGTTTATTTTATTTATAAAATAAACTTTCATGCTTTAATGTTTTCTTTTATAAATTCATTTATTGACTCTCTTGACTCTCAAATTTTCCCTTTTTTCTTGCCCTATGATTGGAATGTGTCCATTACACTTTCTAAGATTGTCTCTACTTTTATTATATTATTTAAAGAAACCCTTTGAAAATCTTAAGGTAATCACTAATACAAGGGGGGGGGGGGGTTAAATTAGAATTTAAATCATTTATGGAGAACCATAATATTGTAGCGAAGTATTAATTGATTTTATTATTTTTATTAACAGAGTGGTCATTTTTATGTTTATATTTTGCTACTCTGTAAATTTTCCTCGTGGCTTATCTTTGGTTTACCATTCTTAGTTGGTCCTTGCCTGAAATAAATTGGTGTCTCATCCTGAAGTTTTTGTCTTCCCTAATTTTTCACGTGGCAATATATAAAATCTCTTTATTATTATTATTATGGAGTTACATATACAATAAAAATAAATTATTGCAAAATCTTTTGGAGTGTCCCTTGTAACTATCCGTTTTGTATACTTAATAAAATTATCAAAATTTATAAAAGATGGTATAACTTGTTATTCAAGAACAGTCACGTTACAGCCCGAACAAGACATCTTTTGCAGGGAACCTCTTTGCTCCTGACTTTTGATGGACGCAAGATTACCAATCAATTGTTTCTCTCTCTCCCTTTCTTATCTGCGTCGAAGTATAAAGTGTACACAATACATGTGTGTGCAGTGGATTGATCGAAAACACGATGGGCGAGCAGTTATCATCGTTTTTACTGCCCGCCGTCAGGAACACCAAAAAGATGGCACTTTTTGAAGTTGCTAAAAATGACGGTATATCATGTTAAGAACCAGTTTGATGAATTCGGCAGTTACAAGGAGCGAACGTCTGCTAATAAAAAAAAAAACACTTCAATCGATCAGAGAGGGTTAGTGATAAAGAATTTGTTTAAAGTGTGAACTGAAATATTGAGGAAAAACCTGGGAAGACATTATGAAAAAAGCCATACAGGCAGTTGCCAGAAAAACCACGCGGTCTCAAGCCCTTCAAAAGGGGGTTAGTGGCAGGGTGGTACATTTCGTCGAATGTCGACAACTACGACCTGTGTTTATATCGTGCATTGAACTTTTTTTTTTCTGCTTCAGTGATCCCGGTGTCTTGTACAAGTCATTTCAAGCATAAGTATTAGTGAATGCAAATAACCAAAAGGGCGTTGACTCCTTATATGTACAAATGTAGAATTGCTTTTTACATATGTAAATGACGTGCACTTACAGTAAGAGAAAACCGCTAACTATTCCCATTGTTATAATGTATTTGAGGAATGAAAAAAAGGTCTTTAATAATCTCGATGTTGACTGAGGACATGACGGATAACTGAGAAAAAGAAAGGCTTCTGCCCTTCTACAGAACCTGGAATTTTATATGTGTGGCATTCTGAGTTTTTTTTTTTTCGATTAAAAATAAATTCAAACATAACCAAAAGGCTACCCCAAAGAATAAGCATTGGAGATCGGAAAGATATTTCATAAATCCTGTCATGATATGCACAAGATTTCTGGCCACTATGATTGTCCTTGGGGTAATCAGCTGTGAAGGTGATGGCATGTTTCCCCATTTCTACAAGTAAGCTTCCAATGTTAAGCCTACATTAACTTGCCAATGTTCATTGTGAAGCCTGGGATGGATCTCCTCCAACAGGGGATTCGGATCCAGCTCACAAGGCAACACAAGCATGTTTGACGTTTAACGTTCCCAGCAAATGAAGTCCTAATATTTGGTCTCCTAACTCCCAGAATGCAACCTCCTCGACTACTATACAAGGGAGACATTGTTGAGAAACATGTTCCCCATAACATCATTCACATTTTAAAAATTATACATAAATGTATTCTTACACTTTTTAAAATAGAATATTTCCAACTCTTCCACCACTCGCTGTCGCCCTTTTCAAGGAAACTATTTGCTATTTCTTACTTTGTAACCAAATTGTCTCCCATTATATGCAGTGTGCACGAGCAAGGGGTCTCTGACCTTCTACCCTAATATTCGTCTGGCAAACATTCACTCGGAAGAAGCGCGGCGAAGCCAGGTCATATGCTTATTGAATGTCTAATCTTCAAGATCTACAGAAAGAGGGAAGACTTTGAATATAGATATATTTTTATTTTTATAAACAGTAAGGACTCATATTTAAAATTAAAGAAATTCTGTAAATATATATATATGATATTCTCTCTTGGTAAAAAAACCGTAATTGCTAAACTATGTATTTGTATTTATTTAATTGGTTGTTTCTTGGAAATATGTCAAATCAAGCATGATTTTAATGTCCTTTTCTTTATTTTCTTCTTTAAAATTCTACTTAAACCTTGTGATTCACCAATTGTTTATGTAAAATAGTTCTCTGAATTTAAAGTTGTTGCTTGACGCAAGCATCCTTTGTAGGGATATCGCGTCTTGTGATTTTATGATTATAAATAAATAAAATAACATTTGATATCCCCAAATTATGCAAAATTATTTTATTTTGTAGGGAGATTGAATAGCCATCATATAAATATATATTTATTCAGCTATATACATGAAAAATTCAGATATTTTTTAGTAATTTTGATGGGGAATAGTAGACAACACAAATTTATATTTTGAGGAATAGATTCAGTAGTTTTATTTTTATTTTGTGAAAAGTGATTTATAAATTCCTCATAGATACTCGTATTAAAGATGATTATAATTATTATGATGGTATTAATTATAATCATTTTTACATATCATCATAACTTTGAAGATATTTTAAAAATAAGTCAAGATGCTTCTGGAATGGATTTTTGACCAAATATATTATTTGAAAGAAATTTATGTATATACATATACAATTATTAATCTTAAAAAGCCATATGACCTGAGCAATGCATGGGATTTATTTGAGTAAATTTTAACTCTAATGTATATGTATAAAATAAAATGATATGTTTCAATCAAATACAATCAATATTCCATTTCGCTTGGTTTCTATCTAACCGAATGTCTTCCTATGAAAAATGCCTTAACAAATATTATGGTGCATTAGCGCGCCATCTGTTATGAAAATTCGAAACTATTATAGACGCGTATGATTCTTTTAAAATAAAACAATTTCTACTGCCCTTACTGCAATGGAAAAATTAAAGGGAGGGCCTGGCTCATTAGTGGTGAACACTTCCAGCGATTTCGCTAGTTTAATCTACCATAAAATGCAATATAACACTGCATTTTTCGATCTTCCTTTTATAGTGATACTGGTGCTAGACTCTTGGAATGATTTTCTATCTTCCTTTTATAGTGACCATTCCAAGAGTCTAGCACCAGTAACACTATAAAAGGAAGATCTAAAAATGCAATATAACAGCGGTATGGTAGATTAAACTGGCGAAACCGCTGGAAGGGTTCACCACTGATGAGCCAGGCCCTCCCTTTAATTTTTCCATTGTAGTAAGGGCAGGATAAATTATTTTATTTATAAAATAATCATACTCGTCTATAATAGTTTCGAATTTTATTAACAAATATTATTCATTATATATAATTGTATCATTTATTATCACACGGTGAAATAATTCTAAAATAAATATTTTAAAATGAAACACGAAGTGATGATGATAGTTTTAATAATAGATTATTTGGAATACTCATGAGTAATAATTTGAGGGTTGTGAGTGTGATAAAATTATAACTCTCATATAGTATAATAAACAACATATGTTAAAATTATATTCTCCTTGAAAATATTAACTTGGTAATAAGCCAGGAAAAACTAGTTCATTAAATGTCATTATATAATAATAATCTCACAATTTTATTATTCCAAATTATATATACCAAATGTTTTTTATTATATAATTATGTTGACCTATATACACTGCGTGACATTGAAAATGGAACACCAAGAAATAGTGGCCAGAAAATTATGCAAATTTCAGGGTAGACGCGCCTAACCGAGTTATGCAAATGATGTAAAATGCGCAGCTCTCGTGCGCACATGGAGTAAGATATAAGGGAAGGAACTTGCAGAAAGGACAGTATTCGTGTCGTTATTTCTTCAAGGAAAATCATTGTAGAAATTTTGTTCTTGTGTCAAAAGACACGTGTAATAACAGAGAATGCCAGGTCATCGTAAACGGAGGCAGTTCAAGCAGACAGACGCTTTTACGAGGGGCATGGTGATCGGACTGAAAAGGGCAGGTTGGTCCATACGTCAAATCGCAGCTGATACACACCTTGGTGCGTCCACGGTGCACCGACTGTGGAGAAGATGGTTGTAACAAGGAAATGTGGCAATTTATAGGAATGTCTGTGCAACCAGAGTGACGTCAGCACGTGTGGATCGGCGTATCCTTCGACAAGCAGTGGCGGCCCCACAAGCCACTTGTACCGCCATCCTGCAACATGTGCAAGACACCCTAGATCATTCCATCTCGACCAGAACCATTTCCCGTCGATTGGTTGCTAATGGCTTGCACTCATGCCGTCCTCTAAGAAAACTGCCATTGACCCCACCGAATAGGAGCCAACGTTTGGAATGGTGCCGGGCTAGATCGACGTGGATGACGGAATGGCACAGGGTCGTGTTCTCAGATGAGTCGCGTTTCTGCTTGTCCAGTGATAGTCGCCGTGTACGCGTGTGGCGTCCACGTGGAGAAAGGTCCAATCCGGCAGCAATTGTGGAACGCCCCACCGTGCGACAACGTGGAATCATGGTTTGGGGCGCAATCGCGTATGATTCCAGGTCACCTTTACTTCGTATTCAGGGCACTATGACGGCCCAACGATACGTTGATGATGTGCTGCGACCGGTGACACTCCCCTACCTTCAGGGGGTACCCAATGCCCTTTATCAGCAGGATAACGCCCGACCGCACACTGCTCGCATTAGCCAACAAGCTCTGCAAGATGTACAGATGCTTCCCTGGCCACCGTACTCTCCTGATCTCTCACCAATCGAGCACGTCTGGGACATCATTGGACGCCGTTTGCATGCCTTTCCACAGCCGCGTTCAGAAGACGAACTGTGGCAAATGGTTTAGAGGGAATGGAGAGCCATCCCTCAGGACGCCATCCGTACTCTGATTGACTCTCTACCTAGACGTGTTGCTGCGTGCATCGCCGTCCGCGGTGGTTCTACTTGCTACTAAGCCGACGCCGTTCTCGCTCTGTATTATGACTATCATTTTGAAATAAAGATCACTTATTGTTCGTCCCTGTCTCTCTCTGTCTGCCGAGTTTCATCACTTTCTGGCCACTATTTCTTGGTGTTCCATTTTCAATGTCACGCAGTGTATTCAGCTATCAACATACAAATTTTCCAATGGTTTATTTAGTAATTTTGTTGAGAAAAGTAATAAACACAGCAATTTATATTGTAACCAAGTATTTACTCATTTTATTAACAGAGTGGTCATTTTTATATTTATATTTTGCTACTCTGTAAATTCCCCTCGTGGCTTATCTTTTGTTTACCTTAATAGTTTGTCCTTGCCTGAAATAAATTTTGTTTCCTCCTGAAGTTTTGTCTTCCCTAATTTTCCACGTGGCATTTTGGTGGAGATGCTGGGTAAGTTAGGGAAGACAAACTGAAGATCGCCGAGAAGACCTTGAAGTCATGGGTGCTGTGATCTACATTTTCGGAGACTGACTCCAGGATTCCACCGCCGTGCTAAAGCCAAGACTTCCCTCGAAGATGACGATGTCCCTATAGACGATACGACGACAAAGCCTCTCTTCACGCCGCTAGAAAAAGGATGCAAAGGTACTAGGACAAAGTTCCAAGACTTCGATGGAATCCTTGGCAGAAGCACATCAGATCCATATCAGTATCTACAATAATTTCTAGCTGTGGGTCACAGCTCCCATAGGGAAGAAGCTATGTAACCAAGTATTTATTCATTTTATTATTTTTATTAACAGAGTGGTCATTTTCATATTTATATTTTGCTACTCTGTAAATTCCCCTCGTTGCTTATCTTTTGTTTACCTTTCATAGTTTGTTCTTGCCTGAAATAAATTTTGTTTCCTCCTGAAGTTTTGTCTTCCCTAATTTTCCACGTGGCAATATTATGAACGTTAGCGCACCATCTGTTATGAAAATTCGAAACTTTTATAGACGCGTATAATTCTTTTAAAAATTAAACAATATCTACTGTCCTTACTGCAATGAAAAAAATAATGGGAGGGCCTTGCTCATCTCTTAAATCTCTTATACCTCTGTTATATTGCATTTTTCGGTTTTCCTTTTATAGCGATACTGATGTTAGACTCTTGGAATGGGTATTTTAGATGAACTATGGACATACGTTTTGAAGACAGTAGAAATACATACAATTATAAATATATAATATATTTCGAGCAATCGCTTATCTTTATAAGAATACATTAAGTAGAAAGTGGATGTTTGCTCGAAAAATATTTCACTCGGGTATAGCCCGGGCGAAACCGGGTACATCCGCTAGTATCTTATATACCAAGGCGCCATCAAAGTATAATATTGAATTGTACTATCTCGAGCTAAGTAAATATATTGTCACGGATTTCCCTTGTCAAATAGGTACTAGGAATCACGCGAAGCGCACTTTTCTATATAAACTTTATTCACTGTCCATGCCAAAACAAGTTTATTTTATATAGTCACACAATTTTGGCTATTATTTACATAAAAACTATTATATAAAAAAATATATATACCAATATTATACAGTGGCAATATATATATAAATTATATGTAACCTTGTGGATAAAAAACTGTCTCGAGAAAGGTCAAAGATTTTTAAAGTACGGTCGCCATTAAAGAAATGGGAGTATCTGGTCAATTGCTCCAGGAGATTTCCAAGCGATTTCTTCGGTTCTTACCGACTCACATATTTTCTTCTTTCTCAGAGCTAGGAAATTAATTAGGTTAGGGTTTTTGTGGGAGTCTACTGTCTTATATAATTTCTAAGAGAGCTCAAAATTAATTAGTTGTTTTGAATTATATAAAAGGTTTTTCTCTCTCTCTCCTATATATATGGTGGGCGACACAAATGACGACATTGTATATTTATTTTATATATAAGTATATATATCAATTATTTTATATTTTAATATCTATTTCCTCTTATATTTATCATTATGTGAAAAAATAATAGAAAAAATAAAAGGGTCAGGTGTTGATATTAAAAATAATAATAATAAATTGGGTTGGCCAAATATCAGGGAACAGGCTAAATCAATGCTTAGTTAATTTCTGTTCCACCAGATGGCGCTCTGCCTTCTGAAAAGCACATGTGCTCCTGGTCAGGATATGCCTTTTTATTTATTTTTTATCATTATATAATCTTATTTATTAATATATTTAACCTCATATATAATTTTATATGAACGCTATCCAATGATAGCGATATAGGAGAGAGATTAAGACCACCTTTATTAAATCTCCTTCATATAATATTATATAAGGTTAAATATAAAGTAAATATATATATGTAGTAATGTATTAGTAGTTTATGCTGTTGGATGAATGCAGTGTGGCATGTTGGCTAGAAGCAGTCGTGGTTGTTGAGCGATGGGTGGTAAGGACACACAGGAGACAGGATCCAGAGGCAAAAACCCGTGAGGAAATAGATCGGGGAGGAAAGATAGAAAGTCCCAGAACAACCCCTAGAACAACTGGCGTCGAGGCCACCTCGGTGAGAACTGAACTTTGATCATCCCGTCTAGCCGCTTTAAGGAAGATCAGTCCCCTAGGGGAGAATGAAGTCGTGATACTTGTTTACCAAGGGGGTTGTTTGTTAACCTGGCTATCTTCCCTCTTTCCTTGTACTCCCACACAGGCCATTTTATTTTACGTATTTCCAAATATTATTATAGATGTCCCCCCCTTTCAAAGAATAATTTGTGCAGGATATTCTTTGAGGGTGGGAAATAATTTGGCTATGTACAAATTAATTTTATGTGTAGGTTAATATGGTACAGAGTGTAGGTATGGACAATCATAGCTATGTACAATATGAATACGTGAATGAGGAGGTGAAGAGAATGGAAAGGTTGAAAGTAAGAGAGCTGTAAAGTAAGTGGTTCAACATTGTAAAATGAATAAGGAAAGCCATTAGAAAGAGGCTGGAGAAAATAGTAATCTCTGCAACATTCGTCAACAAAACGTATTGAGACATTTTACAGAGATAATTTAGAATGAAGGAGAATGATTAAGCAGGAAACTTATGTGCGGTTCTCTTGATGACACTAAAATTAATAAATTAAACAAATAATGGACATGCACGTACGTGAAAAAGACCTTCGGGGTCGAGTGCAAAAAAAAGTCGACCTTTGAGGTCAATTGACAAAAAATAAGAGCTCTGAGGTCGAATGGTTAAAAAAAAAGCCTTGACTTTCAGAACCTAAGTTTCAATGTAGGAATAGATACACTGCAGAAAGACTGAGAGGTTCAGCGAAAAAATTGACCATTGGTTCATAAAAAACATAAGTTGATGTACGAAAAATTAAAGAACAAGAGTTTTTTTTTTTTCAAGAGCGATGGTGAAGGATAAGAAAAATTCGAGAGAACCTGTTAATTAAGAAGACAATAAGGCATTGTAAGCTTGAAAGGTTGTGGCATGATATCTGAAAATTGTCCATTAATTGAATTATAAATGAGAGATATGTATGATAAATATAAAAGGCAAATTTTTAAAACAAAAAAAAAAACATAAGTAAAAGTGACTTAAAAGTTGAAATAAATTTTGAAATTTGAAAAAAGTGTGTGTGTGGTGGGGATTTAATTAAATGAGATTTTAAAATTAACAATAAATAATAATAAAAGATAAAAGTTGGTCGAGGTGAACTTGAAATTGTATTGGAGTTAATAAAAAGTTGAGGATGTGTGAATATATAAAAATAAAAGACTAAATACATATTGGTTAACATGTTTGAACAAAAAAAAAAGAAATAATTTTTATGTAAAAAGATTGATATGCCCCATGCCCATTTAAAGTCGTATGTATAGTGTATATTGGCGAGCGAGTATTATTATTTTTAACTGCTATTCAAATACAGTAGATACATTGTTTATGATAGTTTCAGGTAGAAATGGTACTACAGTGTGGACACGATTTAAAAAAAAAAATTGGTCACAGGTGAATGAAAAGTGAGATAATTTGGTTGAGTTGATAAAAAAAAGTTCACGCTCTGTCATGATGTGATAGTACTACACATAAGTTGTTGTAAATTTGGGGTTATTCTCAGGTGACCAGTTTGATTAAGGGGACATTAATAGTAAATATTACTTTTTAAAAATGTGTAACTCTTTAAAGTTAAGCAATTTAAGGAATTGAATTATAGTTAAATAAATGAAATAAATTTAAACATAAAATGGGCATATTATGGTTTTAAAATTGATATGAGATAAGTTATTTAGAGCATAAACTGTGCTAAAAGTGGGCTAACATGGATGTGATATATATAACAAGCAAAAATGTAAACGGACGAAATCAAAATAAAGTTAAACACTCACTGTTGATGGGTTTCTGTTGGACTTCGAAGCTAGGTTGTGTTGAAGACTTGGAGAGCTTCGGGGTCGCAGATTGAACCTTGGTTCATGTTGGAAAGTCCCGATGGGGAAGGTGGTTGCCATACATGGCGTGTAGACTAGTCCGCGGGACGTAGGCGGCTTGATCCGCTCGTGGTGGCGTAGACTGGCAGGGGACGGCGTTGTTGGAAGCAATTGTCCCAGTGGGGTTTTGCATTACTCTACTACTGTCGGGATGCGTTGGATCGCAGTCACTAAAGCTCTCGTAGCACTTCTCCTCACTGAGACTGGGGTTGTCTCGCTTGTCCGGCGTGCTAGAGTCACTGAGGTCTGTGTCCTCTAACAGTAGGCGGTGGTCATGTTGAGGGTTCTTGGACTTCTCATCTTCCACAGTCAGCTCATGTAGATCAGGGGTAGTGGGATCTTGAGAAGTCTGTGAAATTGGGACTTGAGAAGTCTGTTCAATTTGGACTTGGGAAGTCTGTTCAATTGGGACTTTGGAAGTCTTTTCAATTTGGACTTGGGAAGTCTGTTCAATTGGGACTTGAGAAGTCTGTTCAATTGGGACTTGGGAAGTTTGTTCAATTTAGCCTTGGGAAGTATGTTCAATTTGGACTTTGGAAGTATTTTCAATTGGGACTTGGGAAGTATTTTCAATTGAGACTTGGGAAGTCTGTTCAATTGGGACTTGGGAAGTCTGTTCAATTGGGACTTGGGAAGTTTGTTCAATTTGAACTTGGGAAGGTGCCACGTGAAAAATTTGGGGCGTGGCTATTGGTTTTGTAATAGCTTGCTCGATGGGATGGATTTGCGCATCTCGGAGAGAAGACCTCTGCTCAGGGGTCTGTACCTGGTGGAGGAGAGTATTGTTGGCGGCGAATGGTTGTTTACGACATTGTTTGTTGCAATGATTCTGGCCACAGTACCGACATGGTGAAGATGGCAGGCTGTTTGCACCGTGGGAAGACCTGGGTTGAAATCTCTGGGTGCTGGTGTAGGGTCCCGAGATATAAGGTGGACCACTTCTCGCTTGGCGTGTCGTGGGCTGGGTATATTCCCGAATCCTTGTTACCCTTCCATACCACTCGGTTAGGGAGGTTGGCGGTATGATCCTTACTAACTGTTGGTCCCCGAAGGGTAGTCCTTCGGTCAAGGTTTCCAAGATAGTCTCTTGGGGCAGGCCTAGTTGTAGCCCCATGGCGGTCTTGGTGCGGTAATATTCTTCCAAGGACTGATCTTGTAGGCGCAGGGCGAAGTATTTCGAGTAGGTGACTTCGCTGGTCGAGGGGTAGAGATCCAGCAAGGTGTGTCTCGCCTGGAAGTAGTTCCGAGTGTCCAGCCGAAGCTGGTGGAAGTATTGCAAGGGCTGTTGGACCAGGAACAGCGGCAGTCTGTCTAGCTTCTCGGAAGCGGAGAGTCCAGCTCGGTCCGCTTGGTTGTCGTAGGTCTCGAAGAAGCTTTGTGCTGGGTACGTACCGTCATACTTGGGCATCTCTATGTCTTGACGGGCCTTTGGGCGGAGGTTTTGTAAGGCAATTGTGAGCTGGGTTACCAGGTTCTCCAGAGTGATTGGGGCGGAGGGGAGCTCCACTCTCTCGTCGACCTGACCTACCTCCGATGGGGTCTGGTTCTTGTCCTTGTTCATCCTGTCGGCTCTCTGTAGTAATGTAGTAATGTTGTAGTAGTTTATGCTTTTGGATGAATGCAGTGTGGCATGTTGGCTAGAAGCAGTCGTGGTTGTTGAGCGATGGGTGGTAAGGACACACAGGAGACAGGATCCAGAGGCAAAAACCCGTGAGGAAATAGATCGGGGAGGAAAGATAGAAAGTCCCAGAACAACCCCTAGAACAACTGGCGTCGAGGCCACCTCGGTGAGAACTGAACTTTGATCATCCAGTCTAGCCGCTTTAAGGAAGATCAGTCCCCTAGGGGAGAATGAAGTCGTGATACTTGTTTACCAAGGGGGTTGTTTGTTAACCTGGCTATCTTCCCTCTTTCCTTGTACTCCCACACAGGCCATTTTATTTTATGTATTTCTAAATATTATTATATATATGAATAAATAATATTATATCCTGATAAATATATAAGTTAATAGATGTAAATAAAAATATAATTGATAAAATATACTTATATATAAAATATATATATAATGTTGTCATTGGTGGCGTCCCCCATATATTGGAGAAAGAGAAAACCTATTTTTTTATTCAAAATAACTGAAAAGCGTGGCCTAATTCACATTTTATGGTTTTGTTCGGAGATATCTAACGAGGAAATGTAAATCCGTAGTATAGAGTTCTTCGCCAATAGCTAGGTAGCTTAATATATTTTATCTTTGAAGAATAGGAAAGAGGGAAGAATGTACCAATAAGAACGGTGAAAATAATCGAATGCCATTTCCTGTTCTTGCAATTAAACGTTGATGATGGCTTGCTGGTCCGGCGACTGGCCGTTTGGCCACAGGTACTGGACCTGTGCTCAGTTTCTAATCAGTGAATGCTTCTCCATTCTCCATACTTGACTATTTACGAAAGGATTGAACATTGAATAACACGAAATAACTACCTCTGCGAAAGCTAGACCTCTCCATTGCATGATGGAAGACCTTTCATCGTTGGGACTCCTCCTCGACCTTGCATAGATACAGTAGTTTTTAAATATCTCATTAAACTCTCTATATAACAAGCAAATCAAGGCTGAAATGTATTACTTTGTGGTTCGCTTTTCCTGATTTATCAATAATTCTTTCGGTCAACATTCTGGACTAAAACCAAAATAACATTCATTTTGATCGAGGTTGATGGGGCTAGCCAGCAGGAACGTTCAGTTTCAATAATCAGGATATCATTGCACCGTTATGTGACACTAACTTCGCATTGGTTGTGCTGTGAATAAATGGTCATAAAACAATTCAAATTTTCAGAAAGACTATTTTTTCAATATAAAACGACAAGTTACATTATTGATGATATATCTAGTAAGCAACCGCAGAGTATTACACATGACAATATACAGTCGACTCTCGATAATTCGAAACTCAAGGGATTAGAGGATATTTTAAATTTATCAAGAGTTCAAAATAACAAGAGTTTAAACAACCAAGAAGGAGGGAGGGGAAAAATCAAGTAAACAAAGCGTTTGAAGTTTTGGAAGTTTCGCGATATACATGTAGAATCGTGTCGACTCTCTGTCGAATTGGGGTTGTGGTGTCGACTTGGGGTGTTGACTTACTGTGGGATTGCTGTGGACTCACTGTCGAATCCTGGCGAATTGTGTGGTTGGGTGGATATGGGGTGATTTTGGTGATGGGCGCAGTCTTGGTCGAATGGTGGTTTTCCACAGGGGAAGAACGAGCACACCTGGATGGGGTAGAAAATAAGACCTTGCGAAAGGGAGAATGATGAGACTGACTGGAGGTATTTGCCTTTCACATGATGGAGCGTACACTACATTGGGTGGAGCCTATGTTGAGCACCCCTAGCTCGTAGCAGGGTCACCTACCTTCTTTTACTTCTTCTCCGAGATCATCGTCATCAAATCTCTCGACTTCTCATTGGTGGAGATTTTCCACATACTCTCTGATGATTCGCTATCAATTTGTCATGCTTAAAGGTAATTGGTTGTTGATTTGTCATGCTTAAATGTGATTGGCTTAGTACATCCATTGTCGCCATGATTGCCATACTCCAGGAAGAAGAAGGTCTTTGAACTTAAGTTTTATGGGTCCAGGGCAGTGACCTTTACTTCCTGGATGATGCAATCCTGTTAATTGTTCGTCTTCCCTTCTCGCGAGGCCTAACTTTTATTAAACCTTTTGACGATACATTTTGCATAGATTGTGGTGGGGTTACATATTCCTATATACAGATTATCACATACATACTATGTTGATACAAGATTAAATAAGTGACTTACCGCCAATTTTTAAAGTAATACATTTATTGGGAGCTTTCGGGTCTTGCCCTTTCTCAAACAAGAGTTTGATCTAAAAATTAAATTTTTATTATTTGAACACTTGTACAATTATTCACAAATTTTCATTTTAAAAATAAATCAGTAATATTTTGTTGAGTGAGCGACTTCAGTCAATCATTTTCCAATGAATTTTCGATAGTAGTGAGAGCTGCGAAAAAATCGTTACTTTTGTCGGTTGCCTCACTCGGTATGGGAAAGTTGAGCTCTAACTTTGTTTGGTTAATTCGCGCGTCTGGTTTTTTTTTTTTTGGCTTAAGAAAGTCTCCTGCAATATTTTCCATCATTTTTTAATTTTCAGATATAATTTGACATATTAATAAAATCAAGTAAACGTGAGTTTGATCAAAATTCGAGATTTATTATTTTAAACATTTATACGGTTATTCACAAATGTTCGTTTGTGGTAAGATACTATTACATCAACTTCAAATTACCGAGGGGACCAATTAATTATTAATTTATTCAACTTATCGAGTATTTTTCAAGGGACCGGGAAAACATTTCAAATTATCGAGAGATTCAAATTAACGAGTTTAAATTTATCGAGAGTCGACTGTACTTTTTAAATATATTAAGAAAACGATACCTCTTTCAAAAGATCATCAAATCAGCATTTTTTTCTTGTTCTTTTTTTCTGCGCAAATATCAAAGAATCCTATCATTAAATATAAAAAAATTAATAAATCCGACACATTCGGACAAATAACCAACCTGAATACTATGGTTGTGAGCTATGGCCTTCGTCAATATAGATGCGGCTTCGATTTCCTGACAT
Organism: Cordylochernes scorpioides; assembly: GCA_030710605.1. NCBI lineage: Eukaryota > Metazoa > Arthropoda > Arachnida > Pseudoscorpiones > Chernetidae > Cordylochernes > Cordylochernes scorpioides. Next base: position 64,950,122 of record CP092871.1, on the reverse strand, counting down.
CCTTTTGGAAGAAGCTATCGAAAAGTGAATTAACGCCGCGGTGAATAAAAATAGTTTAAATTTTTACATCTCATGATGTTCACAACATATATAAGGTTGTCCCAAAATTTCGTGTTTTTCTTTAACGTTGTTTTTCTTATTACTTGGCGAATAATATTATTACGGCAAATACCTAATAATACAATTACTTTATATATAATACAAAGACATTATACATAACGGTGAATAATATTATGGCGAAAAATATTGGTATTTCCATTTTTTGTAAGTGTTTACGAACTTTTGGGACAACCTTGTATTTTAGGTGAATTGTTTTGAAATGATGTTAGACTTTCTTCAGTTGGTCCATTCATTGAGAATTATCGTGAAAAAACAATTCGGCTGTTTCCTTTCCTTCTCATCCATATAACGTGGACTTAATAGTAGGCAATTCCACTTTTAGCAGCCGCTTCCAACTACGAGGTTATTACCTCCTCCATGACCTATATGTAATGGCCTACTTTTGCTAAATATAAAGATAAAAACTCAAAAATATTAACCGAAAACAATTCCGTATTTCAGACAAAAATTTCGCGCGAAACTTATCAACTACCCTATACTAATTAAATAATTACATTTTAACAAAGGCACACTTTTTATTTCTTTTTTGGAATTCTTTGTTGTATTTTTCTCTTCTATTGTTGAAATATTTAATTAGGTGGTTTGGAGGTAAAAACGGTGGGAAATATAACAATGGAGGAAGTAAAACATAAAGAATATTTCTATTAACACACAAGGTAACAATAGTCTCTAATTCCCACAAAATATAGGTGATGACTTTATTATCAAGATGTTTGTATAAAGGGCAAATGAATGTTTAGAAAACGATTACAATCATTCTGAAATTAGAAAATATTTTGAGTTTTCGTGTAGCTGGTATCATATTTCTTCGCTGATTAGAATTCCCTAATAGGATTGTGAACGCTAAAAAATATATAAAATGTGTGACCTTTATTCAAGCTATTGCTTATTTCATCATTCCTTTTTAAAACCTAAGTATATTTTATTCTTTATTCCTATAAAATATAAAAAACAATAGGAACAAAATATTTAGCAATGAAATCATTTCCAATCCGTTTGTTACTAAATTTATGGCACTAGACATAGTTCCTTACATCAGTCTATGTTGGGTACAGGGCTATTGTGGGGCAGATGGCCACGGACAAGGTGGCAAAGAACTCAGCCGCCTTTATTTAGAAACCTCATATTTATCCTGCTTCGAAGTCTTTCTCAGAACCGTTCATGTGCGGCAACCCTAGCAGCCTGGACGGAAGTGTTTAGCTCCCTCAGAATCCACCAAGATTTGTCACAAACATATCCTGACAGATCTTTCTCTCCGTCATCCTGAAAATGATCCTATTTGCTCTTATTGTTCTGAATAACTATAGGCAGTGGATCACTTCCTATTCAACTTCCCAACTATTCTAAGATACAAAAAATGGTGTCAAGCAGATTTCGTCCGCGACCAATGGAATTTGAAATTTAATATACAATTCAAAAGCTCAACTGATCCGCAATGAGTGTTAACTCATCACAGTTTTTAACAGTCCCACCAGTTTTACCTGGTTCCCAGAAAAGGACACTTCTGGTAAAGCGGTGACATCAATTAGAATAGGGTCATTTTAGTAGCCTGGGTGTATTCTAAGGAACAAAATATAGACAGCCTTAATACTTAGATTGGTTCATTTCGATCCTGCATTGTTGGCCCAGACTAGCTGCCAGCATGGAACTTCCAGCTCAACTGGTTCAGCTGTACAACCCGCACATACTAGGATATTTTACTAGACTGCCCGGGTAGATGACCTTCGACGCTCTAGGAACCCCAATATTTATATTTCTCTTTATTTTTAAGTACAGAAAAACAAAATTCCAAAAATATAATATGAAATTATTTTAGAATTTAAAAATAATATCAGCATTATATCAACGTAGAGAATTTCATTTATAATTATAGAAATATTTTCTCCATATATTTTAAATCTTTATTTTTATTATATTGAAAACACCTTATCCTTATATCTATAAAAATGAAATTCTCAAAATCGATGTTTGTTATCGCGTTGCGCAAAATCTACAGAATAAATCATTATGAAATTTCGCATGTAGGTAGCTGAAGATTTCGTTTAACACATAGGCTATTCGAAAACACTAAAAAAGGTTAATGTGCTTTTTTTTAATTTAAAACAAAATAAAACGTTAGTTCCAGCCTTTTTACCGCTTGGCACAGCACTGGCCGCGACGATAAATGAATTTGATTGGTTAATAATTTTACACGTAGTTTGTTTACACGATGAATGTTTTTAAAAGGTAAGATTATCCAATCGCCGTGACACTTTAGGAAGTTATATATTTATTATACTACTGGGAAGGTTTCTGGTTTGAATTTGATTTGAAATAAATTTTGTTGCAATTTTATTTGCAATTTTTTTACTTTTACTCGCAAGCAGCGCCTCTCGCGGTATCTGATGAAATTACATTTATAAATTGTAAAAATCTAAAATGTGTTCCAAGTATATTAAATTTAATATTTAATTTGATTATTTAGTAATATAATATTCCAATGAAGTTGTAAAAAAAATTGGCATTTCAATATCAATATATATTTAAAGAAATATCTTATTTAAAATTTAATAAATGTTTTCAAAAATATATTTAAACGCATATAACAATATTTATATACGTTTATAAATCTATATATATATATATATATATATATATGTGGATTGGATGTTTTCTAGATTCGTTTTAATAAATGTTCGTTACTCAAACTTTTACTAGGGTAAAAACCGGACGGAGCCGGGTACATTCGCTAAATACAGTTATTTATAAATGTTCGTTTGTGGCAAGACACTATTCCTTCAACTTCAAATTACCGAGTGGACCAATTAATATTGAATTTATTCAACCTTTCGAGTATTTTTCAAGTGACCAAGAAAATATTTCAAATTATCGAGAGTATAGACAAGTATAGATTCAGTAGGGATTAGATGTGTGCTAGAATCGTTTTGACAAATGTTCGTTAGGCAAAATTTTACTCGGGTAAAAACCGGGCGAAGCCGGGAACATATATATATAGTATATTTTGAGTTAGATAGTTCACAGCCTTCTTCTGGTGTTTATTATGGCCCCATATCTATATAAAAATATGTATCGACCTTGTGGAAATGGATGTAACAAATAAACAAAGAGGCAGAGGTAGACCAGACGGCGACAACGACCCGGCGCCAGGAAGTGGCGTGATTACAGGAACCGATCAGGACTCTTCGCCATATGCGGTGGTCCAGTATAAAAAAGGCCCAGAAAATGAGACAAAGTAGTTGTTTTCAGAGTGACGCCGTTATACGGTCGGTCGGATCTCTCACCCCTTCCTCTATCCGCGATGTAGGCTTAGGTCATCCGCGGCGCCCGTGGTCCGCCTTCCTCCGTCCGTGGTCTATCTCTACCTCTCGGAGCTACCATCTAGACCTGCCTCTGTTCCTTGCTGTCCCTGTGCGGGAATTCCATCACGCACCCACGACCACGACTGCCCAGTACCTTCCACGTCGGCTTGGTCGGGATTACTACAGAATCCCTAAAGTCGACAGGATAACTGGAGACAACAGCATGCAGAGGATGACGGAGGTCAGAGACGAACACTTCACGGATGCCCTCACCAACATGCAACACCACTGCGAAGACCTAGTAAGCCGCCTAACAGACGCCATTCGGGGAATAGCCGTGCCTCGTGCGGAGGAAGCCCTCATCTCTCCTTTCAACGGATCCTACGCAGCAAGCAACTCGAGCGGACGAGCGAGGGACCGCAAGATGACGCCACCCTACAAGCCCGGCTCCGCACGCTACTCAAAGGTGAGCCCCTCTCCCTCTACAACGAACTGAATCTGGCCTCTCTGCCATACATCCAGGCAAAACAAACTCTCATGGACCTCTATCAATTGTGACAAAAATGCACCCAGCCAAACTTTAGCTAATTTTCCCCATTTATATTTATTACCCCCACTATATCCCTCTGAACATCAATGTAAAATATTTAATGATCCTTGTAATTTATGTGTTAGGAATGATATCCCTTTAACTTTTATGAATATTATATTAAGAATTACTCAAATATTTTTTCTACTAACAAATATAACGTCCCAAAATTGAAAATTCCCCCTATCAATATTAGAAGAAAACATCTTCGCCAATGCCATCCATCAAGCTATCACCTTTTTTATATTTGTATGCTATATGTCTTTATTTTATTTTTCTATACCTCAAACACTCAGCCATTATAAACCATCCAAGCCACCATTATTATATAGTCATTATTGTCATTGTTCATTATATCTTAGAATATTCAACTATCAGCAATCTTTTGAATCATTACTATTCGACTATTTTTTCATCTGTCAGCATATATAGATTCTAAAACTTTACAAATTCAAGCTTTTTAAACATAATTTGAGTTTTTTTATATAACATTCATATATTTTTAAAAATACCTTAAGATCGTCTTATTTCTGATATCATTGTTTTTTATTAGATTATTATTATTTTCTCATATTGATGCCCCTCTCTCTCAATCCTATCTTCCCATCCTATACCACTTACTCACACCTCCTTAACCCATCTCCTCTCAACCTCATAGTCTCCCATAGGGTTCCTGTTGCTACCCATTTTTTTTTTTTTTTTATTAATTCATCTATTGGACCATCCTTCCTCGGTATACAATTCCCGATAATGAGTTCAGGAAATCCAAAGATTCTTTCTTTTTTTTTTTATCCATCACCCGACAACATCATTCATTACATTCAACTATGTCGGGTTGTTCAATCATCATTGGCAACATTATCCTTTACCTTCCTTACCTTCCATATTTCCCGCAGTCAAGAGTCTCCTGCTCGCCAAACAAATTTTTTTTTTTTATTTTGATTCAACCAGCTGTCTCTACCTTCCTCGCTGTACATTTCTCAACAGTGAGCTCAGGCGACCAGTTCGAGTTTCTTTTTCTCAACGCTCGGATCATTATTACAACCATCATTTTTACCATTTTATTACTTTTTTTTTTCAATTTTAATTCGAGCTCAATCATCATTGGCAACAGGCAACTCTTGACTCCACCTTTCCCACTTCTCCACTTTCAACTTACCTACCTCCCCTGTCTGATCTAATGTTGATTATGGAAAGTCTTGTAAGTTCGGTCAATGAAAACAATACCTCACTTACACAGGCACGTATTGCATTGCCGAACGCCATTACAAAATTCAACTCAGACTTCCCCTCTTTTTACCACTGCGTCACTCTAAACCTTCAGATATCCATTATAAGTTTATTTGTAACATTTTACTACTTTTGATAAGTTCGTTTTCCTTTTTCTCTCTCTCACCATGTGAGACGTCTCTGAAATTATAATTATGAAAAAATAAAAAATAAATAAATCATAATGGTATTTCAATTTATTTACCATTTTTGATTTTTCCAAACATCGTCTAATTTGCGTTTATAAGCATTGCATCACGTGGGGAACACACTAACCTAAATACTTACTATATTTTAAAATCTTATTCATTTATATTTTTACGATCCTTGATGTGTGCCATTTTATATTTTAGAATCAATCCATATATTTTAGGATATTTCTTTTACATTAAGATATTTATTTTCCTTCCATCCCTAAACAGTTAAAACCATTAGCCAACCTATATAAACATCACCTGAAACCTTATATTCTTTGACATCATTTGTTTTAATTTTCCATGGCCTACGTCTAAGCTAATTTAACTTAAACATTTTGTTTTAACAGTGACGCCTTATACCAACTGTCCCTTCTTATATCTTGATCCTTCCAACTCTGCCTTCCATACTTCTCTCCTCTCTTGATCATTTTCCATTGGCCTTCTATGCCTTCGTTCTAAGCACCCCTCGTCCATCGCAGAGTTCCTGTTAGCCGACCTTTTTTCAATTTATTTGTTCCAGTGGACTACTCCTTCCTCGCTATCCCATCCTGATGGTGTGTTTAGGAAAATCCATGGCTTATTATTTTTTTTATTTACACCCGGGTCACCGTCCCAGCATTTTTCATTTCAGTCTTTTTTCCTCAAACCCGGGTTCAATCAATCAATGGCAACAGTCGAGCCCTGTTTTCACAATCTACCTCCATCCTCTAACCTCTTCAACGGTTCCTGAGACTCCTGCTCGTCAACATTTTTTAATTTTTATTTTTTAATGATTCATCGACCTGGTACACTCTTTCTCCCCATGTTAACTCCACACGAAGAGCTTGGGTAACCAGCGAGATTTTTTTTTTCTAACGCTCGACCCAGGCCATCATCAGCACGATGCGCCCACTCATTTTTCGTTTAATTTTATTTTTCATCTGGTCGAGCTCAATCACCGACAGCAGCGCAGCTCTTGAGCCACCATCTCTTTTTAACCTCTCTCAGAAAAAAATTCTTTCCCATATTCTCCCATTACCTACCTCTCCTTCGATCTTCACGCCTTTTGCCCATCTGATCTAATGCTACTTACAGAGCATCTTGAGATTGCTGAACCCTGAAAACAATACTCCGCTTCTAAGCTCGTATTGCAGGGCAGGACTCCTGAGATGTCCTTTGCAGAAACCAATTCAGACCTTCTTCCTTTATTCCTCACTGCGTCACTACATATCGCAAACCTTTTGCTTAAGTCAATTTTCTTTTATATTGTATTTTACTTTTATTATCTCTACTTCTCCTCCTTCCTGTATTACATCCCTGAAACTATGTTGTAAATACTCATGGCACCTTAAGTAACAAAAAACTGTAAATAGTATACCAACTTTCCCAAATATTTATTTTCGCTATTTTGTGTGTTTACTTTATATTTATCCTTCCTATGTACTCCTCTTATATATTTTTTGTAGTTTTATAATATTATATCAGTGTGTCATCACTACTCTCCCCTTTATCTTTATTTTTATTCTAGTAACTAATTTGTGCCCCAAATTATTTCCCATTTAATAGGTTTGCTAGCTTTTCGCTCAATTTTATTTCACTCCCCTAATCAAACCTTCATCACCGGGGGCACATTCTGTAGTATATTTTGAGTTAGATAGTTCACAGCCTTCTTCTGGTGTTTATTATGGCCCCATATCTATATAAAAATATTGAAACAATAATCCCTTCACTAATATTTACAAAGAGAACAACTTGATGAGGGAAGAGTATCTTTAATATAATCAAATCACAAGCTTTCGGGCATAACCGCCCATCGACAGGTGTAAAAACGAGACAAACCTTTGTCTCGTTTTTACACCTGTCGATGGGCGGTTATGCCCGAAAGCTTGTGATTTGATTATATTAAAGATACTCTTCCCTCATCAAGTTGTTCTCTTAGTAAATATAAAAATATGTATCGACCTTGTGGAAATGGATGTAACAAATAAACAAAGAGGCAGAGGTAGACCAGACGGCGACAACGACCCGGCGCCAGGAAGTGGCGTGATTACAGGAACCAATCAGGACTCTCCGCCATATGCGGGGGTCCAGTATAAAAGGGCCCAGAAAATGAGACAAAGTAGTTGTTTTCAGAGTGACGCCGTTATACGGTCGGTCGGATCTCTCACCCCTTCCTCTATCCGCGATGTAGGCTTAGGGCATCCGCGGCGCCCGTGGTCCGCCTGCCTCCGTCCGTGGTCTATCTCTACCTCTTGGAGCTACCATCTAGACCTACCTCTGTTCCTTGCTGTCCCCGTGCGGGAATCCCATCACGCACCCACGACCACGACAGCCCAGTACCTTCCACGTCGGCTTGGTCGGGATTACTACATATATATATATATATATATATATATATATATATATATGTTTGTCGGCTATGCACGCCCTCAATATGTAACTAATCTCGCTGAAATTTGAATAGGACAGAGAGTTAAATCTTGATGAGTTTTTTGTCGCACTTTTAACCAAGAAAAATTATAATTAACCAAGTACTGAGCAACATTATTTTTTTAGGATTATATAAAAGGGCGTACCTGGATCTGTAAAGAAAAAAAACATTTTTTTTTCTTAAAATATTTCGAGATATTGCTCCCTCTCTATCAATTTATTGCACACTGAATTTAATTTACAAATTATTTTAGATCATATGAAAAGAAACAATTATTGATAATAATACATTAAAAAAATTCCACTATTTACAGGGGCATCCAGAACTCACACCAGAGGAAGTTCCTGGAGGCCATAGCATCAATGAAAGACCCTGCTAGTGTAAATAGATATGAGGAAATCCCCGAACCTTATGTCTCTTTTAACTTAATTTTTTTTTCTAATAATCGCAGTTAACTTCATTTGTTTCTATTTTTATTTCCTTACTTTTGTTTCAAAAACATTATAAAACTAGTAGAAAGGCCCGTCCAAGGACGGGATCGGCTAGAGCAGGTGGATTTTGGGCAACTTGATCAAGTTGGCCACAAAGGTGCAGGGGAATTTGATCTTCCTCGAAACATGTCCCTGTCGAATTCTTTGCATCCTCAGCCTACTGTTTTCCCTTTGAAGGGCTCTTTGATTTTCGCTCATATTCATTCGGTATTGCCGTTGTTGTTCATTATGCCGTTCTCTTACGGGTGAATTTAAACGTCTTTGTCGCTGCTGTTCAATACGACGTTGCTTTGCTTCGATGGCCTCAACAATAGAAAGGGCTCTTTTAGTAGACATTGTTTATAAAAATAAAATAATCAAGCTGAATTAAAAATATAAAATTATTTAAAAAATATTATTCCTTAAATATTCACCGAATAAATTGCCGAAAGCAAAAAATGACTAATAAGGTCAGAATAGAATAAAATAAAGGATGAAAACAAAAACCAAACAGACCTACAGCCGGCCACGTCACTTAACTACGTAACTTGAACACGTGACTTAACTACGTAACTTGAACACGTGACACAGAATGGACCAATCCTATTCGGCTTCAACGAACAGACGCTTTATTATATGTGATAATGCATTATTTAAAAGGCTTTAATTTTCAAAATATTTTATTTTATTAATATTATTATTAAATTTTTTAATGTATTATTATCAATAATTGTTTTTGACCAATGACAAATTTGTTTTCATATGATCTAAAATAATTTGTAAAATAAATTCACTGTGCAATAAATTGATAAAGAGGGAGCAATCTCTCGAAATATTTAAGAAAAAAAAAGTGTTTTTTTTTTTCCTTTACAGATCCAGGCACGCCCTTTTATATAATCTTAATTAATGGATCGCCTTTTGACTCAAAATATTTTTTAGTCAGAAATGATGATGACAATATTGCTGTATCATGCTTGATTGACATAAACATAATTCTTTAGGGGAATATTCACTAAAGCAGGCTACGGACAAAGCCAGATAATAAATTTTAGTAGGCAGCAACAAAATTCTACCAGCGAAACATTCACTTGAGCAGAAGACACACGAAGCCAGGTCATCTCTATATATAAAATATCGTTTCTCGGCCTTTTGGCTAAGATCATGTAGTATATCTCTAGATATTTTTATTTATATATATCTTCTTAAAAATCTATTCAGTAGAGAGGGTGGATATGTTTGTTCGAAAAATATATTTTATATATTACATAAATATATAATGTAACGAATATTCTTATCATTATTATCACAATATTCTGTGGGTTCCGGAATATTATTATCAATAATATTAGTTATTCAAACTTTCACTCAGATAAAACCCGGGCGAAGCCGGGTACACATCCGCTAGTATATTTATAACTTTGAAAACTCTATATGCAAATTATGGGAAATAATAATTTTTGAGAGGTTTATTTTAATTTCGGAAAGCATGTTTTACATATGTGTGAGGAAACCTGTTTATATTTAAATAAATCAACAACATCTTTTTTAAACTATATTTTATTTGTGTGTATATATATTATATTTAAAAAATATTACACTGTTCGAACATTGATATCATTTTAAAATTAAATAAAAACACCAAAATATATGAAAGTCTATTTACAACATCCAACAAAACCAAAAAAATGAAAGCCTCTAAAATGAGGAATATAAAAATGCACAGTTCAAAGCTTTAGCTATAGAAGAATTAATCTCTAAATATACAACGACACATCCAAAAGTGCAAAAGAATCGTATGTATTTTTTAAATAGCTCTAGAAGTGAAATTTCAATTAATATACAATATGCCACGTACACACAAATTCTAAAATATGTAATAAAACTTTAAAATTATATTCTTTATAATAAATATTAATATCTATATTTGAATTATATACTTATATTTATCAATGAATAAATATATATTTTCAAAAGAGAGAGATTTGTGTATTATACATTTAGGAAATTAAAATAAATTATTTCAATGTACCTTTAAAATTAAAACATCTTTGACTAACCGACTATTTTATAACAAAATGTGAATTCTATGTTTAAAACAAAATGACCATTAGGTATGTAGACATTTCAAATTATACCTTAAAAATAAGAAATTCCAAAATGTATCTATGAATATTTTAAAATATAGATTATTTTATAATGTGTTTTTAGAATTACAGCTTAATTTTCTGTATTTTGATATTTGATTAATTTTGATATTCTGAATATTAAAAAAAATCATTAATTATAATGAACAGCTGATTAAAACCATCGCCTTTAATTTATAATTTTTGAAAATCTACCAATTTTCTAACATTTGATATAATTCTTTCTCTTGGATAATGTAATATAAAAATATTTTTACAAATAAAAATGATATTTTAATACAGCTTTTAATATATTATTTTTAAGGCTTATGTCTCAAGAGAGAGATAGGAAGGAGTTTAATAAACAATATAATAGCACGTACATCTATGAGTCTAAATAAATAATATATTAGGGTGGTACATATTTTGTCTTGAACATACTAATTAAACTTGAAATTTCCAAATCTTGCACAACTTGCAAAAGGTTTATAAAAATAGGAAATTTTAAAATTTAAGAAAGTGCATTAATATGTAAATACTTTCTTATATTACACAGTTATAAAATATATATACAAAAAATATATTATTTAGAAAGGACTATATATAACAATAAATGAATACATTTATTCCACATTAAGAGAGAATATATTTTACTAAAATTTCTATTTTTGAATAACATTTTGTTTATATATATATTTTTGGCACCTTGCTTTAGTTTTGAATATTTTAGAGGAAATATCTAAAGTTATACATTGGTTCTCAGAAAATCGAATTGCTTTAAACCTAAATATATACTTTTGTAAATTAAGAAATTTTTAAATAATACATTTTTGTGATAATTCATAGAATTTCAAGAATTTGGACGGATGAATTCAAGGATTACTTTATATATTTCCTCTTTTAAAATTTTAATGACCCTTAGAAATTATTTTTTCCTCAAGAAAAATTGATTATCTAAAGGCAGTGCTTTTATTTGATTCATTATAAATGATTTATGTCATTGTAAATGCGATTTTCCCTTTTTTATCTGAAAATTAGACTATTTAATATTTCAAGTTCCAAATCCAATAAATTTATTAGGCTGCCAAATTAAAAATGTCTCAAAATATAATATTTTAAATGTGATTTTGTATCTACAATGCTTAATATTGCAGTATAATTTAAGTTAAACAGATTAATATAGAGTTAATTTTAAATTGAAATGAATATTTATTTGGTCCATTAAATATAATATTTTATGTGAAAGCCTTTATAGTTCATGAATTTTGATACTATTCAAAATACAGCATTATATTTTCGAGGAAATTATTCCTCGGCGAAGTTAAATAAATAAATACATATTTATTTTATTGAATATTTTTCTTCAAAATTTCCGCCTTGCTCTTTATTTAGATTCATAGAAATAAACAAAAAGATAAATAGGTTCTCTCAAATAATAATATGATTAAATATTAATTAGATAATTCTTGTAAAATTGAACATAAAAATTACTTTTCAATTAAGAATATTTTGAATATTATAAAATATTTTAAGAATATAAAATAATATTTTCATGAATATTCAAGAATTATATAAATATTTTCATTGTGAAGAACGATATTTTATTGTATATTTTTCATTTAAATTTAAATAAAATAGATTACATAAAGAGTGCTAATATAAAATTAATATTTATTATTCTCTGTGACTAATTTCTTGTTTGATACAAATGTATTAATTCATATTTTTAATATTTATCACTTTTTATATAGGTTTTTAACTTTTATTTAGAAAATTTTAATTTATATTTAGACATTTTTCATTTTAATTTATACACTTTCATTTTTATTTAGGTATTTTCAATTTTAATTTAGAGATATTTCATTTCAATTTAGACATTTTTCATTTTAATTTAGATATTTGGACTTTTATATATAATCTTTATTTAAGACACTTTAAAACACAACTATGACAAATATAATTTTAGAAAAAGGCATCTCCTTATCGTGCAACTGAAAGTTGCTGATGGCTTGCGCCATCTATCGGAATAAATATCAACTATTCTCGTTGATTTTTAATTATTGCAGAATTGGCCAAATACCCATTCTTGATTAATCAAGAAAAGCTAACCACGGACGCGTTTCGGGCTGTTGGCCCTCATCAGCGTGGTGCAAGCTGTACCTCATGAGTGAGATGAGGGCCAACAGCCCGAAACGCGTCCGTGGTTAGCTTTTCTTGATTAATCAAGAATGGGTATTTGGCCAATTCTGGCATAATTAAAAATCAACGAGAATAGTTGATATTTTTTCCGATAGATGGCGCAAGCCATCAGCAACTTTCAGTTGCACGATAAGGAGATGCCTTTTTCTAAATGTATGCACCTTATCCCAGTACAATATTACATTTGTACTATTTTTTCACTAAATATAATATTCAAATATTATCGTTTTATTTCTACTTATTTTAAAATGAATAGAGGCTCGTATCAAGCAATATCAAAAGGAAAACAGGAAACTAAATCGAGTTGGTATGTGTTACGCAAACTTTGACTTTAATCATCATAGATGCTGACGTCACTACTATGACGTAACTTCCAACTACTACCTTCAACCTTGCTGTTATTGTTTACCGCTAACTTGTTTTAACAATATATGTAATGGAACAAGTCGTTCCTTAAATAAATATATATTTGTTTATATCTAAAGGGATGTCCTCGTAACTACAACATACGTAAGTACCAAAACAACCAGAAATCCTCAAAAAGAATAACCGTATTTTGCTAAGCCTATATCAATTTGGTAGCTGAGCGTTGTTTGGGCGCGCGAATTGGACTAACCGCCAATTGATCCATTTAAATCAAAAGGAAATTAAATAATTGGACTAACCGCCAATTTAGAAAGAAAAAGTTGAATAAAAATGGACACATATAACTTAGCAAAAATCGAACAGTTAACAGAAAATAACTATACAACGTGGTCCATGAAAATGGAAGCAATTCTAGATTCAAAAGATCTCTTCGAGGACGTAATTGTTAATGACGAGCCAGACTTAACAAATAATAAACTAGAATATGATATTTGGAAGAAAAAGAATCGGGAAGCATACAGCCTAATAATATTGTCACTTTCGGATGACTTAACAATCATCTTTCGAGGCGATAAAAGAGCCAAAAGAATTTGGTACGACATAAAGAAAAGGTTTGAAGGATCTCTAGAAAATACAAGGATAGACCTAATGTTGGATCTAGCCAGACTAAAATTGAACCCAAATGAAAATGTTAACATGTATATTGTACGAGCACAGAAACTAGCACAAGAGATCACCCAGCTAGGAAAGACTGTAACAGAAAGAGAACTTGTACGATACATTGTTGAAGGACTCACACCTAACTTTGACACGATCGCAGCAGCACTGTAAATAAACAGAGGAATCTCCTTACCAGACTTGAGACAAACTCTACTGGATTTCGAGAAGAAAAGACAGGACAGAAGCAAAAATCATGAAAATGCTTTCAGATCATCAGGCAACCAATTCAAAGAAAAGTCATGCTTCATTTGCAAAAGAAAAGGACATTTCAAGAAAGACTGTTGGTTCAACCCTAACAACAAAGGAAATCAAAATAATACAACAAACAAAAATAACATGGCCAGTACAAGGAACTACCATAAAGGACCAAAACAAAACAAAGACACAGCCAGGTCAGCAATCCAAGAACGAACGGAGGAACCATCCCAACGAAGAGACTCCACTTCAGAATACGCACTACATGCATGCACAAGGGAGGAACGCCCGACGACTCAGGACGTGTGGATAATTGATTCTGCGTGCACAAGCCACATGACTTCCCATAGTGATTGGATCGAGCACAAGACGGAGGAGAGAAGAAGCATACAAGTGGCAGAAGAAGGGAGGCACCTCGAATCTACCTCATCGGGATTAATCCAAGCTACTGTACAAGGTAAGGACAAACTTAACAACGCTGTAACCCTGCATAATGTCCTCCATGTACCACACCTGAAAGGAAATTTAATGTCCATTCCAAGCGTAGTAAGAAGAGGGAACTCTGTTCTTTTGAACTCTGAAGGAGCATACATATACTCTTCTGATGACAAGCTAATAGGAACAGGCAACTTTGATGGTAACATGTACTCGCATCAAGTATGGGAACTAGTACCTACACCTGTAAACGCTAAAGTTATCAAAAGTAAATGGGTGTTCAAAATATCTAAAGACCAAGAAAACAAAACTTACAAAGCTAGACTTGTTGCAATGGGATACAACCAAATCCCAGGAAGAGATTACAACGAAAGTTTCAGCCCTGTAATTAAAAATGCCACCCTCAGGACTATTTTGTCAATGGCAGCAACAAAAGATTCAGTCATTAAACTATTTGATGTAAAAGCAGCCTATCTAAATGGAAACATTGAAAATACAATATTCATGGAACAACCTGCTGGATTTGTCCAAGACAGAAACAAAGTTTGCAAACTCAACAAAAGTATTTACGGTCTACCTCAATCCGGAAGATCGTGGTATGAGAAATTCAGTCAAGTACTTCATGACTGTGGACTGGAAAAACTTAAATCTGATCCTTGCCTATTTAAATGGAAGAATGAAGACAAATACTTCTATGTAGGGATATATGTTGATGACTTTATCACTGTCTCAGATTCTGAAGATACCTCAAACAGATTCATCAATAAATTGAGACATCACCTGGAAATAAAGGATGTAACATGTAAAGGCATGTTTTTGGGAATCAAGATCATACAAGACAAGGAGGGAATTTCGCTACAGCAAAGCCACTATGTACAACAAATATTGCAGAAATATGGAATGGAAAATTGTAAGGAAGTTCCAACACCAGGTTCCAAAGAAATCAATTTGGACAATCATATTGAAGATGACAATTGTGATCAGCACACTTACCAAGAAGCCCTTGGAATGCTAATGTTTCTAGCTGTTAACACCAGACCCGACATCGCTTACATCACTAGCAAACTTTCACAGTACTCCAGACAACCAAAACAGATGCACTGGACAGCAATCAAGAGTGATGAGATACCTACGAGGAACAATTGACCTAGGAGTGAAATTTGAAAGAGGAAAGACTGGAATCCTGAAGTCCTACACCGATGCCATCTGGTCGACCACTCATGATGGAAAATCCTACGGCGGATATGTATTGAAGCTCGGCGAAGCAACTATAGACTGGAAAAGTAGTAAATAACCACTCGTCGCCCTCTCCACAATGGAAGCAGAAATGATAGCTGCTTGTGAAAGCTGCTGTCAAATCAAGTGGATAATAAACCTGCTACGAGAGCTGGGAGAATGGAATTTCATGGAAAAACCAACTGCGATCTATACAGACAGTCAGTCATTGATCAACTGGATCTCCAGCCCTAAACAAAGCAGTCGCTGTAGACATATCAACAGAAAGTACCACTTCTTAAGAGACTGTTATGAATCCAGAGACATCTGCCTTCTGTACAAGCCATCCCAGGACCTGGAGGCGGATATCTTCACAAAGGACCTATCCCGAGACCAGATGAAGAAACACCTGGAGAGCCTCAGCATCGTGGGAATAAAGCCAAAGTAAGGAGGGAATTGTTACGCAAACTTTGACTTTAATCATCATAGATGCTGACGTCACTACTATGACGTAACTTCCAACTACTACCTTCAACCTTGCTGTTATTGTTTACCGCTAACTTGTTTTAACAATATATGTAATGGAACAAGTCGTTCCTTAAATAAATATATATTTGTTTATATCTAAAGGGATGTCCTCGTAACTACAACATACGTAAGTACCAAAACAACCAGAAATCCTCAAAAAGAATAACCGTATTTTGCTAAGCCTATATCAGTATGCTTACAAGATGAAACTATGCGAAAGCTTCTACGTTATTGAACATCAATTATAGTTCAGCTATGCAAAAATATAAAAAAGAAGGCTAATTAAAATAAATAAAGAAATGAGGATTTAGACAGAAAAAAAATGCCATTAAGCGATTTAGATTTTATTTTAAAAAGTATATACAAAATATTTATAATAATAACTTTTAACAAAATTAATATATGAATTAAAAATATATATTAAATCTAGAAGTGTCGCAAACAACAATAATCAATGCAATAAAAGAGTTTAAAATAACTCTGAAAACGTCATCTATTGAGTTGATCAACATAAAATCAGATGAAACTAAGCGAAAAAGAAAAGAAGATGCGGAATTGTTTATTAATATTTCACCAGATTTAAAAATAATGTCAAACTTCGCTATTCCCATTTCAAGCCCTTCATTCTTAACATAAAAACTATATTCCATATTTTTTAGCTGTTTCAAAATGCTCTTAAATAAGGAGTATATAGAAAAGTCCATGTGTCTAAATTAAAATGAAAACTGTCTAAATTAAAATTGAAAATGTCTAAATAAAAATGAAAGTGTCTAAATATAAATATAAAATGTCTAATTAAAAGTTTGAAACCTATATAATTAAAAAGATAATATTCCTTATATAACATTTTATTTCAAAATCTTTCTTATCTATCTTATTGATATATATAGATGGCGCTCTGCCATCTAAAAAGCACATGTGCTCGTGGTCAGGAGATGCCTTTTTTATTTTTAATATATATATATATTTTTTTTTTCTCTCTAAGAATCCTTTAAATATTTGAATATATAATTAATATTCTGAGTTGGTCGTATGTGTAACAAAATAGAGAACGCACGTAAAAAATATATTACAATACAATATACATATTTATATAGATGGTGATTTTATACAATGTTAAATGAACTTTTGAAACATATTTGCATTCGGATTCATTTTATAAATTTTTAAAAATATAAAAAATATAAACAAACCAGTATGCAATCCAAATAATTTCAAGCAATGATAATATTTGATTTGAAAAATTATGTTTATATTACTCAGAAATAAATTTTAATTTGGCTTAAGAGGACATATTTGTTTATATTAATAGGGTGCAATTATAGGAGTTAGACATAATATTTTTATTTACACATATTTTGAAAAACTTTTTTTTTATAAATTCACAAAACCACAAAAGCGAAAATATTCGAGCATAAATACAATATGAGGTGAAACATCCAAAAGTAAAAAAAAAGAGCCTATATATAGCGCGCTATTATATATTATAAATTAAATTTCATTAAAAATAATAGTTTAACACAAAGCAATAACGCGCCATCTATACATATAAATAAAAGGATTTAAAAGCGCGAATGTTTCTTTTATACATAAAACGAACTTCTACTGTCCTTACTGCGATGAAAAAAATATATTGGGAGGGCTTGGCTCATCAGTGGTGAACCCTCCCAGCGGTTTCGCCAATTTAATCCACCAGACCGCTTCTCAGAGCTCTAATACTGTATTGGATCATTCTGCTTTTATATGCTACACTGAAGGATGGAATCTTAGAAATGGTTAATTTATTCCTAACTGGCCTTGTCTTTATAGTTTGCTGAAGAGCATTGCTCGAAGCAAATATTTGAATGTAATTCTACTGTCCTATAAGCTTATGTCCATAGTTTACTTGAAAACCATTTCTAAGATTCCATCCTTCAGTGTAGCATATAAAAGCAGAATGATCCAATACAGTATTAGAGCTCTGAGAAGCGGTCTGGTGGATTAAATTGGCGAAACCGCTGGGAGGGTTCACCACTGATGAGCCAAGCCCTCCCAATATATTTTTTCATCGCAGTAAGGACAGTAGAAGTTCGTTTTATGTATAAAAGAAACATTCGCGCTTTTAAATCCTTTTATTTTATATAAAAATAATAGTGTTGAATTAAATATATATATATTAATAAATCAAATTTGTTCAAATGTATCAACTATATAAAACAGAATACATTTTATTAACTAGATTCTAAAATTTACCTACCAATACTTGAAAAATTAAGTTAATTGATAATTTTAAAAAATATATGAAATTTAGAGGTTTCGAATAATAAAATTTCAAATAATAATATATGTACCTGCTATTTACAAATTTAAAATATATCGAAATATTTTATAGAAGTATCAAAAAACAACCTTTTATAATAAAATGTATTGGAGAAGGAAGAAGAGAACTAAATATTACACTGTTGTCCAAAATTTAAGGAACAAAATGATTTTATTGAATTAAAGATTTTTAAAGCTGATAAATCCAAATTTGTTCAAATATGTTTTTTTACCAACCATCATATAATCTTCTACATAAAACTGATTATAAACGTTTTAAAATATGCAATATGCATCTTTCCTTTTAATTTTCACAAATTACTGGCTAAATATAAATATATGCATATTTTCTTTAATAATCTTCCTTTAATTTAAAAATAAATCAATTTATTGTTTGATACTTAAATTTTACACATCACTGTAGTTAAAAACAAAGAAAAAATTACATAAAAAATGTGTTCATATATAAATATCTATGAATGGGCTTAAAAAAATCAAGCGAAAATTTGTCTCATAAAACAGAACTTAACGTTAAGGATAGGAACGCTAAGGAACTGAAGAAAGATAAAAAAATGTGAGACAATTGTGATACCTGAATAGAGGAAGAAGTATTTATGGCTTAGATAAGCAAATTTTTATCTGAGACAAATTAAATAGTTCAAATATTCAGGGGTTAGATCCGTATTTTGAATCCATTTAAAATAATCCACGGGTCCTGAAAGTTGAAGAATTGTTAGTGCTTATTATAAGATCCCGCGATTGAAGCCTGAGCGGCGGAAAGTCTCTACTTTCCGAGGCCTAGCAGGATGGAAGTGCCGGGCAATGATCTAGGACATACCTGGGAGATAAAGGAGCTAATCAAGAGGTTGGGTGGATCTGAGTGGAGGCAGGTCCCTCAGGTCCGAGGCGCAGCAAGCACACAGGGCTGCCGAGTGTTGCCTTACCAGCCTGGGCCGCGTCCCCAGGTCTTGCTGAGACTCCAGCGATGACCCAG
Organism: Cordylochernes scorpioides; assembly: GCA_030710605.1. Lineage (NCBI taxonomy): Eukaryota > Metazoa > Arthropoda > Arachnida > Pseudoscorpiones > Chernetidae > Cordylochernes > Cordylochernes scorpioides. The sequence continues at coordinate 64,930,695 of CP092871.1, read as the reverse complement.
TGGAGGAAGTCAGCGTAGATTCGCTCGAGTCCCGGAGCCTAGTTAGTACAAAGGAAGAACGCCTCATCCCTCTGGTGACGTTCATCTCCCTTTCTTCCCCCGAGAAGCTCTTGCCGCGTCTCAGAGGCTTGGGCAGCCCATCCTCTTGCTGGCCAGTGAATCTGGTTTTCGACTCTTTGTTCTTGAACCTTTCTACCCAGATGGGAACGTCTTCGTAATCCAAGCTGCTCGAGTTATCTGTGGAGTCGCTGGAGTTTCGCTGGAACCTTGCGCGATACTTGTTGATCCTAGAGAGCTCTCCGAGATAAGCATCCTGGTACATCCAATTCTTCTTGATCAAACTTGGATTGGCAATCACCTCGCTGTGCACCGTCGGTAAGTCGTCTAGGCTTGGCCGAGATGTTCTGGCCTCGACTGAGAGAAGATCTTCTGGAGGACCTGGCAAAATTTTCCATTCGCCTTTTGAATTCTGGCACACAATAGGATTGATCTTCTGGATGGCCCCGCCAACGTCATTCTTCAATGCCTGTCGTAAGAGTCTCTCGTTACGTAGATGTTGGAAAATCGAAGGTGCTCTTTGGTACTTTTTACATCCGAGTAGCACAAAAATATGGTTTCTGGTGTTTTTATTTCGAAATACATACAGATAGGGGTTTATAATGCACGCGCTGTAAGATGTAATCCTCACAAAAGTCATAAGTAAGCGGCTCTGCGGTGCGGAAGTGAAGGCTTGCATCATCATAGCATAGACCTGAGGTAGCCAACAGAACATAAAAGAAGAAACGACCAACAATCCGGTTCTAACAGCTCGCCATTCTTCACCGAATATAGATGATTGACTGGTTGTAGAAGAGCTCCGCCTTCGTGACGGTGCGTGGTGCGGGCAAAGGTCCCCGCTACCGAGGCTATGCTTGCGTGCCCTCGCGCTGTTATTGCGGGCCGCTCTGAACATCGCCCCGTACACCCAGGCCACTTTCAGTAGAGGCAGAAGAAAGGCTACCGTGCCGAGGAAAGCAGCGTAGGCAGGGAAGCGCTCCCAGATTACGACGCATGTCCCCCACTCAGGTGAGAAATCGGCGTCGAGAACGAGAGCTGGCAGGGCAACCACGACGGACAATCCCCACATGCCGGCGATCAGGGCCTCCGTACGACGCCGGGTGACAGTGGTGGCGTAGCGTAGTGGGCTGTTCACGGCGTAATTGCGATCGATGGCGATAAGGAGTAGCGCTTGTACGGCCGAGCACGTGGTGGCGACCTGCGCCAGCGCAGCCCCCCGGCACCACACCGTGCCGAAGAGCCATCTTCCAGCGGCGAAGGCTGCCAGGTGGAACGGCAGCACGGCCCCGGTTTGCACCAGGTGGGCCACGGAGAGGTTGAGGACGAAGCGGTTGCTGAAGGTACGCAGCGTGGGTCGACGGCGGTAGAGAACCAGCACCAGCCCGTTACTGGCCACGGATCCTGCCAGCAGCGCGGCTAGCACGGCCAGCTCCGCTATCTCCCGCACCATCTGCCGAACACACACATTGCGCTTAGAGTACTATACTACACCTGAGATAACACTACTTCAACAATCCAGCTGAGAAATAAATAAAGAACGTTAAAATTTTTTAAAAGAGGTCATGTCAAACTTGTTCGATCTCTTAAAAAAATGTATGTCTATTAAAAGAACCTCTCCCGTCAAAATAGACGCAAAACCCATGCCACCACCTATGGATCGTTTTCGTAAATTAGCAGACTCAAGACGTATCCAAGGCACAGACAGCACCAGATTTGATAGGAGGTTTGGACCATGGTTTCGGGCTAATGGCCCTCGTCAGCACAAGGTAGGCTTTGGTTTCATGAGATCTCCAGAATAAGACAATGGAAAAATACCTTGCTGTTATCTTTACCTATTCGAAGCAGACGTGGTACAAGCCATGATGTTCATGGTGGGTAGTTGGCGACTGCTTTTACCGTGTACCACATGTCTACACATGTAGAAAGCTATTCGACCTTTGCACTTACAAGTGTTTCAGAGCCCCGTTCGACTACTTGCACTCATTGGTGGCGATGACTTTTGCGAGAATCGGGAACCAATGAGAAGCATTGCATTTTTCTAGAAAAAGTGCCCAATGCGGAATTCGATCTCAGGTCGTGGCAGACGAAAAATCTACAATCTATACCACTCCTCAATCAACCTTCTTTGCTGCTAAAGTGGCCAAGCTAGTTCCAAGTAATTTTATAAACATTATATTTACTTGAATAATAAAATATACATTATGCATTTCAAACCACAAGTATATCTTTATTTTCACTTTTAAAAACAATTTTATTTGATTTGACCCTACTAACATATCTCTCTGTTAGAAAACATGTTATTAACTATTTATAACGCGACTATTTCTTTTGAAAATACATTAGAACAATTTTCGGCGGCGTTTGCTGTAATGATAGAATTTTGGAAGGACCTGACTCATCTTCATTGAACCCTCCCAGCTGGGAGGGTTCACCGATGATGAGTCAGGCCGTCGCAATATTTTATCAATACAGTAAACACAGTCGAAAATATTTTATTCGTGAAAGAAATGGGCGCGTTATATAGAGTTCATATTTTAGAAAAACTGTTTTAAATATATTTGACTACTAGCCGAATGACCCGGGCAACGCCCGGGTTTTACCCGATTAAATGTTTTTAATCAAATACTATTCATTACAATTATAAATTGGTACCGTGGATGTCACGTTTGTGAAACGTCCCGCTCCTAACTCTCTGTGTTTTTAAAATATAAAAATGAATATGTAAATTTTCACAACGATATTTGAAAATTATATTATTTTGATTTTCAAATACTATTCGTTACAATTATAAATTGGCGCCGTAGATGTCACTCTTGTGAAACGTTCCGCTCCAAACTTTGTGTCTGAGAAGCGATATTTTTATAGAGAGAGGATCTGGCTTTGTGTCTTCTGCTCGAATGAATGTTTTTCTGTTAGAATTTTGTTCCTGCGTACAAAAATATGAACTGGTTCACCCGTGGTCTCTGCTTTTTGGAATTTTTCCCGATATAATTTTGTATCTGATAATCAAACATAATACAGCAATATTGTCATAATTATTTTCTGACTAAAAAACAACTTTTAATGCCCAGAACCTGTCAATTTCATTTTTTTTTGCCTAAAAATGCGAAAAATATCTCTTCCAGATTTTTCTCTATGTCCTGTTAAAACACGTTTTACATGTACATTAGGTCAGCTGATATTACTTCCCATCTTCACCGCTAGAGGCGCTGCTTGCGAGCGAAAGGGCAAATTTGCAACGCAATTTGCAAATAACTCGAAGAATATTCGGGATAGAGACCTGAAATTTTCACTTTAAGTTTTTCCAGATTCTAATATATATACTGTTGAAATTTCAGTCAGATTAGTTACGTATTGTGGACGTGTATAGCCGACATAGAAACACACATACATACATACACTGACTTTTATATATATAGGGATGTAGTAACTCCCCTTCTCTTAACTTTTATTCTATTCATTATTAAATATTTTAATTTAATGTTTTAAAATACTTAACTTGTCTAATATAACATTATTGAGTATTTGGGAAACGACTGCTTATACTAATTTGCATATTATCCTTTGTAATAACCTTTTTAGCCTTCGCGTAAAATATACAGACCTAAGTTGCGAGACCCAACAGTGGTTATCAAATCAGTCAATAAAATTACTGACATAGTTAATTTGTTAACTATTATATGTGAGATGAATTCAGAACTGAATGACTGTGAAAAAGAAATTGTGATAATATTTCCTATCAAATCCAATAGGCAAGAACATGACATCGTGTTGAGAGTTTTCTCCGCGAGTGTACCAAATTATCAATAGAAATAACAAAATACATACGGACATTCAACGCTGTAAAGTACGGGATAAAATACTGGTGAATCAATGCCAGAATTTCTTTGAGTTCAATCCTAACCATCACGATAACAAGTACCCCAAAATAAAATAAAAATGTATCAAATGCGGTCTGGAGGGCCAACACCAATGCTCCTAGCAATATGAAATGTTGCAATTTCTCAAAACATCCGTATTTTAAAAATAGAAATTTATAACAAAAACCTAATTCAAGAGAATGCCCTATCTACAGTAAGTAAATCAATTTAATAATACAACGAACTGATTACAAAAGTCCAGAGATAGAAAGTCAAAACAATTATATGGCATAATAAATCATTTTTTTCCTGATTTTTTCTATTTTTATAATATGCAATTTAATATTAAAATAGTACAACAAAATTCGCTGAAATGCATTATATCTATAAACGAACTTTGAACTTTCAATGAAATTAAGACAGCAGATATAAATTTAGTACAAGGACCCTATACAATTGATGGAGAAGTAATTATTCCATGGTCAGCTAAGAAATATCAAATTGAGAACACTCAAGTGTAGATACAGCTATTATTGCCAATAATAATAGTCTTCAAATGAAATTAATTACACAATTCACAAATTCTTTCGTAATAACTATTATAGTTTACACTAAAGCAAAAAATATATATAATAATTCCTAACATATACATAAATCCATCCCTAAACAAAGACAACGAATCAATATTTAAATAATTAATACTCAATTTTAGGAATACACCTTTGATTCTATGCGAATAATTTAATCGGAGATCTCTCTCCGTTATAGTATGATTTGAAGACAAATTGCAACGGCCAAAGAATATTTCCTATTATCGCGATGTAACTAATCTAATTATACACAATAATAAAATACCAACATGCAGCAATGCCAGTGTAATTTATTGTCATCGATAAATTAAAAAGCTCTTACAACTATAATGAGATTGGCGTACACAACAAATTATCCTAATGTTCTGATCACCCTCTACGATAATATTAATAATTAAACAATAGTCAACTACAACCCTATATTCAACATGGAAATTCAATGAGAAAAAGCAGATTAGCCAAGATTTGAACAGAATGCGAATGACGCTAACAATAAAAATATTCCAAGCTTATCGGTTAATACATTCACACTAGAAAAGGTTGAGGAAATAATAATAGAACCTCGGAAATTCTAATGGAATTTTTGGAGTTATTGGAGTTACATACACAATACACTTTTATTGGGGTGAAAAACAAAATACATTGTTTTAAAGCATTTTAAAATGGAAGGTTACTTTTTTAAACACACACACGCACACACACATACACAAATATATGTATGGTAACCGAGGGTCAAACCTGTAGTAACCGAGAGGGACAGTCAGGGCGTGGAGAGTTTTCCAGTACCTCTCTGCACTTTGGAGGACCTTTAACAGTTCTCACAGAGTACAGACAGTCGTGGTCGAGGCAGAGTGGAAAGCTTGGGAATGTCCACACAAAAACGAAGAGACACAGTTGTAGTAGGAAAGTTCCGTGAACAGATAGGAGTCGAGCTAAGAGCAAGATGGAGATAGAAGAGTTTTTACTGTTCTACATGGTCGATGAGGTGGTCCTGGGTACAACCGACGAGGGCTCACGCTGATGGTGAAGATAATATTATTTCGGCTAGGGCGGATGTTTTATATATCCTTGCCGAGGGGGGGAGACATGCGAGAATTTGGACTTTGAACGGGTGCAAAGGGCGTGGGGTGTCTGCGGTATTTTCTACACCCTTTGGACCTGATGGCAACGGGCTGCCAAATTCCTTTTTAGGGTTGTTGGATTTCTATCACGATCTCTTGCTTAGTTCAGCTCTTAATCTATTACATAGTTTTATTTATTCATCCTCAGTTTGTACAAAGTACATTACATATGGTGATGCAATGACACATGTCAATCATGCGTATAATTATTTATAGATGTGTTTCTATATACAACATGACAATCTTGTTATAAGTATTATACAATATAGGGTTGTTGGCCCAAATTACCATATATACGAGTATATATATTGAGATTAGAATTATTTTTTGTTTTTTTGTTGTTGAAAATAGGTGCAGTCGTGGAAAAGTAAAGATAATTATTTACCTTTCAAGCAGATTTTTATTTTGAATCACTTGAAGCAAATTGCACATAAAATTATTTTTATCACAGTAATATAAAATTTATAAAATGAATTCTATATTCGTGATTTTAAAAAATAGGTAGTGCTAACTTTACATATTTACAACAATCTATGGTCAAATATGTAAAACAATCAATGAATGAAAATAAAATATATGTTTTTAAAAAAATAAAATAATTGTATTTTAGATTATAATATATATATGAAAAAAATAGAAGAAAATTAATAAAAAGGTCAGGTGTTGATATTAAAAATAATGAAGGCCTTTTCTGACCAAAAGCATATGTATACATATTGTTACGTAGAAAGAAAAGCACATTCTAGAATAGAAAGAGAATGTTCTAGAACGTTCAAGAATAATGTAGAAAAAGCGAAAGACAACTGATTGACCAATCTAAAGCGATTGCGCAAGACTTGGTGCTGGCGGTTTTCTGATTGACTGACGAACCATGACCGTTCTGGAAAGATCTACTCCAGGATATATAGGGATGAGAAACTCATGCCGGGGGGAAGAAAGATAAGAAGTAGTAGAAGAACGAAGCTACGTGGTGTACTCCAAGCAAGCTGCTGTCTCAAGAGGTCGGACTGCTGCTTACGGCCGTGGCCGGTGTACTTCCTGGAAGATTCTAGAAAGTTCTACCAACTTCTGTCTCCTGTTCTGCGCCTGCATTCCTTCACTATTCTGCAGTTGGTGAGTTTGTAACTGCTGTTTTCTTTATTGTTGTATTATTTTTTTTTGCACTCTTCTGTAATCATTTTATCGATTAGGCTTAAATAAAGTCCTAAAGATCCTTGTACCCACGGAAGTTATTCTTTGTCAACCAACAATATTAATATTTCTTTTTATTTATTTAAATGTGTGATGTTTTCTTTTTCAATTTTTTGTAATAAATAATTAGTTAGATTATATATTTAAAAAAAAAGTAACACCAGCAAAGCATCGGCAGTTACGCGTCATAGGCTGGGTGAAAAAAAGGAATAAGCGAAGAGAAAGTTTTAAAGAGAAGAGCAAAGACAGAACCATGATAATAATTTTCCAAATATAAAATAAAGCTAATTAGAGAGAGAGAAGTATTTTTTGCTCTATTTTTTTCTCTTGATGAAAGAAGATAGATTTTTGTGATTTTTTTTTGTAAGCTTATTTTAAAGACAATCTAGTTTAAATGTGGAGGACACGATATAAGATAATATATTAAATTAGGAAGGATGAAAACCTTAAGGGTTAGACCAATTGAAAACCATAAAGGTTAGACCAGATGGAAAGAGGATGGTACTCAGGCGGGCCTCTTCAGATGAAGACCTGAGCAGCAGTTTCGGCCCTTACTCCATTACTGCCAAACCATGCCTCTTCGACCAAATAGAAAGCAAATTTAGGTTGGAACGGAGATAGGGTAATAGCTGAGCCTTAGATACTACATAAATAAACTAATGAACTAAGACAGTATCATCTTCTGCACTTTCAAACCTAACTCAAAAAATGTTTTTTTTTTTTCCAGTTCAGAAGTTAAATTTATTCGGTTCCCTAGACTTAATCAGATTGATACATACTTTTCCTTTAGTGTTAAACTTTAAATCAAATTGTGTTTATTCTTTTTGGGTATAAGGACAGTAAGAGACTGATAAGAAATTAGTAATACAGTTAAATGATTATTACAAATACAGGAAAATTTGATCATATCCCAAGCCTTTAACAATGTGCGTTGACAAGGGAACAGGAAATCTAAAATTAAAGAACATAGAAAAATAAACTTTGTCTGATGTTGGTAGGTTCAGATTATGGTCCAAATTGTGTTCATACACTCTAAATAATAGGACTGCAGAAAAATAATAAGATATTAGTAGTACGAGAGGATAAGGATTAATTGGAACTACAAGAAAGTACGATTAAATTCAAACAAGTTAAGAATGTGCGTCATACCATAAATGGAAATATCAGCTTCATCAGACAAAGACATGAGTCCCTTGTCTGAAGATGGTGAAAATGCTTTCCCATAATAACTCACATCATCAATTCATTTGAATTGGTCCTAACGGTACCGTGTATTCTATATGTAGTCCTATCTATACTTTTTTATTTAAGTATAATATATGTGGACCAGTACCTGTTATTTCTGCTAAATAAGGAAGTTTAGGAATTTAAGTTTTAATGCTTCATATCAATTAGATTGAATGTTCATTCTCTATACCCCCCTTTATAAAGATTGAACACGCATAGATAATTGTTATGCATGCTATAAGGAGAGAAAAACATATTCTAAAGTTATCGTATAAATTTAAAGGATCAAACAAAGTAAGAAATAGAGAAAATACAGAAATAAAGGTATGGTATTGGTAAGCAAAGGTAAAAAGAACAAATCCAAACAAATAAACAATGTGCGACGCTTCGGCATCAGCGCCGTTACAATCTTCAGACAAGTCTGAAGAAGGCCACAACGCTGCTACCGAAATGCCACACACCACTCATTCACTCGGACCCGGTCCCGTTACCTTGTGTTTATAATCTATAATCCAAATTGTGCCTTATCAGTATGGTATTGGTGTTTCAGAATATTTAATTTAATAGTTTCTATTAGTGTAGATGATTTTTTTTATTTGATTAATTTAAAATCTTAATCATTATTTGTTCTAAGTCCATTTAAAAGGAGTGAAGACAAAATAAACAAGGAACACAAACAACAAAATAAAAAAATAGAAAAAAAGAAATTAAAAAAATAGGAAAGGAGAGAAAGATGAGGTGGAAAAATAAAAAAAAAATTCTTTGAAAATATTTATAATAGCTTATAAGTACACTTAATTAGTGTGATAGCATTCGTTATGAATGTTTTGATTTCAAGAGTATTTATCTATAATTAAATTATTTATTATCTAGATTAGCAGAATGTAGTTAGTGTTAGTAAATCAAGAGAGTTAGATGATGTGACTCTTGTTAGTTGCATCATTGTCTACAAGTGAAAGTAGCATTTAGATTGCGCGTTTCAGTTGAAGTCAGTATTGCTGTTAACATTATTGTAGATCATTCATTTAAATGTATTGAATTGCGGTTCATGTTATCAACTTAAAATTCAATATATGTATGTTACAATTAACATCACAAGCAAATTCTACTCACCCAGGGGGAAACGGTTAATGTCTATAAATAAATTTTCGATTTAAAAGTTAGCGCAGTACAAGTTTGAATAATCGGTCAAAAGTTAATTAAATTCTCATAGTGAATTTTTAAAGTCATTGAAGTTGAAATTGTATGAGAATTTATTTTTGTGAAGATATTTTCTGATTGCTAAAATGTTAATTTTTTAAATTCTATTTTGGCTGAATCCATTTTTTTGAAATTCGTCATTTAAGTTTTTAATTTTACTTATAAAGTTGTTTAATTTGTTGTTAATTCTGTAGAATCTTAAAAATTGTCCAAAATAGATACCTTTGGTGCAATTTTTTGATATATTTGAATCTTGTCTATTATATTTAATAATGTTGAAATCGAAATTTGATCTTTTGTCATATACTTCTATGCTTTTTTCATTTAGATTTATGTATAAATCGAGGAAGTTGACTTTTTGATTAAATTTGGTTTTTCATTATTTTTTAGATTTAGATAAGGAGGATAGATTTTTTCTATTAATTTTATAAAATTTGTTATTATTGAATATAATAATGTCATCTACGTATCGGAACATCCACCAGTTAACTTTGTTAAGAGAAAATAATTCCCTCTCATACCAAAATAACAGGAGGTTGGCCAATAATGGACTCGATGACGTACCCATAGGTACTCCTTGTTTTTGATTGTAAATTTGAATATAATTGAATTTAAGAAAATTAATTCAAAATCTGTAGTTCTTAATAGTTTACTTTTCCTCTATTTTCCAAATATAAAAAATTACTATTAATATATATATATATATATATATATATATTAAAATGGCATATCCTGACCAAGAGCACTTGTGCTTTACAGAAGGCAGAGCGCCATCTGGTGGAACAGAAATCAACTAAACATTGATTCAGCCTGTTCCCTGATATTTGGCCAACCCAATTTCTTGATAAATCAGTAAAAGCCATCCACGAACGCGTTTCGCGCTTTTGGCGCTCGTCAGCGTGGAGTAGGCTGAACCACTGCGACCAAAAAATATTTTCTGGTGCCAGTAGCTTGCTGAGAAATCAAGAAATGTGTATGTAAGGCCAAACTTGCGTAAATACGCTTAGCACATGAAAAAACGAAAGAAAAAAATAAAAGAGGAAAAGATCAGGTGTTGAAATCATTATTAAAAATGGCATATCCTGGCATAAATGGTGAGGTCCTGTTGTCTCTTGTAGAATCTTGTCGACTATAAATGTGGTGAGGTATCCAGTCGACTTAAGCTATGGTGTGAGTCCCTGTCAACTCTCGCTATACTGTGTTGGCCGAGAGAAACAGTCAGGATGGGGAGTTTTCCAGTACCTTCTGCACCTTGGAAGACCTTTTACAGTTCTCACAAAGTACAGGCAGTCGTGGTCGAGGCAGAGTGGAAAGCTTGGGAATGTCCATACACAAAAAACAAAGACACAGTTGCACTAAGAAAGTTCCGTGAACAGATAAAAGTTGAGCTAGGAGCGAAAGATGGAGATGAAAGAGTTTTTACTGGTCTAAATGGTGGATGAGGTGGACCTGGGGTACAACCGACGAGGGCTCACGCAGATGGTCAAGTGACTGTATTTATAAGTTAAGACGGGGGCCTTATATATATCTTTCCCGAGAAAGGGAGCATTGCATTTCACCAGATGTGAAGAGGGTGGATCGTCTGGTGAAATTCTAAACTGGCGCCGTGGCAGTTTCCATTTTTAGAGCTTGTTGTGGGAATTCTAAATCTATCTCGATTTTAGACGTTATAACTTCTATCTCTTGCTTCAGCCCAACTCTTAATCTATTACAGAGTTTCATTAACCTCAGTTTGTACAAAGTACAATACATATGATGATGTAATGACACATGTCAATCATGCGTATGATCATTTACAGATGTGTTTCTATTATACAACATGAAAATCTTGTTATAAGTTATATACAATATGGGGTTGCTGGTTTAAATTACCATATATATAAATATATATATTAAAAACAAATTAGGCATATTCTTACCACTAACATAGAGGTTTTCAAATGGCAGAGCGCTATCTAGTGGAAACGCTCATGTTAGTGGTCAGGATATGCCTAATATGTTTTTAATATCAACACCTGACCTATTTTATTTTTATTTTTGAATATTTTTTTCAACATACACATATGTATTCTATCTTTCCTACTATATAGCAATAAGTCGAGCAAATCTTTATTTGTTTATCCCTCTTCAAATAGAAAAATGTGACAAAGAAAATAATCCAGATTTGCCCAACGCTCCTGTTGACGACGTACAAGTCCCAGTGGATATGTCTTCTCCATTATTTCTGGTCCCTCGCTGCTTCACCAATTACAGAGGCCACATAGTATTTCTTTATTTTCCTTCATCGCCACCGATTCCCAACGCGTTTATTTAAGAAAAAGACATCTCCTTATCGTTGAGAAGATGCCATTTTTCAAATTTATGAACCTTATCCCAGTACAATGTCAAATTTGTACTATTTTTTCACGTTTATTTAGTTTGTTTTCAATTGCAATAATGGCAATCTTCCATATTTGTATATTTATATGTAAAAATGGTTTTAGAAATAAATATATCGATAGTTAACAAAAATCAAGTGCAATAAAAATAATATTTTTATAATTGTTTATTCGTATTGAAACGTAAGCTTACTTTGAGACCATTTTAGAAAGGTTGTTATTGTAGGGACGGAGGCTTACGTGTGAGGCGGAGAAATGTTTAAAAGGAGAATCTGGTTGCTGTACGTAGTTTTGTCAAATGTCGAGATTTATAAACTCTCTGCACTATATATTAAAATAGAGATCATTTCCTGCTTTTAAACTTTGACACAATCAATAAAAAAATCTAGGTTTGTTTTTACACTTTTTTTATTTCTCGAGCTTTAGGGTTAATATGCCCTTCAACACGGAGACCTATAAGTATTACTTCTAGCTAATTATAACACTTCTAATTATAATTCTAGATAATTATATAATTGGCTAGAAGTAATACTTCTAGGTATCCGTGTTGAAGGACATGTTAACCCGAAATCTCGAGAAATAAAAAATGGTAAAAAGAAACCTAGCCCTAGATCCTTCATTGATTTTGTCAAAGTGCACTATTTATATATATTACTTATTTAATCATAATGATTAATTGTATATGAGTATCTCTAAAAACGATTCACTAAATAACTAAAAAACAACAATAAACATATTCGAAAAGTGAAAAATATATGATATATATTGAATATATATAAAGAATAATTATATGTGCCCAAAAGAGTAAACGCTCCCATATATTAACAATGAATTAAAACAATGAATTCGGCTTAACACCTGAGTACAAAACATAAAGGAGGCGTTAAGGAATTAGCGATAAATCCAGTTTTGTCAAATTCAAACAAAACCAACCTGTGGTTTCGGGGAGTTATGGGATCGGTCGCAAATCCCAAAAAGGTGTTTAATCTGGGAGAGCCGTACATGAATGCCATCCTCCCGCAATTCTATGTTATATTGATTTTCTCCATTTTGGTAATTTTTAAAATGTTAATTTTTAGCTATTCAATTTATTCTTTATGTGATTTCTCATAATTTATTTTTTAAACCCATATTCCATTCGTTTATTTTTTGCCTACTAAAGTGATATTATATGTACAAATCAAAAATTAATTTATTATTAAAACTTTATAATTTTAATAATAAATTAAGTATATATTGTCACAGTAATGAAGGTGAGGAGTCGTTTGGATAGAATAAAATAATAATTTATTAGATGACTTTAAATAGTTAAATAGTTTGAGGGATAAAAAGAAATAGAGGTAGACTAAGTTAAATGGATAAAAATAATGGTAAATTAAGGAAGTAATGTCAGAGAACCAAACGGCTGGCGATCGGCTCCACCCCTCAAGATGGCGATTATTGTTTACAAACTTCCCGCCTAGCGCGCCCGCCATCTATCGGAGCTTAGGTACATAACACTTGCCAAGCTGACAGCGCGCGCCACCTATCGGGGCTTAGGTACATAACATTCGCCAAGCTGCCGATGTATTATTTACAGTTACAAGCTATGTACATTTTTGGTTATGACATTACTCCCCTTTTCAAAAAATAGGCAGCGACCCGCTGCTTAAAAAAATAAAAAGAGATCAGTCCTGTGTTTGTTCTTCTGGGCTTCTGTATGGTTTCATCCGTAGGACGTGGACGATGTCTTTGATATTCCGTTGTCGGGGTTTCCTTTCCAAAGCCATTACTTCATAAGTTACTTCAGACAGTTGTCTCACAACTTTATAGGGGCCGAAGTATCTTTTAAGTAGCTTCTCCAACAGTCCTTGTTTACCCACAGGAGTGTACACTCACACAAGGTCTTCCGCGCAGTACTGGACAGGTCTGTGGCTTTTGTCGTATCGAGATTTGTCTTTTTCTTGTGCCTTTAAGATATTCAAACGGGCCAGCTAGCGTGCGTCCTCGGCATTTGTGATCAAACTCTCCACGTAATCTTCCAGATTGTCTTCTTCTCTATACGTCAGGATGGTGTCCAATGGGGTCTCGACATCGCGTCCGTGTACAAGATAGAAAGGGGTAAACCCAGTGGTTTCCTGTTTGGCGGTGTTATAGGAAAAGGTTACGTAAGGGAGACTTTGGTCTACGTTAACATACATAGACAGCATGTCACCAAGTGTCTTGTTGAGTCTCTCGGTCAGGCCATTTGTCTGGGGGTGGTAGGCAGAAGTAAAGCGATGTGCGGTTCCACAGAGGTTGTTAATCTCCCGTATTGTGCGGGATATAAACGTTCGACCTCGGTCTGAAATCAATTCTCTGGGGGCTCCATGTTTGAGGATCACGTCTTCTACTATAAATTTTCCATCTTCTTCCGAACTTCCATTTGGTATGGCTTTGGTCATAGCATACCTTGTTAGATAGTCTGTCGCGACAACGGTCCATTTATTGCCATTCGAGGTAGGGAATCTTCCTAACAAATCTATCCCTATTTTCTGAAAAGGTCGTGCAACTGGCGGAATTGGCACAAGTTGCCCTGGTGGACGTTCGGTAGAACATTTTCGCCGTTGACATTCTCGACAATGAGCCACATATTCTCGCACAGATCTATGCAAGCCGGGCCAGAAATATTTTCTTCTAATGCGGTCGTATGTATTTGCAAATCCCAGGTGTCCCGCCATTGGTACATCGTGGGCTTCCCTCAAAATGTCAACCCTCATTTGTTTGGGCACTACTAAGAGCCAAGGTTTGCCCATGGGATCGTTGTTTTTGCGGTAGAGGATGCCGTCGATTATTTTGTATCCACTTTCAATTTTGGAATCAATTTTCTGAATTAATTTTCTGTTCTGGACATCGCTTCTTTGCTCTTATGTCGGTAATTGAAGACAATTCTGGTATGTTATCTTCGTTGGATTGGGGGAGAGGACTTCTTGAGAGGCAATCCGCATCTTGGTGTCTTTTACCATTCTTATACACAATAGATATGTCGAACTCTTGAAGTGGCAAGGCCCATCTGGATAGCCTTCCCGATGGATCCTTTACATTAGCTAGCCAACACAGGGAATGATGGTCGGAGACGACGGTGAAGTGTTTTCCAAACAAATATGTTCTGAACTTGTAAATGACCCAAACTACAGCTAGGCATTCCCTCTCCGTCGTGGAATAATTTCTTTCTGCGGCGTTAAGTGTTCTTGATGCATAGGCGATATGCTTTTCTTTTCCTTCTAATAGTTGGGTCAGTACTGCTCTGACGCCATATCCACTCGCGTCGGTATGTACAAGTGTCTCAGCATCTTCTTTAAAATGGCCAAGTACAGGATCGGTAGTTAGGGCTGATTTTAATATTTGGAAAGACTGTTCTTGTTCGTTAGACCAAAAGAACTTCACGTTATTCCTCAGGAGGTCGTGTAACGGCTTTGCTTTATTTGCAAAATCTTTCATAAATCGCCTGTAATATTGTTGCACCAAGTGGCGGCTTGGCAGACTCTTCAGCCTTGATTCTCTCCTGTGCTGGGTCTTGCATCTTACCAGAGCGTGTTTCAACCATCCTGCAACTTTATAAAAGGGAATAACGATATAAGTCTTCTTTAAGTAGCCTCCAGAATCCCCCATTTATTTTCTCACATCAAAGAGAGCTGTGAAGTCACAGTGTACCTAAATACAAATGATTATAATCTAAATAATCTGTTTTAAATAAATATCATAGAATAGAAAAATAAATAAATATATAATTTAAATTTCAAATATATTAAAAATAATATAAGAAATACGCCATTAATCATGATGTAACACTTCCCCCTCTCCAGAGGTCGTCACGTCCTCGTGAGTTACCTCATCAATTCTCTCAAAATAGGGTTTGAGTCTTGAGACATGGACAATCAATGGGTCTTGGCCAGGATTATCTTTCGGCTCAATTAAGTAATTTACGTTAGACAGCTTCTTTAATATTCGATATGGGCCAAAATATTTTCTCAATAGTTTTTCACATTTTCCGATTTTCCTGACTGGTGTCCAAACTGCCACTAAATGTCCTGGTTCATAGATTCTCTCGTTGTGTTTTTTGTCATAGTTTCTCTTCATTCTTTCCTGAGTCTTCTCTGTGTTGTTAATGACTACCTGTTTCGTCCTTGCTATTTTATCTAAGTAATTTTCTATATATTCATCATAATCGTTCATGTTACTGTCAATTGGGATATTATCGTCGTCTAAGAGGGACATGGGTTCCCTCCCAAATAACAGGAAAAATGGAGAGTAGCCTGTGGTTTCTTGAATCGTGGTATTGTACGCGTGGGTGACGAAAGGGAGGATTTCGTCCCAGTTCTTCTGGTCTGTATTTACATACATGCTTATCATGTTGATTAGAGTTCTATTTAGCCGTTCCGTTAGTCCGTTAGTCTGGGGATGGTAGCTCGTCGTGAAGCAGTGTTTAACTTTGCATATTTTCATAACCTCCTTCATCAAATTGCTAGTGAACTGTGAACCTCTGTCACTAATAAGAAACCTTGGGGCCCCGTGACGTAAAAAAATTTGTTCGATTAAAAATGTAGAGACTTCTTTCACTGTTGCTTCTGAGACTGCCTTTGTTTCAGCGTACCTGGTATAATAATCAGTCAACACAATTATCCACTTCCTTCTTCTTTTCGTTGATGGCAAGGGACCAACAAAGTCAATCCCGATTCTTTCAAAAGGGTAGTTAGCTGGGGGAATGGGTTGCAAAAGTCCAGAGGGCGACTGATTTGAACCTTTCCGACTTTGGCAAAGATGGCACGTCTTTACAAATTCTGAAACATCTTTCAGCATGGAAGGCCAATGATATTTATTCTTCAAACGGTATGTGGTTCTGGCGACGCCTAGATGGCCATTCAGCATATGGTTGTGGAATTCACTCATGATTTCTTTCCTTCTCTTCTTCGGCACTACCAGCAACCATGCTCTGCCTTCAGGGTTTGGGTTCTTCTTATATAGACATCCATTTTCCTCTTTAAAATTCTGTGTGATTGCTCGTTTGCTTCCTTTAAGGCTTTTCTTAACATTTTCTATGAATTCATCCTCTTCATTTATTATCTGATTCAAAAATAGTCGTTCATAATCTTCGACCCAATCCGTTTCAGGTAGGGGTCCTCTAGATAAGCCATCAGCATCCATATGTTTTTTACCCGATTTGTGTATTATGTCAAAATCGTATTCCTGAATTTTCAGTGCCCACCTTGCAAGTCTACCTGTTGGATCTTTAAGATTTTTCAGCCAGCACAATGCGTGATGGTCTGTAATTATCTTGAAGTGTCTTCCATATAGGTAGGGTCGTAGTTTTGATATCGCCCACACCACAGCCAAACATTCCTTTTCGGTGGTTGAGTAATTTTGCTCAGCTTTACTTAGAGTTCGACTCAAATATGATATCACCTTCTCTTCCCCACAGATAATTTGGACCAGTGTTGCACCTAAGCCGATGTTAGAGGCGTCTGTGTGAATGTAGGTGGCTGCATTTGGATCAAAGTGACCTAAAATTGGCGGATTTATCAGAGCTTTTTTAAGGTTTTGAAATGCTTCCTCTTGTTTTTCTGTCCAGGTAAATTGCGCATTTTTCCTGATGAGTCCTGTCAATGGGTCAGCAATTAATGAGAAATCTTTAATGAATTTTCTATAATAGGAACACATTCCTAGGAACGATTGTACTTCTTTGACCTTCTTGGGCTGAGGAAAATCCCTAACGGCTTTGATATTATATTCGGCCGGTTTTATACCCTGTTGGTTGGTTATATGACCAAGGATCTCAAGTTCTTCAAAAGCAAATCTGCATTTCTTGTCGTTCAGTTTCAAATTAGATTCACTAAAACATTTTAAGACAGCTTCAAGTCTTTTAAGGTGGGTTGGAAAGTCTGAGCTGTATATAATAACGTCGTCCAGATAACAAAGGCAAATCTGCCATCTTAGATTTCCAAGCACATTGTCCATATTCCTCTCAAAAGTAGCAGGGGCGTTGCATAGTCCAAAGGGCATGACGTTGAATTCGTATAAACCGTGGGTCGTAGTGAAAGCTGTCTTCTCCTTTTCTTTCTCTTCAATTTCGACTTGCCAATATCCCGATCTAAGGTCTATTGCTGAGAAGTACTTCGATCCTTGGAGAGTATCCATTACGTCATCAATTCTTGGGATTGGATAAACATCCTTTACTGTTACCTCATTCAATTTTCTATAGTCTACACAAAATCTGAACTTACCATCTCTCTTCTTGACCAGTATTACAGGGAAAGACCAGGGACTTGAAGATGGTCTAATTATGCCTTCTTTGAGCATTTCATCAATTTGATCTTTTATAATGTCCCGTTCTTTGGGGCTCACCCTATATGGCTTGTGCTTTATCGGTTTTGCATCTTCTGTATCGATCCGGTGTTTTGCCAAATTGGTCCTGCCTAACCTCGGCGAAAACAAATCAGCATACTTAATCAAAATTTGTTTCAAATCCTCTTTTTCTTTAGGTGATAGATTTTTGTTTATCTGAAATTGGATTTCGTCATTATTAATTTGCTCTAACTTCTCTATGAACTTTACCTCTGCAGGAAGGCTTCCATGAGCCAATGTTTGGTCTTTCATGATTTTTAAAGGTCGAGGATAAGGGTTCGTTATCCAGATATGAGTTTTCCTATCCGTGACAGCAAGCAAACTTCTTGCCAATCGAAGGCCATTTGTTTGAATCATTCTGTTGTTCTCTTCGATGATATATTCGCCATCCTCTGCTTCTATTGAGGCCTTAATTAATCTAATAGACAGTTCAGGTATAACAGTATCTTCAACGCTTTTTATTTTTTTCAGTTCATAATTGCTTATGTCATGATTATTCGTCAGATCGTATTTTATTATTTCTTTTTTGCAATCTATTTTCGCGTTCATTTTCTTAAGGAAATCTCTTCCAAAAATTAATGTCCGTAAATGCGTTTTCAAAATCACAAATTTGTGCGATAATGCTTTGTCATCAATTTTTATATTTAACAATATACTTCCTACTATGTCTAATTTTTTTCCATCGGGTCCTGCACAAGTTTTTGCGAGTTTACTTATACCATGGCCTGTATCGAGGGCCGTTCTGAGGTCGACCACTGAGAGGTCGGCGCCTGTATCAACCAAAGCTTCAAAAGTTCCTATCTTGTCCACATGAATTTTTAATTTGTATGTAGGGTCAAACTTTTTGATTCCATTTATGGTCGACTTGCTTTGATTGACATATTCAGGCGCGACGCTTAGTTTAAATCTTCCAACACGGAATATCTATTCCGGGTAGGAATATTTGTCTCTGTGCTATGACATACATCAGCATAAAGCCGAGGTCCTGATTTATCTGATATTTCATTCATTTGGCATTTCTCTTCGATCTTCTCTTGGGTAGCTGTTGGATCCTCTTCTAGGATTCTTATAAACTTGACCCTACAATAACGGGCCACGTGCCCTGGCTTGTTACACTTGAAGCAGATTGGTCTTCCATCTTCCGTCCTATTTTTGCTCACTTCTTGACTTTTATTGTAGGTGTTTCTCTGGAGGTTTGGTTTAGGCACAAAGTTTGGATTATAAGGACGTCTCGGGGTAAAGGGCTGGGTCAAGTTGTTTCGATGCTGCCTGGGAGTAGGAGGGAAGTCGTTCTTGTAATTATTGGAAACAGGGGCTTGGGGCCTGGAAGGGGTCTGGTAGTTTCGTGTGGCAGTCGGCGGCACGTACCTCGATTGTTGTTGGGGTCTAGAATAGCGTGGGCCGTTATATAGGTTTCTGGATTTCTCCACACGTTCCCGATACTTCTTTTCAAAAGAATCCATTTTCTTGCACACGACAAGAAGTTCATCGGTCGTTTTAGGAGGGTTCAGGTAGAGCGCGAATGAGTACTCTTTTTTCAGTCCTCCAATAACATGATCGATTTTTGTTTCTTCTTCCATTGCGGGGTCAACCTTGTTGCACAACACTAGGATGTCTTCCGCGAACCTGATTGCTGGTTCATTCCAGTGTTGCATTCTGTTGAGCTTCATTCTTAGTTCTTCTTTATTGGCGTCCAGAGAAAAATCCTGAATGAGGCGGATTTTAATATTTTCCCAGCTCGTGAAACTCGCTTTGTGTAAATTCAACCAGGTTTTAGCGCTTCCCGTCATGTTCATGGCGGCATAACGGGCAATTATGTAGTCTGCCCAATGATAGAGGAAACCAATCTCTTCGAGGGATTCTATCCATGGGCGAGGGTCTTCTGTTCCATCATACTTGGGGATGTCGATGTTGGGATTCAGGACAACTGGGTCGGAACTAGCATCTCCACCAATTGTTGCACCAAGTGGCGGCTTGGCAGACTCTTCAGCCTTGATTCTCTCCTGTGCTGGGTCTTGCATCTTACCAGAGCATGTTTCAACCATCCTGCAACTTTATAAAAGGGAATAACGATATAAGTCTTCTTTAAGTAGCCTCCAGAATCCCCCATTTATTTTCTCACATCAAAGAGAGCTGTGAAGTCACAGTGTACCTAAATACAAATGATTATAATCTAAATAATCTGTTTTAAATAAATATCATAGAATAGAAAAATAAATAAATATATAATTTAAATTTCAAATATATTAAAAATAATATAAGAAATACGCCATTAATCATGATGTAACAATATGAACACAATCCCATGAAGCTTCTTACTTCAGTTGTTGTTTTTGGAGTCGGGAAATTTGTAATTGCTTCAATTTTGTCGGAATCAGGGCGAATGCCGCTTTCTGTAACCAGATGTCCTAACACTTTGATTTCTCTTGACCCAAAACGGCACTTCTCATGATTAATACACAAGCCTGCTTGCTGGATGCATCTGAGAACTTTCCCTAGGCGTTCAATATGTTCTTTAAAGGATGTAGCATAAACAATTATATCGTCTAAATAACAAAGACAAATTGTCCCTTTCAATCCTGCTAGAAGCTTGTCCATCATTCTTTCGAATGTTGCCGGTGCTTGCATAGACCGAAGGGCATCACCCGGAACTCATATAAGCCATCAGGGGTGATGAAAGCTGTCTTCTCCCGATCTTCCTCGTCGATTTCTATTTGCTAGTATCCTGTACGTATGTCCATGCTGGAAAAGAATTTAGCTCCTGTTAAGTTATCCAAAACATCATAATTTCTAAGTAAAGGATACACATCCTTTTGGTGACCTTGTTAAGCTTTCGGTAGTCTATACGCAAAATCTCCAGGACCCATCTTACTCCTTAACCAAAAATACTGGGGACGACCAAGGACTTTCGGACGGTTGTACAATTCCCATCTTCATCGTTTCATCGACTTCACTTTGTATAGCTCGTCTTTCGACAGGAGACACCCGATATGGTCGTTGTTTAATAGGACGGCTGTCTGAGGTGTCAATTTTATGTTTCACATTGGAGGTTGTACTGAATGATTTTCTCTCAAAATCTTGTTTTCTCGTTTTCTCGTCTTCAGCTGTGTCAACACTGTAGATTCCGTTACTTCCAATTTTCCTCAAATATCCTACAGGCATGCCAGCTGGTATTATTTAATTCTGAGAAGTCCCATTAGGTACCCATATCTCCCCTCTGCCGTGATGGAAGTTAATTATGGATGTTGGTATGACCAATTCTTTTTTTAAGATGAGATATTTGCTTCCTTCTATCATTAGATCTTTTCCACCTCGAATCTCTTCGTTAATAACCGTGATTTTCTTAATTGAGCGAGCTGGAACAAAACAGTCTTCTAACGCATGTGTAGGCAGATTTTCTTCTAGGCCGTCGTTAACACTTTCATTCAAATATATTTCACCTCTTCCACAATCAATCACTGCACTTGTGGCTCGAAAGAAATCAAGACCAAGAATTATGTGATGGCTACATTCAGAGAAGACAACAAAAGTAAAATAAATCTCAAGTTCTTCAATTGACACTTTTAAGTTGCGGCACCCCATAGTTTCGATGTGCTTCCTATTGGAGACTCTCAGTACAGGCCCTTTTTTCTGCAAAGAACGGAATTTTCAAATATCGGCGAAAACTTTCCGAGATTACGGAATAATCGGCTCCAGAATCGACTAAGGCCTCAACATTCTGTCCATTTATGGTGATAAAACGTAGTTCCGTTCCATGTTCGCAGTTATAAAAGGGGGAGGATTTATACTTTCGTCAGCGGCCTTACCTCCAGTCTCGGTCGCTCTTCATAGTTTCCCTGGCTTAGGCGGCGAGGAGATTGACTGGATAGGCGAGAGGGCTACGGGATTGCGTTTCGTCTTGAGGGAGATCTTCCACGGTCAGGATAGGGCGATGGGTTTCGAAAGCGACAATCTACGAACTCAACTTCTTCGGCATTTTGATTGAACCAGGTGTTGTATTTATTGGAGTAGGCCGGCCTTCTTAACCTGGCTTCCTCGAAAACAGGCCTTCTGTCTCGGCAAAATCAGGCTACATGTCCCGGGCGACCGCAATAAAAACATATTTGAACGTTTTCGTGTGCCCTCCATTCATTTTCTCTGTGGTGGTGTCTGGTTGGGTGCCGGTGGTCTTTGGTTCAGGAACTTCTGTCGTGGCGTCTGTTTGAATATTTGGGGAAAGTTAGAGTACTGCTGTCGTGGCATTGGCCTTTGAACGGGCTACGAAATGGCAGACAGGTTCCTTTCAACCTCCTCTCGGATAATTAGATCCAGGGAAGATTGTTTGAGAGTGGCTGGCTCGGGATTCAATGCATGGTGGATTTCTTCTCGGACGATACGTCTAATGAGATCCTCCAAAGATTCCGATTCTTCTGGGTTGATGGCGGCAGCATTCAGCAGTGTGTCAAAAACTATCCGCGTATTCACACGTTTCTTTTGAGATAGTTAGATTTTTCGACACCACCTTATAAACTCCTTGTGGTGGCAATTTCAAAGGTTATAATTCCCTATAAATTTCCTCTGAGACCCCCTCAACTAAATGAGCAACTTTCTCATTTTCATTCATGTTGGGGTTTATTTGTTTGCATAAATAGAGGACGTCTTGAATATACGCCTCACTAGACTCTCCCTTTCCTTGGGCCCTGGCTCTTAGTTTTTCTAAAAGTTGGTCTTTTTCGCTTGCGTAATGCCCAAAGGCCTGAGACAACTTTGTCTCAAAAAGTTCCCATGAGGTTATTTGTTCCTCTACATTCTCAAACCAGAATTTGGCCGTTCCTGAGAGGAAGAAGTAAACATTCGCCAGGCACATGGAACTGTCCCAGCAGTTGTAGCGAGCTACACGATGGTACTCTTTCAACCATTTCTCCGGGCTTTGACCCGGAGAAATTCGAAAATATAGAAGGGTTTCTTATAGGTTTGAAGTGTACTCACCCTGTGGGGTCTCTCTTCCTTCGTGTTGCATCTTAGAATATTCCAATGGGTGTAATCCTTGGATTCTACAACTTCTTCTTATAGCTTGGGCAGCGAAGGGATGATCCAGCTTGTCTCCACCAGAATGTCACAGTAATGAAGGTGACGAGTCGTTTGGATAGAATAAAATAATAATTAATTAGATGACTTTAAATAGTTAAATAGTTTGAGGGATAAAAAGAAATAGAGGTAGACTAAGTTAAATGGATAAAAATAATGGTAAATTAAGGAAGTAATGTCAGAGACCCAAACGGCTGGCGATCGACTCCACCCCTCAAGATGGCAACTATTGTTTACAAACTTCCCGCCTAGCGTCCCCGCCATCTATCGGAGCTTAGGTACATAACACTTGCCAAGCTGACAGCGCGCGCCACCTATCGGGGCTTAGGTACATAACATTCGCCAAGCTGCCGATGTATTATTTACAGTTACAAGCTATGTACATTTTTGGTTATGACAATATACGTATATTCAGTATATACACACACACTCTCTATAGCTATTAAGTTCATACTTTTTTATATAATCTATAATTATCTATAATCACTCTATATTAATTCAAAAATATCAAACGAATCAATTTTTATAGGACTAATATTCTCGAACCTTCAAACTCACTGATATAATAAAAAGAAAATATATCCTTTTCCTGCAACTAAAAGTTCCTGATGGCTTGCTCTATCTGTTGGACTAAATATCAACTAATCGTTGATTTTTAATTATTCAAGTTTTGGAGAAATATCCTTTTTTGATTAATCAAGAAAGACTAACCACGTACGACTTTCAGGTTGTTGGCTCTCCTCAGCGTGGGGCAAGCTATACCTCAACGACAAAAAAGTATTTTAAGCTTCTTCAAAAATCAAGGAATGGGTATTTAAGGCCGTAAGGGAGTGAGAACGCCAAAATATATGAAAATCGTACAAAATAAAATGTTACTGGGTTCAGAAACAGATAATACAATTTCATCCAGTACAATTACAATTTTGTACTATTTTTTCATATAGTTTGGTGTTCTCACGCACTAATGATCTTAAATACTAATTCCTTGATTTTTCAGGAATTCTCAAAGAAAAGCTTTTTAGTCGCTAAGATATAGCTTGCACTTCGATGATGAGGGCCAACAGCCTGAAATGCATACGTGGTAGCTTTTTTTGATTAATCAAAAAAGGTATTTGGCCAATTCTGAAATAATTAAAAATCAACGATAAGTTGATATTTTCCCGACAAATGACACAAGCCATCAGCAAATTTTAGATGCACGATCAGGAGGTGTATTTCTATTAATTCATAAACTTGTTCCTAATACAATTTAACTTTAAATTTCTCAAAAAGGTGGAGATGGAGTTCAGTTAATATGCCTTCATATATGACAAACTGCTTCTTGTATAAATTTTTATTTTACTATTTCAACACGCTGTAACCACAATTTAACAAATTCATAAAATTTAAAAAATAGTACACATGTGTTATTATACTGGGATAAGGCGCATAAACTAAGAAAAAAAAAAAGGATCTCCTTATCGTGCAACTGAAAGTTGCTGATGGCTTACGCCATATATCGCTATAAATATCAACTATTCGTTGATTTTTAATTATTCCAGAATTTGCCAAATACTCATTCTTGATTAATAAATAAAAGCTTACCACGTAAGCGTTTCGGGCTGTTGGCCCTCGTCTGCGTGGTGCAAGCTATACATCAACGAACAAACAACTGGTCATTCAGGCATCCTGAAAATCCTTTTTTTTCTTATATTCCTATAAAATATTCAAGATAGATGCCCAAATTTGTACAAAAAGTGGCACCTCTTTCTTTTAATAAGAATTAAAACAATGCATTTTTATTTATCACTTCCTCCCCACATATACTGTACAAAACGTCCGGTTGGTGATTGATTTTCCACAACACCATTCAACGCTGTATTGGCCCTGCGCCACATAACACACATCTTTAACACCTTTATCGAAACCTCCCCTGTGCTGATGAGGGCCGTAGCCCGAAAATTTGATATACAGATTGGTTTTGTTTGGTGTTGTTGCACAATATTTTATCGATAACAGAGTGTTTTGTACTGGGTTCTAGTTTTGTATATCCGTATTTGAAGCGGAATTATTTGTCAAGGCGTTTAATGAAACCGTCTCATTGAGGACAATAGGAATGTATCAAAATATTTAATATACATAAATTTCTTCGAGCATTGCTTTATATATATTGTCTTGCCTGTTCTCCCGCTGATTATTTCTCTAAAATCACAAGACATTAATCAGCCAATCAGCGTTTAGATTAATCAGCTCAGTGGATCCACAATTGAGATAGGGGGTCGGTGGAAGGCTGGTTAAACCGTTTGGTTTTCGACCACAACGACCCGGGTTCGATTCCCGCATTGGACACTTTTTTTCTGATTTAAAAAAAATGCTCCAATGGCCCCCGATTCTTGCAAAAGTTCAACCCCACCAGCGAGTGAAAGTAACCAAACGGGGCTCTGGCACATTTGTAAGTGCAAAGTCGAACTGCTTTTCACATGTGTAGACATGTGGTGCGCTTACAGTAAAAGCAGTCGCTAACTCTCCAACATGATTTTCATGGCCTGTACCACGTGTACTAGGAATAATAATAATAAAAAAACAAAAAACAATTTAGATGCTAAAAAGTGACCAGGAATTCGAATATCTTGATTATATTTTTGTTGTTGAATATAACGAAAAGTATTTTTATTATTTTCGCACATTTTTTTATTTGTATTATTTTCAGAGCCAAATTTATTTCAGGATTTATGAATAATATGATTTATGAAATATATATATATATAGTATATTTTAAACTGTATGACACTTTTTGCATATTTCACATATCTTCCAATTAGTTAAAGCCGATACCTTAAAATATCCTACCCTTCTATTGAAATGTAGACTATTTCTATTCACTACCACCCCATATTTTGTATATAAACTATTTGTATTTAAACCTCTATATGTATGTAAAACTAAAAATGTTGACGTCAAAATGAAGATCCAAAGAGAGAGCGGTCAGCTGGTGGCAGGGACAGAGGGGAGGGAAAAAGCCAACGACCAGCCCACGTGGGGCACCCAAGGACTGTATATAGACGACCCGTGAAAACAAGGCAGGTTTTGGCAGGGGGTCAGAAGCAGATGGTTCTAGGGTGCTGTCTCTCACGCGGACTCTCTCTCTCCATGTCTCGGGGATAAGCATCCAAGTTTGTGTCAAGGCCTCTACCTCTGTCCCGAGGGTTGTCCTCGATCACTCTATGTTCTAACATCTAGCCCTTCCTCTGTTTCTTGTTGTCCGCGTGTGGGAAGAACATCAACACTCGCCTCACGTACACGACTGCCAGTTATTCTCCTCTCTCTCTCATACCAGACGACCATCAGTGGGATTCCTCTGATGAAAATAATACAGTCGACTCTCGATAATTTGAAACTCAAGGGACCAGAGAAAATTTTCGATTTATCAAGAGTTCAAAATAACAATATTTTAAACAACCAAGAGGGAGGGAGCGAAAAAAATCAAGTAAACAAGAGATTGAAGTTTTGGCAGCTTCGGGATATACATATTATGTTGATACAAGATTAAATAAGTGACTTACATCAAGTTTTTAAAGTAATGATTTTATTGGGAGCTTTGGGTCTTACCCTTTTTCAAACAAGAGTTTGAAAACATTTTGAATTATGCCCTGGTCTAACGGTTGTAATCTTGATGTCGTGTTGGCTGGAAAAAAAAACTTTTACGTGGTCTAATGGTGGTGGGTTATTATACATGGTGCAAATAACGTTTTTCTTTTTCATGTCACTGTTAACTGAGGTCAGCCATTCATTAAAGGCGAAAGGTGTCATGGAGGGAAACTCGGCAAGGATAGATTAACTGTTCTTTTAGCATGTAACATGAGCGGTTCTCAAAGGTTGAAGCCACTTTTATTAGGGAAAACTGCAAAACCACGCTGTTTTAAAGGAATAAAATCGCCGCCCACAGTTTATAGGTCAAACAAAAATTCGTGTATGATGACAGAGTTGTTTAAATGTCAGAGTGCGATCAGGAATAAATTTATATAAAAAAAGACCAGTTTCGTCTGTGTTGAATATGTTCCTAGGGTCATCACCATTCAAAAGTCGGTTTAGGTCGTCAATTCATTGAGAACAAATGGAAATATCCACGCTGACGCTCTCTTCGCAATTTTTTTCAAAATGATAAGCAGTGTCGATTTTTTGAAATTTGAGAGCCACCCATAACTTGCTACGAATCCTTTAATTCCAAGAGATGCTCAAAAGCCTTGTCTTTTTCCTTCAACATGAAACTGCCAATGGGAACGTAAAATGTCTTCACGTAAAATGAATCCACTTAACCAAGCTCTATCTCCGCCCGTTGAGCGTGGGAAATATAAGTTCTAACCTTTTTTAGTTAGTCAAGAAAAGCCAACCATGTAGGTATTACTACATATTCTTGATTTATCGATACAGAATATTTATTTTTTAGCCTCTAGAATTTAAAAAAGCAACGATTAGTTGACATTTATTTCTAGAGGTGGCGCAAGCCATCAGCAATCAGGAAGTGTTTTTATCTATCATTCTTTCTCTTAACACTTGATGTTATATATTTCTAATAATGTTAGAAATAGATTCGACAACGTGTTGTGTTGTAAATATAAGATGTAATCGAATAAGCTTTTTTCCATTGTTTACCGCCTTCGATGTCACACCTCAAGTATATACTTTTATTTTTATTGTGTGTTATATTATGTAATCTCACTCCTAGATAATTAAAATATTTAAAATCAACCCATACCTTATCATTTCAAATACAAGGCCCACTTTTATACACAACAGAATTGGCGACGAGAACGTAAACAACGTATTCTAGCAAAAATATTTAAATCAAATTAATCAAATATCAAATATTCATGATATAATACAATATATATCAATTTTATTAGCAATTTAAATTCATATCATCAATTCTAATTCTATTAAATTCATAACAACCCCAAAATATATCTATTTTTAAAACAAGCAATTATTCGCATATCAATATTTATTTATTTTAATTTTCATCGAGGTAAAAATCAAAATATTTTAAACAAAATGGATCCACAACAGTTTCAGGCCCTCATTGAAGCCATGAATAGAAATCAACAACAGCTAATCAATACTTTGTTATAAAAAAACAACTCAACATAGGGATGGAACTGATATAAAAGAAAATCAACCCACCCCTGTAAACATTTCTCATGCTCCACCCTTTGAAAATTTTGATCCAAATAAGGAAATGTTTAAATATTATCGCCAGCGTTTTGAAAATTACATCAAAATGAAAGACATTTATCAAGATAAAAAGAGAAGTGCTCAAATGTTATTGAATTCGATAGGTGCTTCAAATTATAACATCTTTAGCAGCCTTGGTAGCCCCAACAACTCCGGGAGAACTTGATTACGAAGAACTCATCGAAGAATTGGAAAAACATTTAGCGCCAAGAAGAAGCACCCTTGTTTCTCAACATTATTTTCTATCAACATATCAACAAGATAAGGATTCAATTGCAGACTTTGTAGCATCATTAAGACGTGACATAGCTGACTGTGAATTCAAGGCACAATGCGAACGTGGAAAATATGTTTCAGCATCAGAAATATTCCTGAGAGCACAGTTTATCCGAGGCATAAAATACACCCGGATAAAGGAACAAATCCTACAATCGGAAATCCACGCATTTAATGATATTTTAACGAAGGCTATTGCTCTTGAAGCATCGAAGACTGATTGCCACGAATTATCAAAGGCACGACCATCAACCACAACTATCAATGTGACGGATACTGTCCACAAGGTTTCTCGACACAATTATCGATCAAGGTAGGACAATTGTAAGACTCCAAGTCAAAACCGACCCAGATCAAATCAAACCCGTGAGAATCAACATGCTCGATCGAAATCACGAGGCCGTATCGATTATGAGAAACTTGGCATCAACAATGTTTGCCTCCGCTGTGGTCGAAACAACCACCTATCGAAAAATTGCAGAACAGACCTATCAAAATTGACTTGTACATCATGCCATAAAACAGGTCATGTGTCAAAAACATGCATCAAAACTCTCCTCAATAATAATTCAAATAACACTCAGACAAATCATATCGATAATTATGAAGACTTCGGAATAAACAGAATTGTTGACATTTATGATCAATCCCTGCTGAACGCTTCACAAGATACAACAAAGTATTATGTTTCAATTAAAATTGAAGGTTTCAATCTAAAGTTTGAGGTAGACACTGGAGCTGGTTACACCTTAATGCCCGAGAATCAATTTAAAAAGCTAAATACCAAAAATAAGGTTCAACCAATTAAGATTGTTTTCCGATCATATACTGGAAACGTTTTCAATTCTCTTGGGAAAGTGGAAGTCCAAGTAGAATCCAAAGATCGTACATCTATTGAAGAATTATTTATCATTCCTAATAACTATGATCCTCTTCTAGGAAGAACCTGGATCAGGCATCTAAAAATAAATCTAGAAGAAATTGATCAAGAAAATCTAAATTAAATCAAGGAACTAAAAGGGCCATCCATAAATGATGATTATGATATCGAAAAAGAATTCCCCGAAATATATACTCAAAAAGTTGGTTGCGTGCCTGATTTTCTCATCACGCTTCAACTCCGTCAATAAGCAAAACCAAGCTTTACACCTGAAAGGAATGTACTTTATGCCCTCCGGGAGAAGGTGGAAAAGGAATTGGACACACTGGAAGCAGAAGGTATAATATCAAAAGCAGCTACCAGTGACTGGGGATCACCACTTGTAGTCATTCCAAAAGGCGATGGAACAGTTCAGCTTTGTGTTGATTATAAGGTTGGTCTTAACGATCAGTTTGAAAATGCAAGTTACTCAATCAAAATAATTGAAGATGTTTTAAACAGCTTAAAGGATTCCAAGTATTTTTGCTGCTTGGATCTCTACAAGACCTATCTACATCTGAGGACGAATGAAGAAAGTAGCATCATCCAGACCATATCGACACACAGAGGAACTTATCGAATGAATAGGTTGAGTTTCGGGATCAAAATTGCTCCTGCGGAATTTAATCGCGTTATCGATCAAATTCTTCAAGGCTTAAACAAGACTATATAATATTTTGATGATATTCTAGTACATGGCAAATCAAAACAATAATGCAAGGAAAATCTTTTTGCTTGCTTAGAAAGATTACGCGCGTGTGACTTACACCTCAACAAAAATAAATGTATTTATTTTCAAACTAAAATCTAATATCTTGGACATGTAATATAAAATAACAAAATATTAAAATTTCCTTCAAAGGTAAAGGCTATCATCGACATGCCACAACCAAAGAATATAGCCGACTTACGCAGATTTTTGGGGATGATAACGTATTGTTCTAGATTTCTACCAGATGTTTCAACAATAACTTATCCACTTCGAAGGTAACTTAAGAAAGAAAAAATTTCTTTTGGTCAGCCCAATGCCAAGCAGCATTTATCAAACTCAAGAATTAGTTTGCGAGTGAAAGAGTTTTAATTCCTTTCGATACAAACTTGCCTGTTACCCTAACAACAGATGCAAGCCCTGTTGGAATCGCTTCAGTATTGTCTCATGGTATCAATAAGGTAGAACACCCAATTGCTTTTGCCTCACGTTCACTAACATATGCAGAGAAAAACTACTCTCAACTAGATCGAGAAGCACTGGCAATTGTGTTCGGAGTAGACAATTTTTTTTATTATCTTTTCGGACATAAATTTACACTAATTACTGATAATCAAGCCTTGATCAGAAATTTTCATCCTAAATCAAAATTTCCAAAAATGACATCTGCGCGTCTCTTACGTTACGCTTCATTTTTAGCAGGTTTCGACTACGTCGTGTCATTCAAGAAAGGAACTGAAAATCAAATTGCTGACTGTTTGTCACGAGCACAACTGCCCAAGGTTATGTTACCACCGACATGATTATCAACGAGGAGGTACATCGAATATGCTCCTCAACGGTGTTCGAAATTTCTACGAAAACCTTAACAGTGGAAGAAATTGTAAAAGAGACAGAAAAAGACAAAGAACTGTTAAAGCTAAAACGAGACATCAAATCAAATTCCATTGAGAGTGATTACACACTAAATAGAGAGATAAATCTTGTTCAAGAATGATAAAGTAGTAGTTCCAAAAGGTCTTCAACTAGAAGTCTTAAAAGATCTTCATTCAACACATCGTGGGATCGTGAAGATGAAACAACTTGCCCGACGTTACTGCACTTGGAAGAATATTGACAAGGATATCAAAATCTTGTAAAATCATGCAAAGATTGCTTATCTATTCAAAACAATCCTCCAAAAGCACCTGTACATCATTGGGATCCCCCATCAACTAATTGGTGGCGCATTCACCTCGACTACGCAGGACCTTTCCAGGGATATTATTACTTAGTCCTAATTGACGCAAAATCTCGCTGGGCTGAGATCAAAGCCATCAGTGAACCTCCAACATCCCTCAACACCATCAAACTTTTAAATGACATTTTTTCAACCCATGGATACCTTTTTGTCATGGTTTCTGACAACGCATCAATATTTACCGGTGATACCATCTCGAACTACTGTCTTGAAAACGGGATCAGACAAAAATTCATAGCGCCCTGACACCCAGCAACAAATGGACTCGCTGAGAGGAACCTCAACGCTGGTTCAAACCTTGAAAAACAAACTTAAATCTATGATAAACGAAAATGTTCCAATACACCAGAAGATTCAAAAGATACTCCTTCGTTATCGAGCAACTCCATTAGCAAATGGGAGATCACCATCAGAAATGTATCTGAACAGGCAAATTAACATAAAACTTGATGCTATGCGACCTAATCAAGAAGAAAGGTCCCAACAGCAAATTCAACCGCGTACACGATGTCTTCAGGTAGGAGAAAGAATTCAAGCAAGAGTTTTCATCAGCAACAAACCGTTTTGGAAAAATGGAACTATTAAACAAAAGCTTGGAAATCTTCACTACATCATTGAATTAGATGAGGTTAAATCTCTAAAACCTCACATAAACCAACTTCAAAAAGTTAAAATTAAAAAGAAACAAGTAACTTTTGACGAATCTACAATACACCACCAATCGAAACCAAGCCAGTCATCACCAGACTTTGATCCGATCCAATACACTGTTTCACAGCCTGAACCGAATCAACAGGAGCATCATGACCCCGACCAAACATCTGATCAGGAACCTACATCCATGCCTGATACACCCCTACGCAGATCACAACGCCCAAAAGACCCCCGCGACATCTTGAGGACTATTTCTACACAACCAGAAATATAATAACAGGAAACTTTCCCTAAGTGTCTTATCTAAAGTAGGGGAGACTGTTATATATTTTTAATAATGTTAAAATAGATTCGACAACGTTGTGTTGTAAATATAAGATGTAATCGAATAAGCTTTTTTCCATTGTTTACCGCCTTCGATGTCACACCTCAAGTATGTACTTTTATTTTTATTGTGTGTTATATTATGTAATCTCATTCCTAGATAATTAAAACATTTAAAATCAACCCATACCTTATCATTTCAAATACAAGGCCCACCTTTATACACAACACTTGATCAGGTGCATTTTCCTTTTCGTTTATTTTTATTGTGATTATTTCGGAGATTTAAAAGGTCTTAAAGGCGTAAATAATACTTTAATTTTTTCGTTCTTCAAAAAGTTAATTAAAACGCGATCCATATAACTAAATTATATATTGTAACGTAGTAATTGATGACTAAACAGATAAATGATTAAGCAAAATATTATTTACTAGACGAATGGCCCGGGCAACGCCCGAGTTTTACCCGAGTGCGAATATATTTTAAAAACGTTTTAATTCAAATACTATTCGTTACAATTATAAATTGACGCCATGGATTTCACTCTTGTGAAACGTCCCGTTCCAAACTGTGTGTTTTTAAAATGTTTTAACTATATATAATATAACGGTATAATAACGGTATAAAGAAATAATGAGCCTATAGCCTAGTGGTCATGGCATCTGCCCGGTAAGCGGAAGGTCGTGGATTCGATTCCCATCCCTTGACACTTTTATTTTATTTTATCCATTCTGACCAAAATCTATCCGTGAACTTCACACAGACAGAATAAGGCAATTATATAAGTAGACTGCCCGGTAAGCGGAAGGTCGTGGGTTCGATTCTCATCCCTTGACACTTTTTTTTTATTTTATCCATTCTGACCAAAATCTATCCGTGAACTTCACACAGACAGAATAAGGCAATTATATAAGTAGACTGCCCGGTAAGCGGAAGGTCGTGGGTTCGATTCCCATCCCTTGACACTTTTTTTATTTTATCCATTCTGACCAAAATCTATCCGTGAACTTCACACAGTGAACTTCACACAGACTGAATAAGGCAATTATATAAGTAGATCTTCATCTTGTCTACACCTTGCATACATCTTGCTTCCTAGGGTTGCCTAGAGTGGCCGCTATAGACAGGGTGGTCTGTATAGACAGGTGGAGGAATCACACAGCTGATAACAGGGTTGCCTAGAGTGGCCGCTATAGACAGGGTGGTCTGTATAGACAGGTGGATGTATCACACAGCTGATAACAGGGTTGTCTAGAGTGGTCGCTATAGACAGGGTGGTCTGTATAGACATCTGTATCACACTGCTGATAACAGGGTTGCCTAAAGTGACCGCTATAGACAGGGTGGTCTGTATAGACAGGTGAATGTAACACACTGATGATAACAGGGTTGCCTAAAGTGACCGCTATAGACAGGGTGGTCTGTATAGACAGGTGGATGTATCACACAGCTGATAACAGGGTTGTCTAGAGTGGCCGCTATTAACAGGTGTATGTATCACACAGCTGAAAACAGGGTTATCTAGAATGGCCGCTATATACAGGGTGGTCTGTATAGACAGGTGGATGTATCACACAGCTGATAACAGGGTTGTCTAGAGTGGTCGCTATAGACAGGGTGGTCTGTATAGACAGGTGTATGTATCACACAACTGATAACAGGGTTGTCTAGAGTGGTCGCTATAGACAGAGTGGTCTGCATAGACAGGTGGATGTAACACACTGCTGATAACAGGGTTGTCTAGAATGGCCGCTATAGACAGGTGTATGTATCACACAGCTGATAACAGGGTTGTCTAGAGTGGACGCTGTATACAGGGTGGCCTGTATAGACAGGTGGATGTATCACACAGCTGAAAACAGGGTTGTCTAGAGTGTCCGCTATAGACAGGATGGTATGTATAGACAGGTGGATGTATCACTGCTGATAACAGGGTTGCCTAAAGTGACCGCTATAGACAGGGTGGTCTGTATAGACAGGTGAATGTAACACACTGATGATAACAGGGTTGCCTAAAGTGACCGCTATAGACAGGGTGGTCTGTATAGACAGGTGGATGTAGCACACTGCTGATAACAGGGGTGTCTAGAGTGGCCGCTATAGACAGGGTGGTCTGTATAGACAGGTGGATGTAACACACTGCTGATAACAGGGTTGTCTAGAATGGCCGCTATCACGTGTTCGCCGGCAGCCAATGGGCGCGCATTCTATCCGTGAACTTCAGACAGACAGAATAAGACAATTATATAAGTAGATTTATGACGTCAGCACGGCTAAGCGGCTACAATTAAAACTAATAAATTATTTTTTCAGCTAGAGAAAATTACACAACAAAGCTATAAAACCTATATGAAGATTTCACGAATAAAGTTATACACGGTAGGATCAAAAAGTTCCTGAAATTTTAAAAAATAAAATATAAAACAACTTTTGAAAAATGTAAAATCCATTTTACTGTAAAGAACAAAGCCTAAACTATAATTTAATTCAGCAAAGCCAGGAAATGTGCATGCGTAGTTTTCATTTTAGGCATATTTTTGTTGTGAGTATTTAGCTCGCGTCGGTTTCTGCAATGTCATAATTTGAGCAAAGGGCAAATATTAAAT
The DNA here is from genome assembly GCA_030710605.1 of Cordylochernes scorpioides. Lineage (NCBI taxonomy): Eukaryota > Metazoa > Arthropoda > Arachnida > Pseudoscorpiones > Chernetidae > Cordylochernes > Cordylochernes scorpioides. The sequence continues at coordinate 64,895,704 of CP092871.1, read as the reverse complement.
TTCGTGTAAAATTAAAAAGTCTTTCACAGAAACATTAGCATTAATGAATGAAGCTTATGAAGACGAAAATTGTCACAAACGCAAATTTATTTCTGGAGTAAACGTTTTAAAGATGGCCGTAAGAGCATCGCAGATGATTCAAGGTCAGGTCGAAAATTGACGTCAACAACGGATCGCAATATTGGACAGGTACGTGATTTAATTGTTGCTGATAGAAAATTTACTATTTGATAATATATCAGAAATACTTGGAATTTCGTATGGTAGTTGCCAAAAATTATTGGTGAACATTTAAACATGAAAAAACTTTGTGGTTATTTTGTCCCACGAAATTTAACAGAACAACGAAGAGAAACCAGATTATCAATTTGCAAAGATTTAATTGAAACTTCAAATAATGATTTTGATTTTTTAAAAACAATAATAACTGGTGATGAAACATGTTGCTTTCTTTTTGATCCCCAAACCAAAAAACAATCACTCGAATGGCACACACCAAGTTCTCCTAGGATTATTCCTAGTTCGTCTAGACAAGTCCAAAGGAAAAGTAATGCTTGTAGTGTTTTTATATAATCAAGGACTAATCTATTATAAATTTTTAAAGAGGGGGTTACTATTAATAAACAGGCATACAAAGAAATACTTGTGCGCCTTCGTGATGCGATAAGAAGAAAAATAAACCAACTCTTTAAATTGCTACATGATAATGCCCCTGCTCATAGAGCCATTATTGTTCAAGACTATTTAGCCAAACACTCTGTATCTGTCTTGCCGCATCGTCCTTACTCTTCCTGATATCGTCCCATGTGATTTCTTCTTCTTTCTGCAACCTAAAATGACGTTAAAAGGGAGGCGCTTTTCATCGTCATCAGAAGTAATTGATAATGCGACGGTGGAGCTAAACAAGCATAGAAAAATTAACTTTGAACTAGCATTTCAACAGCTTTTTTCACACTGTGAAAAATTGTGTAGACAACCAAGGCTCTTATTTTGAAAAATTTGATGTTTAAATTACTTTACTATGAATAAATAATTAATTTAAAAAGGTTCGGGAACTTTTTGATCCTACCTTGTATTATGCTGTGTATTTTAATTGATTATATAAATAATAAAATTAAGTTTTGAAATTACGTCTTCGTCACAATATAGTTATAAAAGAAGAATATTGTAGCGTAGTATTTATTATTTTATTAACAGGATATAATTTTTATATTTATACTAGCCGAATAACCCGGGCAACGCCCGGGGTTTACCCGTTTAAATGCTTTTATTCAAATACTATTCGTTACAATTATAAATTGGCGCCGTGGATGTCATTCTTGTATAATATATAAATGAGTTTTAAAAATTGTAAAAAAAAAAAAATGCATCGGCCGGGAATCGAACCCGGGGCGCCCGCGTGGCAGGCGAGCATTCTACCACTGAACCAAAAGCAAACGGTGACAGAATTATGAACGCATGACGATGATAACTGTATATTATCCGGGACAGAGGCGGCCGATGAGGAAAGACGGTCGTGACTATATATAGTAACTAGCCGAATGACCCGGGCAACGCCCGGGTTTTACCCGATTGAATGTTTTTATTCAAATACTATTTGTTACAATTATAAATTGGAGCCGTGGATGTCACTCTTGTGAAACGTCCCGCTCCAAACTTTACATGTACATTAGGTCAGCTGGTATTACCCCTCATTTTCACCGCTAGAGGCGCGAGCGAATTGACTTTTTGTAAATATACACAATTATAAAGATAGAAGCTTCTATAGAAGATAATGATCATAATGATGATGCGCGCGCATCCGTGACAGCGGCCGATGAGGAATTGAGGTAAGACGGTCGTGACTATATATAGAGATAATAATAATAATATAATAATTATTATTATTATTATTATTATCATTAGATAATGATAATGATCATAATGATGATGCGCGCGCATCCGTGACAGTGGCCGATGAGGAATTGAGGAAAGACGGTCGTGACTATATATAGAGACGAATGACCCGGGCAACGCCCGTGTTTTACCCGATTGAATGTTTTTATTCAAATACTATTTGTTACAATTATAAATTGGAGCTGTGGATGTCACTCTTGTGAAACGTCCCGCTCCAAACTTTACATGTACATTAGGTCAGCTGGTATTACCCCTCATTTTCACCGCTAGAGGCGCGAGCGAATTGACTTTTTGTAAATATACATAATTATAAAGATAGAAGCTTCAATAGAAGATAATTATCATAATGATGATGCGCGCGCATCCGTGACAGCGATGAGGAATTGAGGAAAGACGGTCGTGCCTATATATTAATAATAAAATAATAATAATAATATAATAATTATTATTATTATTATCATTAGATAATGATAATGATCATAATGATGATGCGCGCGCATCCGTGACATGAGGAATTGAGGAATTGATTGAGGAGGAAAGACGGTCGTGACTATATATGTTGATATTACCCCTCATTTTCACCGCTAGAGGCGCGAGCGAATTGACTTTTTGTAAATATACATAATTATAAAGATAGAAGCTTCTATAGAAGGTAATTATCATAATGATGATGCGCGCGCATCCGTGACAGCGATGAGAAATTGAGGAAAGACGGTCGTGCCTATATATTAATAATAAAATAATAATAATAATATAATAATTATTATTATTATTATCATTAGATAATGATAATGATCATAATGATGATGCGCGCGCATCCGTGACATGAGGAATTGTGGAATTGATTGATTGAGGAAAGACGGTCGTGACTATATATTGTTGCACCAGGTTGCGGCTTGGCAGACTCTTCAGCCTGGATTCTCTCTTGTGCTGGGTCTTGCATCTTACCAGAGCGTGTTTCAACCATCCTACAAATTTATAAAAGGGAATAACGAGATAAGTCTTCTTTAAGTAGCCACCAGAATCCTTTATTTATTTTCTCACATCAAAGAGAGCAGTGAAGTCACAGTGTACCTAAATACAAATGATGATAAATTAATAATCTGTTTTAAATAAATATCATAGAATATTTTATATAAAAATAAATAAATATATAATTTAAATTTCAAATATATTAAAACTAATATAAGAAATACGCCATTAATCATGATGTAACACTTCCCCCTCTCCAGAGGTCGTCACGTCCTCGTGATTGACCTCATCAATTCTTTCAAAATAGGGTTTGATTCTTGAGACATGGACAATCAATGGGTCTTGGCCAGGATTATCTTTTGGTTCAATTAAGTAATTTACGTTGGACAGCTTCTCTAATATTCTATATGGGCCAAAATATTTTCTCAGTAGTTTCTCACACTTTCCTATTTTCCTAATTGGTGTCCAAACTGCTACTAATTCTCCTGGTTCGTAGCTTCTTTCCATGTGTTTCTTGTCATAGTTCTTTTTCATTCTTTCTTGAGTCTTTATTGTGTTGTTAATAACTAATTTTCTTGTTCTGTTTATTTTGTCTAAGTGATGTTTTATGTATTCATCATAATCATCTTTGTCAATGTCCACCGAGATATTCCTGTCGTCCAAAAGAGACGTGGGTTCTCTTCCAAACATCAGGAAAAAGGGAGAATATCCTGTGGTTTCCTGAATTGTAGTATTGTAAGCGTGAGTGATGAATGGGAGTATTTCGTCCCAATTTTTCTGATCAGTGTTCACATACATACTGAGCATATTGATCAATGTTCTATTTAACCGCTCTGTCAATCCATTAGTCTGGGGATGATAGCTCGTTGTGAAGCAATGTTTAATCTTGCACGTTTTCATCACCTCTTTCATTAAATTACTGGTAAATTGAGAGCCTCTGTCACTAATAAGATATTGTGGGGCTCCGTGCCGAAGAAAAATATCCTCTACTAGAAATTTAGAAACTTCTTTCACTGTTGCTTCCGAGACTGCTCTTGTTTCTGCATATCTAGTGTAGTAGTCCGACAGCACTATTATCCATTTTTTCCTGTTTTTCGTAGATGGTAGTGGACCAACAAAGTCAATTCCAATTCTTTCGAAAGGAAAGTTGGCTGGGGGGATGGGCTGTAGTAGTCCAGAAGGTAATTGGTTTGAGCCTTTCCTACTTTGGCAAAGGTGACACGTCTTAACGAATTCTGAGACATCCTTTAGCATGGATGGCCAAAAGTATTTACTCTTTATTCGGTACATGGTTCTGGCGACGCCCAGATGGCCATTCGACATATGATTGTGATATTCTTTCATAATTTCTCTCTTTTTATACTCTGGAACCACAAGCAACCACGCCCTGCCTTCAGGGTTCGGGTTTTTCTTAAAGAGGCATCCATCTTCTTCTTTAAAGTTTTGCGCAATTGATCGCCTGCTTCCATTAAGGTTTTTCTTAACACTTTCGATAAATTTATCCTCTTCGTCTGTTATTTGATTTAAAAATAGCCTTTCAAAATCCTCATCCCAATCAGTTTCTGGTAAGGGCCCCCTAGATAAGCCATCGGCGTCCAGATGCTTCTTTCCCGATTTATGTATTATATCGAAGTCATATTCTTGAATTTTCAATGCCCATCTTGCCAATCGACCTGTTGGATCCTTCAAGTTTTTGAGCCAGCATAAGGCGTGATGGTCTGTTACTATTTTAAAGTGTCTTCCATAAAGGTAGGGTCGTAATTTTGACATTGACCAGACAACGGCCAGACATTCTTTTTCAGTGGTTGAATAATTTTGCTCCGCTTTACTTAGGGTACGACTCAAATATGAGATCACCTTCTCTTCACCACCGATGTCTTGGACAAGTGTTGCACCTATGCCGATGTTGGACGCATCAGTATGAACATAAGTAGGTGCATTTGGATTGAAGTGACCTAAAATTGGTGGACTTAATAGTGCTGTTTTTAGGGTTTGAAACGCTTCCTCTTGTCTTTCTGTCCAGGTAAATGATACACTTTTTTTTATAAGGTTGGTCAAAGGGTCAGCAATTTTTGAAAAGTCTTTGATAAATTTTCTATAATATGAACACATTCCCAAAAAGGATTGTACTTCTTTGACCTTTTTGGGTCGAGGAAAATTTCTGACAGCTTTGATGTTATGTTCCGCGGGTTTTATACCATGTTTGCTCGTTATATAGCCGAGAATCTCCAATTATTCAAAAGCAAATCGGCATTTTTTGTCGTTTAACCTTAAATTAGATTCACGAAAACATCTAAAAACAGCTTCAAGTCTTTTGAGGTGCGTTGGAAAATCCGGGCTATATATGATAACATCATCCAGATAACACAAACAAATTTGCCATCTCAGATTTCCAAGCATATTCTCCATATTTCTCTCAAAGGTAGCAGGCGCATTACAAAGTCCAAAAGGCATCACGTTGAATTCATATAATCCATGCGCTGTAGTGAAAGCTGTTTTCTCTTTGTCTCTTTCTTCGACTTCAACTTGCCAATATCCAGATCTGAGGTCTATTGCTGAGAAGTGTGTAGATCCTTGGAGAGTATCCATAACTTCGTCTATTCTAGGGATCGGATAGACATCTTTTACTGTCACATTATTCAGTTTTCTGTAGTCCACACAAAATCTGTATTTACCATCTCGCTTCTTGACCAATATTACTGGAAAAGACCAGGGGCTAGAAGATGGCCTAATTATGCCTTCTGTAAGCATCTCGTCAATTTGCTCTTTTATAATATCTCGTTCTTTAGCACTTACCCGGTAAGGCTTGTGTTTAATTGGCTTCGCGTCTTCTGTGTCTATCCGATGTTTTGCCAAATTGGTTCTCCCTAATCTCGATGAAAAAAGATCTCCATACCTTTCTAAAACTTGTTTTAACTCCTTCTGTTCCTTTGGTGAAAGATTTTCGTTTATTTGGAATCTAGGTTCTTCGTTCTTTTCTACCTCTCTTTCTCGACTCACATTTATTTTCGCTGGACTACTTCCAAAAGCCAATGTTTGGTTTTTCATTATTTTTAACGGTCGAGGATACGGATTAGTTATCCAGATGTGTGTTTCCCTATTTATAACATTGATCAAGCTTCTTGCTAGACGAAGTCCATTTGTTTGAAACATTTTGCTGCTCTCCTCGATAATATATTCTCCATCCTCTGTTTCTACCAATGCCTTGATCAATTTCATGGAACATTCCGGTACAATGGAATCCTTGGCACTCTTTATTTTCAACATTTCAAAATTGATTTCGTCATGATTATTCGTCAAATCATATTTTATAGTTTCTTGCTTACAATCTATTTTTGCGTTCATTTTCTTAAGGAAATCTCTCCCAAGAATTAATGTCCGTAAATGCGTTTTCAATATCACAAAGTTGTGTGATAATGTTTCGTCATCAATTTTTATATTTAAAAATATACTTCCTACCATGTCCAATTTTTTTCCATCGGGTCCTGCACAAATTTTTGCGAGTTTACTTATACCATGGCCTGTATCGAGGGCCGTTCTGAGGTCGACCACTGAGAGGTCAGCACCTGTATCAACCAAAGCTTCAAAAGTCCCTATCTTGTCCACATTAATTTTTAATTTGTATTTAGGGTCCAACTTCTTGATTCCGTTTATGGTCGACTTGCTTTGATTGACAGATTCAGGCGCGACACTTAGTTTAAATCTTCCAAAACGGAATATCTATTCCGGGTAGGAATATTTGTCTGTGTGCTATGACATACATCAGCATAAAGCCGAGGTCCTGATTTCTCTGATATTTCATTCATTTGGCATTTTTCTTCGACCTTCTCTTGGGTATCTGCTGGATCCTCTTCTAGGATTCTTATAAACTTGACCCTACAATAACGGGCCACGTGCCCTGGCTTGTTACATTTAAAGCAGATTGGTCTTCCATCTTCCGTCCTATTTTTGCTCACTTCTTGGCTTTTATTGTAAGTGTTTCTCTGAAGGTTTGGTTTCGGCACAAAGTTAGGATTATAAGGACGTCTAGGGGTAGAGGGCTGGGGAAAGTTGTTTCGATACTGTCTGGGGGTAGGAGGGGAGTCGTTCTTGTAATTATTGGAAACAGGGGCTTGGGGCCTGGAAGTGGTCTGGTAGTTTCGTGCGGCAGTCGGCGGCACGTACCTCGATTGTTGTTGGGGTCTAGAATAGCGTGGACCGTTATATAGGTTTCTGGATTTCTCCACACGTTCCCGATACTTCTTTTCAAAAGAATCCATTTTCTTGCACACGACAAGAAGGTCATCGGTCGTTTTAGGAGGGTTCAGGTAGAGCGCGAATGAGTACTCTTTTTTCAGTCCTCCAATAACATGTTCAATTTTTGTTTCTTCTTCCATTGCGGGGTCAACCTTGTTGCACAACACTAGAATGTCTTCCGCGAACCTGATTGCTGGTTCATTCCAGTGTTGCATTCTGTTGAGCTTCATTCTAAGTTCTTCTTTATTCGCGTCCAAAGAAAAATCCTGAATGAGGCGGATTTTAATATTTTCCCAGCTCGTGAAACTAGCTTTGTGTAAATTCAACCAGGTTTTAGCGCTTCCCGTCATGTTCATGGCGGCATAACGAGAGATAATGTAGTCTGCCCAATGGTACAAGAAGCCAATTTCTTCAAGAGATTCAATCCATGGGCGAGGGTCTTCCGTTCCATCATACTTGGGGATGTCGATGTTGGGATTCAGGACAACTGGGTCGGAACTAGCATCTCTACCAATTGTTGCACCAGGTTGCGGCTTGGCAGACTCTTCAGCCTGGATTCTCTCTTGTGCTGGGTCTTGCATCTTACCAGAGCGTGTTTCAACCATCCTACAAATTTATAAAAGGGAATAACGAGATAAGTCTTCTTTAAGTAGCCACCAGAATCCTTTATTTATTTTCTCACATCAAAGAGAGCAGTGAAGTCACAGTGTACCTAAATACAAATGATGATAAATTAATAATCTGTTTTAAATAAATATCATAGAATATTTTATATAAAAATAAATAAATATATAATTTAAATTTCAAATATATTAAAACTAATATAAGAAATACGCCATTAATCATGATGTAACAATATGTTGATAATAATAATAATTATTATTATTATTATCATTAGATAATGATAATGATCATAATGATGATGCGCGCGCATCTGTGACAGCGGCCGATGAGGAATTGAGGAAAGACGGTCGTGACTATATATAGAGATAACAAAATAATAATAATAATATAATAATAATAATTATTATTATTATCATTAGATAATGATAATGATCATGATGATGATGCGCGCGCATCCGTGACAGCGAGGAGGAAAGACGGTCGTGACTATATATGTTGATAATAATAATAATAATATAATAATAATAATTATTATTATTATTATCATTAGATAATGACATAATGATCATAATGATGATGCGCGCGCATCCGTGACATGAGGAATTGAGGACAGCGATGAGGAAAGACGGTCGTGACTATATATATTAATAATAATAATAATAATATAATAATAATTATTATTATTGTTATCATTAGATAATGATATAATGATCATAATGATGATGCGCGCGCATCCGTGACATGAGGAATTGAGGAAAGACGGTCGTGACTATATATGTTGATTCATATTTTGCTACTATGTAAACTTCCCCCATTGCATCTCTTTTTTATATCATTCATAGTTTTATATCATTCACTAGCCGAATGACCCGGGCAATGCCCGGGTTTTACCCGATTAAAAAATGTTTTTTCTTCAAATACTATTCGTTACAATTATAAATTGGTGCCGTGGAGGTCACTCTTGTCAAACGTCCCGCTCCAAACTTTGTGTCTGAGAAGCGATATTTTTATCGAGAGATGATCTGGCTTTGTGTCGCCTGCTCGAATGAATGTTTTTCTGTTAGAATTTTTTTCCTGCATACTGATAATGAACTGACTTCAACCGTGGTCTCTGCTTTTTAGAATTTTTCTCGATATAATATCGCATCTCATAATCAAACCTGATACAATATTGTCATCATCATTTTCTGACTGAAAAACATCTATTTTTGCCCAGAACCTGTCAATTTCAAATTTTCTTGGCTAAAAAGGCGACAAATATCTCTTCAGGATTTTCTCTATGTCCTGTTAAAACATGTTTTACATGTACATTAGGTCAGCTGATATTACCTCCCATCTACACCGCTAGAGTGGCTGCTTGCGAGCCAAAGCGCAAATTTGCAAATAACTCAAAGAATATTCGGGATAGAGACCTGAAAATTTCACTGTAAGTTTTTCCAGATTCTACTATATATATATATTATATAATCTAAAATACAATTATTTTAATATTTTTAAAACATATATTTTATTTTCATTCATTGACTGTTTTACATATTTGACCATATATTCAAAACATACCACTTTTAATTATTATTGTTGTAAATATGTAAACTTAAGCCTACCTATTTTTTAAAATCACGATTATAGAATTCATTTTATAAATTCTATATTGCCGTGATAAATAATTTTATGTGTAATTTACTTCAAGTAATTCAAAATAAAATCTACTTGAAAGGTAAATAATTATATTTACTTTTTACGACTGCACCTCTTTTCAACAACAAAACACAAAAATAATTCTAACACAATATATATATGAAAAAACAATAGAAAAAAGATAAGTGGGTCAGGTGTTGATATTAAAAATAAAAAGGCATCTCCTGACCACGAGCACATGTGCTTTTTAGATGGCAGAGCGCCATCTAGTGGAGCAAAAATAAACTAAACGTTTATTTAGCCTGCTACATGATATTTGGCCTTTTTTATTTTTAATATATATATATATATATACTGTTAAAATTTCAGCCAGATTAGTTACGTATTGTGGACGTGTATAGCCGACAAACATACACACACATACATATAAACACTGACTTTTATATATATAGTGATAATAATAATAATAATATAAATGAGTTTTAAAAATGGTAAAAAAAATGCATCGGCCAGGAATCGAACCCGGGCAGCCCGCGTGGCAGGCGAGCATTCTACCACTGAACCACCGATGCTTATAAATCAAACGATGACAAAATTGATTGTTGATGACTCTGATACTTGTATTATTTAATAGTTAATATATCATTCACTGTGTCATCCTGATGTTCGCCTTTCCTAATTTTCCACGTGGCAATAATAAAGGTAATGATATGCGCATGCGTCGCCACTAGATGGCGTTACTGCTTCCCAGCTCCACGAAGAATGCGCGCAGAGTTCAGTTCTCTTCTTTTTAAATTGTTCCTCGGGAGAAGAAAGCATACTTCATACAAATGAACCAATAAATTAAATTTTATATGAATTTTATCTTCTTACGGAATTTATATTACGTTTACGTTCATATCAAAGACAATGTCAAATATTTATTCTATTCATATTGAGAAACATTTACCTTTAAAAACGATAAAGTACAATTTGGATTATAGATACAAGAAAATAAGACCTAATCCAAAAATATTAATATTGTGTGACGTTTCGTTAACAGCATTGTTACTATCATCAGACAAAAGAATATAAAATGAACAAAAAACACTTGATTTTTATTCTTTTGTCTTATAATAACAATGCTGTTACCGAAACTTACATACTATTACATTATATGGAACAGGTCTTATTTTCTTGTACCTTTAAAAACATCAAGTCGAAATCTTTTTTTTTCGATTTCATAGAACGAAAAAAAAATGAGGAAGCGGAATTTTAAGCTATTTGGAAAATTTAAAAAAATAATTATTTTTAAAGGAAAAACATATAATAACTTCTAAACCACATATTTCTTCTCTATTTTATTTGATTAAAAGCAAACAGAATTTGTGTCAAGTTACTTCAATTTCAGACGACTTTATTGATTTTATATCACAGAATATTTTTTATTCTCTTTGGTTTTTAGAATTTCTACAAAATTTCTGTGATTTTGGTATTTGAACATTTTGATCTTTCCTCTGAATATATATCCACTCTCAGATGGATGGATTTGATATAATTTGTACATGAACATAACTTTGACAAAATAAGCTATTCATTATGATGCAAATAAACAGAAAATTTAATTTAAAGTGCAATATTGAATTCAATAATTATTTTTTACGTGCCTTCAATATAAATATTGTATATTTGATAGTAATATTAATACATAACATAACTATTTTTATATGCAAAATAAATTACATTTATATATTTATAAATACAAAAAATGATATATAAGAATTATCGTTTATATCATATTGCCATGTAGGAAAATATGAGAGATGTTAAATATGAGTAGGACAAAGCAATTTATTTTGATCAAAACAATTACCAACTTTAAATAAGTATGAAAATTCGAAACTATTATAGACGCGTATGATTCTTTTGAAAATTAAACTATTTCTACAATTTCAAAATAATCATACGCGTCTATAATAGTTCGAAATTTTCATAACAGATGGCATAATTGAATGCATCATAATTAAATAATTAATATCAAATAATTTAATACATGCAGAGCATATAAAAATGAATAAATACAGATAAAATAGAAAGAGAGTTAAATATAAAACAATGATGATATAATCAATCAAACAAAATCTGATTTAAATTCTTGGCTAGTGAATTCTCGCATAAATTTAGCGGATGAGCGTGCGCATGCGGACCGTCGAACAATCAGCCGCAGAAATGTTACCGTGCCGTTAGTCAGTGTAACTTCGCTGTCCGCTAACGTCCGATGGCAGAAATAAAAGAATCGCACATGCGTCGTCTGGAAGAAAGAGAGAGTCAATTATGTGAGACTGTTATAGTCACCATAAATATCTAAATATAAACCGCTTAAGACATTTATCATATATTAATTGCTGCATACACTACATAGATGTCGATAAGGGTAATCATTATATAATGATTGTTGAATATATCTACATACAAAAAACGACACTTATTATATACCCATTGTGGTATATACTCCTATTAGAAACTATGATCGTTTAAATATTTTAAAATATGCTATAAAACCACTGTTAATATTATCTTTATAACGAAAAGCATATTTTGAATATGATATAATTTGCCCCTCATTTTATATGATGAATAAATCTCTGAAATAAAATATAAATTTTAAATTATTTCAAAATTTGGCAGTGAAAATTTACATCGATTTTTAAGAGATTACAAAACGATCTTATCTTCTTCTTTTTGTCTCCAACTAATCATATCAGGGTATCAAGCCTGTAGAGCTCCATCATGACTGGGTGAGGTAGAATGCCTTTGTCATTAAGACTGGGAGCATTAATCAGTGGCAGACCGACTTAGCTCCAATATGAAATGGCCGCCTCTGACAAGTAGTACAGGCACCATGTGCAGCCGCTCCTAACATGGAGTACAGACGCTGCTCATCCTCTATCCCTGGATCAGGAGCCCTTACAGGGTACTATCAGCCGGGTCAGCTGAGCCCTGGTTTTTTAGCGTTTTTGTTACTGTTCTTCTTCCTCCTTTTTCATCTGGGCTTGGGACCAGCAAAGACGGAGTTAAACGATCTTTTTATATATATATATGTGGTAACCTAGGGTCTCTCGCTGTGGTATGGTAACCGAAAGGGGCAGACCTGTAGTAACCGAGAGGGACAGTCAAGGCGTGGAGAATTTTCCAGTACCTCTCTGCACCTTGGGAGACCTTTAACAGTTCTCACAGTGTACAGGCAGTCGTGGTCGAGGCAGAGTGGAAAGCTTGGGAATGTCCACACAAAAACGAAGACACAGTTGCACTAGGAAAGTTCCGTGAACATATAAAAGTTGAGCTAGGAGCGAAAGATGGAGATAGAAGAGTTCTTACTGGTCTACATGGTGGATGAGGAGGACCTTGGTGACAACCGACGAGGGCTTCCGCTGATGGTGAAGTGACTATATTTTTGGCTAGGGTGGAGGCCTTATATATCTTTGCCGAGAGAAGAAGTATTGCATTTCAGCAGATGCAACAAGAGCGTGGATCGGCTGGCGCGAAATTGTACACTGGCGCCGCCCTGACAGTTTCTTATCTATCTTTAGATGTTTTTAGCACGTTTTCTTTGAAGTTTCTTCTAGAAAGAACGAGCTGACTCAATTCGATTTATTTCAAACAACAAAAGAGAATTACATTACGATTTAATGCGATTTAGTTGTATTTATAACACAAAATAAAACAGAGAAGAAAAAAAAAACAACAAAAAAAAATGATGATAAGAAACAATAAAATTCTATGAATATGAATTATAATTAATTAATAAAATACAATAATAATAATAATAATAATAATTAACCTAACATACTCCACCCCGGTGGACTAACTTAGTTCTCAGCAAAAGGTAATGGTACTATTTTAGAGACAGTTCTAGTAAGGCGTTCTTGGTGCTTGGTCTTCACCTCGACGACTCGAACTTTTCCGTCCGCTCCCGGAAAGACTTTGGTGATGCGACCAAGGCTCCAATACATTGCTGGTGGTGATATGGCATCCTTGAGAAAGATGAGGTCACATTCCTTAATGTTGGGTGAGGATTTTTGCCATTTTAGGCGTTGTTGCAAATTGTTGAGGTATTCTCGATTCCAACGTTTCCAAAATACATTTTTAATTTTCTGATTTAGGCTCCAGCGATCGAGGTAGTTTATCGGAGCATCATCATCATCATTATATTCTGGAGGAGCAGTTAAGGGTATCTCGATTAAGAAGTGTCCTGGTGTAAGAGGATTAAAATCGTCTGAATTTGAACTTAGAGGACAAATAGGTCGCGAATTCAAACAAGCTTCTCTTCGAGTTGTCAGAGTACTCAGCTCTTCAAATGTGAGTATCTGAGACTTTAAGCATCTGAGAGAAGATGAAATTTGAAATATTCTATTTCAGTCTCCCAGATACCTCCGAAATTTGGGGCGGAAGGAGGTATAAAATGCCAGTGATTCGTTCATTAGATATGAATTTTTGAATTGTTGAAGCTTTCGATATATCAAACTGCCCTCGGAGAATGTTGTTAGCTCCCCTAAAGTTGGTCCCGTTATCACTAAATATTTCAGAAGGTTTTCCTCGACGAGAAATAAACCGCTTGAGAGCTGCGAGGAAAGCCGCTGAAGATAGGTCTGATAAAATTTCTATATGAATTGCTTTTGTCCAGAAAAATACAAATAAAGCAACATATGATTTTAATTTTACTTTGGATTTTTTGATGTTTGGTTTCATCAAAAACGGTCCTGCAAAGTCGATTCCTGTTTTAGTGAACGGATTTGATTTCACAATTCGGTGCATAGGCAGATCTCCCATGATTTGCTTGGTAACTTGGCGTCTAACCCCGGAACACACCATGCATTGGTGGATTATTTTCTTCACCAAACTTCTGCCTGCAAGAAACCAATATCGTAATCGTAGTGCTGACATGGTCAGTTGAAGACCAGAATGTAAATGATCCAGATGACACTGTCGCACTATTAATTCCGTGATAAAATGATCTCTTGGCAATATTATTGGATGCTTTTCATCGAATTGCAGATTTAAATGACGTTATCTTCCTCCAACCCGTAATAGTCCTGATTCATCAATGAAAGGATTCAAAGATAAAAGCCTTTAGTTAGTTGGTAAAGATTTCTTTTGTTTGCAACAGGTAATTTCTGATTGAAATTCAGAACTTTGAATGAAACGAATGATATTGTGAATTGAACTTGTTAATTGGCTTGAAGTTAGATGTCCTTTCTTTCTTTATTTCACTGAAAGAACATTGGACATTGAATACAAATCTATAAATACATGCTGTAATTCTAACAGGTTCGTTGATATTTGAGTATTTGAAAATGAAGTCTGGGAAAAGAAGATTAGTGGAATGAAAAACAGAGAAAGTTTTTCGTCTTTCACCTGAAATTTCTTTCGGAAAATCATATTGAGTTTGAATTGGATCTTCAAAGTTTACTTCCGAGTGCCAAGTTGGTCCTCGCCATCAAAGAGAGTGATCCACCAGCTCTGAAGGAGTTATACCTCTGGAAGCGCAGTCTGCAGGATTATCTTTCGAAATGACATAATGCCAGGAAGAATGTAAAGTCAATCTTTGAACTTCAGCAATCCCATTTCCGACATATGGTTTCCAATGTCTAGATTCAGATTTAATCCAGCTGAGAACAATTTTGGAATCAGTCCATAAAAATACTCTATCAATTTGTAAGTATAAAGAATTGCGAATAGTATCATATAAAGTTGCGAGAAGAAGAGCAGCCCACAGCTCCAGCCTTGGTATGGGAATCATTTTCAGAGGACCTACCCTCGTCTTGGAAGCAATCAGAGAAACTTTCACTTGGCCCGATTTGAAATGAGATCTTATATAAAATACTGCCGCATATGCAACTTCTGAAGAATCACAAAAACCATGAAGTTCAACAGAAAGTAAAGCTCCCCTGCACGAGAAGTATCTAGGAATTTGAATTTTATTTAATATGGATAATTCCTTTTCGATTTTCTTCCATTGAGAGCACAAAGTATCAGGCAAGGGATCATTTCAATTCAACTTCTGTTTCCAAAGTGATTGAAGCAAAATTTTAAGACGAATAATAACCGGGGACAGCCAGCCTATAGGATCAAAGATTCTGGAGATGTGGGACAACACATGTCTTTTAGAAATTGTTTGTTCTGGAATGTCATTAACAAGAATCTGAAAAATGTCCAAGGAAGGATTCCAACAAATACCAAGTATTTTGACACATGGATCACTCTCAAAATCCCGTAGATTATGCCTATCTTCAACCTATTCTGAAAATCCATAAAGGACCTCCGGGACGTTTGATCTCCATTTCCTAAGAGAAAATCCGGCTGAAGAAAGAAGATTATTGACTTCACGAATATGACATGTAGCTTCTTCAATTGTGTCTGCACCAGAAAGCAAGTCATCAACATAAAAATCGGTTTGTACTATTTTTGAGGTCACTGGGAAAGTTGACACCTTGTCCCTTGCAAGTTGATGTAGGGTACGCATGGCGCACAAGACAATCCATATGTCACAGTCAGCAGTCTATAATCCAATAAAGGTTCTGATGGGTTTTTTCTCCATAGTATTCTCTGGAAATCACAATCCCTAGAATCGATTTTTACTTGGCGATACATTTTCTCTATATCTCCTGAAAAAGCTATTGGGCGTGTTCGAAATCTTATCAGAATGTTGAAGATATCCTGTTGTAGTTTTGGTCCTACGTGAAGAAAGTCATTTAGAGATTTGCCATTGCTAGTTTTGCAAGATGCATCAAAAACAACTCTCAATTTAGTGGTAGTGCTTTGCTCCTTAAAAACACAATGATGAGGTATATAATAACATTGTCCTGAAGGTGTATCCAGTCATCACTGGGAATAAGCTCCATATGATTGATTAAAAGATATTCGTCCATAAAATCACAATATTGTTTTAGGATGCTTGGAGATTTTTGTAATTTTCTTTCAAGTGATAGGAATCGTTTCAGAGCATTGATCCTAGATTCGCCAAGAGTTTGCAATGTTCTAAATGGCAGCCCAACAGAGTACCTTCCATCTTCCAGAATTATGAGGTTATTAATATATATTTCTTCACATGAAATTTCTTCTCTGGTTAAAGATTTGGCAGAAGGTACTGACTCCAGCTCCCAGAATTTTTGTTAGAAAATCATCTTGTTCCTCCGACGCGAACATAGTTATATCTTGATTGGAATTTTCACCTGACAGTAATATTTTACCTGTAAGTAACCATCTCAATTTAGATCCGCACGCAGTGGGTCCAGATAAATTTTGGAATCTAACCTTCCCGTTAAATAAGCATGGAGCAAGCTCTGCTCCTATCACTAAATCAATCTGGCTAGATTTGTCAAAATTGGGGTCAGCCAAAAGAAGATTTTTCAAATTAGGCCAATTATCCTTTTCTATAAAGAAATTGGGTAATTCTGATGTGATCTTATCAATGACTATAGGATTGGCGTTGAATATTAGGTTTGAGAAATCTGGGCTAAATTGGAGAGAGAACTTACCCATTGATTGTTATACAAGTTTGTTTCCCAAACCAAAAACTGTAGTTTAACATTCAACAAGAGAAAGATTTAATTTATTTCGACAACTATTTGTTATAAGACACCTTTGAGGGCCTGTATCTATGAGGGCTCTACATGTTTGAAGAACCCCGTTTTCCGATTTGACCTTTATTAAAGCCGTAGAGAGTAATATCCGACCATGACTTTTGTTGTCTGCAAAACATGAGACACTGGCATGGGTCAATGGAGATATGTCCGCAACAGGACTTAACATTTTCGGTTTGAACTGATGCAAATGAGTATGATGTCTCTTATTACATGATTTGCAATTTTGCGTAAAGACGCATGACGATACTCTATGGTTAGATCTTAGACAGTTGTAACATAGACGATTATCTTTTACAAATGTCCATCTTTCAGGTAACATCATACCATTAAACTTAGAACATTTTAACAAAATATTTTCACCTTTACATAAGACGCATGACTTGACTCTGCTATCTATACAAGAGTCAGAGGCAAATGTTGCTGAATGAGAATGAGTGGATTTATTCATTTTGTGGAATTGTTTTGAATTTTCTTTATTCTGAAAACTCCCCAGACTTCCAGCAAATCTTTCCAGGAAATAAATCATCTTTTCATACGATGGATATTCTTTCTCAAGCAAACTCATCTCCCATTCCTTTCTTATTGAACAATTAAGTTTTGATTGAATTATATGAATAAAAATCATATCCGATAAATTTTTACGTTCCAATCCGAGGATAGAGAGATTCTGAATGCTTTCGTTACAAGTGTCCAGGAGATCAAGTAAATCTTTAGTCGATTATTGTTTTACATTTTTTAGATCATACAAATTTTGAATTTTTATTTAAAAGCCAATTCACTTTTTTTTGTCGAATCTATTGACCAAGGTTTGCCAGGCTATAGGATAATTTTCATCAGAAATATTGAACGCCCTAATAAGTCTAGCGGCATTTCCTTTTAGTGCAGAATTTAAATATTGAAGTTTATGAAAATTTCCCAATGTTGAATTTTGATCAATAGATCTAATAAAATTTTTCTTAAAACTAAGCCAATCTGAAATATCACCACTAAAGGTGGGCAATTGAAATTTGGGAAGTTCCAAATGCGTTTCACCAGAAAATGTATTTTTATTTAAATTTTCCAGCGATCTATTTATTTTTATCGAAAAAGAATTTATTTTAGACTTTGCCTTAAAGCATACCTTAAATTTTTCTTCAGCATTAATGCCTTCATATTTTACTAATTTCACATATTGATTATCAAAGCTAGCTTATAAATTTAACAAGTCTTCTTTATTTTGCATGAGTGCGTAATTATCATTGCCTTCTAAATTATATTCTACATCTGCTTTTATCAATACTAAACTTTTAATCAGAGATTCAAAAATTAAGATTTTTGTTTCCATATTTTAAAGATTAGTATTCAAAACCGTACCTTTCTTTATTTATATGGCTTCTAAGAACTTTCTATTTCTTCTACTTCTTTCCCGGGTTTCGGCACCAAAAAATGTTAGCACGTTTTCTTTGAAGTTTCTTCTAGAAAGAACGAGCTGACTCAATTCGATTCAATTCGATTTATTTCAAACAACAAAAGATAAATACATTACGATTTAGTTGCATTTATAACACACAAAAGAAAACAGAAGAAGAAAAAAAAACAAAAAAAAATGATGATAAGAAACAATAAAATTCTATAAATATGAATTATAATTAATTAATAAAATACAATAATAATAAGAATAATAAAAAAACCTAACAGATGTTGTTGTGGGACTTCCATCTATCTCGATTTTAGACGTTTTTGACTTCTATCTTTTGCTTCAGCTCAACCCTTAATCTATTACAGAGTTTTATTTATTTATCTTCAGTTTGTACAAAGTACATTACATATGATGATGTAATGACAATGAAAAATAACTTTATTGACTATTGGTCAATTTTACACTCACGAGGAGTAAGAGGGGAAATAACTTAATTTTACAATCTACAATTTACATCAGGAGGGCAATGCCGCCCTTAGCTCGGACAAACCTCCTCGAAGAGCGGGACTATCGCAGTCCCGAGCGCACTCGATGGCTGCGTCGAGAATTCCAGTAAGAAGTATATTTTCTTCAGGCGAGAATTTCACGAGAAGACTCTCCCTGGTCTGGCGGTTAAAGACCGCACTCACGGTGTCATCTAAAGTCGCTATTTTGAACCCGGGCCCTGAGTTGGCAGTCAAATCTTTGTAAGCGTTGTTCAGTATAACCTTACACTTCTTAAACAGATGGTTGTCGATACGGGCAGGCGGTGGAGGTGTCACTGTTGCCGGTGTCAATTCATCCCTGTCAGGAGTGAGCGGCTTCGGCACAGCAGGCTGAGGCGCAGGCAGTGGGGGTGTTGGAATCACTGCGACTGGTGTGGTCCTCAGCTCAGCCCTAACCTGTCCTAGGACCTTATAGATATTAATGCCTCATCCGGGCCTCAGATCCAAGAGTTGTTTGATCAGGCCGGCGAGAGCGTCGCTCTGAGGAGGTGTCAGGAGAGGTCCACGCCTTTGGGCCTTGGTCTTCGAGGAGAGGAGGTCTAAGACCTCCTCCCGCTCAAGACCAAGAGCGTCCGTCCCAGCAAAGGACACGGCGGGGCTTCTTCGGATGAAGGCCACGAGGTCATCTCTCGTAGATTTCCTACTTGATGATGTAGAGGAAGCGGAGGACTCTTCGATGGCGGTCATTCCGATGTCCTGTGCGGGGGGTTTCGACTTCGTTGATTGAGGGCTCACGGAACCCCCAGGTGCCCGCAAGGACGAAGCAGGTGTCACAGGTGGAGGGGCAGGAGGCGCCTCCTCCATAGGTAAGGCCGGGGCCGCTGGTGGAGATGGCCGAGGTGCTGCAGATGGAGTCACAGCTCGGGCCGCAGGAGAAGCGCCGGGAATCTCCATGGCTGGATTGGAGGGCGCCGGTGCAGGAGGCTGGGCCGATGACCGCCGAGGCGGTGCAGGGGTGGTCGATGGTGGGGTGCAAGCAGGGGAGGCCGGTGGAGCCAATCTGGTGTTGGTAGTACGCCCTGCAAGCAGGGGGCCGTTGTCCCTACGGTGCCCTTGTCCGTTAGCACCTGGAACACCTGTACAGGCAGTCGTGGTCGAGGCAGAGTGGGAAGCTTGGGAATGTCCATACACAAAAAACAAAGACACAGCTGCACTAAGAAAGTTCCGTGAACAGATAAAAGTTGAGCTAGGAGCGAAAGATGGAGATGGAAGAGTTTTTACTGGTCTAAATGGTGGATGAGGTGGACCTGGGGTACAACCGACGAGGGCTCACGCAGATGGTCAAGTGACTGTATTTATAAGTTAAGACGGGGGCCTTATATATATCTTTCCCGAGAAGTGGAGCATTGCATTTCACCAGATGTAAAGAGGGTGGATCGTCTGGTGAAATTCTAAACTGGCGCCGTGGCAGTTTCCATTTTTAGACCTTGTTGTGGGAATTCTAAATCTATCTCGATTTTAGACGTTATGACTTCTATCTCTTGCTTCAGCTCAACTCTTAATCGATTACAGAGTTTTATTTATCCTCAGTTTGTACAAAGTACAATACATATGATGATGTAATGACACATGTCAATCATGCGTATAATTATTTACAGATGTGTTTCTATTATACATCATGAAAATCTTGTTATAAGTATTATACAATATGGGGTTGTTGGTTTAAATTACCATAGATGGGCCCCGGGAGTGAAAGGGTTTATCCGGGCTTAAATGGGTAAAGCCTCTCTAACACAGATAAGTAATTGCATTTTTTTAAAATTAATTTAAACTGTGAGGGTTAAAAAGAGCTATAACAAGATGATTTGTTTGGATATATCTGAAAATAAAAATAATAAAGCTTGTTCAATTAAAAAGTTATAATATTGGTTATATAAAAAGGTAATTTTTTAGATAAAACCGTTGTTTAAATTAAAGACATAATTATATGATTATGTGGAAGAGGAAAGAGAAAGAAAAATTCTAAGATATTATTGGCGGGCGTTGGAAAGGGTTAGGGGTTAAAGAATATGCAATTGTAAGTATTACACATGCAACCAAATAATCAGATCCAGGTGCAAAGCGAGGATATAGACTTGAGCGTCTTCCTAGGCAATGTTTCACTTGCGATCCTATATAAGGGTTACAGTGCTTTGTCACAATTTTAGGGTTATTGGGTTAAAAAGTTGAAAAAATAGTTGTTCATTAATATGATTGGGAAAGGAGTGAAATAGATCCATGCGATAAGTAGAATTGTTGTAGCGACAGTAGGTGGTCTGACTTGACTCGAAATCAAAGGTTGATTGTGGTCCGCTAGAGCTGATAAAAAAGTTTAAAGTTGAAAAAAGTGAACGCTTTGTGCATGCGTTGGTGATTATGCTCTGCGGATGATTGAAATGAACTCTTGAAACGTGTTCAGACCAGAAGTTGGGATTTTTAAATCTGGGGAACTGTGTTCAAAGAGTTTTTTGAAATACGAAATAAATAAAAAATTGTCAAGGAGTACTGTCGTTTTTCTACGTTGATGTGAAGCAATGGCTAAAAAAGATAGTGATGAAAAGTATAGGGAAGTGGTTAGAGAGTATGATTGTTGTAAACGATTGTTGTAGATAACCGATAGTTGATGTTAACATTGTCATATAATAAAGGTATTTAAACAAATATAAAATATAATGAATAAAAATATAGAAATATGATTGTGGGTAACAAAGTGTAAGTGGACAAAATCAAACATGTAATATATAAGATATATAATTGAGAAAATAAAAATGATTTTTGAAACAATTAAGTGTTTTAATAATGAATATATTCATTATTATTGAAAGGATTATTCGTCTTAAATTAAGTGTTTTGCAATACTAAAATAATATCATGAAAATTAAAAGTAAATTTGATTAATTTTTTTTAAATAATGTTGGATTAAAAATTTGATTATATAATTGAAAGGTAAAAATGAAAATAATTATTTAAGATTTTATACAAAAATAAGAATGTAATTAAAGGTTATAAATGATTGGATAAATTTTGAGTAGTGGAAAATTGAACAAAAATTGTCTCTTTTGAAGAGAACTTGAAACTGTGGTGTGAAACTAGATCATATCCCTTTGGTAAACATCGGTGTTTTTGACTCTCTGAAGCTGGGAATAAGTGAAATGATATTTTCGTTGGTCCAAAATGCTGGTATGTAGAGAATGATTTCTTTTTCGCGTTATAAATTCTAGATCAGACTTAACCAAGTTGTTTTATTTGGTGATATCGATTAACATGTAAAATGATTAATGTATGTTGTGTTATGATTAAGGCGTTGTTGAGATTTGTGAGAAAACCTAAATGGGTATTGTGAAACATGTGTTTAAAAAAAATGGCGATCATGAAGATAGCGGTCAAGATGATAGCTTTGTGAGGGAGGGAAGACGTTGGACGGGGGATATGTAACTGAAATAGATTCGGGGATCCTATTACTGGGGGTCAATCGTGCAGGGTGTTTGTTATTTTTGTCATTTACTTGAAATTGGCCTTCTCTCTTTTCTTTTGTTGAGGTTGGAATTTTTTCTGTTATAATTGAAGATATGGTTTACTCGGTGTTCGTAGTTGTTGTGTTTCGAAGTTAGTTTAGACTTAGTAAACATGTTGTTCGGTGATCTCAGGTTTAGATGTGAGTGAAAGTGCGATTTCGACGTGGACACGCTTTGGGGTGAGATGTGTCACAGGCATGAAGGCGTCTTTGGCCTGGAAAGTGAAAATGTTTTGTGGTGTGGCGCTGTGAAACGAACGTCGTCCTTTCATGGGCCTCTTCAGTTTAGGGAACAAGAAAAAGTCACAGGGGGCCAGATCTGGGGAATACGGTGGCTGCGGCAACATTAGTGTGTTGTTTTTGGCCAAAAGGTCGCGCACAAGCAACGATGTGTGACCAGGGGCGTTATCGTGGTGCAAAAGCCAATTTTTGTTCTTTCACAAACCCGGGCGTTTCTGGCGGATTGCTTCGCGCAAATTGCGCATAACTTGCAGGTAATATTCCTTATTGACCGTTCTACCCTGTGGCAAGAACTCATGATGCACCACGCCCCTGCAATCGAAGAAAACTGTCAGCAAAACTTTCACATTCGACCGAACTTGGCGCGCTTTTTTCGGTCTTGGTTCGTGCGGCAGCTTCCATTGAGATGATTGAGCTTTGGTTTCCACGTCATAACCATAAACCCACGCTTCGTCACCAGTTATGACCCTCTGGAGGAAAATTGGGTCGTCGCGAACAGAGTCCAACATATCATTAGCAATGTTCATGCGATGCTGTTTTTGGTCGCAATTGAGCAATTTTGGTACGAATTTCGCGGCGACCCGTCTCATGCCCAAATCATTGATAAAAATCGAATGGCACGAGCCAATCGATATGTTTAGGTCCTTAGCAACTTCTCTAACGGTGATTCGACGATTGGCCAATATCATTTTCTCCACTCCATTAATTTTTTCGTCTGTTGTTGAAGTGCTCGGGCGTCCGGCACGCTCTTCGTCGTTCACATCTTCTCGGCCTTCTGAGAACATTTTGTACCAGCGATAAACGTTGCTTCGGTCCAAGGTAGCTTCTCCGTATGCCACAGTTAACATTCGGAATGCATCCGCGCACTTAATTTTTCGTTTTTCATACAAAATTTGATACAGGTTCTTTGATCCATTTTTTTTTTAATAGGTAAAAATCGAAGACGATCCAAAACACCTGCAAGCAAAGCAGCTGTCAACAATTAAGTGAACATTCAAAATGGCCGAGCTTGTCGGCATAAGTGAGAGACATGAGTACCAACATAAAGCCACAAAAAGATAGAAATTCGAATATACGTAACCCGTGAAAATTCAAACGTCGCGATACCTTTTGAACACACCTCGTATATGGGCATTAATTATGCCAATGAAAATTTTTTAAATTTCGCATTTTGAAAAATCTGCATGGTTATGGTGGCTTCGGAGGTGAAGCGACGTAAGAGGAAGCAGATTTAAAGTCTTTAAATTTATTATCGCCGAAGGCTGGTTTGGAGCTCTTTTGTATGGAGCTAACAGCAACCTCCAATTTTAAGGTTGCACTTACCCAAGTCTCTATATCTTCGAAATGTATTGGGGATAAGCTTATCTTCCATTGTGCTGGTAATCCTTCCGTCAACATCTGGATCTGTTCGAAAGGAAGTTTGTTTTAGAAGCCGGATTTTGGACTGAAAGTAGTCATTGACGGATTCATCGCGGCGTAGATACCTCCGTTGTGCATCAATTAATGGTGTTGCTGTTGATAATCCAAATATTGTAATATATTTTTGTTTGATGGTTACCCATTGATTAATATTTGTTCCTGCAATTTCATCAGCATACCATTCTAAGGCTCTTTCTTCTAGATAGTGAAAGAACAACTTTCCTTTATCTTCATCTGCAACATGTAATTCAAAAGGTTTTACCCAGCTCTGGGCACGAATATCCTTCTGATCCCCGCTGTATTTTTGCAATTTAAAAATATTCTCTTTCGACATAATGATATTAGATATTATTTTTATTTAAAAAAATAATTTCAGTATTTAATTTTTTGCTTAAAAATTATTAAAATCCAAATTATGTTAACAATATGACTGAAATTAATATAATATTCAAATGAATAAAATCTTTTTAATGCTTGAATAATTGAAAATATCCTGTCGGCTGCGCCAAAACTGTGGTGGTTCATCTGGTTTTGAAGAAATGATTCAATTATTCATTCCAAGGTATTTTAATTTAATTTTTTATTACAGATATAATATAAAAATAAATATCAATGTTAATTATTAGTGATTATTATTGTTTCAAATTAAAATCTAGTAAAGAAGAGTTTAAAAAGGTTTGATGAAAATGGGAGGATGAAAATGGCCATTGGCTCGTGGAGGCGTCAAAACAATGGATTCCTCCGCCGTGCTTAACACGTCACCGCCGCCGCGCATGCGCCGACTTAGCGTACCCAGCCGGCCGAGGTGGTGGCGGCTGAAAGGGCTGTTCAAAATTGGCGGTGGGTCAAAACGCCGTCACAATATATATTTTGTTATTTTTATTTATTTTTATACGAAAAATATTTTTACACATAGTACAAATAATTTTAAATAGGCTTTATCGTTAATTTTCAAAATATACACACTCATTTTTCACAAAATAAATGATATTTTGATCCAATATATGCCTTTTTAATTGAAGATTTATTTATGGATTGCTCTATTTTCATATATATATATATTGTTTTGAAAATAGAGCAATCCATATTAAATTCATCTATATATATAAAAATGAATGTATGTGTGTCTGTTTGTTTGTTTGTTTGTCCTTTATGCCTGACCAAACCACTCATTGGATCGCCATGAAACTTTGGGAAGTTATTTAGTATAGTACTGGGAAGGTTTCTAGCAAATAAAATTTTGAAATAACTTTTCGCCTAGAAATAATCAAGATAAATATTCTAATTTATCTGTTATAATTCAACAATCTGCTCTAAATATTATCATGATGATACGATGATTTTGTAATGTAGAAAATTAGGAAAGACAAAATTCAGGATGACACGGCAATTTATTTGAGACAAGAATAATGATACAATTCAAAGGCAAGATACTATTCCTTTAACTTCCAATTACCGAGGGAACCAATTAATATTGATTTTATTCAACTTATCGAGTATTTTTCAAGGGACCGGGAAAAAAATGTTCACTTTATCGAGAGATTCGTTAGACAAACTTTTACTCGTTAGATAATAAAAAGGCATATATTGGATTTAATAAAATATTTATTTTGTCAATATTTCGACTGGCTGAACGCCAACCTTTATCGAGGCATTAAATGTAACGATGTAATGCCTCGATAAAGGTTGGCGTTCAGCCAGTCGAAATATTGGCAAAATAAATTTTTTATTAAATCCAATATATGCCTTTTTATTATCTAATATATATATATATATATATATATATTGTATATTTCACACTGTAGACACTTTTAGTATATGTCACCTATCTTCCAATTAGTTAGAGCCGATTACTTAAAAGATCCTACCCTTCTTTTGAAATGTACACCGTTTCTATTTACTACCACCCCCATATTTTGTATTTATGCTATCTCTTTATTAATAATACCTGTAAACCCCTATTTGTATGTAAAACTAAAAATGTTAACGCCATAATAAATATCCAAAGAGAGTTCTGTCAGCTGGTGGCAGGGACAGAGGGGAGAAAAAGCCAACGCCCAGCCCATGTGGGGCCCCCAGGGACTCTTTATAGACGACCCCTGAAAACAGGACAGGTTTTGGCAGGGGGTCAGCAACAGATGGTTCTAGGGGGTGTCTCTCTGCAGGCGGCTTCTGTCTAACACACAGTCTCTCCCTCCATGTCTCGGAGATAAGCATCCAAGTTAGTGTCATGGCCTCTACCTCTGTCCCGTGGGCTGTCCCCGACACTCTCTGTGCTAACATCTAGCCCTGCCTCTGCTTCTTGTTGTCCGCGTGTGGGAAGAACATCAACACTCGCCTCACGTAAACGACTACCAGCTTATCCATACATCTACATTTGCAACAATATCAAATATATATGAATTAAATATTTTTATTTATATGTGTGGCGACTACACTTTGCTCTAGTAACACAAGATCTTATATCAAAAGATAAATCCAAATGATTACGCAGGCCACTGTAAGAAAAATAACTTTTTTAATGACAATCAGTTATCAAGGTATTTGTAGAATTACATATATTTTATCTAATATATAAGATATTTATTAAATGAACGATAAAATAAAAAAGGAAATTTTCCTTTCAATACACATCTAATCTATAAAATATTTTTCCATTTTTGAAATAAATACAAACGCTTTTAAATAAATACTTTCATCTTCATCCTAAATATATATATGCGCATTTTATATTTTAGCGATATGGAATATAAATGTCCTGGGGGTTTAAAAGATACGTTAGACTCGAGAATAGTTGACAAAACTAAAAAAAGTATTTACATTGTCCAAGATTAATCATGTTGCTTTAAAATCCGAATAAAATTATCTCAAAGAAATCAATTTACATCCTATAGAAATTTACACAAAAGAATAAATAAGGAATTTTAATGATGTCTATTCTCTTTATTTTATAAAAGTTTTAAAGCGAAAAAAAAGGGAATTTAACGATTAGCAATGGCTTTAAAATACATTTTTAACAAATGTTCACCTTTCAATTTCTAAAATACCGATTTCTTTTGGTGTTTAAATTTTATTTTTAAATATTTAAGTGATTATTAGTTTGAATATTGATGTATTTTAAATATTCTTTTATAACATAAATACAATTCTCATTAATATATTTTAAAAGTTTGTCATAAATCTCTTTTAAAATATTGGATTTAATTCTGATTTTATTCTAGCTGAGAAAAATAAAGATAATTTATACCTTTTCGATTTTTTGAGGGATTTTTGTATTAATAAAATTATTTTGATTTTAAAAAGAGCATTTTTGATTTCATTAAGGACATTCTGCGCATTTATTAGGGTTTTACACTTTTAAGACATTTTAAATTCAATGTAATGACATTTTATTGTGTAGAATCGATATTTAAAGGGTTTTTTTTAGTAGCGAATATTTTAAGAAATAACGACAAATATTGAAGATTAATATCATTTTAAAGTTTAAAATCGACGATTAATGAAAAAAAAAAAAAGATATAATAATTTGAGATTAACATGTAAAACTAAATAACAATTATTTGGGGTTAGGAATAATAACATTTTCGAATTGTATTGAAATTTTCTTTCTGAAACCTTCCTATATATTTAGGGAGATGATAAAAACGGAAAATATTTAGTTTAAAACTGTAACAATATTGTGTGGAATGGTGGAGATCCATTATTCCGGACGCCGTCCAGACGGCTTGGGTGACAGTAAACAAACGGGCCCCGGCGGCGCGAGCCGTCAACAAAGGATCAGAACACGGCTTGGTCTGCTACCGACCAGTTGGGTGTTTTCCTCTGTCCTCTTAAGTTGTATTAAATAAAGTTAGTAAGAAGGAGACATTTACCCTCTCCTTTCTGCTATTTAGTGATCTTATTTAAATCCTTGCAACAGCCCACAAAGAATCATCACAGCGAATTCTTCTACCGAACTCGCTTCAGTGTTTTGTGAAACTATTACCCGACATTTCTTCACAAAGTGGCCTCCCCGCGGGTTGGCTTCTGACAAGGCAAGATCAAGTGGATTAACGGCGAGCACAAGTCAAGACTCAAGATAAGTACCTTTTGTTTTAAATTCTGTTCATGGTGTTTTTTGAAAAATGGAAATTTTAAAAAGACAGAAATTTACTTAGAAAGCGAATAACTTGCAGATTGAAGACGACAGAAGAGTTTCTGTCAGGTACTCCACCGTTACCAGTAAAGGACATTGAATATAATAGAGAGATCATTGAAGAAACTCACAGTGAGCTTCTTGTGATCCAAAGCAAGATAAGAGACTTCATGCTAACTTCAGAAGTTAGCGAAGAGGAACTAGAGCAAGACGATGAGGAAGCCTTGCAATATACCCAGAGATATAAGAGGATATATAAAAAATGTCTCGCTCTTGTTGAACCCAGGATCACTGCATCCAGTCCCACGACCAGTGAAGTGAGCTTCGCTTCTAGCTCACACCTTAGAACTGTAAAACTACCCAAGATAGAATTAAAGAAGTTTACAGGAGAAATAAAAGATTGGTTGGGATGGTGGGCACAGTTCAACAAGAAACATGTAGATCCCACTTTGGAAGACAGCGACAAGTTTCAATATATTGTGCAATCTATGTCGCCGGGAACCAGAGCTAGTAAACTAATTGATAGTTACCCCCTGACTGCCGAGAATTACCCCAAAGTCATAGAAACTTTGACAGAAAGATTTGGAAGGCCTGAACTGTTGCAACAAATCTATGTCAGGGACCTTATCCGCTTTATGATCGATTGCTCCTCCAAACAACAGTTGAAGGTGACTTCATTTTATGATGAGTTGGTGACTCATTTGAGAGCATTGGAATCCTTAAAGATTGAGGCCAGACAGATGTCTGTATTTATATTTCCAATGATTGAGGCATGTCTCTCAGAGGAACTCGTGAAGGCTTGGCAAAGAAGCCTCCTCCATGATGTCAAGATTGATGCTAATGATTCGACTCAAACTAGAGTTGACCTAATTATGGAGTTTCTCCAAAAGGAAGCTGCAGCAGAACAAGACAGAGCCTTAGCTGGATCCAAGTTTAGACTCAAATCTCTGAAACAGGATAGAAACGTGGGCAGACAATCACATCCAGCTAAGATAGCTACGGCCTCTGGACTCTTTTCTGGACGTTCCCAGAATTGCATCTTTTGTTATAAAGATCATAAAAACACAGAATGTCTTGCTGCGGGCAGAATGAGCATTAAAGAAAGAAGAGAGCGTATTAAAAACGCTAAATGTTGTTTCTCCTGCCTCCAACCAGGTCATATCTCTTCTAATTGTAGAAGAGGCATAACTGATTGTATTTGATGTAAGAAGAAGCACCTTGATATTTTATGCCCTCTTAATGCTCCTGGACGAGAGTCAGAGGATGAAGACAAGGAACAGGTGGAAGACTGTGACGTTTCTCCTATAGTTTAAAACTGCCCAGGATCTCGGACTATCTCCCATTGGCCAGAATTCACTTAAACATGTGGTGTTTGGAGGTCATACCAGTGAAAGTGTCCACCAAGAATACAGAGTCAATTTGAGTCATGCATCGGGGAATTTTAAGATGGTAGCGAAGCTTCTTGACCAACAAAAAATCTGTGGTAACCTACCAAGATTGAGCCGCGGGCCATGGTTGAAAGAACACAAAGCCCGCAGAATCTGGGTTCCTGATATTGGAAAGGATGACATGGAAATTGAAATACTTCTAGGATGCGATGTGTTGGGATCTATTTTCATGATGAAATCTTGTGTGTTGTCAAATGGCTTGACTGCGTCGCAGACACGTTTTGGATGGACTTTAATGGGAGAATGTCAGCAAGGTAGTGACGTTTCACTCGCTCATCATGTTACAACGATGACAATTTCGGAGAGCAGTATAACCAATCTGTGGAATCTCGATGTTCTTGGCATTATGGATCCTATTGAGGTTAAACCGAGAGATCAGAGAGACGCATTGGCGCGTCAGAATTTTCTAAAAACAGTCCATCATTCTGTTTCTGGAAGATATGTGGTTTCCCTCTCGTGGACTGTAGAGAAAGCTAAAATCGCGGACAACAGGGAGGTTGCTATGAAGATATTAGAACAGACGACTAAGAATTTAATCTCTTTGAAGCTAATTAGGACTATGATGATATTTCCCGAGGCTGGTTGGATGATAGGATAATTGAGAAAGTCCCAGCTGAACAACACGACGCTGAGGCCTTCTACCTGCCTCATCGTCCAGTGGTGAAACTCTCCAGTGGGACTACGCCTATCAGGCCTGTCTTTGATGCTTCTAGGAAGGTCTATAGATCCCCATCTTTAAATGACTGTCTTGAAAAAGGACCTAACCTCATAGAGATGATTCCCAACCTTATGCTGAGGTTTAGAAATGGCAAGTTTGGAGTCGTGGCAAACATTAAGAAAGCGTTTCTGCAGATTGAGGTGAATGAAAGGGACAGAAATTACCTGCGTTTTCTGTGGTATTCCCAAAATGGAGAAAAGACAGAAGTATTCAGACATAGACGTGTCGTTTTCGGTGTTAACTGTAGTCCTTTCATTTTGGGGGCAGTAATCGAATACCACCTGTCTAATGTTCAACCTGTTAGCTCAGAGGTTGCAGAAATCCTCTTATGTGGACAATTTAGTCACAAGCGTGAACTCCTTTGAAGAGTTACAAGATCTCAAATTGACCGCAACGTCCATCATGGATAATGCTCGGATGGAGCTAAGCCGTTGGGAGCATAGCCTGTACGTGGCCTCCGATACTTACCCCTTTGAAAGAGCAGAGATATCTAAAGTGCTTGGCATATGTTGGGATAAATGGGAAGATTGTTTGTCATGTGAAATTTCCGTAGCCATAACCCCCAAGATACCAAAGGGAGTATCCTGTCCTGCTTAGCTCAGATATATGACCCTATTAGATTTCTGAACCCAATATTAATAAAGCCTAAAATCCTATGGCAAAAAGTTTGGATAAAGCGCGATGACCAGTGGGGTACCTTTGTCGGGAATCGCGTGAAAGAGATATGCAGACTTAGTGATCCTGGAGATTAGAGATATGTTCTTAGCGAGTGCAATCCAGCTAATTTACCCTCCAGAGGATTCAGCCTCTCCCAATTGATACAGTCTAGATGGTGGGAAGGCCCTTCCTGGTTAAAACTCTCCGAAGAATATTGGCCTTCCAGGTATAAAGACCTGAATGAAGAAGAAATCTTTGCGGAAAGAAAGAAAATTGCTGTTGTGACAACAGTTAAGAGTACCGATTGGTACATGAAATATTTCTCCTCGTTCATAAAAAATGTGCGGATGATGGCGTGGATTAGAAGATTAATCAACAACCTCCGATCTTCAACGAAAGTAAAGGGCGAACTTTCTGTGAATGAGATCGATGAAGCGGAGCTGGCGCTTTTGAAATTAGTTCAGGGCGAATGTTTCCCTAGCCACTCTATACCTGGCCTGAAGGTATGTGAAGTAGAAGGAATCCAGCGTGTGTAAACAAAATTAATCTACAGCAGCGACGAATTTGGCTTCCGTTTGTCAGTACTATTACATGGGACTCATCCGTTGATTGAACAAATGATATGTGATTCACACGTTGAGAATTGCCACGCTGGTGTACAATTTTTGATGAACAAACTTCAGGAAAAATATTGGATAGTAAAAGCGAGACAGACCATTAAGAAAAAAGTGAGAAGATGTGTCACATGTCGCCGCTTCTCTGCTAAACCCGTTGTGGTGGAAGACGCTCCATTACCTGCCACTCGAGTACATAAGGCCAAGGTATTCGAGGTGGTAGGGATTGATCTGGCGGGCCCGCTCTATCTGAAAGATCAGACCAAGACCTGGGTTGTTCTCTTCACCTGTACTGTGTACCGCTGTGTACATTTGGAACTGGTAATATCTCTCAGCACAGAATATTTCCTAATGGCCCTGGAGAGATTCATCAAGAGACGAGGACGTCCATCCACCATCTTCAGCGACAACGGAACAAATTTTGTAGGAGCCAATAACCTCTTTAAACAGATTAACTAGGAACACGTTTCTAACGACGGGAAAGTGAAGCGTATAGAATGGAAATTCATCCCGCCCACTGCTGCCTGGTGTGGTGGATGGTGGAATAGATTTATTCGTTCCCTCAAAGACATACTAAAAAGAATGCTCGGAACATCAACATTAACATATCAACAATTGATGACCCTGCTTTGTCATGCAGAGGCAGTGATAAATGGAAGGCCCATGACTTATGTCAGCGACGATCCGAATGATCTTGTGGCAATATCACCTTCCATGTTTCTACAAGAACAGACAGATGTCGAATTTTCCGAGTGCCAGAATATGGTATCTAATTCAACGACACAGAAACTGCGCTATTTGAGCAAGCTGAGGGAGGAGTTGAAATCACGATTCAAGAAGGAATATTTGTCCCTCCTTGTCCAGAGAAACAGACGCATTTACAATCCAAAACTCCAGGCTGGGGATGTTGTCCTTGTTGGTATGGACAATAAAAAGCGTAACTTCTGGCCCTTAGTAGTGATCGAGGAGATATTATTAGGAAGAGATGGATTGAATAGATTAGTGAATGTGAAAACCGCAGTAGGAACCTTCCTAAGACCTATTCAGAAAATATATCCCTTGAAAATATCATCAACAGCAGCTTCTTCGCGTTTGCTGAACGATAAAGAGAAAACTGCAAAAATACAGACTAGATCGGGAAGAACCGTTTGTATACCCAACCGATTGGACGGTTATTATTGTTTTTCTGTGTGCCTAGAGAAAAACAGGTGGGAGTGTGTGGAATGGTGGAGATCTATTATTTCGGACGCCGTTCAGACGGCTTGGGTGACAGTAAACAAACGGGCCCCGGCGGCGCCAGCCGCCAACAAAGGATCAGAACACGGCTTGGTCTGCTACCGACCAGTTGGGTGTTTTCCTCTGTCCTCTTAAGTTGTATTGAATAAAGTTAGTAAGAAGGAGACTTTTACCCTCTCCTTTCTGCTATTTAGTGATCTTATTTAAATCCTTGCAACAGCCCACAAAGAATCATCACAGCGAATTCTCCTACCGAACTCGCTTCAGTGTTTTGTGAAACTATTAACCGACATTTCTTCAGAGATATTTTTAAAAATCAAAAATACTGTTCAAAAACGAAAATGGTATCAATGTTTAAAATTTTATTATATATAATGAAAAATGTCTTTTTAAAGTGTAAAATGTTGTTATTAAAATGAAAAGGTTTTCATGAAAGTTTAAAATGTGCTTATTAAACTGTAAAATGTTGTTATCAAAGCGTAAAAATGTGGTCTTATATAATATAGTTATTATAAAAATCTATTCTAAAATGCATTATTATCCATTTTATGTGTGTGTTTAATTTTTAAACGACGAAGGAACCAATAATTTCCTCTCCTCCAATCAATTTTCTGAGATTTCAAAAAAAAAAAAGTCAATAGAAAAAAAAAAAAAGAATGTCCGAAAATAAAAAGAAATAAATGTTCAAATTTAGAAAAAAGCAATTTATTTGGTCGGATGGTGTCAAGTTATATTGGACAAATTTGACATTGAAGACACGTGGCGCTTCATTTTTACCATTTCATGGCTTAACAAACTTATTCTTTTTGGGGAAGGTCAAAATATAAATATAGGTATTCCGTGAGAATATTAAATATTTTATTGAAATATTATAAAATATGTATTTTTAAAAATGATAGAGCATTCTAATTCTAAAATTTAATAACTTTAAAAATAGGTTAAATATTATATTTTATAATTAAATTTTAATATTTTATATAGTTTAATTGAGAGTAAGCTATATTATAGTGCCTACATTTTAAAATATTTTAAAATGTTTTCGAGATGATCTTCGATGATTGCAATAATATATATATATATATATTAAAAATAAAGAAGGCATCTCCTGACCACAAGCACATGTGATTTTTATATGGCAGAGCGCCATCTAGTAGAGCAAAAAAAAAAAACTAAACGTTTATTTACCTTGCTCCGTGATAGTTGGCCAACGCGTTCGTGGATTTCGCGTTTCTAGATTTATCAAGAAATTGGGTTGGCCAAATATCACCGAGGAAGCTAAATAAACATTCAGTTTATTTTTTCTCCACTAGATGGCGCTCTGCCATCTAAAAAGCACATGTGCTCGTAGTCAGGAGATGCCTTCTTTATTTTTAATAACAACACATGACCCATTTATCTTTTTTTTTTTTTGTTTTTTCATATACACTGGTGTCCAAAAAATAAGCAACCTTTGTTTTTAATGATATGTTTTAAAATATACAACGCTAAAAGCTAAAAAGTAATTTAATTAGGTATTTTAAGTCGTAGAATTTATTTATCGCAACCATTCGATTCGGTAAAATTAAAAATATGCAAATTTTTGCTTGTCTTTATAAGTGTGCTATTTGGCGTGTCGTTTACCCCATCTAAGAATTGTTCAATTATAATATTTTTTACTCCTTAGTTAATTATGATTTACGAAAAATTTTAGCAGATGATTTAAAATGGAGAGCTGTTGGAAGAATGGAGGCAGGGCAATCATAAGTTGAAGTAGCAAAATGGCTAAATGTGAATAAATATGTGGTCAGCAAAATATGGAAACAGTTCATTGAGACAGGAACCATCAAAAGAAAAGAAGGTTCTGGTAGAAAAAGAAAAACAGCTACCTCTGAAGACCGTTATCTGGTCGTAACTGCCAAGCGCCATTGGAGATGCAGCTATTCAACTCTCTATTGAACTCTCAAGTGCTACTGGAACGAGAATTTCAAGACAAACTGTTTACCGAAGGCTTCACGAAGGTGCTCTTTATGCAAGACGACCAATGGTCTGTATCCCTTTAACCTCTGCTCACAGGAGAGCCCGCTTGAATTGGTGCTTGGAACATCACGCCTGGACTCATGATCAGTGGGCCAATGTTCTCTTCAGTGACGAGTCAAGATTTAGTTTAAACACAGATTCTCGACGAGTTTTATCTGAAGGGAGCCTGGAACCCTCTATTATCCCAGTAACATCAGGAAAATCGACAGTTTTAGAGGGGGCAGTCTCTTAGTCTGGGCTGGCATCAGTTCTAGCAGACGCACACCCCTCCACATTTTTTTCTGGGGGCACTTTAACTGCCCAAAGGTACAGGGACGAGATCCTTGAGCCCTATCTAAGACCTTATAGAGATCAAATTGGTCACAATTTAATTTTTATGGACGATAATGCTCGTCCGCATAGGGCTAGGCTAATCAATGAATATCTCCAGAGTGAGAATATTCGAAGGATGGATTGGCCAGCCAGATCTTCGGACCTGAATCCAATAGAGCATGTGTGGGATGCTCTAGGGAGGCGTATTAGCTCGTCACCCCTCTCCCAGAACCCTCGTTGAGCTAGGAACTGCTCTATTGGAGGAGTGGGGTTTACTACCCCTGGACCTCCTCCAAAGCCTGGTAAACAGTTTGAGGGCTCGCTGTGAGACCTTGATAGCTGTTAGAGGTGATCATACTCCCTGTTGATCTTATTTCTTTAAGATCTGGAATCTTAGCTTTGGGTATGTTGGTGATAATTTGCATATTTCATAATTTCGAAATTTTTTTATTTTCATATAGCTAGTCAAATTCTCCAAAGTTTAAACTATATATATATTTGTATACTAAATTTTATATTCGTTAATAAATTAGCTTTTGAGAAATTTCAATATTGGTTAAGTTTCTTATTTTTTGGACACCAGTGTATATGTGGCAATATAATAATAAGGTGGGTAAAGAGAAATAATCACACCACAAGTTGGAAGAGAAGGAACCCAGGCAACCAGAGAGAGAGAGGGGGGACAGCCGGGCCTGCCACCGCTGAGCGGCCGGCCGTTCGTTCTCGTCGCCCAGAATTCCCTAACTGCCCTAATAGTCCTGAGGTTCCAAGTAACGGGCCTCTTGGAATGGCGCTGATATCTCAAGTGACCGGACTTTACATCCTGTCTTAATAGTCCCGAGAACTCACGGGCCTCTGGTCGCCCCTTGGAATGTCGCTAGTGTCTTAAATGACCTTACTTTAGCTGCCCGTCTCTCTCTGGGTTGACTGTAGGTTTGCTTTATTATTCCAGGAAGAGTATATATTATGACATATGGCTGAAGAATGCTGAACATGGTTTGAGTATACTTAGAGCTGGAGAAGCCAGAAATAAAGAAAATAATTTTACAGTTGAAATTAATTAAGGTTATGGTGACATAGTTTTATGTAAATAAAATATTGTATAATACACAAGTAAATATTATTTACAAGCAGTATTACAACACCGGAGAGTTTGTTATCTAAGGGAAATTTTGATAATATCAAAGTTATAAAAGGCTATATACAATAACATCTAATGTATTATAAGGTAAATGCTATTGAGAGGTGTGAACAACGAGAGGGGGAGTCACAAACACATGATTAAATTATGAAGGTCATTAAGACTGGGGAACTCTACACTTTAAGATATTTTTCAGGCGGACATGGCGAAGGGAAACTTGGCATGGGCTTTATATGCTATAGGTGTAGAGTACGAGAAATGAGATTGAGGTTGGAAATTGTGTGAGCTCAGGTCTGAGGTAAATATAGAACTACATACAATGTTTGAATTTTGGCGAACAGAGCGAGGGGAAATTCGCTTTGGGCTATTCTAGCTTATCTATGCAGTTACTCGTGTAGCGAGTCAGAGGAGAAAAGTCCCGTGTGTAGGTGAGGAAGTCGCATGGACTTATAGTTAATTTGAGAAGATAAAATAGTTCGAGATACACAGGTAGAATATAGGCGAACAGAGCGAGGGGAAACTTGCTTTGGGCCTTTCTACCTTAATTATTTCGATACTATGAGACTTTAGTATTTTTAACTAATTAGAGGAAAGTACGCGCGCACAGTGCCAAAAATTGGGACGAGGACGGCGTTGTCCTTTACAGTTGACAAGCTGCTCGGACACGAGGTGTTTGAACCGTCGTGGGAGCTTGTGCGAGGAGATGATTCCGCGACGGGTTGAACGTAAAAACCATGTTTGCGCGAAGTGATGACGGACCGGACAAAATCAGCGACGATGTTTAACGTACCTCCGTGGGAAATATCGTGCTGGTATGGAAAAGGGACAAACATAAATTTGAAGACAGGGTCCGTGTGGCGAACGTGTGGCGCGAGGAGAAGGAGCGAACTGTGCCGCTCGATGCAGATTGTTCAAGTGCGAACAAAAAGAGTTGATAAACATCTGGCAGTTAGTCAATCTGCATCCTGTGACGAACACACCAGTGGCTAGATGGTGTGGGTCGGTGGATATGCTAGAGAGCCACTACAAAATATATTATCATAAAACAAGGGTGAAGATTAGAATTTTGAAATGACAATATAGTAGTTCGATAATTGATTAATCGATAATTCTATAGAAGGTCATAAGCTGGTAGAAGGTTGACAAGTTGTAAGGATGAGTGGGACATTCAGGGGGAAATTGATAAAGGTTACTCAGGGTTGGTTGTAAGCAAGGCTCACGTGGTGGTTGGAATTCTTCGACGCCTGAATTACAGAGTGAAATTTGAGTCGGTTTAGGGCAAGAAATTATTTTTAGTGAGCCGTGCTTACAATTAGGAGAAGGTCATATACAAATAGGTATACAAATGTTTAGGTGCTGGAGGACTATTTTTATAGATAAATTGATTATGAAAAATCAATTGTTAATAGTAAAAATCGTAAAGCATTAATAGGTACAATTCCATTTTTTAAGGGTTACGTTAAAATGGAAATTATATAATTAAAATGACGATTGTTAAATTCTATTGGTAAGGTAACTAATTAAATGGGTTTCACATAGTTAGATATATGGTATGGATAATAATAAATCACTGTTAATAGGGATAGAATAAATAGAACTAGTAAACAATTTTTTGTATATTCAAACTGAACTAAACTAATTATGGAAATATTGGGACCAGAGTAACAAGGAATGACATCTTTGAAGAATTAATGGTAAGGGTAAAACAATTAAACACTTACAGGTTATATTGGCTTAGAGCGCAGGTAAGTTCATTGAGCTTCGGGAGAGTTCTGTCTGTGACACTGTGCGTACCAGTGTTGTACATCACAGTAGCGGCAGGGATATGGCGGAGTCTTGTCCATGATGGTGGAAGGTGACTGCTCTGGCGCGGTGATCGTTCTTGGGCAGATCTAGTGCTGGGAGAAGTGTGTGGCAGGTTCATCTCCGTCGTAGGTGATCACTTCTTCCGGATCACGGTTCAAAAGTTGGCCGAGGCAGAGGGTGAGAACTCTAAGAGGAGTGGCAACAGTTGAGTTGATTATAAATTCTTGTGGAACTTGGTTGTGGGTTTGTTCGATCATCGTGGTCTTGCTTCTTGTTTTCTTCATACTCTGGTATATGAGGGATTTGCTGCTCGGCCAGGTCTTATTCTGTCGACTTTTTATGTGGCAATATAATAATAAGGTGGGTAAAGAGAAATAATCACACCACAAGTTGGAAGAGAAGGAACCCAGGCAACCAGAGAGAGAGAGAGAGGGGGACAGCCGGGCCTGCCACCGCTGAGCGGCCGGCCGTTCGTTCTCGTCGCCCACAATTCCCCAACTGCCCTAATAGTACTGAGGTTCCAAGTAACGGGCCCCTTCGAATGTCACTGATATCTCAAGTGATCGGACTTTACATCCTGTCTTAATTGTCCCGAGAACTCACGAGCCTCTGGTCGCCCCTTGGGATGTCGCTAGTGTCTTAAATGACCTTACTTTAGCTGCCCGTCTCTCTCTGGGTTGACTGTAGGTTTGCTTTATTATTCCAGGAAGAGTATATATTATGACATATATATATACGGAACACCTCTCGCTTCAAAATGCATATTAAGGGAAAAGGTATATTTTTTATATTATAAATATATATATACACTGGTGTCCAAAAAATAAGAAACCTAACCAATATTGAAATTTCTCAAAAGCTAATTTATTAACAAATATAAAATTTAGTATACAAATATAATTTAAACTTTGGAAAATTTGACTAGCTATATGAAAATAAAAAAATATTTGAAATTATGAAATATGCAAATTATTACCAACATACCCAAAGCTAAGGTTCCAGATCTTACAGAAATAAGATATCAATAGAGAGTATGATCACCTCTAACAGGTATCAAGGTCTCACAGCGAGCCTTCATACTGTTTACCAGGCTTTGGAGGAGGTCCAGGGGTAGTAAACCCCACTCCTCCAATAGAGCAGTTCTTAGCTCAACGAGGGTTCTGGGAGAGGGGTGACGAGCTCCAATACGCCTCCCTAGAGCATCCCACACATGCTTTATTGGATTCAGGTCCGGAGATCTGGCTGGCCAATCCATCCTTCGAATATTCTCACTCTGGAGATATTCATTGACTAGCCTAGCCCTATGTGGACGAGCATTATCGTCCATAAAAATTAAATTGTGACCAATTTGAACTCTATAAGGTCATAGATAGGGCTCAAGGATCTCGTCCCTGTACCTTTGGGCAGTTATAGTGCTCCCAGAAAAAATGTGGAGGGGTGTGCGTCTGCTAGAACTGATGCCAGCCCAGACTAAGAGACTGCCCTCTCTAAAACTGTCTATTTCCCTGATGTTACTGGGATGATAGCGGTTTCCAGGCTCCCTCCAGATGAAAACTCGTCGAGAATCTGTGTTTAAACTAAATCTTGACTCCTCACTGAAGAGAACATTGGCCCACTGATCATGAGTTCAGGCGTGATGTTCCAAGCACCAATTCAAGCGGGCTCTCCTGTGAGCAGAGGTTAAAGGGATACAGACCATTGGTCGTCTTGCATAAAGAGCACCTTCGTGAAGCCTTCGGTAAACAGTTTGTCTTGAAATTCTCGTTCCAGTAGCACTTGAGAGTTCAATAGAGAGTTGAATAGCTGCATCTCCAATGGCGCTTGGCAGTTACGACCAGATAACGGTCTTCAGAGGTAGCTGTTTTTCTTTTTCTACCAGAACCTTCTTTTCTTTTGATGGTTCCTGTCTCAATGAACTGTTTCCATATTTTGCTGACCACATATTTATTCACATTTAGCCATTTTGCTACTTCAACTTATGATTGCCTTGCCTCCATTCTTCCAACAGCTCTCCATTTTAAATCATCTGCTAAAATTTTTCGTAAATCATAATTAACTAAGGAGTAAATAATATTATAATTGAACAATTCTTAGATGGGGGTAAACGACACGCCAAATAGCACACTTATAAAGACAAGCAAAAATTTGCATATTTTTAATTTTACCGAATCGAATGGTTGCGATAAATAAATTCTACGACTTGAAATACCTAATTAAATTACTTTTTAGATTTTAGCGTTGTATATTTTATAACATATCATTAAAAAACAAAAGTTTCTTATTTTTCGGACACCAGTGTATATATATATATATGGCAATTTAAACCAACAACCTCATATTGTATATAATATAACAAGATTTTCATGTATATTATAAACACATCTATAAATAATTATACGCATGATTGACATGTGTCATTACATTATCATATGTAATGTACTTTGTACAAACTGAGGATTAATAAAGAAAACTCTGTGATAGATTACGAAATGAGCTAAAGCAAGAGATTGAGATAGAAGTCAAACCGGGCCTAGAAGATGTCAGGGCGTTGCCAGTATTCAATGTCACTTCTTCCTATCCATGCCCTTGTTGCATCCGCTGAAATCCAATACTTCCTCTCGGAAAAGATATATAAAGCTGTCAATTCGCCAAAATATATAGTCACTTCACCATCAGCGGGAGCCCTCGTCAGATGTCCCCAAGGTCCACCTCATCGACCATGCAGACTAGTAAGATTCTTCTTGAATCTCCATCTGGCTCCTAGCTCGACTTTTATCTGTTCACGGAACTTTCCTAGTACAACTCTGTCCCTTCATTTTTTTGTGTGGACATTCTCAAGCTTTCCACTCTGCCTCGACCACGACTGCCTGTACTCTGTGATAACTGTTAAAAGTTTTACAAGGTGCAGAGAAGTAATGGAAAACTCTCCACATCCTGACTGTTCCTCTCGGTTAACACAGTATAGCGGTCGACAGAATTCCAGGCATATATTGGATCAAAATATCATTTATTTTATCGATATTTCAGTTGGCTGAACGCAACCTTTATCAATACCTTGTTAAAGGTTGGCGTTCAGGTTGGCGATTTTGATATCAATTTTTTTTTCTCCCCATTTAAAAAAAAAATATATGACAAAATATTTTTAAAACTTGATTCTGTTGACGTTATGTGGCGCTGAGTTTGTTGTTGACACACATTAAATATGTTATAGCACCTTGATAAAGGTTAGCGTTCAGCCAACTGAAATATTGGTAAAATGAATGATATTTTGATCCAATATATGCCTTTTTAATAATATATATATATATATATCTATATAGATAATACCGTAACAGAGTTTTCCATTGTAAAGTCCTGAGCTATCTCCTCCGAAGATTCTGAACTACACATAACAATCTATATACCAAAATTTTCGTTATTTTTTTCTTCGTATGATAGGCCTGTTTTTATTTTCCTAATGTTAACAGTTATTTTTATTTTTTAATTTAATCTATTTTACAATCGTAGATTTTTTGCATTTATCATCATCAATTCATTTGTTTTGAAATGCGTAAAAATGTGTTTTGAAATAATATATATTTCTGATTCATTTGATTATGTAAGTACTTTGTTATAGTTTTTCATTTAAATATATAAATTTTTCGAATTGTAGATTGAATTATTACTTTTATTCAATAATAATTATCTTTTATAAGTGTTTGTTTTAGTTTTTCATTTGAATTTAGCACAATTTTTGTATCAGGTTATCTTTTTTGGCATCTTTTCATCTCTCTTTGGCATCTTTTTTTTTTCTCATTAATAAGACCTAATCCAAATAATTTAATAGTGTGTGACGTTTCAGCAACAGCATCAGACAGAAGAATAAATGAACTAAAGAATAAAATCTCATTTTTTCTTTTGTCTGATGATGGTGGCATTTGGATTAAGTGTTATTTTTTTTTTATTAATTTGTTATAGTTTTTAATTTGAATTTAGCTCCATTTTTGTGTCTTATTTCTTCTTTATATTAAAACTTAGAATTAAGCTTTGCTTTTTTATATACATGTTTATTACACATTTAGCAATACTTTTTCTTTATATTTGCTCTTATTTACTCATTTTTTTACTCTTTCACAATCAGATTTTGAAAATGGCTAAATGGCTTCACTTCTCCCTATTTGCTTTTGTAGCTTTTCTTATAAAAAAAATATTAGAACTTAGAATTAAGCTTTGCTTTTTTATATACATGTTTGTTACACATTTAGCAATATATATACCAAAATATTTTTTTGAATACTTACCTCTTTTAGTGAATTTTTGTC
Source organism: Cordylochernes scorpioides (assembly GCA_030710605.1). Classification (NCBI taxonomy): domain Eukaryota; kingdom Metazoa; phylum Arthropoda; class Arachnida; order Pseudoscorpiones; family Chernetidae; genus Cordylochernes; species Cordylochernes scorpioides. The sequence continues at coordinate 64,853,233 of CP092871.1, read as the reverse complement.
AGGGGGGCTGCAAAAGTGCCGTACTTATGCAGTATTTTGATGCTTTTCCTGTGAAAAGGTTAATGAAATTTAAAATTAAGCTTTGCTTTTTTATATACATGTTATTTACACATTTAGCAATATATACACAGAAATATTTTTGGAATATTTAACTTTTTTGGTGAATTTTTGTCAGGGAAGCTATGGACTGCCGTAATCATGCATTATGTTGATGTTCTTCTCATAAAAAAAATATTTGGGTTTGGAATTGGGCTTTGCTTTTTTGTATACATGTTTTTTACATATTTAGCAATTTACACACAGAAAAAATTTGGAATATTTAACTTTCTTGGTGAATTTTTGTCAGGGAAGCTATGGACTGCCGTAATCATGCGGCTGCAAAAGTGCCGTACTTATGCAGTATTTTGATGCTTTTCCTGTGGAAAGGATAATGAAATTTAAAATTAAGCTTTGCTTTTTTATATACATGTTATTTACACATTTAGTAATATATACACAGAAATATTTTTGGAATATTTAACTTTTTTGGTGAATTTTTGTCAGGGAAGCTATGGACTGCCGTAATCATGCATTATGTTGATGTTCTTCTCATAAAAAAAATATTTGGGTTTGGAATTGGGCTTTGCTTTTCTGTATACATGTTTTTTACATATTTAGCAATTTACACACAGAAAAATTTTGGAATATTTAACTTTCTTGGTGAATTTTTGTCAGGGAAGCTATGGACTGCCGTAATCATGCGGCTGCAAAAGTGCCGTACTTATGCAGTATTTTGATGCTTTTCCTGTGGAAAGGATAATGAAATTTAAAATTATGCTTTGCTTTTTTATATACATGTTATTTACACATTTAGCAATATATACACAGAAATATTTTTGGAATATTTAACTTTTTTGGTGAATTTTTGTCAGGGAAGCTATGGACTGCCGTAATCATGCATTATGTTGATGTTCTTCTCATAAAAAAAATATTTGGGTTTGGAATTGGGCTTTGCTTTTTTGTATACATGTTTTTTACATATTTAGCAATTTACACACAGAAAAATTTTGGAATATTTAACTTTCTTGGTGAATTTTTGTCAGGGAAGCTATGGACTGCCGTAATCATGCGGCTGCAAAAGTGCCGTACTTATGCAGTATTTTGATGCTTTTCCTGTGGAAAGGATAATGAAATTTAAAATTAAGCTTTGCTTTTTTATATACATGTTATTTACACATTTAGCAATATATACACAGAAATATTTTTGGAATATTTAACTTTTTTGGTGAATTTTTGTCAGGGAAGCTATGGACTGCCGTAATCATGCATTATGTTGATGTTCTTCTCATAAAAAAAATATTTGGGTTTGGAATTGGGCTTTGCTTTTTTGTATACATGTTTTTTACATATTTAGCAATTTACACACAGAATAATTTTGGAATATTTAACTTTCTTGGTGAATTTTTGTCAGGGAAGCTATGGACTGCCGTAATCATGCGGCTGCAAAAGTGCCGTACTTATGCAGTATTTTGATGCTTTTCCTGTGGAAAGGATAATGAAATTTAAAATTAAGCTTTGCTTTTTTATATACATGTTATTTACACATTTAGCAATATATACACAGAAATATTTTTGGAATATTTAACTTTTTTGGTGAATTTTTGTCAGGGAAGCTATGGACTGCCGTAATCATGCATTATGTTGATGTTCTTCTCATAAAAAAATATTTGGGTTTGGAATTGGACTTTGCTTTTTTGTATACATGTTTTTTACATATTTAGCAATTTACACACAGAAAAATTTTGGAATATTTAACTTTCTTGGTGAATTTTTGTCAGGGAAGCTATGGACTGCCGTAATCATGCAATATGTTGATGTTCTTCTCATAAAAAAAATATTTGGGTTTAGAATTGGGCTTTGCTTTTTTATATACATACTAGCCGAGTGACCCGGGCAACGCCCCGGGTTTACCTGAAGGACCCGCAGGTGAGAAACTATAGAAGAAAAATTTTAACAAATCAGAAAATGAAATTGCAAACAACAGAACTACACTACTTTAAGGACATGAGAGCACATGCACTGTATCACCATACGTGTACCATTTTCAAAGACCCTGCTTAGGATTAAAACTTCTCAGAAGCATAACAATAGTACCAACCTAGAGGTTAACTGGTGTGGATGCATTCCTCTGGGAGTGAGACTATTGAGAAATTCAGTAGGGAGTTATTTGCTTCTCCGCATTCTAACACTCCAACTGTTAACACTGTGGAAACACTGACTCATGTTTGGTAAGCAATTTCAGGGAAGAAACTATAGACATTGGATTAAATAAATTATTAATTAAATTGCATTAAATAAAAATTATTAGATTTAAATAAATATTATTAGAGTGAAAAAAAAAGAAAGAAATTAACAAATTAGAAAATAAAATTTCGAAAAAAAAAAACTATATTGCAGATAAGATAAGAGGACCTTATTAAAAAATACATAAACAAACTGTAATTCGACACTCGATAATTCGACACTTTCGATAATTCGACACTTTCGATAATTCGACCATTTTAAAAATCAAATTTACAAGGTTGATTGTTGTTTAAATACAACTTTGCTTTTGCATGCATAAACACAGGCTCTTGTAGCAAGAACCCAATAATTATTTATAGTCATAACAAAAGCCAACTTTAGTGAAAACTGATGCCTCTTCAGAATGAATGGAAGACTGAAATCTGAAGGAGCAGAAGATATGGGTCATTTATACTTTCACCAATGCCTTTAGGATCTTTGCGATGGAACGCGTATGGTGTTTCAGCGCATGTGCTCTCATGTCCTTGAAGCACATATACTGACAGTGCCCAAAGTTGAACACACTGTATAGTGTCTGAAATATCTTTGGCCCCTTCGGATACCAACCTTCGCTTCATTCTAGAGAGGCGTTAGTTTTCATGTCATCTATATAGATAATAACGTAACAGAGTTTTCCATTGTAAAGTCCTGAGCTATCTCATCCGAAGATTCTGAACTACACATAACAATCTATATACCAAAATTTTCGTTATTTTTTTCTTCGTATGATAGGCCTGTTTTTATTTTCCTAATGTTAACAGTTATTTTTATTTTTTAATTTAATCTATTTTACAATCGTAGATTTTTTGCATTTATCATCATCAATTCATTTGTTTTGAAATGCGTAAAAATGTGTTTTGAAATAATATATATTTCTGATTCATTTGATTATGTAAGTACTTTGTTATAGTTTTTCATTTAAATATATAAATTTTTCGAATTGTAGATTGAATTATTACTTTTATTCAATAATAATTATCTTTTATAAGTGTTTGTTTTAGTTTTTCATTTGAATTTAGCACAATTTTTGTATCTGGTTATCTTTTTTGGCATCTTTTCATCTCTCTTTGGCATCTTTTTTTTTTCTCATTAATAAGACCTAATCCAAATAATTTAATAGTGTGTGACGTTTCAGCAACAGCATCAGACAGAAGAATAAATGAACTAAAGAATAAAATCTCATTTTTTCTTTTGTCTGATGATGGTGGCATTTGGATTAGGTGTTATTTTTTTTTATTAATTTGTTATAGTTTTTAATTTGAATTTAGCTCCATTTTTGTGTCTTATTTCTTCTTTATATTAAAACTTAGAATTAAGCTTTGCTTTTTTATATACATGTTTATTACACATTTAGCAATACTTTTTCTTTATATTTGCTCTTATTTACTCATTTTTTTACTCTTTCACAATCAGATTTTGAAAATGGCTAAATGGCTTCACTTCTCCCTATTTGCTTTTGTAGCTTTTCTTATAAAAAAATATTAGAACTTAGAATTAAGCTTTGCTTTTTTATATACATGTTTGTTACACATTTAGCAATATATATACCAAAATATTTTTTTGAATACTTACCTCTTTTAGTGAATTTTTGTCAGGGGGGCTGCAAAAGTGCCGTACTTATGCAGTATTTTGATGCTTTTCCTGTGAAAAGGATAATGAAATTTAAAATTAAGCTTTGCTTTTTTGTATACATGTTTTTTACATATTTAGCAATTTACACACAGAAAAATTTAGGAATATTTAACTTTCTTGGTGAATTTTTGTCAGGGAAGCTATGGACTGCCGTAATCATGCGGCTGCAAAAGTGCCGTACTTATGCAGTATTTTGATGCTTTTCCTGTGAAAAGGATAATGAAATTTAAAATTAAGCTTTGCTTTTTTATATACATGTTATTTACACATTTAGCAATATATACACAGAAATATTTTTGGAATATTTAACTTTTTTGGTGAATTTTTGTCAGGGAAGCTATGGACTGCCGTAATCATGCATTATGTTGATGTTCTTCTGATAAAAAAAATATTTGGGTTTGGAATTGGGCTTTGCTTTTTTGTATACATGTTTTTTACATATTTAGCAATTTACACACAGAAAAATTTTGGAATATTTAACTTTCTTGGTGAATATTTGTCAGGGAAGCTATGGACTGCCGTAATCATGCGGCTGCAAAAGTGCCGTACTCATGCAGTATTTTGATGCTTTTCCTGTGGAAAGGATAATGAAATTTAAAATTAAGCTTTGCTTTTTTATATACATGTTATTTACACATTTAGCAATATATACACAGAAATATTTTTGGAATATTTAACTTTTTTGGTGAATTTTTGTCAGGGAAGCTATGGACTGCCGTAATCATGCATTATGTTGATGTTCTTCTCATAAAAAAAATATTTGGGTTTGGAATTGGGCTTTGCTTTTTTGTATACATGTTTTTTACATATTTAGCAATTTACACACAGAAAAAATTTTGGAATATTTAACTTTCTTGGTGAATTTTTGTCAGGGAAGCTATGGACTGCCGTAATCATGCGGCTGCAAAAGTGCCGTACTTATGCAGTATTTTGATGCTTTTCCTGTGGAAAGGATAATGAAATTTAAAATTAAGCTTTGCTTTTTTATATACATGTTATTTACACATTTAGCAATATATACACAGAAATATTTTTGGAATATTTAACTTTTTTGGTGAATTTTTGTCAGGGAAGCTATGGACTGCCGTAATCATGCATTATGTTGATGTTCTTCTCATAAAAAAAAATATTTGGGTTTGGAATTGGGCTTTTCTTTTTTGTATACATGTTTTTTACATATTTAGCAATTTACACACAGAAAAATTTTGGAATATTTAACTTTCTTGGTGAATTTTTGTCAGGGAAGCTATGGACTGCCGTAATCATGCAATATGTTGATGTTCTTCTCATAAAAAAAAAATATTTGGGTTTAGAATTGGGCTTTGCTTTTTTATATACATACTAGCCGAGTGACCCGGGCAACGCCCCGGGTTTACCCGAAGGACCCGCAGGTGAGAAACTATAGAAGAAAAATTTTAACAAATCAGAAAATGAAATTGCAAACAACAGAACTACACTACTTTAAGGACATGAGAGCACATGCACTGTATCACCATACGTGTACCATTTTCAAAGACCCTGCTTAGGATTAAAACTTCTCAGAAGCATAACAATAGTACCAACCTAGAGGTTAACTGGTGTGGATGCATTCCTCTGGGAGTGAGACTATTGAGAAATTCAGTAGGGAGTTATTTTGCTTCTCCGCATTCTAACACTCCAACTGTTAACACTGTGGAAACACTGACTCATGTTTGGTAAGCAATTTCAGGGAAGAAACTATAGACATTGGATTAAATAAATTATTAATTAAATTGCATTAAATAAAAATTATTAGATTTAAATAAATATTATTAGAGTGAAAAAAAAAGAAAGAAATTAACAAATTAGAAAATAAAATTTCGAAAAATACAACTATATTGCAGATAAGATAAGAGGACCTTATTAAAAAATACATAAACAAACTGTAATTCGACACTCGATAATTCGACACTTTCGATAATTCGACACTTTCGATAATTCGACCATTTTAAAAATCAAATTTACAAGGTTGATTGTTGTTTAAATACAACTTTGCTTTTGCATGCATAAACACAGGCTCTTGTAGCAAGAACCCAAATATTATTTATAGTCATAACAAAAGCCAACTTTAGTGAAAACTGATGCCTCTTCAGAATGAATGGAAGACTGAAATCTGAAGGAGCAGAAGATATGGGTCATTTATACTTTCTCCAATGCCTTTAGTATATTTGCGATGGAACGCGTATGGTGTTTCAGCGCATGTGCTCTCATGTCCTTGAAGCACATATACTGACAGTGCCCAAAGTTGAACACACTGTATAGTGTCTGAAATATCTTTGGCCCCTTCGGATACCAACCTTCGCTTCATTCTAGAGAGGCGTTAGTTTTCATGTCATATTTGTAATATAGTTTTGTTGTTTGCAATTTTCTTTTTTTTTCCTTTCAAATATGTATCCACTCTGAAATATAGTTTGTAAATTTTTATTCCAATTTATTTTCTTATATATATATGTATTTTTTTTCATTTCCAAAATATTTATTTATACTTTCACCAATGCCTTTAGGATCTTTGCGATGGAACACGTATGGTGTTTCAGCGCATGTGCTCTCATGTCCTTGAAGCACATATACTGACAGTGCCCAAAGTTGAACACACTGTATAGTGTCTGAAATATCTTTGGCCCCTTCGGATACCAACCTTCGCTTCATTCTAGTGGGGCGTTAGTTTTCACTAAGGTTGGCTTTTGCTATGACTATAAATAAGGCTCAAGGCCAAACCTTGGCTACAAGAGCCTGTGTTTACGCACGGACAACTTTATATGTGGCTTTTTCAAGTGTGCGAACATTGGATAGCATACATGTAAAGATGACCCATATCTTCTGCTCCTTCAGATTTCAGTCTTCCATTCATTCTGAAGAGGCATCAGTTTTCACTAAAGTTGGCTTTTGCTATGACTATAAATAATATTTGGGTTCTTGCTACAAGAGCCTGTGTTTATGCATGCAAAAGCAAAGTTGTATTTAAACAACAATCAACCTTGTAAATTTGATTTTTAAAATGGTCGAATTATCGAAAGTGTCGAATTATCGAGTGTCGAATTACAGTTTGTTTATGTATTTTTTAATAAGGTCCTCTTATCTTATCTGCAATATAGTTTTATTTTTCGAAATTTTATTCTCTAATTTGTTAATTTCTTTCTTTTTTTTTCACTCTAATAATATTTATTTAAATCTAATAATTTTATTTAATGCAATTTAATTAATAATTTATTTAATCCAATGTCTATAGTTTCTTCCCTGAAATTGCTTACCAAACATGAGTCAGTGTTTCCACAGTGTTAACAGTTGGAGTGTTAGAATGCGGAGAAGCAAAATAACTCCCTACTGAATTTCTCAATAGTCTCACTCCCAGAGGAATGCATCCACACCAGTTAACCTCTAGGTTGGTACTATTGTTATGCTTCTGAGAAGTTTTAATCCTAAGCAGGGTCTTTGAAAATGGTACACGTATGGTGATACAGTGCATGTGCTCTCATGTCCTTAAAGTAGTGTAGTTCTGTTGTTTGCAATTTCATTTTCTGATTTGTTAAAATTTTTCTTCTATAGTTTCTCACCTGGGGTCCTTCGGGTAAACCCGGGGCGTTGCCCGGGTCACTCGGCTAGTATATATATATATATATATTAAAGATTGAGCAATCCATAATAATATCTTTAAATAAATATAAAGCATATATTGGATCTGAATTTATTAATTAGCCAATATTTCTAGAGGCAACACGCCTCTCTTCATCAAGGCTTTTCTTTGATTTAGTGGGTCTGTGATCCACTCACGCTATACAAGACCAAAGCAAGAAACCATCTAATGAAAATTTCACTGTATATAAAATATATTTAAAATTGTTATATTTAATAATAATAATAATTAAAAGAGTATATAATTAAATAACCATTTGATTAAATAAATGAAGAGACTGATAAATATTAATATATACAGTTATATATCAGCGTCATGCATTCTTTCTTAATTCTGTCACCGTTTGCTTTTGGTTCAGTGGTAGAATGCTCTCCTGCCACGCATCGGCCGATGCATTTTTTTTTACAATTTTTAGAACTCATTTATATTATTAAAATATATGTGCTTTTCCTGTCTATGTACAGATTTATGGCCTATGTACACAAGTATACAAGTATGTATACAAGTTATTTGCAAAGCGTGGCAAATTTTCCCTTTCGCTCGCAAGCAGCGCCTCTAGCGGTGAAGATGGGAGGTAATATCAGCTGACCTAATGGACATGTAAAACGTGTTTTAACAGGACATATAGAAAAATCTGAAAAATATATTTTTCGGATTTTAAGTCAAGAAAAATAAATTGACAGGTTCTGGGAAAAAAGTAGTTGTTTTTTATTCAGAAAATGATGACAATATTGCTGTATCATATTTGATTATCAGATACAAAATTATATCCGGAAAAAATCCAAAAAGCAGAGACCACGGGTAAAGCCAGTTCATTTTTAGTATGCAGGAACAAATTTCTAACAGAAAAACATTCATTCGAGCAGAAGACACAAAGCCAGATCATCTCTTTATAAAAATATCGCTTCTCAGACACAAAGTTTGGAGCGGGACGTTTCACAAGAATGACATCCACGGCGCCAATTTATAATTGTAACGAATAGTATTTGAATAAAAGAATTTAATCGGGTAAAACCCGGGCATTGCCCTTTCTTAATCAATTCTGTCACCGTTTGCTTTTGTGAATGGAATAATTACCCAAATAAGGCCATTTCTCATAACCATCGGTGGTTCAGTGGTAGAATGCTCGCCTGCCACGCGGGCGGCCCGGGTTCGATTCTCGGCCGATGCATTTTTTTTTTTTTACAATTTTTAAAACTCATTTATATATTATACAAGAATGACATCCACGGCGCCAATTTATAATTGTAACGAATAGTATTTGAATAAAAGCATTTAATCGGGTAAACCCCGGCGGTGCCCGGGTCATTCGGCTAGTTAGAAAATAAAAATGAGTGAGGATTATGATTCAATATGTTGTGTTGATAAATATGAATAAAAATATATTACAAGTATAAATATATACAAAAATAATGAAATAAAAATAATACATAAATTAATAATTTAGGAAGATATAAATTCTCTATAAATTTCTGGTAGGTCAATTTTCCTATTTATTCTTTCTGAATTTATAGACAAAATTATTACTGAAGCAAATAATTTAAAATTTTTAATATGGATGAGATATATTGACGATGTATTTTGCATAACTGTAACAGAAATTGATAATTTCCTTTATTTTCTGAATAATCTCAAACCTTATTTAAAGTTCACACACGAAATAGAAAACAATGATTCTTCAGCATTTTTAGACATTCAACTAATAAGAAAAGAACTTCATATAGAAACCACCATATGCAGAAAACCTACGCACACAGGAAACTATTTAAATTTTAGCTCTTTTGGTCCGATTCATAATAAAATCGCCGTAGTAAAAACACTTTCCAAAAGATTAACTACACATTGCTCAAATAGGAATATTGAAAGAAAAGAAGAAAGTAATATAATTTTTAAAGAGTTGATAGACAATAATTATCCGAAGAAATTCATCAGGAAGCATTTTTACACTCCCAGATTTCCATCTTCAAACAATAGCAATGATCAATCCGATAAAAGGTATTGCTCTCTCCCATACAGTTACGGATAAGAAAGAATCGCCAGAGTATTGAAGAAATTCTATATACAGTTACGAGCGTCATTCTTCATCTCTTAATCAGTTTTCGTCTCTGTCACCGTCTGCTTTTTTTTTGGAATGGCGCCCTCCTATTGGTTGGCTACGATCACGCCACCTTTCGTTTTTGTAATTATTGTGTTGGAGCGGGTCGCTCCTTAAATAGATGCATATATTAGTTAATAACCAAATGGAATCCTCTCTTTCTTTTTCCCAGTAAGAGACGCCTACGGAAGCCAACAGTACATAGACAGATAAAGCACATAGGCTATAGTTATTAACTAAAATATGCATTTATTTAAGGCGCCAATTTATAATTGTAACAAATAGTATTTGAATCAAAAATTCAATCGGGTAAAACACGGGCGTTGCCCGGGTCATTCGGCTAGTATAATATAATTACCACATATCAATCTGCACCAACTTTAAAACAAATTCTACGCCACTCATACACCAAGAATAATAGTAAAAAGGAAAACAAAAACAATATTATTTACAAATTTCCGTGCAAAACCTGTCCAGCCACTTACATTGGAGAAACCAGCAAAGCATTGAAAGAACGCATTAACCAACACAAAGCAGCTCTACGCATCCATAAACCATTATCTATCCTGGTAGACCATGCACTGAACAATAATCATATACCCGAATTTGACAAAGCATCCATTTTATACCAGAATATTAAAGAAAAGCACTGCAGGTTATTTTTAGAAAGCTGGGCCTCTATAAAAGATTCAGAAAGCATAAATAGGAAAATTGACCTACCAGAAATTTATATCTTCCTAAATTATTTATTTATTTATTATTTGTGTATATATTTATACTTGTAATGTATTTTTATTTATATTTATCAACACAACATATTGAAACATAATCCTCACTCATTTTTATTTTCTAATATTTATCATTCTCTTCATTTATTTAATCAAATGGTTATTTAATTATATACTCTTCTAATTATTATTATTTTTAAATATAACAATTGTAAATATATTTTATATACAGTGAAATTTTCATTAGATGGTTTCTTGCTTTGGTCTTGTATAGCGTGAGTGGATCACATACCCACGTGATTTAGTTTAAATCAAAGAAAAGCCTTGATAAAGAGAGGCGTGTTGCCCCTAGAAATATTGGCTGATTAATAAATTCAGATCCAATATATACTTTATAATTATTTATATATATATATTAAAAATGGCATATCCTGACCAGGAGCACATGTGCTTTACAGAAGGCAGAGCGCCATCTGGTGGAACATAAATCAACTAAACATTGATTCAGCCTGTTCCCTGATATTTGGCCAACCCAATTTCTTGAAAAATCAAGAAAAGCCATCCACGAACGCGTTTCGCGCTTTTGGCGCTCGTCAGCGTGGAGTAGGCTGAACCACTGCGACCAAAAAAAAATTTGTGAAAAATTATGTTTTAGATATCAACACCTGTCCAATATATATATTTTTTTTCACATTAAAAGTGTTTACGCAAATTTTGCCTAAAATACCCATTTCTAGATAAATTTATTGCGACAGAAAAAGTGAATTATTATTTAAAATTAAATTTTATTATCCAAAATTTAAAAATGAATATACATTACCTGTTTTTTTTTTTAATATAGTTAAAATTTCAATTTGTAATATGTTTTATAAATAGGATTAAATATTTTAAAATATCAGTTTTTAAAAATAAAAATGTAAATATATGTAAAAAATATATATATTTAAAATATTTTTATATATTATAATAATTCAATATACGTACTTTTGAATATATGTTTTTAATTAATAATTGTATGTTTTTTCCATTATATATACGTTTTGATCATTTATTTATTTTTGAATAATAGCGATCACATAAATTTGGATAAGACCTATTACAATTTCAACAATGGTAGAAATGGCGACATCTCGGTAAGACCATCCGTCTGCTCAAGAATTCAGCAGAGGTAAGCAAGTGTTTTCGTTTGCTTGAGCAGCTTCAATTAAGGATGGGCCAAGGTCGTCTGACCCTTTATTTAAACACCGATCTTTACTTTCAACCCTAAGAGCTTTGTTTTGATATTTTAGCTCTAAATAAAAATTGATAATTGCAGTCTTTTAAAACTAAACATCAAATTGAAAAAGATAATGTGAGGGACATTTTATATAAAAAAAAATTAAAAAATTTTGAAACTTGTGAAACATAATTTTGAAAAAAGTATACACAAACATTTTCATGATGATTTTCCAAAGTATGAGTAGTTTGATTGAGATATAAAACGATCGTGTACAAAGATGTATAGAAATTTTAATAATTTGTACATTTCTATATTTTGTGCTTTTGATATCCATTTCCATTAAAAATATATTTTTACAAAGTTATTCAGACCAACTATTATTATTTATGCTAGGTATTTTGAATTTTAAAGTACATATATCTGATCGGCTGCTTTATTGGAAAAAAGGGATTGACTGCTGATTCAAAATATAAAAAAATATATATTTTATTATTTTATCACATTGCAGTAAGGGCAGTAGAAAATTGATTTATTTTAAAAATAATCATACGCGTCAAAAATAGTTCACATTTCTTATAACAGATGGCGCGCTAATGCATCGTATACATTTATATATACAGTAGAACCTCCATGAGAGGACACTCCTGCTAGAGGACACCTCTCCCTAAAGGACACTTTGGCTCTGAATTAGGTGTCCTATACAGGGAGGTTCTACTGTATATATACCATACAAAGAAAGTACGCACTGCTTCAAACTGGTAAAATTAAGAAAAATATTTTGTTCGCTATTTTCGATAGAATTAAGGCTGGTATGTTAATTTCCATACACTCATATGTGCGCGCTATATTAAAATAGGTTAAATAATTCTATTCTTTTAAAAGTAAACGAATAATTATTTATTATCTTTAAATATGTATTCAAACAATTAGATAAAACAAATAAATTACAGTAGAGCGAATAAATCTTTTAATTTGTTCTTAAGCAACGATATAAAAAGGCAGGTTAAATATGCATTTAGTAGAAAAAACTAAATTAAAACGAATTTATTCGCGCTAAATTTATTTTTTGAAAAGAAAAATATAGCTTCAAAATTATCTTGCTTCAACAACATAAAATTTAAAGTTTAAAATTCTGCCCCTTTAAATAATTAACACAATTTGATTTTTTAATTATCTTCAAGTTAATAAAGTTGTTTTTAGGAGATTATCTAATAGTTGCGTCACATCAGTTATTACATACTGTGAAAATCTGTTTTTTTCCTGATATCTACATTGTCAGAGTATATTCAGAATAAAGAGATACAAATTTAAAAAAATAAGAACTTTTTATAATAAAAAAATATATATATTTTTGAACAACTATTATATTTACGAAATTATTATGGACACGTATGATTCTTTTTAAAAATAAACAATCTCTACTGCCCTTACTGCAATGGAAAAATTAATGGAAGGGCCTGGCTCATCAGTGGTGAACCCTCTCAGCGGTTTTGCCAGTGTAATCTATCTTGGTAATGGTAGATTAAACTGACAAAACCGCTGAGAGGGTTCACCACTGATGAGCCTGGCCCTCCCATTAATTTTTCCATTGCAGTAAGGGCAGTAGAAATTGTTTATTTTTTAAAAGAATCATACGCGTCTATAATAGTTTTGAATTTCCATAACAGATAGCGCTAATGCATCATAACTACGTATTATATCAATAGATATTCAAACTCCTTCTTCCAGTACTTAAAATTCTCACTATGAACTCTCGCCATCTCGCTCCGTTTTCAGCCAGCTTTCCTGTTTTTTCCAGGCTTGTCATTCTGGTCATTGATCCAATCTTTCCGGTCTTTATTTTTTTCTGTCCCCCTCCCCCCTTCCATCTTTTTCTCACTCAACAACGCCTGGAACAAAGGTCTTCTACAAAATGTTCACAAATTTATTTTCTGGTGTGACCATATATATTTCATATTTGATGCCTGCTTTACGATTCTTTGAATCAGTCTATCTTGATTATTTGGTCTGTCTAAGTCATTTGTTTTCCTTGGATGATCTTGACGTTATCGATACTCCGAGCAACTTCCGTCAACAGAATATTTCCAAGATATTAAATCGTTCTCTACAGGCAAGTCCAATACTCACGTCTATAATAGTAACAATGGGCAATGCCATCACAATTTTAGAAGCGTTGAATATAGCTATTTCTCTCCAGATAGATAGTAATGTTGATTAACGCCGAATATTGAACATCCATTATCTTACTTCTCTCTTAATCTAGAGAATGTTTAGTATAAAGCTTCATTAGAATATTCGGGTTGCTTTTTTTAATAGGCAAAATTTGAACTATTTTTGACGCGTATGATTATTTTATAAACAAATACATTTTCTACTACCCTTACTGCAATGATAAAATAATGAGAGGGTCTGGCTCTGGTGAAACCTTCCAGCCGTTTCGCCAGTTCAACCTACCATACCGCTGTAATACATTTTCGGTTTTCCTTTTATACTGATACTGATGCTAGACTCTCAGAATGGGTTTTTAAAATGAAATATGAACATAAGCTTTGAGGACAGTATAAATAAGAAAAATGCATTGTTTTAAATCATTTTAAATGGATAGCTGCCTCTTTTTGTACTTACGTCTATATAAACACAAAATACTTGAAAAGCAAAATCACACAAATACCACAAACAACATTAGTATAAAACTGTTGATTAAATTACATTGAATCATAATTGATAAATCAAGGAATTGGGTTGGCCAAATATCACGGAGCAAGCTAAATAAACGTTTAGTTTATTTTTGCTCCACTAGATGACGCTCTGCCATCTAAAAAGCACATGTTCTCGTGGTCAGGAGATGCCTTCTTTATATTTAATATCAACACCTGACCCACTTATCTTTTATTTTTACTATTGTTTTTTCATGTGTTAAGCGTCTTTACGCAAATTTGGCCTTAAATACCCATTTCTTGATTTTTCGGGAAGCCATGGGACCAAAAATATTTTTGGTCGCAGTGGTTACAGCCTTCTCTACGCTGACGAGCGCCAACAGCGCGAAACGCGTTCGTGGATGGCTTTTCTTGATTTATCAAGAAATTCGGTTGGCCAAATATCACGGAGCAAGCTAAATAAACGTTTAGTTTATTTTTGATCCACTAGATGGCGCTCTGCCATCTAAAAAGCACATGTGCTCGTGGTCAGGAGATGCCTTCTTTATTTTTAATATCAACACCTGACCCACTTATCTTTTATTTTTTCTATTGTTTTTTCATATATATATATATTTGATCCAATTTATGCTTTTTAAATTAATAAATAAATATATATATATATATGTCGGATTTCGATTGAATCCTGTCGACTCACTATAATATTTCGATTGGATCCTGTCAACTCTCTGTCGGAATCGATGTGATCCTGTCGACTCTCTGTCGGGTCCTGTTGTTACCTATGTAAGATCCTGTTGACTCCTGTCAACTTACTGCAGGTTTGGTGAATTGTGGTGAATCCTATGTCGGATTATGTTGAATTGATGATTTATGGCGCAGTCTTGGTCGAATGGTGAGTTTCCACAGGGGAAATAACGAGCACACCTGGATGGGATAGAACATGGACTTCGCGAAAGGGAGAGAGTGATTGAGACTGGAGGAGGTACCTTCCCTTTCACATGATCGAGAGGACTTTAACTTGGTTGGAGCCTAAGTTGAGCACACCTTTTTCTAGCCCGGTCATCTATCTCCTCCCTGACTTCTTGTCCGAGATAATCGTCATTAACTATCTCGGCTTCTCATTGGTCGAGATCATTCTACGTGCCTGCTTCTGGTTCGCTATTAGTTGGTCATGCTTAACTGTGATTGGCTTAGTACCTCCATTGTCGCCATGATTGCAATCTTCCAGGAAGAAGAAGGTCTTTGAACTCTAGTTTTATGGGGGGGGGGGGGGGGGGGTCCTGGGCAGTGATCTTTACTTCCTGGATGATGCAATCCTGTTAATGGTTATTCCCTCTTTCGCGAAGCCTAACTTTTATTAAATCTTTTGACGATACATTGCATTGGTTGTGGTGGGGTTACATATTTCTATATACAAATTATCACATATATATTAATTAAATTATCATTTTAAAAGAATATATATGGTAATTTAAACCAACAACCCTATATTGTATAATACTTATAACAAGATTTTCATGTTGTATAATAGAACACATCTGTAAATAATTATACGCATGATTTACATGTGTCATTACATATATCATATGCAATGTACTTTGTACAAAATGAGGATATATGAATAAAACTCTGTAATATATTAAGAGTTGAGCTAAAGCAGAGATCGAGATGTAGCAGTCCCACAACAAGGTCTAAAGATAGGAAACTGCCAGGGCGTTGCCAGAGTATAAAATATCGCTTCCGATCCACGCTCTTGTTGCATCCGCTGAAATACAATACTTTAGTGTATATTTTCCTGAGTTAATAGTGTATCCTAAGAATTATATTTATTTTTGTAAAAATTTGCATTTATTGAGATTGAGCTTTATATCCTCTTGTTCGAATATACCTAATATGTCATCTAGATGTTTAATGTGTTCTTCATAAGTTTTGGAGTGTATAATAATGTCATCAAAATAATTTAAGGCACAATGTATGTTATGTTTTGTGAAAATTGACTTCATAATCCTTTCAAATTGTGAAGGTGCATTTTTTAGACCATATGGAAGTCTGTTCCATTCATAACATCCTAATTGTGTTACAAATGAAGTTTTATGTCTATCTTTTTCATCTATTGGGAATATACCAGTATGCATTTTTAACATATAGAATAGTGTATATTTTTGATTGTGATAACCTATCTATAATTTGTTCTATAAGTGGAATTTGGGTATGTTCTGGAACTGTTTTTTGATTAAGTTTTCTATAATCTATACAGTCTTGTGGGGTGATTTGGGGCATCAGATTTTTTATTCACTAATAATGCAGGATAACTATAGGGGCTAGATGAGGGTCTAATAATATCATATTTTAATAATTCAGTTATTTGTTTTTGTATTTCAGCATTATTGTAAAAAGATGTCCTATATGGCTTTTGTGCTATGGGAATATTATCTAAAAGAGATATGCAAATTGGGTTAGACTTTATGTATCCTATATCAAAATTGTGTTTAGAGAAAACATTCTCATACTTAGGCAATATATCTGAAATTGTTTGATTTTAGAAATTTGGATTAATATCTAATTTACTAAAGTCTAAATATGAATTATAATTTGTTAGGGAGTACGGTTGCCGCATACTGTGAAATGAGTTAGAATCAATAATGGGATTTGAAGTAGGTTTTATAAGTTTAACATTTGTAGTTGGTATATAAAAAGAATTGAAATTACACAATGGGTTGATATTTAAAAGAGATGTATTTTTAACATCGTAAGGGTCTGGGATACATAGGGTGGTAGCATATGACTTCTGATTATCAGTTTTTAGTTTAAAAGAATACAAGAATTTATAATTTTGGAAAAGAAGGTTTTTTGAAAAATCTAATTGTAACTTAAATATATAAAATGTTGGCAAACCTAAAATAAGATATTCTATCAGATTATCACAAACAAACATTTCTTGATACCTTGTAAGTTTTCCGAAGGTAAGCCTAACCAATATTTTGCATAATGGGTAACTAAATCCTTCTAACTGACCTATTCTTTCTTTTGGGGGGGGGGGGGGGATTGTCTAATATTTTATAATAAATAGAGTTCAAATATTTCAAAGGGATAATAGAGATAGATGATGCAGTGTCAAGTACACAAGGTAAAGATATATGGTTTATAAGTACAGAGAAAAGTAATAATGTTCTACCTGGGTTGATGCGCTTTGGATGAGTATTTTTCTTAAGTGGGCAGTCTCTATGGAAATGGATCTGGTTGGGTAGCTGGTGAGATGCACATATCTTGCAGGGGTATGGAGGCTGGATCATTGATTTGTGGGGTTCTTGCTGGTGGTGAGTTGCCGCTGCTGTCCTTGGGAATGGTTGGAATTTATTAGTTTGGAGTAGTTGGGGTTAAATTGTACTGGAGTAAATGGCCTATTTTTTGTACTGGTAGAGGGTTGTTGGGGTTCTTCTTGATTTGTAGTGCATTTTAACTGGGTTGTGATTTAAAACCAATCTGAGGGTTCTTGTATCCTTGCAGCTATTAGATATTTTTTGAAGTGGTTTGACATTCCATCTGTAAGTGCCTCTAGTAAAAGTGTTTTTTCAAGATTAAGTTTATTGGCTAAGGCAGATATTTCCCTAAAATATTGTTCAAGATCTTTTTATCATTATATTTTAAATTTAGAAACCTACTGAATAAATTTGAATCTTTAATTGTGTGTGTGAAATATGATGTTAATTTTTGTTCTAAATCCCCTCAATTATCTATATCTTGTAATTATTCTATGTAATAACTGAATACTTCTTCCTCAAGATAATTTGATATATTATTTAGTTTAAAATCTTCGTCAAGATGTTTCTATAAACATTTTTTGTTGAAGAATTTGAGCCAAGATATTATGTCTAAATTTTGACCATTAAATTTCGGTATTTCTATAGTACTTGGATTAGGCGTCATGGCATGTTCTACTTTCCTTTGTTTGCGCGACATTTTGAAAAATAGTTTTATACAATTTGAATAATTATTTATAGAGCAATTGGGTTGAAAATTCAGGTAATCCTGCCGACTTAATTGTTATGAAAATTTTGTTTGTTGTTTGATAAGGGGTTGATAAGACAAAGGATCGATAAGATAAAGGGTTGAGGTGCAGTCGTGATAAAAAAAAGATAATTATTTACCGTCAAGTAGCTTTTATTTTCAATTACTTGAAGAAATATTACACATTAGTTAGTTTCACATTATATAGAATTCATTAAGTTAATCCTATATTAGTGATTTAAAAGGATAGATGTGTTAACTACGCATATTTACAACAAAACTGAAAGTCTTTCTAAAAACGATGATAACAAAAGTAAAATTATCAATGTATAAAATAAAATATATATCTTTTAAAATATAGAAATATTTGAGTTTTTAGATTTTCTATATATATATAAATGAATATATGTGTGTCTGTCTGTCCTTTATGCCTGACCAAACCACTCATTGGAACGCCATGAAACTTTGGAAAGTTATTTAGAATAGTACTGGGAAGGTTTGTAGGAAATAAAATTTTTGAAATAACCTTTCGCCTACAAATAATCAAGATAAATATTCTAATTTATCTGTTATAATCAAACAATCTGCTCTAAATATTATCATGATGATACGATGATTTTGTAATGTAGAAAATTAGGAAAGACAAATTCAGGATGACACGGCAATATATTTGAGACAAGAATAATGATACAATTCCAAGGCAAGATAATATTCCTTTAACTTCCAATTACCGAGGGAAACAATTAATATTGATTTTATTCAACTTATCGAGTATTTTTAAAGGGACCGGGAAAAATGTTCACTTTATCGAGAGATTCGTTAGACAAAGCATTACTCGGGTAAAACCGGGCGAATCCATACAAGAATAATGATACAATTCCAAGGCAAGATACTATTCCTTTAACTTCCAATTACCGAGGGAACCAATTAATATTGATTTTATTCAACTTATTGAGTATTTTTCAAGGGACCGGGTAAAAATGTTCACTTTATCGAGAGATTCGTTAGACACACCTTTACTCGGGTAAAACCCGGGCGAAGCCGGGTACGTCCGCTAGTATAATAAATATATATATATATATATATATATGAAAAAATAGTACAAATGCAACATTGTACTGGGATAGGGTGCATAAATTATGAAAAGGAAAAGGCATCTCCTTATCGTGCAACTGAAAGTTGCTGATGGCTGGCGCCATCTATCGGAATAAATATCAACTATTCTCGTTGATTTTTAATTATTCCAGAACCAACAACCCCATATTGTATATAACTTATAACAAGATTTTCATGTTGTATAATAGAAACACATCTGTAAATGATTATATGCATGATTGACATGTGTCATTACATCATCATGTGTAGTGTACTTTGTACAAACTGAGGATAAATAAATAAAACTCTGTAATAGATTTAGAGTGGAGCTAAAGAGATAGAAGTCAAAAACGTCTAAATAGATAGAACGTCGATATAGATGGAAGTCACAAAACAACATCTAAAGATAGATTGGTAACTGTCAGGACAGCGCCAGTGTACAGTTTCGCCAGACGATCCACGCTCTTTTGCAGCTGCTGAAAGGCATTACTTCCTTTCTTGGAAAATGTATATAAAGCCTCCGTCTTAACCTATAAATACAGTCACTTGATAGTTACTCCACCATCTGCGTGAGCCCTCGTCGGTTGTCACCAAGGTCCACCTCATCCACCATGTAGACCAGTAAGAACTCTTCTTTCTCTCCATCTTTCGCTCCTAGCTCAACTTTTATCTGTTCACAGAACTTTCTTAGTGCAACTCTGTCTTCGTTTTTTTGTGTATGGACATTCCCAAGATTTCCACTCTGCCTCGACCACGACTGCCTGTACTCTGTGAAAACTGTTAAAGGTTTTCCAAGGTGCAGAGAGGTACTGGCAAACTCCCCATCCTGACTGTTCCTCTCGGTCAACACAGTATAGCGAGAGTTGACAGGGAATCACACCATAGTTTAAGTCGACTGGATACCTCATCACATTTTTAGTCGACAGGATTCTACAAGTCAACAGGATCTCACCACATATATATATATAGTATATTTTAAACTGTATAAAAATGACACTTTTAGTATATGTCATATATATTCCAATTAGTTAGAACCGATGCCTTAAAAGATCCTACATTCTATTAAAATGTACACCGTTTCTATTTGCTGCCACCCCCATATTTTGTATATATGCTATATCTTTATTGATAATACCTGTAAGCCCCTATTTGTATGTAACACTAAAAATGTTGACGTCAAAATAAAATTCCAAAGAGCGGTCAGCTGGGGAGAGAGGAGGAAAATGCCAGAGCCCATGTGGGGCCCCCAGGGACTCTTTATAGACGACCCCTGAGAACAGGACAGGTTTTGGCAGGGGGTCAGCGGCAGTATGTTCTAGAGGGTGTTCGATCGACAGGCCGCTTTTGTCTCTCACGCACTCTCTCTCTCTCTCCATGTCTCGGGGATAAGCATCCAAGTTTGTGTCATGGCCTCTACCTCTGTCCCGTGGGCTGTCCCCGATCACTCTCGGTGCTAACATCTAGACCTGCCTCTGCTTCTTGTTGTCCGCGTGTGGGAAGAACATCAATACACGCCTCACGTACACGACTGCCAGCTTATTCATACATCGACATTTGCAACAATATTACAGAAAGTCGACAGGATAACTGAGGACAGCGGCATGCAGAGGATGACAGAGACACCGGTGGTCAACGACGCAATCGTGTGGATGCTCCTTCTACTTGCCCTCCACCTTGACGATTCAGTGGACCATCTTAAAGCCGCCATTCGAGGACTAGCCGTACCTCACACGTCGGGTAACTCGGGGTTACAACAGTAGCACTAAACACGTCGAATAAATCTAACATTTCATTATAACCAAATTACTTCTAAAAGATAGATATTATTCCTAAAAGCCTTCATCTCATCTAAAATTCCAAGTATCAATAGAAAACCTTTCATGCAATACCTACTTTACACAATGTCGAAATAGAACATCTGGGTATTTCTTCAATTCAAACAAAATATATAATTGCTGGTTTATATATAGGTCTTCAACTTTATATTTATTAATGTGTATATATAATACAATTTATGTCTCTTCCTGTGGAGATAGCAGCTAATCTGAGAGATTACGAGTTAATAAATTTAAAAATAATGATAATAAAGCGTTTTATTGAAGAAATATCGTCTCAAAAGTGTCTGAGGAAGAGAGAGTTATTAACTCTAAAATCTGAAAGGTATAAAATAAAAAGAAATGCATTTGGTGCAGCTATTTTCACACTAAATAAGCTTAATAAATCAAAATTGTGAAGGAATATATCTGTGTGTATCACTAAGTATAACATTGAATAAAAATCTAATCCTGAATTTGCCTCAGTTATAAAGGCCTTGATAAATATATCAGAGGAATATTATTTTGAATTTTTGACCTATGTTTCCTAGACAGACCTTGTATTTGTAACCTTAACCTAGAGTGAAACAGTATTCTTGAATATTTGGACAATGCTTTTATATAGTTAAATTATTATCTTTGCCGAGAATAAACTTTCAAATGAAAACTATAAAGTAGAATGAAACTACCATAGATGTAGCTATCTAGGGGAAATAAATTTATGTTTGTGCGGTATGACTAAAGAAATGTGTAATCCCGGTATTTGTGGGAGCAGAAGGAACTATTTTTAAGAAATATAAAAATTAACTCTCAACATGCAGTAGGTTATTGCATGAGAAGAGCGGGAACCTGTTCACAGAAGCTCAGTATCTATAAAAAGGCAGAATCTTAGAGGTGTAGTAAAGTTTGTTTAAGCCTTGCAGATGTAGTGATGGCTACATCATTGGTTAAAGATGAGAGAAAGGCTTAGTGGTTGTAGAATAATGGAAAGTTTAGTAGAATTGAAAGAGAGAAAAGCCTGGTTGGATAAAAACGAGAGAAGTTCGGTAGATATTCTTCTTCTTTCTTATCTCCACACTGGGTGAAGTAGAATGCGTCTGCCTTTGTCATCAAGACTGGAAGCACTACACAGTGGCAGGACGACTTAGCTACATAATAAATGGCCACCTCTGACATGAAGAACAGACGCCATGTGCAGCCGCTCCTAACAAGGAGTACAAACGCTGCTCATCCTGTATCCCTGGATTAGGAGCCCTTACAGGGTATTATCAGCTGGGCCAGCTGAGCCCAGGTTTTTACCGAGCTTGTTACTGTTCCCCCTCCTCCTTTTTCATCTGGGCTTGGGACCGACAAAGGCGGAGTTAGTTTGATAGATGATAGAGGAGAAATAATCCTAGAAGATTTAGAGGGAAAAACCTAGATGATAATAAAGGAGAAATAAGCTTTGGAGATATAAAGGAGAGAATTCTGGTAGATGATAGAGAAGAAAGAACCCTTGAAGATGTAGGGGAAATAACCTTGTAAGATAATAAAGGACAAATGAGCTTTGGAGATGTAGAGGAGAGAAGCCTGGTAGATGATAGAGGAGAAAACAACCCTTGAAGATGTAGGGGAAATAACCTTGGAAGATAATAAAGAACAAAGAAGCTTTGGATATGTAGAGGAGAGAAGTCTGGTAGATGATGGAGGAGAAAAAAAAAGCCTGACAGATATAGTGACAATGAAGGCTTGGAAGATATAAGGCTTGGCAAGTGTGGAGTAGAGTGTAGATAAAGCTCGATACAAATAAAATATTAATATATGTAGAGGTAAGGAAGACCTGGTAGACATAAAATAAGGCTGGTAGAGGAGAGCGTCGCTATATTGAAGAAGACATGGCACAAAAACAGCAGCGTGGCCGGGCAATGGTTACGTTGAACCCGGGTTTACTGCGCCTGTAAAGTAATCTCCTAATGATCCCGGGTTTGTTTACGTCCGAGATCTTTTTTTAGCCGGACGCCATAGGTCTTGTTGGTGTTGGAACCCTGGAACGATCTAAATATAATTTGGCAATAGTCGGTGGTTTGTTAAGGTTGGTATTTAAACAGCTTCGACTTGGTGTTTGGACGGTTGGGACGTGTTCAATTTTATTCATCATAATATTTATACCATTTAAATTTATTACATTTGAATGAACTAGAGCATAAGCTTGTTGAACGGTCTATGGGAAAATTTAAGAATAATTAAAGCACAAGATGTGACTTTTCGAATTAAAAATATGAATAATTATAACACGGAAATCGGCCAATGACACTTAACCAGCTTGAACACCTTTTTGGAAAATTCGACCGATTTCAAAACCCCTCTCGTTGTACAACGGTGGATCAATAAAAAAACGATAAAAGTTTTAAAGAATGCAAACTAAAATACAATTTTATTATTTAATCCTCTACATAATCCCCTCCTTTTTCTATACATTTCTTCTGAAGGTCAGGTAGTTTGTAAATTCCCTTTAAGAAAAAATCTTGTGTGTGTTGGGCAAGCCACCTATGCACCGCATTTTTAGCCTCATCATCAGTCTTGAAAGTCATGCCACTTAAAAATCTTTTTAAGTGTCAAAAATATATAATAATAATGATAATAATCACTCGGAATAGATTAGAACTTTGAAATTTATTTTATTCATAGTTTCTCTCTCAATGGTGAGATATTACACGTGAGGCCGGGCATTATCACGCTGTAGGCAAACACCTTTGCTCAGTAAACCACGCCTTTTGGAACGAATTTTTGGCTTTAGTTTTTTTTTGAAGGCGCTTAGAATTAACTACGCTATTAACTGTTTGGCCTTTAGGAATATAATCTTCTAAGATACATCCTTTACTGTCCTAAAAATAGTCAAGAGTACTTTTCAGCAGAAACTGTTATCATTGGTTTCTTTGGTGTTGGTGAACCCCAGTGATGCCTCTATTAGAGTCAGGAATGTGATTGTGTATCCATGATTCATTTCTAGTCACTATTCTATCAAGAAAACCTTCACTCTCTATTTAATAACGTTCCAAAAGCTCTTTAAAATCGTTAAGCCGTTTTTTCCTTCATTTCCTTTGTGAGCAGCCGTGGCACCCATCTTGTGAAAATCTTATATACTTTAAATGCTTTGTAATGATTTTTTGGACACTACCATAACTAGGTTCGGCAGAAATAATTCTAATGCTAATGTTACGGTCGTTCTGTATCATCTCGTCAATGACCCAGGTGGTTGCATCATCGCTAACCTTGACCAGGGCGCCAGGTCGCGGTGTATCATCAAAACCTTCTATGCCGCTTTTGAATTTTCTAAATCATTAAAAAATTCGATTTTGAGATAAACATTTATCACCGTAAACAGCTTTCATTCTGGAGTAAATTTCAAATAGCTTAACTCCTACATGATAAAGAAAACGTATTACTGCTCGCATTTCATAGTTGGTGCAACTGTTTGTTTTGGTCACCATTTTTATTGGGGAAAAATGTTAGATGGTTTCTCTTCTTTAGATTTAAAAAAATATATATATAAAAACAGAGTTTAATTTAAATTTGTAACTTATATACATTTGTTTCCTTCTTTGTTTTTTTTTTCTATTAAACTTGTATTGTTTTTATTGATCCACCCTTGTATTTTGTGAAATCAAAGCCGCCTGTATACTTATGAGGATCGTAACCCGAAACCGTGTTATATTGGGTGTTGGATTTTGTCTGAATTTATAAAAAAATGTGTTGTGACTCATTCAATATCATTAACTTTACCTTTTCTACTGGGGTAATGGACAAAATGTATTATTAGAATGATTTTTTAAAGGTAGAAGTGCCTCTTTTTGAACACGCGAATAACTATATTTGAATATAACTAATCGCACAAAATAGTGTCGTTTTAATAAAATTAAATTATTCTTAATCCTCCTAATTTTACCATTACAGGAGTCTAAGCGACAGATCCCTATAATACAAGAGAGTATGGAGACCTAATATGATTCATGAATACAATTCTTAAAAGGTTTTAAAAATAATATGGCAATATAATTATGAAGCATTTTAGTGTGTAACAAAAATAAGTTTCGTGATTCGACTCCACGATCATAGGTTTAATAAAATTATTTAATTCTCTATATAAGACTAACCTAAGAAAACATTGCACGCTGGTTGGCTGATTAATTAAACAGTGATTGATAGTATAAAACCAATCAGTGGTGAAATAACCAGGACCTCATATAAACTGATTGAAATGTATTTCAGTGACATTTTATCATATAGCTTAACCCTAAAATTAGGACCAAAATGTTATCTCCATTTTTCAATATATTGAATAAGAGCCTATTTGCCTAAAAATATGGAAAACAGAACCTCTGTTGAATGACCATTTCCAGGAGAGAAAGGGTTTATCTAGGATTTGAGTGGATCTCTCATTTTCATCACATGTCTACACATGTTGAAAACCTTTGAATTTCGAGCTCACAATGTGATAGATCTCCATTTGGTTACTTGTACTCACTGGTAGGCCTTGTGCAAGATTCGGAGGATATTTGAATCAGAAAAAAAATAATGTGGCCAATATGGGATTCGGTCTCGCGTCAAGGTTTTAGAATTTCGATAGTATGTACCATTGCCCCATCACAGCCCTCATAAAATGTTTTATTAAAGGCTATTCGAAAGATTCAAAAATTTGCTTTAATATCAATAAATACTGTATGGAAATCTTTTATTAAAAATTTTAGAAATTTATCTAAACCCTCATTCATTTTTATTATATTCCAGATTTTTTTCATTATTAATAAAAGCGACTTATTCTAATTAAATTCTACAATGAGGAGTTTTGCGGAGGAAACAATTTCATTAGGTTTCAGAGGTAATTACATTTTGAATTATTAATTTTTTAATATGTATAAAATGTGTATTAATCTTGTAAAAAGATTCATAAAGATGTGTTTATCACGGTTCATTTCTAGTGAGAGAAAAAAAAACAGTATTAAATGCCATATACCTTTTACACCGCCCCCTTTTTTATTTCGAATGATGTTTTACATTTCCTACTGCGACAAGAAAAATGTATTGGGGAAGAATTGTGGTGTGGAACAATTTTGAATCCTCCAAGCGATTCACAGTTATAAATGTAAGTTTTAAAAATTATATTTTTAGAGTAAAAAATGAATGAAGTTTTTGTCTATACAAATGTAATATTTAGATGCCTTTTTGTATTTGTCATTCCAAATTTTTTCCGTCCAGATTTTTATAATCTCCAATTTATCACTGATCATGGAAATTTTGAGAAATGTTTGGCCCCTATCGCCGCGGTGAAGGAACCGGGATGCTTCTACGGAGGAGAAATTCAAGACTCGAAACATCTACTTCTGGAATCCCCAATTTTTCGGGTTTGTAGAGAAAGAAATTTTGGTAGCATCGGACAGTTAGATGAATTCGTAGATGAGAAAATAACATAAAAATTTTAATTGAATTTGTATATATATATATATACAACTATCTTTTGAACTGGAAAAGAGAGGGAAGGAAATTTCGAGAAAATTTGCTTTTGTATGTTTGTCTTTTTCTCCTTTACCTTTCTCCTTATATATAGCCGATTTGATATGATGATAAAAATATATTGACGCAAATATTCCTGAGTTTGGGATATCGCGTTATAGGATGTGTAAAAAGTTAAATAAGTTATAAATGTAAGTTTAAAACGTATATATTTAATCCTAGATCTCAAATATTACTCAAATGTTTTATTCCTTGGGTTCCTGTGTTCTGGTTCCTTTGGTGATTTTGTTGGATATGTAACAGTGTAAGATGCGCCCCTCCGTTTATTCAAAATAATATGATATTTTAATATACGATAACTCTTTTTATTTTGTACTTGTAATATTTTTGTTGTTTACATTTTTATTTTTGAGAGAGAGGGCGACGGACGTGAAGACTTGGGATCACAATCGAGGTGGAAGGCAACTGAAAAATTTGAAACTATTATAGAAACGTATGATTATTTTTAAAAATTAAACAATTTTCTACAGTCCTTACTGCGTTGAAAAATTAATGGGAGGGCCAGGCTCATTCGAATTCTCATAACAGATGGCGCGCTAATGTATCATATTACAGCAACAAATAAATAAACATAACAACTTTAAAAGTATTTTATTTTAATTAACTATTTATATAATTTAATTATGGAAACCCGCTCGAGAAACGTCTATACTACCAAGGAGTAAATCAAAGTCGATGACCTTGCAGAACTCTAACCTGATGTGATATCCACGATGGTATGCACTTATTATTTAATATTTTAAATATTTTAAATATTTGAGAAAAACGCATCTCCTGATCGTGCAACTTGATCCCAGTACAATTTCACTTTTATACTATTTTTTCACATATTTCATAATATTTTTTTCAAACCAACTTGTATCCAGCAAATTATGTCTTCAAAACTAATTCAAAATAAATACTAATTAATCAACTCCGCCTTTGCCGCTCTCAAGGCCAGATGAAAGAGGAGGAAGGGGAGTAGTAACAAGCTCGCTAAGAAACCTGGCTCAGCTGGCCCCGCTGATAGTACCCTGTAAGAGCTCCTAATCCAGGTATACAGGATGAGCAGCGTTTGTACTCCATGTTAGGAGCGGCTGCACATAGCGTCCGTTACTCATTGAGTGGCGGCCATTTCTTTTGGAGCTAAGTCGGCCTGCCACTGAGTAGTACTTCCAGTCTTAATGTCAAAGGCATATGCTTTCTACTTCACTCAGGCATGATGGTTATCGAGATAAGAAAGAAGAAAGATAAATTAACCACATTCTTCAGGCACCTCACGTAGAAAAATAGCTAAGGGAATGGGATTTTATCTTTGTGAGAGGTTGGCTTTTCAGTGTTTGTCAACAAGAGATTGTACCTTTCAGTTTCTCTATATTCAAATAAAAAACGGCACATCTTGGGTAGAAAAACAAACTGCGTTTTAATTGCTTGATATTTCTATTTATAAATGCCAAATAAATTGTAATATTTATATACACAAACATATTTTCATATATAATTATACTAACTATTCTGTGCAGCAAGATTTTGTATGAAGATTTTTTAAAGAAATTTATAGATTTCATAAACTGTCGAATAGGATTTGAATAAATTGTGCATATATTTTAGACACATCTATTTTTCTGTTTAACGTTCATCTTTTTCTAAATGCTAAGAAAATTGTTATATTTGTGTATACAAAATATATATATTTTCATATATAATTATTTAAAGAGACAAGGGTCGCCTTTCCAATTTCCATCTATATATAATTATACTAATTATTCGGCAGAAAGATTATGTATAAGGATAAAATTTGCTTTTTATTCGTATTTTTTATTGTTTTCTATTTTTTAGGAAATTTAGCGATTTCCTAAACTGTCGAATAAGTTTTGAATAAATTGTGCATATTTTTTCGACACATCTATTTTTATGTTTACAATGTTTTTGTCCTCTGCTGAACTTCAAAGAATAGTCTGGCATGCTTATTTTATATATTTTCGTGTACTATTCCCTTTTTTGGAAGTCAGGAATGTAGTTTTGTTTGATGCATGTTCTGCTAAAAGTGATGTTTAGCTATAGTTTCTCAAGGCTGATTAGTGCTTTTTTTATACGTTCTTCTAATGTTTTGCCGGTCTCCCATAAATAGGTGACACTACAGCATTAGCATGTAATATTGTAGATGACATTTGATTTGTTTTGGTCTATATGTTTTTTTTTTTTTGTAATAGGGTGACGAAATATGCTTCTTAGGTTCCGATTAAACCTTTCGGCTCCATAGCTGAATGGGAGAATGAAGAATTCGGTTGGTAATGGTGTGTGCCAGTTGTTCGTTGGTGGGGTATTGTTTATGTAAAATTGTTTGTTGACGAACTTGTCAGGGTAATTATTCTTTCGTATATCTGTTATTAATATATTTTCATCTTCCAGGGAGAGGAGTCCGACCACTGGTCCCCCCTGGGCCCTTGGAATATTTCACCAAATTCTGGTTCATTTTCAAGGTGACTAACGTGGCAACGGCACCCATTTTCCGATATCTCCAAAGAATTACAAAAACTATAATAAGTCTCATAACGAAACACTATAAAGGAATGACAATACACCCACATGGCACAAGTACCTATAGGACAAGCAACAACTGTTCTGGTGTGGAACTAACACCTACCCACATAGTCTCAAGCCCAGTAAGGGCCGAAGCCTTGCAGAAAATTGACATGGACCAGAGCAACAGCTTTACACAACCAAGATAGTGGACATTGCGACTGCTGTGATAGAGATGCACGGGGACATCTGAGGCTCTTCATTAGACACGACAACAACATCTTCCAGATAACTGCAGTTGGACAAATCGGTATTCAATTTTTGGAAAGAGATTGTTTTTCTATATGAAATTGGACCTTTCATTGTTTCTTTACAAGAGATTAGACCTTTCATTGTTTCACCTTAAGAGGTTGCACATTTCATTGTTTCTCCCAAAAAGGTTGAACCATTCATTGTTACTTCGAGAGACTTGATATTTTTCCATTTGTCTAAGAAGTAGAAGTTTGAAACTTAATCGAGTCCACCGCCTCAATTCAATTACAATCCGGGAATTGTTTAAAAATATTTCCTCTTTCCCACCGCCGTAAAGTTTTTATCAAATTGTTGTTTGGTCGCCATGGTGACCTAGTTTTTCACTCCAAATTTACAACTTACTTTGTGTTATTTATGTTTCTTTTATGTCTCCGTCACTTATATCGCTTATTGTTGAGAGGTAAAACATATGTGTGCTGGGGAATTTCAAATTAATATGGATGGGAAAGTTGTAAGTACTCATTCTATAAGGTCCACTATACAGCTATAGGAACTCTGTTCCTATCGTATTTATAAAGTGCTTGGGTTATTTTAACGTAAGCCATATCATTTCCTTGAATGTGTATATTTCTTTAGAAATGTGTGATTAATTAAATTCATACTCTAATAGATGTTTCCTAGAATAAATTATTAACAAGAAAAATGTTGTTTGAAAAGGTAAATTTAGTGTGCTCAAATAAGTTTATTATTTGAAAGTTAAATATTGTAGAGTGGTAATGAATGATTATACAGATAAACGATTGAACACAAGATTATTTATATATTACCTCAGAACACGACTAGGTGACTATAATTTACACACACACACAACTGATTGATTATTTATATTAAAGAAGTGAAGGACAAAATGTATAATGACACAGATTTTTAATTCATTAATAAATAATTAAAATAATAATAAATTATATATATATGACATAATAAAAATATGATTTTTATTATTCATTAATATAATTATAATTTAAATAATC
Organism: Cordylochernes scorpioides; assembly: GCA_030710605.1. Lineage (NCBI taxonomy): Eukaryota > Metazoa > Arthropoda > Arachnida > Pseudoscorpiones > Chernetidae > Cordylochernes > Cordylochernes scorpioides. The sequence goes on along the minus strand of CP092871.1, from coordinate 64,822,676 downwards.
ATAGAATTAACACAGAGTTAATTTTTTAAAATCCTTAACAAAAGGAGTACAACCCAAGATGTTTTTTGTATATACTTAGATTATATTTATTAAATTGTATGTATGCAAACTGTTTTTTCTTAAAATATAATCATTAAAATAAATTCAATTTTGGATATAAAAGTTATCATTTCACTTCAATCCACGACTGCATGAATGAATTGGTAAGGTACCTAAAATACATCTTTTTTTTACGACACCTTTATTAATAGTCGACAGGATGTATTTTAACCCTGTGCGAGAAGAATTCCAATAGATTTCAAAGCCATATATTGCAACTAAGATATTTGGGAAAAGATATAGATAAAAGAATAGCAATTATGGAAGTCGAAACTTTAATTAAGAAATTAAAAAGGATAAAAAAAAGTATAAAAGGCATTGAAGAAAATATCGAATCCATTGTGTCTATGGTAGATGTAAATGCAACGAAATGCAAACTAGAGTATGCAAATAATGATTTGATGAAAATGAGTGATATTTTCTTTCAGCAACTTGAGGATGAGGATTTGAATGACGAAGTGGAAAATTGCATAGATAAGTGTATAAGATTAATGTGTGAATTGGAGTTAAGGCATAATGGGCAAGAAACATCTGAAAAAAAAGTAAATTTACATGTTAAAATGCCTAAACTTGAATTGCCAACTTTCGATGGTAGATTAGAATCATGGCTTTCATTTAAGGATCTATTTTTTTCTGCGGTTGGTTCTAACTCACAAATACCTAATATTGAAAAGTTACAATATTTAAAAGGCCAACTGAGAGGCGAAGCCCTAAGACTGGTCAACGCATTTCCAATTACAGCCGATAATTATGTTGAGGTTTGGAAAACCTTATTAACAAGATATGATAATCCAAAGGATCTGATTTTCACCCAAATAGATAATGCATTAAGATTACCAAAGTTAGCCGATGACAACCATAAGTCAATGTTTAAACTTCTAGATAGTTGCAACGAGATAGTAAGAACAGTGAAGGTATTAGGTTACCAAATCGATAGTTTATCTGATGTGTTTCTCGTCAAGATCATACAAGATAAGCTTGATAAAACCACAAGAAAACAGTGGGAATTGCAGAACAACCCAAGGGTTGTGCCTTCAATTAAGGATTTAATGGAATTTCTAGAAATTCACGCAAAAAGCTTGCAGAATTTGCCAAATAAAGATGCAAATGTGGAGGAGTCATCTATTAAAAGGGAAACAGCCCCAAGAATGGAAGTACAACCAAAGCAATGGGGACATCCAGGTAGAAGCCCTATGGACTATAGTTCTAAAAGACGTCCTTGCCGAATTTGCCTGAACCGGGGACATGCCGAACGCTTCCATCCTGAGAATAGGTGCTGGTTTCGCGAGAGGGCCGTGCAAGCCCCCCCCCCCGCTGCAAGCTTCATGTCCGTGCCGTCTCGATCCATGGACACCTTGACGCAGACAACAGCCCCTTCGAGCGAATGCCGACCAGCTCCGCCTCAACACTCCTGACGCCAAGGTCTGTATATAAATCTAAATGTGAATAATAACAGTATATTAGCTCTCATGGATACTGGCTGTACCTTCTCTATAATTCCTCAACATATGATAGATAAGATTCAACCAAACTATGTTGTTTTTAATAATTTACCTCTTATTAAACAGACATCCGGTATGCTAAATATAAATTCAAAAATTAATGTTAATACAACTATAGGATTTATTACTAGAGATATTGATTTTTATTCCTCTGATATTAATTTGCCATATGTATTGCTTTCTTTACACCATATAAGATTATTTAAATTAGACATTGATTTTCAAAGTTTTACAATTACTCAATTTGGTAGAATTCTTAATGTTAATTACCATAACCCTAATAATAATAATTATACACATCATAATGTAATTCCTTTATTTAAATCTATTATTCCTCCTAATGAAAATTATTTTAGAAATTTTAATAGTGTAGAATTTGATGAAAAACTTTCACCATATGAAAAATCTGATTTAATTAAATTAATTAAGGAAAATAAAGAAGCTGATTTTCTCAGCAGATACCCCATAGCTCATTTTGTTTATGGACCACTACAACAGATACCAATAGCTACACACCCAAATCATATTTTTTCTTTAGACACAATGGGAGGCTTACATAATTATGGGACAACCAAACACAGTATCCATATGATAGTAGATCATCACAGTAGATTCCTTTGGACCTTTCCTACAAAATCTGTATCCACTGATTCATATATAACTTGTTTAAAAAATTTATTCCAAATTAACAAACCTGAAATATTAATAACTGACAGAAATGCAGCTTTTCTTAGCAATAAATTTAAACAATTTTTAGGAAAAAATAATGTTAAGCATCTACTCACCAGTGCCCATCACCCAGAAACAAATGCAAAAGTAGAAAGATTAAATTCCACTATCATAAATAGGTTAAGATGTGAATATAATCATAATTTAAAGATCCCTTGGACAAAATATATTCCTAATATTACTGAAAGTTATAATGATACAGTACATACTATAACAGGCTTTACACCTAGGTTCTTATACTATGGAATACAACCACAGTATATAGAACATGACACAAAAACACATACACCAATAGAAAAAGCAAGAAAATTAACCAATGAAAGAACCATAAAATCCCATGAACACAGCAAACAGCTTTATGATATTAAACACCCAGAACCCATTTTTAAAGAAGGAGATCAGGTATTAGTGAAAACCTTTATTTATCCAAACACTGGTAAATTAACACAAAGATATATAGGCCCATTTAAAATTTTAAAACAACTTTCTCCAGTCACATATGAAATAAATAAACCCATTTTACCTCAAAGAAAACAAACAGAAATTATACACTCAAATAAACTTAAATTATTTTACCCAGAATCAGATTTTTTACTTCAAAATAGCACTAATTTAGAAAATGACTTAATAGTAAACCAAATTTCTAACACAAAGTTAATAGATATTGATGATAAACCATGTTTTTTACAAAAAGGCCATATTTTGGATATGGACAATGGAGAACAAATATCAACCCCAATTCTTTTGCCTACACACATAACTTAATGTCACTTCAAATATCTCTTTATAATCATTTAATTACTCATCCATTTTATTGAAAAATACTTTTATATATTATTTACATGCATTTAAATGTTTATATTTTAGGAAAAACTCATTTTAAATTATATTTGTGTAAAAATAAACATTTCTACTGCCATTTAATATTTTGAAATACAGCAGGCATAACGACATAAATATTCATATTTTAAATACCTTTTTTGGCTTCATATAAATTTTTATATTAATCTATCATTATTATTTCTTATATATAGTTTTATTTTAATTTCATATTTATATAAATTATTTATAAACAAACTTTCTTTTGTTTATTTTGAAAAAATATAGACATTGATTTTTATTGTTTAATTTGTAATTATTTTATAGACATTTTGATTTCGTTTAATTAATTATTTTTGTAATAGCCATTTTTATTTTCAAATTTTAACTTTTTTAAAATCTTTTTCACAGGGGGGAAATATTATATAATCTAAAAATGCAAATATTTTATTTTATTTTAAAACATATTTTATTTTCATTCATTGACTATTATATATATTTGACCATAGATGCAAAACATACCACTTTTAATTAATGTTGTTGTAAATATTTTACATTTTGATTTTATTTGTTGAGAAATTCACTCATATGATTCTATATATTTTTCCCTCACAAATTTTATATGGAACATTTCATATTCGAACATTCTTTTTTTTTATGTAAATAATAAAACTTCATGTGTAAATATTTTTCATTATGTGGAAGTAAATAACCCATTATTTTATGTTTTTATTCTGATCAAACCAAATAAATGTGAAACAAGATGTTGGATACCACTCGTCATTATGAGAAATAAATTTGTGATTTTCAAAAATATATTTTTTGGCATGTGGCAAAATACCTTTTGAATCTTGAGAGCCTGAGAAGGCCTACTCAATTCATGAGGTAAATCCCCTTATGAATTATAGGAAGGAGACACCTATAAATTCAAATAAGATTGGATAATTTTCAGCTACTGTCAAGAAAAAAGGTACCAATAGGAATATGTAGAAGAAATAAAGAGCATCATTGATATAGTTTCAATTGGTATCCTCCATCTTAATTGATAATCTATGTAAATAATAATGATACTTTTTTTTTTTTTTGAAAATTACTCCCTAATTTTTATCCTTGGAGGGAAGAAATGACATAATAAAAATATGATTTTTATTATTCATTAATATAATTATAATTTAAATAATCATAGAATTAACACAGAGTTACTTTTTTAAAATCCTTAACAAAAGGAGTACAACCCAAGATGTTTTTTGTATATACTTAGATTATATTTATTAAATTGTATGTATGCAAACTGTTTTTTTCTTAAAATATAATCATTAAAATAAATTCAATTTTGGATATAAAAGTTATCATTTCACTTCAATCCACGACTGCATGAATGAATTGGTAACGTACCTAAAATACATCTTTTTTTACGACATATATATATATATATATATTATTTCGTCAAATAGGCTTCTCCTATAAAAAGCATCGACCCGATGCTTAGGATCGATAGTAGTAGATTCAAGCCATCAGTCTCAAGGCTCGAGGCAGAATAATAGATCCAGGAAATCTCAGGCCATTTGCTCTGGGGAGCTCCTCCTGGGTCCGGGCTGGTTGTCTTCTCTCGACTGGAAGTATTCTTATTGGATGCTTAATGAATCCTCTTCTATGTGGTTCTCCTGCTTTTCTGGGTCCAAGCCTCTTTATCCTGGAAACATGGACTATGCCCATAGTTTTACGTCGACCTTTCTGGTTCCCAAATGTCTCCACCTCTTAGGTCACATCAGATATTTTTCTGGTGACTATATATGGGCCGAAGTAACGTCACATTATTTTTTTGGAATATCCCACTTTGCGCACGGGGATAACGATCCAGACTAGTTCTCCAGGCTAATATTCCTGTCGTGAGTGTCATAACGAAGTTTATTACTTCCCTGAGATATCATGGCGTGGAAACGTGCCAGTTGTCGTGCTTCTTCGGCTCTTGACCCTAGAGTTTGGTTGAAATAATCATTTTCTGGAACTAATTTGAGGAATAATACGTCCAGTTGAGTCTCGGCTTCACGCCTGTGTACAAGGAAATATATAGTGAACCCAGTAGACTCTTGCATTGCCGTGTTGTATGAAACTGCAACGAATGGAAAATTATAATCCCAATTTTTCTGGTTGACGTCCACATATATAGACATAATTATGCTATGGTCTTTTTCAACCTTTCAGTGAGTCCATTCGTCTGGCGATGGTAGACAGTCGTCTTTCGGTGAGTTATTCTGCGCTGGTTGTTCAAATAACTAATCAATGAAGATGTAAAGTCCCTTCCTCTATCTGTGATAAATTCCCTCAGCGCGCCGTGCTTGTAAAAAACAAAATAGCTAGAAAAGATCTGAAAAAAAAAATGGGGGTGATGTTTGGGAAGCAGCGTTATCATCACTATTGGTCAGAAGAGTAAGGTATATAAAGTCATTTGTCTATTGTTACAGTCGGCACTGATTTCTGAAACGTCACACATAGATAACTTGGTTAAATTTGTCTCCATTTCCATATGTAGTTCTGATCTATAATCCAATTAATGCCTTTTCATAATTAAGTGTTAAAATTTATGAATTTCTATTGTTTTTCTTACTAATGAGAAATATCTGTTTTTCTCTTATTTTTCTACTAGACGAATGGCCCGGGCAACGCCCGGGTTTTACCCGAGTGCGAATATATTTTAAAAACGTTGTCTTGGGTGGTCGCTATAGACAGGGTGGTCTGTATAGACAGGTGTATGTCTCACACAGCCGATAACAGGGTTGTCTAGAGTGGCCGCTATAGACAGGGTGGTCTGTATAGACAGGTGTATGTATCACACAGCCGATAACAGGGTTGTCTAGAGTGGCCGCTATAGACAGGGTGGTCTGTATAGACAGGTGTATGTATCACACAGCCGATAACAGGGTTGTCTAGAGTGGCCGCTATAGACAGGGTGGTCTGTATAGACAGGTGTATGTATCACACTGCTGATAACAGGGTTGCCTAAGGTGACCGCTATAGACAGGGTGGTCTGTATAGACAGGTGAATGTAACACACTAATGATAACAGGGTTGCCTTAGGTGACCGCTATAGACAGGGTGGTCTGTATAGACAGGTGGATGTATCACACAGCTGATAACAGGGTTGTCTAGAGTGGCCGCTATAGACAGGTGTATGTATCACACAGCTGATAACAGGGTTTTCTAGAATGGCCGCTATATACAGGGTGGTCTGTATAGACAGGTGGATGTAACACACTGCTGATTACAGGGTTGCCTAAAGTGTCCGCTATAGACAGGGTGGTCTGTATAGACAGGTGAATGTAACACACTAATGATTACAGGGTTGCCTAAGGTGACCGCTATAGGCAGGGTGGTCTGTATAGACAGGTGGATGTATCACACAGCTGATAACAGGGTTGTCTAGAGTGGCCGCTATAGACAGGTGGATGTAACACACTGCTGATTACAGGGTTGCCTAAAGTGTCCGCTATAGACAGGGTGGTCTGTATAGACAGGTGGATGTAACACACTGCTGATAACAGGGTTGTCTAGAATGGCCGCTATAGACAGGTGTATGTATCACACAGCTGATAACAGGGTTGTCTAGAGGGGGGCAGGGAGGACACGTGTTCGCCGGCGGCAGCCAATGGGCGCGCATTCTATCCGTGAGCTTCAGAATAAGGCAATTATATAAGTAGATAATAGTATTGATTAATATATTATAGCAGACATGATAACTGCAAAAGTGGTGAATTTGCTTATAAAAAAGCCAATAATAGTGGTTCTTCATTATAAATGTGCTCCAGTTACTATAAGCAGAATATTGTTAAAATTGTTTGAAACTTATCATTGGAATTCAACTGAATTTTGAATGTACACACAGAGTATTCATACGTAGCTGCTCTTCTTGTTTAGAACCCTTGATTATGACTTCAGTAAAAACAAGATCACACACACATACACACTAGAAAATACACATGAGCACACACTCATACGCATGGTAACATACACACTGTGTCCTACATCCCTCCACCTACAACAACAACATTTTTTTAAAAATCTTTCTCCTGCTCTCTCTTTTAGCTTTAATTCGTTTAATTCCTTGGTCAAAGAGACTGGTATGATAATGAAGTAAGAAGGTCGAAATTATAGCCGGGTTTACTTTTGATAAGAACTGGCTCGGTACCAATTTCTTTCCATCCTGTTTGAACCATTATGCTTTTTATTTACACACACAAGACATAAACAAATTTGACTCTAATTTATACTATTTATTTTTATTAAAAGTGATGTTAGAACAAACAAATGTTTTTAAATACATTCAAAAATTAAATTTTCTTTCCTCCTACCTTTAAATGTATGATAAAAGGTTATGGGTTGGTTATGGTTATTTGATAAAATAGGGCTGCTTTGCTCTTTTTCCTATCCCAATATCTTCAATTCTTCCCTTTTCCCCCTATGTTCTGCTACAATGACGTGTAACTGTCGAAGCGACAGCTTGTTATAGCTAGTACTATAACTAGTTTTTACATAAAATACAAAACCTTTTGAAGCTTTATAAAAATAAAATTTATCTAATTTCTTTTTAACTATCAATACTCCTTCTCTTATACCAATTATCTTTCATATATTATAGATATAACTCAACTTTTTTGTTCAGTAATAGCCTGCTATACTGACATTATACCTTAAATACGACATCAAATTATTCTATACATTTCTTTAAACATTCTAAAACCTTTATATACACATATATTTAAAAAAGATGCATATATTGGATTTATAATGAATTTATTGTTCAAATATTTCGAGGGCAACTCGCCTCTCTTTATCGAGGACTAGCAGGGTGACCCGGGGTACGCCCGGGATTTACCCGAGTGCTTATCTGCCCTAGTGAATATATATTTGGTTAGATCATTCCTCGGGCATTGATCATCTAGCGAGCGTCTATAAATATTTCAATTTAATTTTTCAAACGACCTTTTTGAAAAGGGTTTTTAACTATATATATATTTGAAACATGGAAATTATAATACTTTAAATAAATAAAAATAGGGTGAACACAAATAAAACATACCAAATATTTCGAATTAGAGCAGTTATTTTAAACGGCGAATTAGATCAGTTATATCTAAAAATGAAAATATATAAATCTTCAAATCGAGCGAGCGTCTATAAATATTTAGATTTAGATCAAGTATTCTAAACGTATGTGTTATTAAGCGAACTTTTATTAATAAAATATTGAGAAGATTTAGATTTTAAACGTATTTATAATCTTTTAGTACTTGATAGAGGGCGCTGTTCGTGAGCTAAGTAGAATAATTTGAATTTATAGTTTTAATAATTGATTTATATATTTTTTAAAATAGCCTATCGTCATCCCCGTTATTTTTCACCTATGTATGGAAATTTTGGTTTGAATTAGTGAACTACTGCGAATTTGTATACCGGACATACAAACCAACAAACAGACATACAAACATTCATTTTTATATATATAGATGTTTGTGTTTTTCACTAAAACATGCGCGCACGCGTACACAACTCTCGTTCTATAAGGCCAATGAAAGAATTGTATCTTTGATTTAAACATTACATTCAGTATATATACAGCTAACAATTATATATAATATTACAGATCAATACCATTATTATTATTTTGTCTACACATTGTTCTTGAAATAGAGATTTAAATACAACATATATAATTTTAATTATGGATTTCTCAATCTTCAAATTACATATATATGTAATATTGTTGCAAATGTCGATGTATGGATAGCTGGCAGTCGTGTACGTGAGGCGAGTGTTGATGATCTTCCCACACGCGGACAACAAGAAGCAGAGGCAGGGCTAGATGTTAGCACATAGAGGGATCGGGGACAGCCCAAGGGACAGAGGTAGAGGCCATGACACAAACTTGGATGCTTATCACCGAGACATAGAGAGAGAGAGTCTGTGTGAAAGACAGCAGCCGTCTGCCGAGAGACACCCCCTAGGACCATCTGCCGACCCCCTGCCAAAACCTGTCTTGTTTTCAGGGGTCGTCTATAAAGAGTCCCTGGGGGCCCCACATGGGCTGGGCCTTGCTTTTCCTCCCCTCTGTCCCTGCCACCAGCTGACCGCTCTCTCTTTGGATCTTTATTTTGACGTCAACATTTTTAGTTTTACATACAAATAGGGGTTTACAAGTATTATTAATAAAGATATGGCATATATACAAAATATGAGGGTGGTAGCGAATAGAAACATTGTACATTTCAATAGAAGGTAGGATATTTTAAGGCATCGGCTCTAACTAATTGGGAGATATGTGACATATACAAAAAGTGTCATTATTATACAGTTTTAAAATATACGATATATATACTTAATTTTTATTTCAGCCAATTAAACTATGCTTAAAAAAATCGGAAACCTTTGAAAACAAGACCCTAAGGAAAATAATAAAAGCCCCCTTATATATAAGGAATTCAATGACAAAAATGACCTCCAAATTGAAAATATTAAAGACTTTTTATTAAAAAATTAGCATTGGAATTCTACGAAACTACGTAAACTACCAAACCAAACATTCCAAACGCCTGCGACTATAATGAAAAAGAAAAGGAACCTCATACCAAGCCAAGTTATTTATAATAATAAAAAAACAATAGAAAATAAAAATAAAAATGATGTCAAAACATTAATCTAGCCAGATAATTTCCTCACACTACTTATAGAAACATGCAGCAGCTGGTACAAGACCGGATTTATAAGATACAGATTGTCAACTTTAGTTAATTTGTATATCATATATATATGGTAATTTACACCAACAACCCCATATTGTATATATCTTATAACAAGATTTTCATGTTGTATAATAGAAACACATCTGTAAATAATTATACGCATTATTGATATGTGTCATTATATCATCATATGTAATGTACTTTGTACAAACTGAGGATAAATAAATAAAACTCTGTAATAGATTAATAGTTGAGCTAAAACAAAAGGTCAAAAACGTCTAAATTCGAGATAGATAGAAGTCACAAGACAACATCTAAAGATAGATTGGAAACTGTCAGGACGGCGCCAGTGTATGATTTCGCCAGACGATCCACGCTCTTCGCATCTGTTTAAATGCAATACTACCTTTCTCGGGAAAGATATATAAGGCCCCCGTCTTAACCAAAAATATTCACTTGACATTCACTTCACCATCTGCGTGAGCCCTCGTCGGTTGTATCCCAGGTCCACTTCATCCACCATATAGACCAGTAAGAACTCTTCCATTTCCATCTTTCGCTCCTAGCTCAACTTTTATCTGTTCACGGAACTTCCTTAGTGCAACTGTGTCTTCGTTTTTTGTGTGGACATTCCCAAGCTTTCCATTCTGCCTCGACCACGACTGCCTGTACTCTGTTAGAACTTTTAAAGGTCTTACAAGGTGCAGAGAGGTACTGGAAAACTCCCCGTCCTGACTGTTCCTCTCGGTTAACACAGTATTGCGAGAGTCGACAGGGAACACACCACAGTTTAGTCGACTGGATACCTCATCACAGTTATAGTCGACAGAATTCTACAAGAGGCTACCAAACTTCACCACATGTTTTTATAACAGAATTCTACAAGAGGCTACCAGACCTTATCACATATATATATTATATGATGTAAAAAATCAAATATTTATATATTTAAAAAATATATATATTATTTTGATTCATTGATAATTCTATTTTTATCATCGTTTTTAGAATGACTTTCAGTGTTGTTGTAAATATGCATAGTCAACATATCTATCTTTTTGAATCACTAATATAGGATTATCTTCATAAATTCTATATATTTGTAAAAATATCTAATGTGTAATAATTCCTCAAGTAATTGAAATAAAAGCTACTTGATGGTAAATAATTATATATATATATATATATATATTTTATCACGACTGCACCTTCAACCCTTTTTCTTATCAATCCTTTTTTTATCAATCCTTTATCTAACAACAAACAAATTATTCATAACATATATAAATACGATGAACCACCTGTACATAACTAATGATTGTACATTTATGAATTAGGTTGCTCTTGCTGAGCGACACCAAATAAAGTTATTTTGAACTAAAAAAAAAATGGTCGTAGAGGAACAGCCTGCACCATGCTGACGAGAACCAATAGCCCGAAACGCGTTTGTGGTTGGCTTTTATTGATTTAAAAAGAAAATGGGATGGCTAAATATCAGGGAACAAGTTAAATTAACGTTTGGTTGATTTCTGTTCCACTAAAATGGCGCTCTGCCATCTAAAAAAGCTTATGTGAGCGCGGTCAGGATATACCTTTTTTGATTTTAAATACAAACACCTGACCCATATTATTTTATTTATTATTTTATTTTTATTATTATTTTAACATATCAATTACTATTATACCCGGGCAACGCCCCGGTTTTGCCCGAGTAGATTTCTAACCAAATATATATAGAAATTTTTAAAAAGCTGTTTTGAACTGAATTCCAATTCATTTAGTTCCATAATTTCTCTCATATGGATTTAATACCAATTGTATGTATGTTTTTATTTACTCGAACTTTATATATTTTTTATTTTATATAAGTAGTGTAAGATATTTAAATTATCTTTGACGCATTTGATTTTTTAAAATAATTCAATGCCCTTACTGCAATGATAAAATAATGGAAGGCACCAAAATGTTGTTTTTTATTCAAATACTATATATACCTTTTACAATTATAAATTATGACCCGGTACACTTTATAGTATATAATACAAACAAAGAAAAAATAATGCCAAGCATTCTAAAATATTAATATGATACATTAGCGCGTCATATGTTATATCTGAACTATTTTTGAGTTTAAGTTTATTTTTTAAATAAAACAATTTTCTACTACCCTTACTGCAATGAAAAAACAATGGGAGGCCTGACTCATCAGTGGTGAACCCTCCCAGCGGTGTCGCCAGTTTAATTTAGCATACCGCTGTAATATTGCACATTTTTCTGTTTTTCCTTTATACCGATACCGAAGCTTAGACTCTTGAAAAGAGAATTTTGTCCATAGTTCATTTAAAATACCCTTTCCAAGAGTCAAGCTTCAGTATCGGTATAAAAGGAAAACAGAAAATTGGTATATTAAACTGGCGATGCCGCTGCGATGGTTCACCACTGATGAGCCACGCCCTCCCATTATTTTATCATTGCAGTAAGGGCAGTAAAAAATTGTTTCATTCCAAAAAGAAATATACGTGTCAAAATAGTTCACATTTTAAATACTAAAATAAAGTATTACAATCCTCTCAGAGAATTAGACAACAAAATTAGAAAATAGCATAAATATAAAGTCCTAACATAATCGATAGATATATAGTATACTTTTTATATAAACCTTATATCATGAAATAATTTTAGGAAACTTTAAGATGCTGCCTTGAAATATAAAAATATGTATGGCTTTTTACAACAATTTGAAATTTGTATTATTCCGATTTTATAAGAAAATATTTTAATTCTGATATTTATTAAATCGACATATCTTCATTTATTTGACAAATCGGACGCACGCGAAATCTCAGCTTGGGGTACTTGTGCCCAATAACATTTTAGCAGATCAATTTAATATACAAGAATAAAAATATTGACACTAAATGGTTGGTTCATTCAAACCGAAAATAAAAACTAAAATGAATCTACGAAAATTATTGAATTTTACATAAGTGTCTTTGTTATATACAGATTCGCACATTTCTTCGATGGGAAAAGATGATTATTTCTGTAGCTGTGAAAGATTGGACATTCTATTAATAAATGTATTGAGTCTTGGTCTTCTTTTCCACAGAAGCAGCTAGGATCATTCCTTGCCCCGACAGTCAAAGACATATGGATGCTGAAGGCAAGGGAAAAACCATGGCATCATTTCCCCCTTTTTTATTTTTATTTTTCCTAGTACAAGTGGTGGTGGTGGTGGTGCTTGTCCATGGAGCAGATCAGATCGGTCCGTGCACCCTGATCACAATACCGGTCAACCGAAGTGCCTTGTTCGTATGGTACAAGTGGTACAGGCCATGATGATTATTGTGGGTAGAAGTTGGCGACTGCTTTTACTGTAAGTGCACCACATGTCTACACAAGTGCAGTTCGACTTTTGCACTTACAAATGTGCCAGAGCCCCGTTTGGTTATTTGCACTTGCTGGTGGGTTCGAAATTTTGCAAGAATTGGGGGCCATTGGAGCATTTTTTTTATTAGAAAAAAGTGCCCAATGTGGGATTCGATCCCGGGTCGTAGCGGTCGAAAATTAACGGTTTAGACCACCCACCTACCCCCATTCATTGCCACGAAAATCTTCAATGAATGGAACAACTCGACCAGGACGAAGTCTTAAAACAACGACATGGCTACTGATCGATCGACTTGGAGAAGACTGATTGAGGAGGCACACCTGTCTTAGGGGACTGATTATAATATGAAATAATATAATAAACTATAAATAGTATTTTGACAATAAGTGATCTAGGATTTGGTTTATTTTTACAATTCTTTTATTCCTCGAGGTTTGGGGCTTACATTGTCCTTCAACACAGAGACCCAGAGGTACTCCTTCTAGGCGTGTTATAATTGGCTAGATATTGTACTTCTGGATCTATGTGTTGAAGGGCATGTTAGCCCGAAAGCTCGAGGAATAAAATAATTGTAAAAAGAAACCAAACCTTAGATTCCTTATTGATTTTGTCAAAGTGTAAAAGCAGGAAAGACATTTTATTTTAACTAGTATAGTAGTTAACTATTCAACTAACGTTAGTAGGAACTAACCCAGACAGTACTCCCACGCGACCCTCCATTGACAAGGTCTGGGAAGTGAAAGAAACTTTTATCCTTCCACCCACTTAAACTTCCAGGAGGAAATACCACAGAGTGTGTCTTCCAAACTTTCCCCTTTGTTATACTTGTTCAACTTACCTTAAACTCCGAGTTACAGCGCCGTTATATAAGCTGGCAATGAAAAATTTCAAGGCCATCTATTCGTAACAAATGAAAGCATTTTGTTGAACCTTTTTTTATTATATACATTCTAGGCTTAATTCTATATATATATCTCGTATACTGTCACGCCAAATATATACATTACGTTTAAAATATCCTGATATAACAAAAAAAAAAAAAGGCGCGCCATCTATATATATATATGTGATGATTTAAGACCATGGAATTGTTGTAAATAGTCCAGATATCTACTACCACATGTTCCACCACGTGACTGTATATAACTTGTTATTTACTGCAATTAGAAAGCCTCAAGTAACATCAATCTGTACCGCGTAAGAATCTAATAAAGTATAGCAACTGTACAGATAGAAGGAATGGAGTATAACAGGAGCCATTTTAAAGAACTAATTTGCGTATTCCAAGGTCGAAACTATGGCATTGATTCTTTCGATACTTAGTTCTATATTCTGTCAATGTTCAATGCAGAAAGGATAGTATTTGTGGGAACTTGAGCGACCAATAAATTCTGAAGTCACTGAACATGCTGAATGTTCCTCTTTCAAAAAAAGCAATTTAATTGTATCTCTTTGATCAACTCGGAGAAATAAAAACCTATATTCGAAACGGTAAAATACCAGGTAACCAACTTTGATAAAAATCAGAAAAAGACGATCTATATACTTGTACCATGATTTTCGAACTATAACTTTCACCAACAAAGAGAAGGATACGACGTTCTATAAGTGCAAATAAAATTGTATTGAAGAGGGCTACAACCCAATAACATAGTTTTCAGCTTGGATTTTTCGAATAACCAACACCAATATTGTGTCATATTTATCAATATGTTAAAAAATAATAGAGAAAGTAAAAAAATAATAAATGGTCAGGTGCTGATATTTAAAAAAAGAAGGCATATCCTGATCACGAGCACGTTGGTGCTTTTTAGGAACAGACGCCATCTAGTAGAATAGGAATCAACTAAACGTTGATTTAGCCTGTTCGCTGATATTTGGTGGACAATTAAAACAATTTTATTGACATCTTGCCAATTGTCGCTGATATTTGGTCAATCGATTTTCTTGATAAATCAAGAAAAGCCATTTACGAACGCGTTTCGGGCTGTTGTCCTTCGTCGGCTTGGAGCAGGCTGTTTCACTGCGGCCAAAATTGTTTTGGTTCCAGAAGCTTCTTGAGAAACCAAGAAATGGGTTGTAAAATTATTTGACAAACATAAGCAGTTTTAATCTTCTCAGTTTTGCGGTAAGAATGTTTTTATATATTAAGTGAACTGACCTCCCACGCCTTCTCATTAGACGAATTTGGCCATGCTTGTACATAAAAGAGGTTTAAACGGGATGCGAGGAGTCGTGGAGTGGTGATCGAGTGGAGACGCTTAAAGCGTTCTCTGTGTGCTTGTCTGGTGATCTCCTCGCATACCTGTGTATCCCCGGTCCGCTCCTTATCAACGCTGCAAATAAAAGATAAGTACTGTTTTTATTTAACAAATCGTGTTTCTTTACCCCCTTTTTGTTGTTGGTGTTGTACTCTTGAGCGTACGTTTTTCTGTGTTTAAGTTACTCTTACTGTAAGCCCTAGTATATTGATTTTTGTGTAATAACCCGTAAAAGAGTAACCTTTGTCAGGGTATTTAGGCCAAACTTGCGTAAATACGCTCAACATGTAAAGAAAATATTATATTCGAAAAAAAAAGTAAAAAGGTCAGGATATGCCTTCTTTGTTTTTTATTTACCAATATGAATCTAATAAGTCTTTAAAATAAACTTACAATAAGTTTTCCTTTATTTGAAATTAAAAATAAAAGCATTTTTGCGACCTAAACGAGTCTTTTTGTCATTAAGATAACAAGTTTGGCAGATATGTTTAATATGTTAAACGTAAAATATAATACACTCTCAAGATATATGGAAATCATGGAAATAAAGCTGTAACATGATATGATTACATAATCCTTTAACTTTTCAAAACAAAATTTTCTATAGTATTTTTTTACTTATTACGTAGTATATGCGTGGATGTTCATGGTGGGTAGTGGTTGGCGACTACTTTAACTCTAAGGTCCTCATCTTCACATGTAGAAAACAGTTCGAATTTTGCACTAACTGGTGGGACGGGACTTCGGCAATAATCGGGGACTGTTGAAATAATTTTTTCTTCAGAAAAAAAAAAGTGCCCAATAAAGGATTTTATCCTGGGTCGTGGTTGTGGAAAACCTACGGTTTATACAGTACACAAGAAGTTCACACAGTGAGCGCTTGAACTTTTGAGGGAAACGGTAGTTATTTTAGTAGCATTCAAAACGGGTAGTGTCCGAGTGAATGATTGCCCTACCTATATTGTTTTAAAAAAAAAGGTTTATTATTAATTATGTAAAAAAAGGCATCTCCTTATCGTGCAACTGAAAGTTGCTGATGGCTTGCGCCATCTATGATGAGGGCCAACAGCCCAAAACGCGTACGTGGTTAGCTTTTCTTGATTAATCAAGAATGGGTATTAGGACAATTCTGTAATAATTAAAAATCAACGAGAATAGTTGATATTTATTCCGATAGATGGCGCAAGCCTTGCACGATTTTTCATAATTTATGCACCTTATTCCAGTACAATATCAAATTTGTGCTATTTTCCACGTTTATTATTAATGTTGTTTTATTATTAGTATAGTGGTAGCATTATTAGTATTAGTTTTATAGTAATTATAATAGTTAAGTATATTACGCTATCATTATCATTATATCACAAAGTCGAAACAATGACAGTTATTCCTTACATACGTATCTCTATATCATGTCGAAATTCATCCAAATATGTCATATATTGTAGAAATGTTAGCGAACAAAAACTCTTAAACCCTTTTTATTTATATATTTATAAATTTATTTTCCTCCAATTTACTCAGAATATTCTATTTATCAGCTTGATTTTCTTTATAAAATTTTCTCGTATATAAATACCATATTACCATTAAGGTACTATTACCTTTTCCTACATGTATCCAACATTTCTGCTTGGAGAATCTTTATAAGACTAAAAGGTCTTAATAAAGATTTTTGTTGTTGTTGTTGTTGTTATATATATATGTAATATTGTTGCAATGTGCCGACGTATGAATGAACTGGCAGTCGTGTACGTGAGGCGAATGTTGATGATCTTCCCACACGCTTACAACAAGAAGCAGAGGCAGGGCTAGCTAGATGTTAGCACATAGAGAAATCGGGGACAGCCCACGGAACAGAGGTAGAGGCCATGACACCAACTTCGATGCTTATCACCGAGACATGGAGAGCGAGTGTGTGTGAGAGAGAAAGCCTGAAGCGGACTGCCGAGCAACACCTCTAGAACATCTGCTGACCCCCTGTCAAACTTGTCTTGTTTTCAGGGGTCGTCTATAAAGAGTCCCTAGGGGCCGGCCCCACATGGGCGTTGGCATTTTCCTCCTCTCTCCCCAGCTGTCCCCAGCTGACCGCTCTTTGGATCTTTATTTGGACGTCAACATTTTTAGTTTTAAATACAAATATGGGTTTACAGGTATTATTAATAAGGATGTAGCATATATACAAAATATGGGGGTGGTATCAAATAGAAACGGTGTACATTTTAATACAGAGAGAGAAAATATCTTTATTTTACGGGGCTGCTAACCAATACATTTTAATACAGTTTAAAATATACTATATATCTCGTATATACTAGCCGAATGACACGGGCAACGCCCGGGGTTTACCCGATTAAATGCTTTTATTCAAATACTATTCGTTACAATTATAAATTGGCGCCGTGGATTTCATTCTTGTATAATATATAAATGAGTTTTAAAAATTGTAAAAAAAAAAAAAAAAATGCATCGGCCGGGAATCGAACCCGGGGCGCCCGCCACTATCAACATATATAGTCACGACCGTCTTTCCTCCTCAATCAATTCCTCAATTCCTTATGTCACGGATGCGTGCGCATCATCATTATGATCTTTATCATTATCTAATGATAATAATAATAATTATTATTATTATATTATTATTATTATTATCAACATATATAGTCACGACCGTCTTTCCTCCTCAATCAATTCCTCATGTCACGGATGCGCGCGCATCATCATTATGATCATTATCATTATCTAATGATAATAATAATAATAATTATTATTATATTATTATTATTATTTTATTATTAATATATATAGTCACGACCGTCTTTCCTCAATTCCTCATGTCACGGATGCGCGCGCATCATCATTATGATCATTATCTTCTATAGAAGCTTCTATCTTTATAATTATGTATATTTACAAAAAAGTCAATTCGCTCGCGCCTCTAGCGGTGAAAATGAGGGGTAATACCAGCTGACCTAATGTACATGTAAAGTTTGGAGCGGGACGTTTCACAAGAGTGACATCCACGGCTCCAATTTATAATTGTAACAAATAGTATTGGAATAAAAACATTCAATCGGGTAAAACACGGGCGTTGCCCGGGTCAATCGTCTAGTAATATATAAATGAGTTTTAAAAATTGTAAAAAAAAAAAAAAAATGCATCGGCCGGGAATCGAACCCGGGGCAGGCCCGCGGTGCAGGCGAGCATTCTACCACTGAACCAAAAGCAAACGGTGACAGAATTAAGAACGCATGACGCTGATAACTGTATATATTAATAGATTTTAGATTGTACGAGATCGTATATTAACATATTTTCTAATTAATCGTGCTTAAACGGACTTTTAATGTTCATCAAACAAATGATAAATGATGAAATGTAAATAAAACTATATAATAGACAGATAAAAAAATGAAAATTTTGGTTAATCAGTCAAAATTATTTATTTTTATCAATGAGATATTTCTCTAGGAATAAGTTGGTTTTTCTTCTATCACAGCAAAGACATTTGAATTATGAGCATTGCAGATGATTACTGCCCCACTTCTGTCATTGGCTGAAGATGGATTCTGCGCGGGAAACAAGATTAATCTTCCTATTTTTTTACCATTTTGCTCCTAATATCTTCCATAATATTTAGTCACGTGTTTAGTTAATGTTACTTTTAGAGAAAGCGGGAATATTTTAGACGTTGTAGTCCCACTCTAAATCAAAGAACCAAAAATAAAATACTTTTACGAGTTTTTTTAATGCACTAAAAGGGATGAAATAAATCCGTTATAACCACTAAACAATTAAATTTTATGAGAAAAAGCAAAGCTTTTGAAAAAAATAATTATCAATTTCGAATTTTATATGATTATATGAAGAAAATGATTAGCATGTTTATGTGTTTTATTACCTTTTTACCTCTTCACTCAACAATTAATGGTATCCTCCTTTATCTTTCTCCCAAATAAATCTGAATGTAAATAGTGATAGCTGAATTATTTATTCAAGGCTTTTTCTTTAAAATTATTTTCATTATTAATATGATTTTTAGATTTAATTCTAAAGGAATTCCAAATATATGCAAACAACCTAATCAAGAGTGAAAATATATACAAACGCTATACAAATGTGAAAAATAAACATCGATATTAAACCAAATATTATTAAATAAAAGCATTAAAATATACTATAACAGATATATTAGATTATAATATCAAAATGTTCTATATATATATATTTATATATATATCTACCTATATAATTATATAGTTTTAATAAAAAAAAGGCATATATTGGATCAAGATAAAATTTATTAACCAATATTTTGATTTATATTTAAATAAAGATATATTTATGGATTGCTCTATTTTAAATATATATATATATATATATATATAATTTGTATTGAAAACAAAGAAGGCATATTCTGACCACTAGCACAAGGGCTTTTTAGATGGCCGAGCGCCATCTAGTGGAACAGAAATCAACTAGACGTTGATTTAGCCTGTTCCCTGATATTTGGCCAACCCATTTTCTTGATATGATTTTATTTTTATTTTTCTATTATAGATGTATGCATATATATATATATATATATGTAATAATGTGTTGAGATCCTGTCGACTCTCTGTAATAATATGTTGAAGCTCTGGTTGACTCTTGTAGAACCTCGTCGACTCTCGCTATAAGTTGTGGCAACCGAGGGTCAAACCTGTAGTAACCGAGAGGGACAGTCAGGGGTGGAGAGTTTTCCAGTACCTCTCTGCACCTTGTAGGACCTTTAACAGTTCTCACAAAGTACAGGCAGTCGTGGTCGAGGCAGAGTGGAAAAGCTTGGGAATGTCCACACACACAAAACGAAGCGACACAGTTGTCGAAGGAAAATTCCTTGAATAGATAAAAAGTCGAGCCAAAAGCAAGATGGAGATAGAAGATTCCTTACTGTTTTACATGGTCGATGAGTTGGTCCCTGGAGACGATAAGGGGTGACGCTGACCGGAAGACTCACTGGAACAGGACTAACTGGCTGTTGCTACGCGGGCGTTTTTATACTACGCCTCCGACCAAGAGAATTGGGTCATGCACGTGTCACACGTGTCGCTGTTATTCGAGACTGGCGCCGGGCTGTCGGCTTCCAATCTATCTTTAGAAGTTACTTTGTAATTCTCTCAATCTTGCTTTTAACTCAACTTTTAATCTATTATATAGTTTTATTTATTCATCCTCAGTACATTACATATGGTGCTGCAAGGAGACATGTCAATTATGCGTATAATTATTTATAGATTTGCGGCAAATGGGGCCCGCACGTCAACACCTGAGGACTATTTTTGGACAGTTTTGCGGGGGGGCGTGCGAAAACGGCCGTTCAGCGGTGGCGCTCTCTCTCTCTCAGATGGCTTCCAAATTCCTCTACCAATTTGTGGCGTGATTATTTCCCTTTCCCCACATTATCACTATATTGTCACATTGAAAGTCGACAGGATCATATCACAGAAGAGTCGACAGGATCATATCACAGAAGAGTCGACAGGATTCTACAAGAGCTACCAGGACATCATCTTATTACATATATATATATATACTGTATATATATATATAAAGCCAAAGGTCGCCTCTCCCGTCAAAATAGACGTCAATACCAAACGCCATCTATTGACTGTCGCCGCAAACTAGCGGCCTCGGGTCGGTGACAAACCCACAACACCAGTTTTGGAAAACTGAAAAGCGTCCCTTGATGAGGTGATAAATAATGGTTAGAGTTTTATTAA
Organism: Cordylochernes scorpioides; assembly: GCA_030710605.1. Taxonomy (NCBI): domain Eukaryota; kingdom Metazoa; phylum Arthropoda; class Arachnida; order Pseudoscorpiones; family Chernetidae; genus Cordylochernes; species Cordylochernes scorpioides. Next base: position 64,801,376 of record CP092871.1, on the reverse strand, counting down.
AAGGCGAGTAGAAGAGCATATTGCTATATTTAATATTTAAATTGTCTCTATTCCACAAAAAAAAAAAAAAAAAAAAGATACGCGCTACCTTAACTACCTGCTGTCTTAAAGAAATACCAGGTGATTGTTCTCCATACATAAATGATTAATACAAAGTAACAACGCGCCATCTATATAAAACGAATGAAGACACTAAGACGCGAATGTGTCTTTTCACAAATAAATCAAACTTCTTCTGTTCTTACGGCGATGGAAATATATATTGGGAGGGCTTGGCTCATCAGCAGTACACCTTCCCAGCGGTTTCGCCAATTTAATCTACCAGACCGCTTCTTTAGAGCTCTAATACTATATTGGATCATTCTGCTTTTATATGCTGCACTGAAGGGTGGAATTTTAGAAGCCCTCCCAATATTTTTTCATCTCAGTAAGGACAGTAGAAGTTTGATTTATTTGTAAAAAGAAACATTCGCAGAAATAATTATCAAATCAATGTAAATATTGATAAAAAAAAAATCCCACGTAAAATAAACAAAAATAAATTGGTTAAATTAGATAATTATATAAATATGCTTATCAATAATAATTTAAAACTAATATAAATAAATTGCTCAATGCCTTCATGCACTATTGAGAGATACATATTAAAAACTTTTAAAGTCTGTAAATATAGACCCAGATTTTCAAATAATATTGACTATGGAAATATAAATTAGGCTTTTCAGAATATTCTGATTACCAGACGATGTAGATTTATTCGTTGAAATCGTTTCTCCTGAGTGTTACGACATTTGTAAAGAAAGCATATTGGATTCGACGATATTTTTATCGGATTTTACTGAAGTTTTATTATATATTCTTCGAACTCGTTCTACTAGCGCTGTAAAATTGTAGATGGGAATTTTACTGAAAGTAAATCATCTTGAAAAAGAAAGGCGCAAATGACAGTTTTAACGTATATTTCGACTAATAAACGTAGCTCTTCTTCTTCTATATATCAAATAACTTCTGAGAAAATATTACATCTATATTATGATCATAGAATCGTCCTAACCAAGTTTCCAAATAACCATTTTATATTCCAATAAAAGGTACTTGGGTCCAATGTGTTAGAGTACGAATAATAAAAAAAAAAAAGAATCGGTAAACGAGTGGGTAACCCTCTCGATTCCCGGCAGCCACGAACAGGGATCGAATCCCGCGTAAACATTTTGTTTAATATGTGAATAACCTTCGCATATTATTCATTGATGGAAATATCATAAACTAGGTTGCTCTTTTTGAGCGGTACCTAATAAAGTGATTTTGGACAAGAAGTACGCATAAACATGTGAAAGGTGTTAACCACCTATAAAGAAACTAACATATGGACGAAAAGGCAATGGTATAAAGGTGTATATTCTAGCTCTTTTTTTTATTTATTCTGATTATTGAAATAATAGGTATTTTTAAGGCACCATTGTTAAGAGATAACTACGCTGTGAGAGAAAAACAATTATTTCCTTTTAATCTATTTGAATCATTTATTGGCCATCATAATCATACTTGTTGACTTTTTTATATCTTTATTTTTATTAAACTTTGATGTAAAATTATTATTATATAAATGTGTTTATTATTGTTGACTTTGCTTAGAATATTTAAAGATATTGATTCCAGGGAGATTAATAAAACATTATTGAATCACAAGAGAGAGAACAAAATGAATGAGAAACCTATAACATAGTAAACAAAGAGAAACTTCTTTTTACGGTTAGCACCTATTTTCTTGTGATCTTGCACACATATTCTGTGGGAACAATTAATTAATTAAACTTAAAATATTTATATGAAGAACAAATTTATAATAGTTTGGTCGATTCTTTAATCATGTTTATTATTAGTTTGTTCTTATTGATAACTACTGTTTTTGTGTTTTAAAAGAAAACTTTAAAAATCTGATTAGTTTATTTTCTTCAATTTCTTAATCTCATTTGCATACATTATAAAAATTGAAAAAATTATATTGAGCTGGGATCAGGTAGTTAAATATATAAAAATCATTTTTCATCGTACAACTGAAGTTGCTGATGTCTTCGGAATAAATATCAACTAAATCGTTGATTTTTTTTATTATCGCAGAACATATGTAATAATTATAACAAACATAATCGTTTTGATTAATGATAGTAAGTGGCTTTTTTTCAATCTTATTACCACAGTAAATGGTTTCGCCAGTTAGATAGTATATTCAATCAATATATAGTTCATTGCTAGTATATCCACTACTGTAGTTTATCCGTTCAAGCCCCCAGTGTTTGTGGCAACCAGAAAAAAAGGCCCTTACATTAGACCCACTAAGAGATATTCATTTAGCTAAGATGTGCTCAAATATTTGTCCTCGGTGTCGCCATTATTTGTCCCCTTTACGACCTGTTGTCCAGCTATTGCATCACGCATTACTGCAAACCCATCCAAACATAACCCCCGTTAAACACATTTTCTTATAAGAAGAGTAATCGTATTCAGTCTGTTGAAGGACGTTATTATCCGAAAGCTTTCCAAGCTTATATATTTTTTTTAAATAAAGAAACACGTCGCCGTTATCTTTTTTTTTTATTTTTAGAAATGATATCTGGCGATCAAAACATTCTCTTATATAATTAAACATTTGTATCACGAAGCGTAATATACAGACGTCGACGTTCAGACAGGGTAAAATTCTTTCTTTATTATAAATTATTTACAAAACAAGCTGAGCATTCGAAGAAGTATCTTAATCTATTGTCGCCAAGTAGGATGCCATACTATTGGCATCCTAGTTATCTATACATGTACGATCAAAAAGTAACCGAACCTTTTGAAAAAAAAAAAAATAGATTAGATCATTTTATTAATAAAATATCCCAAATTAAGACCCTACAGTAGAACTCCTCAAATTCGGAAAGCTTGGGGCGCAAGGTATTCCGAATTTGAGAGAGTTAGATTTGTGAATATTTATGTGGCATAAATAGGCATTTAGATGACTGAGACAAAGATTTTGAAGCATATGAACAATTTTAGGTTGAATATTATATGTACATTACATAATTTTAATTACGATTTTTAATCAAATGTTTCTTGACTTTTATGAGTTTTGAGCATGAAACCGATGAAAAATAGTAAAATATTTTATTATGTATGTAATGCAATTGATGGCCAAGTAAGTTATGGCTTGGCAAAGAAGTTGCTGATTGTTGTCTGTTTCTTTGGCTTGTTTAACAAAGCTTCTTCTTCTCTCATAAGCATAGTTCGAAGACTATTGATGGTGTTGTAGCTTGCAAGCATTTCTGGTTCAGTGCGCTTTTCCAAATATTTTAATGCAACATCCAAACTTTTCAACGCTTCGCATCTGGGAACATCTAACTTTTCACCAAGCTTAAGAATTCGGTACTTGCCTCGTTTTTGCCGCTCCTCTTTGGATGCCATTTTGTTGAAGAACAAACTTGTAAATGCAAAAAATTGAGAGTTGAATAAAAGAATTTGAAACTTACAATGTCTGAAAATGTTTGATAATTTGAACTTTAGGTGAATCAACTTTGCAATAAAAAATGCGTGAATGGCTTATGACGTAATAATGCTGCCTTCTTATTGGACAATATCCTAAACTAAGCACAAAGGTCAAATGAAACTGTTGATTTATTTAAGCTTTTAAAAAAGGGGATAAACCCCTAATTAGCGATTATAAATAATCGGTAAAAGTAAATTAATTAAACACTTAAATTAAAAATAAATTACTAATAAAAATTAAATTAAATTAAATAAAAGCAAAGCAAAAGTAAAAGTAAATAAAATAAAATAAAATAAAATAATGTTGAAATATCAACAAAATAAAAGCATGTCAAAATTGGTATTTTGTATGTAAAAAAAACATTACAATACTTTCCGAATTTGGGAGTTTCCGAATTTCAGAATTTCCGATTTTTTTTTTTTTTGAGGAGTTCTACTGTATTTACACATTTTTCCGGTAGAAAAGCTGTTTAAAAGCAGTTACATAGTCCATTTTACTGAGCTTGTTTATTTCAGCCGTCTCATTTTCAATAACATCTTTAGATGACGAAAAGTGTTTTCCTTTATAACGCAGGTTTAGCGTAGGAAAATAATTCACGGGAGTGAGGTCTGTGGAATAAGAAGAATGTGATAAAACACTTACCGATTTCTTAGTTAAATAATCCATAGCCAAAATGTGGCTTTATGGGCAGGGGCGTTCTCATGAAGCAATTTTTATTGTTCTGATTATGTGTATGAAAGAACTAGTTCCTTTTCCTTCGTATTGAATCTCTTAGGTTCACAAGTATTTTTTGCATGTGTTTTTATTATTAAAAGTTTACCATATGAAATTCCAAATATTTCCGCTCTCGTTTCAATAGTTATTTTTCTATTTGCATAAATTAAATCACTAACCTGCTGGATATTGTGCTCCGTCGTCAAAGTTGAGAGGCGTCCTGACCTTGGATTATCCTCGATACTCTACGGCCATTTTTAAATCTACATTACCAGAAATGAACTTGAGTTTTAGAAATTGTTTCATCTCCATACGCTTCCTTTTTAACAATTTCAATGTATCTCTATCTCTCTTCACACAGTAAAATATTTATTTAATTTAAAAAAACAAATTATATGTTAGCTCTTTTTTCAAAGCCGACATTACAAAATCCGACGCCAGCAATAAACAAGGAACTTTTATCTTTCTATTGTTCTGTATTCGATATTTAACAGATATAATGGGCACTGCCTGAACTTTTTTGTCTTTGGTTTCTCTTATATTTTGATACAAAATATATATTATACAAATAATTTACTTCACAGGTCTTTTACTTCATTTCATACCAGCATATATTATATCCTGTAATAACGCGTTCGTGGTTGGCTTTTCTTGATTTATCAAGAAATTGGGTTGGCCAAATATCATGGAGCAAGTTGAATAAACGTTTAGTTTATTTTTGCTCCACTAGATGGCGCTCTGCCATCTAAAAAAAGCACATGTGCTTTTGGTCAGGATATGCCTTAATTATTTTAAATATTATATCCTGTAAATAGAAATATTTTAAAAAAACTCATTTTTATTTGATAAACTTGTGTGCTCATTTATATATATTCACGAAATTTATCCATTCTTATTCATCTGTGATTATCCAAACTGAAACTCAGTGCTGTCTGATGGAGGTTATTAGGAACAATTTCCTAATATGTAGATACACACGATAACGAAAGAAAACCACAATATGAATACTACCATCCAAATACAAATTCTGGAAATTATTTTTAGAAATCTCTACCTACAGCGTTCGCAGACTAGTCGCTATTCGTATATATGTAATTGGTCTATAAACTACAACTGGAGTTTTGGATACCTCTTGCTTTTTACATCAACTGTTCAACTAGCGACGTAAGAAAAAGAAAACGACCAACAGCCGGGCAATACTGGAAATACTTTAATCCGATCATACATCCCATAATCACATATACACCTAGCACTGGTGAAGACGCCAATTGTCTTGCGTCGAAAGCGAATTAAAACCTACATAAAAACATTCGACGGCGGCCTCATTCGAGAGCTTCCGACAGACTGACGACAGTGACGACGCGTGTCCCGGCAGAGGGGAGCGGTGAAAAGCAAGTACAAGTGGCTGAGAGATAGAATCGGTGCCTAGTCATCGTTAATCGATTTAGAATGATTTTTGAATGTTTTTTTAATAAAATAAATAATATTTGCGTGAAACTTGCGTGAAATTCGCGTGAAATTAAATAACCGTAGATTCACATCCAAAGAGCTGCATGTGGCTCGCGAGCCGTAGTTTGTCCGACCCCTGACCTAGATTCATCTACAGGAGTGCGCACAGAACAGACCAAAGTTGAAGAAACATCATTCAGGCCAAGCAGGTCTTCAATAATTTCTGGAATCGTTTATAATTTCCTTTAAATAAATAAAGATTCAGCAATTTTTAGTTATCATCATCAAAATAACGCAATCTATCGCTGTGTGTGTGAAATTTTATATAAATAATTATACTATTTCTAATAATAAATGATGGAGATTAAACTGGCGAAATTTCTTAGAGGTCTCACTAACCACTGGCAAGCCAATTCCTCCTCTTTTTATAATCACAGTATAAAGTTTGTAAAATTAATTTTAAAATTATATTTTCGAGTTTTATAAAATAAAAAAATATCATATTTTGCTCTTTAGGAGAACTATATTATAGAGCTCCATATATTTTAAAGTTTCGGGAGGATGATACGCACATGTATCCTTCCTTCCTTCAATGCCTTCCTCTACTGAGGGTGGGTCACATGGTCTCTCCATATCTACCTCCGCCATCCTCTTCATCTCCTCGTGTCGTCCAGTCCATTGTTTTAGATCGTCTGGGTATCCCTGTCATCCTGGGTATCCCAAACAAAATATTTTGCTTATCTCCCCCCCCCCCCCAGTAAAAATCTTAAAGGTGGTGATAAAAAGGTAGCTTTTTATATATTTCATTTTAAAATAATAATTAAAATGGGGTTCGCGAACCTGGGAGAAAAAGAAACATCAGGAGACGATATAACCAAAACCCAATCATACCCAGACTACGGTTGAATTACTCGAATTTATAAAGGATACGATGGGAGAACACAGAGGTTATATACCCAGACTGGATTAATGTTCTGGAATTAAAGACTTGATGGATTCGCCACGCTCGGCGCCCATTCATGTCAAGGACCTCTTGCTGCCAGATATATATGTCGCCGATACACTTCCTATATCATAAATCAAAATATTCAGTCGGCTACGCTGCCACTTTTTTTATATATGTCTTTTTTTCCTACATTTGTTGTTATGATGATTCGGTGTGAGCAACTATGTTTACATAGAATATTGAATGGCGATGTGATTTATATATCAGACGATATTATTGACGCCAAAGTGTTTTTAAAATATTTTCTTTTGGAATCTATTTTCCGCAGAAACATGAATCATAATTTTCAAAATATATAATTATATTTGTTTATTAATTAATCATTTTATATATAATAATTTTTAGAAATAAAATATGATTTTTTTTATTTTTAACAAATATTTATTTTTTATTTCAAAATATATTTATTTCATTTTTCGCGCTAAAAATTCGTATTTTAATAGTTTATATGTTGTATTTCTTTTCAATTCAATTTATATTTTCTGTTTATTTTTATAATGGTTAATATATTATTGAATATTATTAATAATACATAATTCATTTAATATATACAAAGTTTCAGTTTGTGTGTGTTGTGTGAATGTGTATATTGAATATCTTTCACTATAACTTCGTGACGACCTCTGAAATATTGACAATCTGATTTTTATATTCACCTATGATTGGTTCCTTATTGTCACATGACCTTAATCAGCAATGATCCTTGAGGTACCAATGGAAGAGCTTATTTCTTAGCTCAGTATTTAGAGAAAGATCCTAAATTGAGATAAAATAACAGAGGTTTGAATCTTCGAAATTTTGCCTTTTAAACATTAAAAAAAAAATAATTTCTACACACAAGCACACTTTTAAAACCCAATTTAAATTACTGTATAATTACAGCTATAAATATATTTGAGTTTAAATGGCCGGCTCTCTCTCTTACCTGCAATCTGAAGTGAATAGCCAATTGAATTTTAGAAAGGGCCAAGTATTAATGAAACTAAAAATTCCCTTTTGCATAAAGGATCTAAATGAATTGTTATTTTACTCCAGATAGTCTCGTCTATTGCCGTACAAACACCATAGTAGCTTGGGTTCGTGACCTGGTCATGCCTTTTAAAAAGGTTATTTTAAAGTATTTTAAATAATTTTTAAATATAATTTCAAATTTTACTTGAAGTTAGGCCAATTATAAACATAAACCCAAAATCCTTAAACTATTAAACTAGGCCTTATATTCATAAATAAACTTAGAATATAGACAACAATTTCAATGGAAATATTTTCAAAAATTATTTACACATGGAAAATACGTTGTGACAAAAACATAAATTTTATTGTAAATTATTTGGTTTTTATATTTTGCGCGTTACGTTAATTCATGAATAATTAGAAAAGTATTAAATTTATTCAATAATAATGCACTCCGGCGTTGCATTCGTCCAGTATATTAAGACTATCCTTAATAAATTATGCACAAAATATATTTTATATATTATTTCTTTCGGTCTAAATTAGCTGCGGTTCAAGTTAATATATTTTAGACGCCTAAAGACTATGTGCTGATACAAAATGCCACGGATAAAATAGTTTAAAGGATGATTTTGGTCTCTTCTTATATTAAACTGGCCGAATGACCCGGGCAACTCCCGGGTTTTACCCGATTGAACGTTCTTATTCAAATACTATTCGTTACAATTATAAATTGGCGCCCTGGATGTCACTCTTGTGAAACGTTCCGCTCCAAATTTTATGTGTTTTTAAAATATAAAAATGTAAATTTTCACAACGATATTTGAAAGTTCTATTATTTAGATTTTCAAATAATATTCGTTAAAATTATAAATTGGCGCCGTGGATGTCACTCCTGCGAAACGTCCCGCTCCAAACTTTGTGTCTGAGAAGCGATATTTTTATAAAGAGATGATCTGGCTTTGTGTCTTCTGATCGAATGAATGTTTTTCTGTTAGAATTTTGTTCCTGCATACTAAAAATGAACTGGCTTCACCCGTGGTCTATACTTTTTGTAATTTTTACCGATATAATTTTGCATCTGATAATCAAACATGATACAGCAATATTGTCATCATCATTTTCTGAATAAAAAACAACTATTTTTGCCGAGAACCTGTTAATTTCAATTTTTCTTGGCTGAAAATTCTATAAATATCTCTTCCAGATTTTTCTCTTTTTCCTGTTAAAGCACGTTTTACATGTACATTAGGTCAGCTGATATTACCTCCCATCTTCAGCGCTAGAGGCGCTGCTTGCGAGCGAAAGGGCAAATTTGTAACGCAATTTGTAAATACCTCGAAGAATATTTGGGATAGAGACTTGAAATTTTACCTATACGTTTTACAGATTCATATATATATACTGTTAAAATTTCAGCCAGATTAGTTATGTATTGTGGACGTGTATAGCCGACAAACATACATACATACATACATACATGCACTGAATTTTATATATATAGGGATATTACTTTTAAATATTTTTAGCTCCAAAAATATTCAACAAATATATGTGTGTGCGTGTGTGAACAAATGGGGGAAAAGGTGAGATGTTGATATTAAAAACAAATCAACGCAAAGTTGATTCTTGTTCCACTAGAATGCGCTCTGCCATCTAAAATGCTCGTGCTAGCGGTTAGGATATGCCTCTTTTTGTATTTTTATATATATAATTATAACAGAAAACATATTTTTACATTAAATTGAAAAGATATTTTATTACATGTGTTGCATAAAATGAAAAAAAGATAATTTGTTAATTGGAGAAATCTAAAAATAGGCCTTTCACATTAAACACAGTTACTTATATATATAATTATCAAAATTATTAAAATTAATAAAATATATATGTGATATCTTGGGACCTTTACACCAGTGTTACGTTCTATCTGTACAGTTGCTATACTTTATTAGATTCTTACGCGGTACAGATTGACGTTAGTTGAGGCTTTCTATTTGCAGTAAATAAGAGGTTATATACAGTCACGTGGTGGAACATGTGGTAGTAGATATCTGGACTATTTACAACAATTTCATAGTCTTAAATCATCACATATATTATATAATTTTAATCATCATTAATATACAACTATCTTTCATATAAATTATATTTTTTCTACTATATATATATAAGAAACTGTTATTATATATATATTTACAGTTTTAATTGAATTTGTGTGTATCATATATATTTTAAAATTTCAAAAATTGTTTGAAAAATGATTTATTTGAAACTAAGAAATAATATAATGAATTGGTGTAAAAAGAAATGCAAGACTTAAACATTTTATTGTTCATGCTTTGTATACGTTATATGCTTGGAAGATTTCAGTTAATTAGCTTGATGAAATATTGAGAGAGAAGTGGTTCCTCTCTAATGAATACAATAATAAATGAGAGTTAGTGTAATTAATGGATTGCTTTTAGAACATGTTTGCTTTTAAATTAATAGTCTTATTAGTTAGCATAGTTATCCTACTTTAAAACCTCAACACTTCAAACTTAACACACCAGGAAATATTACTCAATATTTAGTTAAAGTTGGTCGCGGTACCTATACTTGTTTGGGTAATATATTAACCAAAATCTTTAATTTGACAAATTATTTAATTAATATGTGCTTTTAAAATATACATTAGTATTATTATATAATAAAAATGCATATATTGGATTGAATAAATAATTTATTTTCCAATATTTCAGTTGGTTGAACGCCATCTTTATCAAGGCATTACATTTTTGTATAAACAAACTCAGCGCCGCATAGTATACCAACCATCCCACAAACAATATTGAAGAATCGAATAAATATTGCGCACTGCCATACAATTATGGCATTGAAAGAATAACAAGAATACTTAACAATTACAATATCAAAACCCAATACAAAACAACAGCAAATCTAAAAGATATTCTGCGCCATCCCAACACTAAACATAATAGCAATAATGAATTCAAATCGCATTCCATGCAAATCATGCCCTGCAACCTACAAAAGAGAAACCGGTAAAACTCTTGAATAAAGAGTAAATCAACACAAAACAGCTTTTAAAAACCATTGCCCATTATCACTTTTAGTAGATCACGCACCCAAACAGGACCATATACCAAATTTTGAAAAAACTGAAATTATATATAACAACATTCAATATAAACATTCAAGACTCTTTTTAGAAAGTTGGACCTCAATGAAAGATACCAACAGTATTAATATAAAAATTGACATCCCTCCGTTATATTTACAGTTCAAATCGATATAAAATTATTTTATTATACTTATTAGGAATCATATATTATTTTTGAATTTTTATAAATGTATATATATACTCTATTCTTATTTATATTTGTTTGTGTGCATATATTTTAAATTTTAGCCCCAGAGTTGTAAATATTTATATATCGTCACGTGAAGGCATCGCATGATCAACCAAAGCAGTTCAAAAACAAGAAAATCCCTGACGAAGTTAGGCGTATAGCCTATTGAAATATTGGCATTTGTAATGAATAAAATGTTTTGTTTTATTTTTATCCAAATTATGCCATTTATTTAATATATATATATAGTGAAAAATAATTAAAAATCAACGAGAATAGTTGATATTTATTCCGATAGATGGCGCAAGCCATCAGCAACTTTCAGTTGCACAATAAGGAGATGCCTTTTTCTTAATTTATGCACCTTATCCCAGTACAATATCACATTTGTACTATTTTTTAACATTGTGTAGCGTTCTCACGCAATTCTGGCCTTAACTACACGTTTCATGATTTTTCAGGATGCCTTAATGACCAATTTTTTTGGTCGTTGAAGTACAGCTTGCACCACGCTGATGAGGGCCAACAGCCCAAAACGCGTCCGTGGTTAGCTTTTTTTGATTAATCAAGAATGGGTATTTGGCCAATTCTGGAATAATTAAAAAATCAACGAGAATAGTTGATATTTATTCCGATGGATGGCGCAAGCCATCAGCAACTTTCAGTTGCACGATAAGGATATGCCTTTATCTTAATATATTTATTGCCACATGGAAAATTAGGGAGACCAACTTTGGGATGAGACAACAATTTAATTCAGGCAAGCATAAACTATGAGTGATAAACAAGAGATAAGCCACGAGGGAAATTTACAGAGTAGCAAAATATAAACATAAAAATGACTCTGTTATATTGAAATTAATAAATACTTTGTTACATAGCTTCTTCCCTATGGGAGCTGTGACCCACAGCTAGCAATTATTGTAGATACTGACATGGATTTGACGTGCTTCTACCAAGGATTCCATCGATGTCTTGTAACTTTGTTCCTAGTACCTTTGCGTCCTTTTTCTTGCGGTGTGAAGACCGGCTTTGTCGTCGTATTGTCTATAGGGACATCAACATCTTCAAGGGAAGTCTTGGTTTTAGCACGGCAGTGGAATCCTGAAGTCAGTCTCCGAAAATGTATTTCACAGCACCCATGGTTCCAAGGTCTTCTCGGCGTTCTTCAATTTGTCTTCCCTGATTTACTCAGCATCTCCACCAAAAGGCCATAAGAAAATTAAGGAAGACCAACTTTGGGATGAAACAACAATTTATTTCAGGCAAGCACAAACTATGAGTGATAAACAAAAGATAAGTCACGAGGGAAATTTACAGAGTAGAAAATTATAAACATAAAAATGACCACTCTGTTAATAAAAATAATGAAATCAATAAATACTTTGTTACAATATATATATACGTGAATCAATAATTCAAGAAATATATATAGGTGATAATGTAAATATATCCTCACCACAGGAATTGATAAAGAAAATAGATCGGGGCGACTTTGGCGAGAATACGTATCCGAAAATCAAACTAGACTCTCTGCCCACCCGTGGTACGCAAGCTCGGGCTCCATATTCGAAAGATAGCTGTTTAGCTTATTAAACGGCTTTGACACGTCATGCGCTTGTCTAAAAAAAACAAACAAATGGAGTAACGAACCAGATATCCTTCAATCAAAAAGAATAGAGTAATAGAATAATCTAAAATATGAACTTTTTCCCTATTTTTTTTTTTCGTATAATTTTATTCGTGAATTTTTGTAAATTTTAATATATTTTTGGTTGTTTTTATTTTTATATAATGTTTCTTTACTAAATACGAATATACTACTTGTAAAATGAAAGAGACCATTATAAAACAAAATTAAAGAGAAAAGTATATTTTGAAATGGAAGGGATTGATAAAAATGAATTTTTAAGAACTTGCAATTTTGTCATCACTTTGTCAGCAACCACAATGTCAAAATTGCATGGTCTAAAATACTAAATATAGCATGTTTTTGTGTGCATGTGGTTGGATATCCAATAAAAATTATAGATATTTTTGCTAACTATAACAGGTTAAAAAAAGGGATTATAAGGCATAGGAAAAAATGGAGATTAAAGGATAAGATATAAATTATTAAAAGATAAATAAAAATGCTTAACTCCTAGTTATAAAGAGTATAGAGCCTGGTGAAAATATAGAATTGAATGAAAAGAAGTATTAATTTTCTTCATGTTTTATGATAATAGAATTTGAAAAATATATATATATTAATAACATATTAAAAATAAAGAAAGCATTTCCTGACCACGAGCACATGTGCTTTTTAGATGGCAGAGCGTCATCTAGTGGAGCAAAAATAAACTAAACGTTTATTCAACTTGCTCTGTGATATTTGGCCAACCCAATTTCTTAATTTATCAATAAAAGCCAACCACGAGCGCGTTTCGCGCTGTTGGCGCACGTCAGCGTGGAGTGGGCTGTATACACGCTAGTTAAATAAACGTTTGGTTTATTTTTTCTCCACTAGATGGCGCTCCGCCATCTAAAAACATATGTGCTCGCGGTCAGGATATGCTCTCTTTATTTTTAATATCAACACCTGACCCATATTTTTTTTTCATTGTTTTTTCATGTGTTGAGCGTATTTACGAAAATATAGCCTTAAATACCCATTTCTTGGTTTCTCAATAAGCCATTGGGACCAAAATTAATTTTGGTAGCAGTGGTACAGCCTACTTCACGCTGACGATCGCCAACAGCGCGAAACGCGTTCGTGGATGGCTTTTCTTGATAAATCAAGAAATTGGGTTGGCCAAATATCACGGAGCAAGTTAAATAAACGTTTAGTTTATTTTTTCTCCACTAGATGGTGCTCTGCCATCTAAAAAGCACATGTACTCGTGGTCAGAATAGGCTCTTTTTATTTTTAATATCAACACCTGACCCATTTATATATATTTTTTCTATTTTTTTTCATTAATAACATATATCACCTATTTTGAAGAGAGATTGTGGGCAATCTATAATTGAAATTATATTCAACAAAGATGCATATATTGGATTTATAATTATTTTATTGTTACAATATTTCGAGGGGCAACTCGCCTCTTTTTATCGAGGATGTTTGTGTTGTTTTTTTTTCACTAAAACATGCGAGCACGCGTGCACCACTCTCGTTCTACAAGGCCAATGAAAGAATTGTATCTTTGATTTAAATATTACATTCAGTATATATACAGATAAAAATTATATATAATACTAGGCGAATGACCCGGCTTCGCCCCGAGAAATCCCTTGAGTGAAATTTCCTTCATAATGAAAGTACATCAATAATAAATAGTAGAAGTGCTATAGAATAGCAATACAGAAGTAACACATAAACCACAGGAAAAAAGCGTGTGTGATTGCAAAAATTGTATTATATTTGTGTTTAGATATTTGATTTAATTATTTTTTGCAATCCAATTAGTTGTTTCAAAATCAATATAGTTTAAATAGATAGCAGCTTTTCCACCCGACCCCCGAGTTACCGGCCCCAGCGCATTAACCCTTGAAATTGCTCGAGTTGAGTGAGTGACTGCGATGGATCTTGACTGAGATGCCCATCTTCTCAGTAAGAATAAGAAAAAATAGGTTTATAAAAATATTAATCCAAAATACTGGCATGTAAATATTTTTCTGTGAAAAATAAAAGTGCACATGGAAATTAGGCAAACATATGTGTTTGCTAATGACTGCGACTGCATTTTGAACTATTTTTTTAAAAGGTATAAAAAACAAAAGGCAAAACAAAATTAATAAAAAATACGAAAGCAATTATTTACATACAGTAACGTTAATTTTGTAAAGTTTATTTTTTTAAATTGCATTAGGTGCACTTACCGTAAACTTAGAAATATAAATTTATCTCTCAATACTCAATACTTTTGTGAAAAAAAAGTAACGCTTGTATAAAAAGATATTTCAAAAAAAGTACGCAAGCAACTTGAAAAAGAAAATGCAGAACGCTCATTGGTCTCTTAATTAGCCTCGTGTTGTTACTTCGCCTCGTATTTACTCCGCGTAAAAAAAAAGTTCTTCAAATGAAAAAAAGAAATAGCCAAAAATACTAATTAAAATGTAGCCGAAAATTTTCCTCAGGTTTATAAAAAGCGACATGCAAAATTCGGTACCAATTGGTTCAGTAGTTTTTGAGTTTATCGCGAAACAGACAGACATTGACTTTTATATATAGAGAGATTACAGATCAACACCATTATCATTATTTTGTCCACACATTGTGCGTGAAAGAGAAGAGAGATTTATATACAACAGTGTAAATAATTGTGTGTATGCATGTAATTGTTAAACGAGAGTTGGGTACGCGTGCTCGCATGTTTTAGTGAAAAAAAAATACAAACATCCTCGATAAAGAGAAGCGAGTTGCCTCTCGAAATATTGGAACAATAAAATAATTATAAATCCAATATATGCATCTTTGTTGAATATATCACCTATATTTTACTAAAAAATATGTTTTTCTTTTTAAATTGGTAATTAAAAATTTAACTATAAAATGTAGATGGGAATTTTGAAGCTGTAATTAAAGCATTTTTTTTTTAAAGCGAGGAAGCAAAATCTTTCCACAATATGGTTAAAAATACCCATTTTTAGTTATTTTCCTGAAAGGGTACGATATATTCAATTGAAAAAGTCCAATTTATTATTTATTATTACAAAGCAATAACGCGTCATTTATACTTGTATATAACAAATGAAAACATTAAGACGCGCATGTTTCTTTTCACAAATAGATCTGTATATTCTTATGAATTGTCCTAGATAGATACCTATATAGCAAAAATAATTGAGATGTTGGATAGGAAATGTCAATAATTATTGCTTTTTAATTTAAAGAAATTTCTTTTAGTGAGATCTAAAAAAAATGACAGATTGTTTTGGTTGTCATCGTTACTGATAAGATTGAGGTATTTTTGAAAAAGGTTGTTTGGAAATTTATAAAAATCTGATTATTGATTGTAAATTAGAATGTCATCTACACAGATAATGGGGAGTTGTTATTCTAAATATAGTATTCGTATTCATAACAGGAGCTCCATTTATGCTTCCTTTCTTCCTGTGGTGAATCTGTATAAGACCGGTGGTCTTAATAAAGCTTAGTGTGTGTGTTTGTATTTGTGTTGATATGTATGTAAAATTAAGTTAGCAAGGAAAGAGCTAGAGTAAATTCTTATAGGAATTCCTTTTACTTGTAGATAAAGTTTTTTCTTTTGAATGTTATATATTGGGTCGCGAGGCGAAAATAAGGGCTGATTCCAGTGATGCAAATATCAAGCTTTGAATATTTCATTGAATTTTATTTTAATATTTACAATTCATAGCACTATCAAACACGTTTTTCGTACCGTCATCCTATCTACTAATATTTATATTTCTGAAAAATTTCGCGCGGTATCAGTCTGCTTTGAAAAAGCTTTTAAAGCAGTAAATCTGCATGATTTTGCTTCATGAGTTCGAACTCGGCCTCAGCGCTACGAAAACAACTCGAAATATGAACAGCGCGTGGGGCTAGGGTGTCATTTAAGAACGTAACATGCGCAGCTGGTTAAAAAAAAATTGAAACGGCGTAACTAGCCTTGAAGATGAAGAGGGGCGTGAACGTCCTTCGGTGGTTGACGACGACCATTTAAAGTCAATAATCGAGAAGGATACAAACAAAACTACACGAGAAGTAGCTTAAAAGCTTAACGTTGACCACCTTACAGTTATTATTCATTTGAAGCAAATAGGATAGGTGTAAAATATCGACAAATTGGTACCATACGAATTGAGTGAATATCAGAAAAATCGCCTTCTTGAGTGTCTTCGGCGTTACTTCTACTAAACAATAATGAGCCTTTCCTCGACCTTATTGCCATCTGCAACGAAAAGGTGGATCCTCTATGACAACCGGCGAGGTTCAGCGCAATGGTTGGACCGTAACGCAGCAACAAAACACTTCCAAAAGCCCAAATTGCACCAAAATAAGATTATGGTGACTGTTTTGTGGGCTAGAGCAGGCTCGTTTAATCACAGCTTCTTGAATACAGGTAAAAAAATGACATCGGTGAAGTATTTTCAACAAATTGACGAAATACACCAAAATATTGCCTCATCTTTCTCGGGTTGGTCAACAAAAAAGGGCCTATCCTACTCCACAACAACGCCAGACCCCACGTCTCAATGATCAAACGCCAAAAGTTGAATGAGCTGGGCTAACGAAACTCTTGATCACCCACCGTACTCACCAGACCTCTATTCAATCGACTACCACTTTTTCAGGCACCTCACCAGCTTCCTTTGAGGGAGATTCTTTAGAAATCCAGTCGATGCCGAAACGGCTTCAATGATTTAATTTCTCCTAGAACTCCAGAATTTTATCAAAATGGAATAACCCAGTTGGTTTCCCTTTGGCAATGAGGTATAAATTCCAATGTTTTTATTTCTTATAAACAAAGAGTATTTATATATATATTAAAAACAAAAATGCTTATCCAGACCAATCACACACGAGCATTTTAGAATGTATAGCGCCTCCAATACCAATTTATTGATTTCTCAGAAAGTATCTTGGACAATTTTTTTTTGTTATTGAGGCACAGCCTGCACCACACTGACAAGAGCCAACACCCCGAAACGCGTTCGTGGTTTTCTTTTCTTGATTTATCAAGAAAATGGTTTGCCAAAAGATATGTAACAAGTTAAATCAAAGTTTAGTTGATTTTTATTCGACTAGATGGCGTTCTGCCACTAAAACGCTAATGTGAACGGTCAGGATAAGCCAGTTTTGTTTTCAATATCAACATCTGACCTTTTTTTTCTATTTATTCTTATTTTTAAAATACATACATATAAAAAAAAAGTCATATCCTGACCACGCTCACATGAGCTTTTTAGATGGCAGAGCGCCATCTTGAGGAACAGATATCAACTAAATGTTCATTTAACCTGTTCCCTGATATTTGGCCAACCTATTTTCTTGATAAATCAAGAAAAGCCATCTACGAACGCGTTTCGAGCTGTTGGCCCTCGTCAGCTTGGTGCAGATAGTACCTTTACGACCTAAAAATACATATATATATATATATATATAAATAATTTATATATAACACATTTTTTTTAAATATATAATTTTTATTATTTATAATATATACATATATATACATATATATATGTCATATTGCCAATGATCCTTTCGACCTAAACGGGTCTACTGTTGTAACCCGAGTAAACCGACGTGTGAATAAACTGGCAGTCGAGTCGTGGGACAAAGTGTTGAGGATCTTCCCGAACATGGACAACAAGAAGCAGAGGCAGGGCTAGATGTTAGCACCGACACGGTCCATGGGACAGAGGAGGAGGCCATTACACAAACCTGGATGTCTAACACCGAAACAAGGATAGAGAGCCAGAATAAACACCGTAGATACACACACTCTATCACCCTCCGAGATAAAAACTGCTGTCTGTTGACCCCGGAGGGGTCGCCTATAAAAACCCCGGGAGGGGGCCCCTCCTGGGCGTGTCATGTCCTTTGACTTGGCCTCGTAGCTGTCCCCAACCTACTCTTTTGCTGTTTTTATTTGGACGACATCATTTTAATTTTAAATACAAATAAAGATGATATACAGGTTTAAATACAGGTTATATTAATAAAGATATAACACATCATACAAAGTATGGGGGTGGTAGCAAATAGGAGCAGTGTACATTTTAATAGGAGGGTATGATCTTAAATTATTGGCTCTAACTAATTAGAAGATATGGGAAATATACTAACAGTGTTATTATATTACAATTTAAAATATACTACATATGTATACTATATATTAAAAGCAATTGGTTATGGAAGCAAATATTAAAACTAGAGATAGTATATACATAAAGAGGTTATATATAAAAAAGAAAAGTATGTATTAACCCCATTACTGAAGGGTATTTGTAAGGAATCTCGCTAGAGGAGCTATTAGAGCGAAGAATGGAGCTGCAATCAAAGGAAGTTGTTACCCAACAAATCCAACTCATCATTTCTTATCGCACAGCTTATTCCAGGAGCTTTCAGCTAATCCTCTGACAATGTTTTCTGATCGGCTTCTCTGCTGCTATTTATTTCTCTCTTAGACTCTCTTACAATTTAAAGAAATCCAGACGAAATTCGCCAGTATGTCTATTTAAACATTTTCTATTTTAATGGAAACTTCTTCCCAGAACTTTGAATACACAATTACTGATTAAGAACGTAGCGTAATTTAATTTAGATGCATATATTTATATATTAAAATGGAGAAATTTCAAGTCAATAAAAAAAAAACTTATTGCAAAAGGATTTACTTTTAGATAATTATTTATATATTTTTTTATGTGGCATTATTATTTTTCATTATAATTTAAAGGCCATTATAGATTTTTGTCAATAATTTATTAATCAATTTTGGATATCACTGGCATTTTTCAGAATGCTTAATGTACAAGGGTCACTCCAAAAGTTTTTGAAATCATTATTAGATAATTAAAATTTTAAAAAATAAATGATACCATTAAAATATACATCCATTTTTACCTAACATAGAAATTTCATAAAATATTAGCAACAATAACTCATAGAGGGCGCGACTTTGTTTACAGAGGCTGCGGTAATTTCTAAACATTGCATCAGACACAATGGAGTTGCCTAGTGAAAGTTTAAGCTCTATGATCATTTATGATTATATAAGTATTTTACCTTCTAAAGAATACCATGAAAGATTGATTAACGCTACTTCCATTAGAACAGTTTTAAACTGGTTCAATGATTTTAAATTAGGAAAAAAAAACAACCTTGAAGATAAACCTCGTTCAGGTCGACCACCAACAGCAATGACCCAAAAAAAAATGAGCTGGTAAGATTTTTACTTTGAGAATATCGAAGAATTAGGTATCAGTAGATAGAAAAAGGTGTGGGCATTGGATCGCCAGCAATCAATACCATCATTAATGATCATTCAATATACAGAAAACTTGTAGGTAGATGGGTACCTCACAGCTTGACTGAAGACCAAACACTTGTTCGCGTTAAATGGTGTAATTCCGTGTTGAAAAAAATTGATGAAGGCAAATCGAAGGCTGTTTTTGATATTATTACGGGTGACGAAACTTGTATTTACAAATTTGATCCAGAAACAAAACGGCAATCTACTATTTGGTGCTCTTCAAAATCACTTCTTCCTAAGAAAGTTCGTAGAGCTCGAAGTGTTGGAAAACAAATGGTCGCTTATTTTATTTTTTTTTTTTGAAAAAGTGGTTTCATTGATATTGTGAAGTTAGAAGATTAAAAGACAGTCAATAGTGACTGGTATACAACAAAATGCCTTCCAGCAGTATTCGAAAAAATCAAGCAAAGCAGACCAAGAGCACAACTTAAAGGAGTCCTTCTTCACCGTGACAATGCAAGACCGCACATCTCAGCCCAAACATTAGACTTTTTAGCCAACTCCGGTGTCCAATTAGTCACTCTCTCATCCATCATATTTACCAGACCTAGCACCTTGTGAATTTTTTATTTCCAAAAGTTAAGTTATTGTTGAAATGGATAAAATTTGACACTGATTATGAAGCACTGCAAGCCTTTATCAATGCCGTCAATTCCATCCTCAAAGACGACTGGTGTAAGTGCTTCTATAATTGGTTTTCACGGATAAAATCTTGCAAATGTAGGCGCCATCCCGACCAGAGAGCCACAGATAAACAGATTATAAACGCACAGAATATAGAATCCGAGCTCCCCAGTAGAAGGAATACCCGGAAGACGACGGTACTCTCTGTTATATGTGTTGTTCACTATGATGATTTTGTTCTAATAAACACTACTAAATTATTTTATTGGATCCTCTCTTTCTTTTTCCCAGTAAGAAACGCCTACGGAAGCCAACAGAAATTCAGAAGTGGGATAGTCCTGAAGAAAATTGAAGATTCACTGGAATAATTTGGAAACGAGAAGGACGTGGCGCGGTGACCGATCAACGTAAGAGGAGTTGCATGGTATGTACGAAATTTAATTACCTATTCGTAAAAGTATTATTGCAAAATCATCTCGATAAAAAGTATTTTAAAGTAAAGTGAAGTATTTTAAAGAAAGTATTTTAAAGTAAAGTGAAGTATTTTAAAGTAAAGTGAAGTATTTTAAAGAAAGTATTTTAAAGTAAAGTGAAGTATTTTAAAGAAAGTATTTTAAAGTAAAGTACAGTATTCTAAAGAAAGTATTTTAAAGTAAAGTACAGTATTCTGAAGAAAGTATTTTAAAGTAAAGTAAAGTATTCTAAAGAAAGTATTTTTAAAGTAAATTGAAGAAACAAATAAAAAGTATTATCGCAAAGTATCGCGGTAAAAAGAAAAAAAAAGTATTGTCTCAAAATTACCAAAAAAAAGTTGATTTCGTTTAAAGAAATAATTGAAACAGTACGTATCTGGTTTAGTCAGTTTTATTTGTTTATTTAAAAAAAAAAAACTTTGCCTTGTTTATTTTTCCTTTTGAAAAACATGACTTATTTAGCGAAAGTAAGGAAATGCGATTTGAGCAAGTTGGCGTATGAACTCGGCGAGGTAGTACCGCCAGAGAGCAGGATCGTCGACTTAAAACGCCTTATCCTGAATAGTCAATCTTACGAAGAAGAATTCGCAAAGCAACTGTTGGAGACTCTGATCGAGGAACGGGAACAAACAGAACGAGCAAAACGGGAGCGAATGGAACAAACAGCACAAACAGAGCAAGCAGAACGTATAGAACGGGAACGAAAAGAACAAATGGTAATGGAATTCGAGCTTGAGAAGCTGCGCATCCAGACTACACGCGGAAACAACGATACGTCTCGAAGTACCAGCAATGACGCACATTACGAGATACGTAAACTGATGCCCAAGTACGAGTCGAAGGACAATGATTTGAGTTTTTACCTAATTCTTTTCGAAAGACAGGCAAAGCGACTAGGATTGGATGAAGACCAATGGGCGTTCAGCCTCCTAGGATTGCTACCTTACGAAATGACTCAATTAATCGCTCGGGAGACAGAAGAACAAAGCGGCGATTATAGGTTCGTGAAAAGGTTGCTCCTAAAACGGTACAAGTTGAGCCCCGAACAATTCAGACAAAAATTCGAGAAGCACGAGAGATCTCAAAAGGGTTCCTGGAGAGACTTCGCTTTCGAATTGCGAGGATATTTCAACGAATGGATCGAAGGAATGAACGTGGAAAATTTCGACGCCCTAAAGGATTTGTCCGTCACTAACCAGCTAAAGAAAAAAGTTCCAAATGTGCTGCGTAATCATCTCATTGACAATTGGACCAAGTTAAACAACCCAGATGAGTTGGCGGATAAACTGGACGAGTACGAAAATGTTCGCACCGAGATGGGACCTCCGCATTGGAATGCGAAACACCTCATACCACCGTCGTTTCAGCAGAAATCTGCGAGATTCCCCAACCAAAGCGAAGTTAAAGAGACTAAACAAGGAACGAATGTTTCGGGTCAAGACGCTGCAAGGAACGAAATCAGTGAAACGTACCCTAACACCTTGAGGAGAATGGTCAATCGTACGATCAGAAACGACAAGGGAGAACCGAAGTGCTTCAACTGCAATCAGTTTGGACACATTGCCAGAGACTGCCCAGCACCCAGGACTACGTTGACATGCCGAGGATGCGGTCAAACGGGACACAAGGAAAGGAATTGCACAAGACCCAAAGAAGGACTAAAAGTAGCCAACCTGAAAGTCGAAGGACTGGAGACTGTCCCGCCAGATGTATATTTGAAGGATGTCAAGATCGACAACAAGGAAACCGTGAAGGCAATGATAGACACCGGGAGCAGCAGTTGTCTAATGAGAGAATCGGTCGCAAGGAGGATCAGCGTCGACATCGAACCAGACTCGACTAGTCTGTATGGCATCGGTAACCAGACTGCACCAGCTGCCAGGACCGTTGGGAAGACGACAGTCGACCTGGAGATTGATGGCATCGTCGGAAGGGAAATCACTGTATTCATTGTCAACGATGATGCCCAACCCTATGACCTATTAATTGGAAGAACATGGACAGATCTGCCCTACGTATCCTTCGCCAGAATTGGTAAAAACTTGCATATTGGCTATTCATCCGAATTT
Organism: Cordylochernes scorpioides; assembly: GCA_030710605.1. Taxonomy (NCBI): domain Eukaryota; kingdom Metazoa; phylum Arthropoda; class Arachnida; order Pseudoscorpiones; family Chernetidae; genus Cordylochernes; species Cordylochernes scorpioides. The sequence goes on along the minus strand of CP092871.1, from coordinate 64,778,212 downwards.
CCGTTTGCTAATCTGCAAGAAGAAATCAAGTCGCGTCGCATCGAACTGAGAGCAACCGAAACTGTTCAGTTGGAGAGCGACTCCATTAACTTTACAAGTGCAATCACAGACGAGGTAAAGGACGGATATGTATTGTTCACAGGAGTAGATGACGCCTGTGTCGATTCCCTATTGGAAGTGGTCGACGGAAAGACGACCGTACCCATCATCTCAGCTGGCAAGGGCAAGTTGAGAGTAAGGAAGAACCAATGTGTAGGGCGGGTTGAACTATTGAACCTTGATGATATTGTTGTTAACCTGGACGTCGCAGAGGATTCGTTTCAGACTAAAAATGAAGAGAAGAGGGAAGGACAAGACCAAATGAAACGTAAGCGCCCCATACTGCCTGAGGACATCAACGTCAATCATTCTCTGACTTCGAAAGAGAGACAAGAAATCCTAGATGTAGTAAACGAGTATAGAGACAGTTTCGCTCTTGGCATGGAGGAATTAGGGTGCACCGATGTCACCAAGATGGACATTAAGGAGGTTGATGGAAGCAAGCCAGTCTGTCTGAGACCGTATAAGACGACTGCAAGTGAACGCGAAGCAATCAGGGAGATTGTCAGAGAGTGGAAGGACAATGGAATAGTCACGGAAACTAGATCACCCTACGCTAGTCCCGTCCTACTTGTGAGGAAGAAAACTGGAGATCATCGTCTGGTGGTAGATTATAGGAGACTCAACATTCAAACAGTTAAGGACAAGTTCCCATTACCAAGGATAGACGACCTTCTGGAAGGCCTAAGGAATGCGAAATTCTTCACCACTCTGGATCTGGCGCATGGATATCTGCAGATACCACTGACCGATAAGGCAAAATTAAAGACAGCATTCATCACCCCAGATGATACAGGTCAATTCGAAAGGATGATTTTTGGACTCGCCAACGCACCAGCTGAATTCCAAAGACTGATGCACACTGTCCTAGGTCCGCTGCTGAACAAGAAGGCATTCTGCTATCTCGACGACGTGATTATCCCGGCAAAGGATTGGCGGGAGATGATCGAAAGGTTGAGGAAAGTCCTCGAAAGAATAAGATCAGCGAAGTTGACACTGAAACCCTCCAAATGTGAGTTCGGAAGGAGGGAAGTTGAGTTCTTAGGGTATGTCATCAGTACAGGCGGACTTAAGCCAGGCCCAAGAAAGATCAAGGCGATAGAAGAATTTCCAGAACCCAAGAATGTCCACGACATACGACGCTTTCTGGGACTGACGAACTTCTTCAGACGATTTGTAAAGGACTTCGCGAGGAAAGCAGAACCGCTAAGCAGACTTACGAAGAAAGGTTCACAATTTGAATGGAAGGAAGAACAGCGAAGGTCATTTGGAGGACTACGAAAGGATCTGGTCGAATATCCGGTACTAGCTCATTACAACCCTGAACTCAAGACAGAAGTACATTGCGATGCGAGTGCTGAGGGATTAGCAGGAATGGTGCTACAGATGGACGAAGACTGCAAATGGCGCTTGGTCTACTGTGTGAGCAAGAAGACAACAGAGGCCGAGAAGATGTACCACTCAAGCAAATTGGAACTGATGGCGATAGTGTGGACCTTGGATCGACTACGTCAGTTCCTCGTAGGAATCAAGTTTACAGTGGTTACAGATTGCCAAGCACTGGTCTACATGAACGCGAAGAAGACTACAAATCCTCAGATAGCGCGATGGTACAATCTGATTCAGGAATACGATCTCGAAATTCGACATAAACCAGGGGAGAAGATGGCCCACGTAGACGGAATGAGTAGAGCTCCAGTCGACGACCCTAGAGACACGATGGAGGAAATCGTGGAGAAAAACCTTGAAGTGTGCCTCACAATCACACTGGAAGAACAAATCTTGATGATTCAGCATTCCGACCCTGAATTGAGAGACCTGATCCAGATCTTTCGAAAGGACCCGTGTGATAGGACAGTAGGAGAACAAAATAGAATTAACGACTACAGCTACAGAAGAAAGTCCGGACGAGGAGCCAGAAGTAGAAGATACCCCCGACGCAACCCACGACGTTCCTGCAACGCAAGGTTCAATCGAGGACGATTGAAATCCAGGAATGGCCGAATGTAGGCGCCATCCCGACCAGAGAGCCACAGATAAACAGATTATAAACGCACAGAATATAGAATCCGAGCTCCCCAGTAGAAGGAATACCCGGAAGACGACGGTACTCTCTGTTATATGTGTTGTTCACTATGATGATTTTGTTCTAATAAACACTACTAAATTATTTTATTGGATCCTCTCTTTCTTTTTCCCAGTAAGAAACGCCTACGGAAGCCAACACATAGGTGCTAAGGGTGAATACTTTGAGAAACTCTGAAAAAATTGAACTTTCAGCTTAAAGAAATAAGTGAATGCAAAAACCTTTGGACATAGATTTTTAGCCGCGGGTGGTCACCGAATGATGTATCAAGGTAGAATATGTCAAAGATACTCTGCTCAGTATCACCACATGTTCTCATCAAAATTATCTCACTATAGGAACAGAATGTCCTCCGTGTTACACAAATTGAACATTAGAAGACTTCATCCAGAAATATGGACTCTCCTGGTCTCACCTGGAGGTGGTCGGTCATGGGAGGTTGTTATTTATCAAATAGTCGGTTATGGGATGTGGTCTCTTAATAAAATGGTCAGTTACGGGAGGTGGTCTCTTAATAAGATTGCCGATCTTGGGAGGTGGTCTCCGAGTAGGTGGTTTCATGGGAGGTGGTCTTTCATCAGATGGTCGATCATGTCAGGTGGTCCCCATCAGGTGGACGGTCAAGGAGGGTCACTGTAAAGGTATATTTCATGTCTCTATATAAGCTGCTATTAAACTTATACACTTCTAAATTATTCGGTTACAAATGTAATTTTCTAGTTTAGGAAAACTAATTTTTTCCTATCGCATCAAGGAATCTGTCCAAATAAAATTGAATTAAGGTGCAGAAAGGAGGAAAAGGCAAAAAAATAAAAATAATTGTGTTTTACCTGGAAATCCTACATTTATGGGGATTTTCGATATTAATGGAGTTTTATAACAGAGGAGGAATGTATATTTATCCAAATATTCCATTTCCAACATTCCAACAATGTAATATTTAGTTAAAGATGGAACCCTCCTCATTAAACCCTTTAAATTTAGATAAAAATGTAATTTGTTCAAATTTTGATCAAATGACAATTTATTTAGTTTTTTTTCGATTACTTGATACCGATTCATAAATGTGGGCAATGACATTTGTTTGATATAAAAAGTAGATTCTTAAAAATTCGACTTTACGTAACCTGGACTACTGATTTTTATACATTAGATTTATAATAATAATAATAATTTTTAGGTTTTAAAAGGGTTACAAGTTTTTCTCAAAAAAGTATAACGAATGTGTCAGTTTATTTACATATTTTTATTTATAACCTCGAAATAATAACTGTAAAATAAAACAAAGATATTTACATTAGCTACCTTGACTCCTGGTCAGTACTGTGACCCTCGCAGACATGGTCCCCTGATGTCCTACAGCTCTCCAACAGTCTTTCTATGGCCTCTCCTGGTGGCTCCTCGATAAAATGGTCCCCTGGCCTTGATCCATTCTTGTCTGTCAGGTCTCCTGTCATCTGCTCTAAGTCGTTCTCTTGGATATCTTCTATGGTCGTCGTAGCCCTGTGATCGATGATTATCTCCGGTGTTCCACCTTCCTTCGTCTTGACACGCCAGCTCCCTATATCGTTCCATTAGTAAATTTACCATATTTTCTCTTTATAACTGCCATTATTTATCATAACAGCCTTATGATATAACAGCTGTCCTTTATAATAATAGCCATACGATATAACAGGCGTCCTTTATAATAACAGCCTCACGATATAACAGCCGTCTTTATAATAATAGCCTTACGATATAACAGCCGTCCTTTATAATAACAGCCTCATGATATATAAGGCGTCCTTTATTTTAACAGCCTTACGATATAACAGGCGTCCTTTATAATAACAGCATTACGATATAACAGCCGTCCTTTATAATAACAGCCTCATGATATATCAGGCGTCCTTTATTATAACAGCCTTACGATATAACAGGCGTCCTTTATAATAACAGCATTACGATATAACAGCCGTCCTTTATAATAATAGCCTTACGATATAATAGTCGTCCTTTATAATAATAGCCTTACGATATAACAGCCGTCCTTTATAATAACAGCCTTATGATATAACAGGCGTCCTTTATAATAACAGCCTCAAGATATAACAGCCATCCTTTATAATAACAGCCTTACGATATATCAGGCATCCTTTATTATAACAGCCTTAACGATAAAACAGGCGTCCTTTATAATAACAGCTCCACGATATAACAGCCGTCCTTTATAATAACAGTCTTAGGAAATAACAGCCGTCCTTTATAATAATAGCCTCACGATATAACAGGCGTCCTATATAACAAAACCATTACCTAAATGAAGGTTTCAACTATAAATACGACTGTGAAACAAAGTGAAACTCCAGACCTAAAAACAGATTCTCTATTATAATGAATGTAAATAAAGATAAATGAAATATACACTCTATGAATCCTACAGGTCAAATAAACCTTTCTTAAAGGCAACCCCTGTACGATTGGAGGCCATAGTCCGAAGCCATAGTATTCAAGTCGGCATTTTTCTAGATTTGTAAAACCTGGTGTGGAAGCATATTCTTTCATCATAAATGACGCGCCTTGTTGAATGCTAATTAACAAATCGCATTTTTTATACCTTTTTAAATGGGAGAGGTGCCCTTTCCGGCATATGTGAATATGTCATACATATATGATATTAGGTCAATGAGCCCGTATCATAGCTTTGTTGTCATCAAAATCTGAAAATTAAACAGAGTAGGTCAGGTAGCCATCCAATACAGCGTATCTACGTGTATGCATTCCACTGGGACCAACTTTATCGATAACGAAACGCTATTAGGAAGGTAAAAAAGGATTTCTTTAAGGAAGGGATGGACTTTAGAGCTCGTTATCTCTCGAATACCCCCAGAGTCCATTGTGACAAAAGACAGTTACGCGAGGCCTATTATGGTACCATTACAAAGATTGGTACTCGACCTTGATATTTTACAGGAGTCAATTTCGCTTTAAACTTAGCGTTACCTATATGATTAAGATAGACATTAAGGGAGTTATTATATAAAATTTGTTATTTTTATTATTTAACTAGCCGAATGACCCGGGCAACGCCCGGGTTTTACCCGATTAAATGTTTTTATTCAAATACTATTCGTTACAATTATAAATTGGCACCGTGGATGTCACTTTTGTGAAATGTTCCGCTCCAAACTTTGTGTGTTTTTAAAATATAAAAATGAATATGTAAATTTTCACAACGATATTTGAAAATTATATTTTTTTGATTTTCAAATACTATTCGTTACAATTATAGATTGGCGCCGTGGATGTCACTCTTGTGAAACGTCCCGCTCCAAACTTTGTGTCTGAGAAACGATATTTTTATAGAAAGATGATCTGGCTTTTGTTTTCTGCTCGAATGAATGTTTTTCTGTTAGAATTTTGTCCCTGCGTACAAAATAATGAACTGGTTTCACCCGTGGTCTCTGCTTTTTGGAATTTTTCCCGATATAATTTTGTATCTGATAATCAAACATGATACAGCAATATCGTCATCATCATTTTCTGACTAAAAATACAACTATTTTTGCCCAGAACCTGTAAATTTTATTTTTATTGGCTAAAAATCCGATAAATACCTTTTCCAGATTTTTCTCTATGCCCTGTCAAAACACGTTTTACATGTACATTAGGTCAGCTGATATTAACTCCCATCTTCACCGCTAGAGGCGCTGCTTGCGAGCGAAAAGGCAAATTTGCAATGCAATTTGCAAATAACTCGAAGAATATTCGGGATAGAGACCTGATATTTGCACTATAAGTTTTTCCAGATTCTACTCTATATACTGTTAAAATTTCAGTCAGATTAGCTACGTATTGTGGACGTGTATAGCCGACATAGATACCCACATACATACACTGACTTTTATATATATAGGGATATAAAATTAACAATTGAACACGATATTAATTGCTCCATTTGAAAATTCTTCATGATTATTTTCCTACCCTAGAATATGGGGTAAATATTTAAGATTGATTGTCCATCCTCCGTATTTTTAACTGTTAAAATTATTCCTTCCAGACTTAAATCTATATTGTGGTAAAGTTCAATCTGAACTTCAGCAGTTATCATAATTTTCTGACGTTTTCGAAAAGCTCTATCACCTCAAATATTCAAAAAACGACGAATTTATGTGAATAACCTATTCACGAAGAAGTTGATCAGTGTATATTGCATTGACTCTGTACAGGAAGTAGTAAAGAAATCCAAGTGACGTACGACAAAATCATGTGCCATGTTTATACTTTCTAGTGTAGTAGGTGAATAGAATTAATGTTGGGGGATGGAACACAATGCAAGGTAGGAGCGATTTTATATTATGCAAATTTTCTATATACAAATAATTTCTGTTATTGGCAAAAATAATTATGAAAAATTAAATATCGAAAATTCATATTATGATTCCTGTTTCAGAATATCGCTATTTGAAATATATAGTCTAATGAAGGGCTTAGTGCTCGACATCCAAATTTTTATGTGGAGTAGTGTTCAGTGAAAGTAACTGGTTGCTGTACGCGTTTTGTCTAATTTAGATATATAGAGATGTCAAGAATATATTAAAAGAAATATTAAAACTTTTGATGTCTTCATTTATATTTTGAAAATGCTCTTTTAAAAGGGAATGACGAAGATGAAAAGGAGAAACTCTAATATATAAAATGTTTCAAACGGTGAAGAATATAATATACATGAGAAAACATAGTGGGAAAACATGGGTTCACACAAAGTTCCTAGAAAAGAAAGTTATTGGGAGCCAGCAACAGGTTAGCATCACTTCCCAATTCAATCAGTGAAAATTTGATGTATTATGTCCATCTAACATTATACGGCTCATTATTTATAGTTAGTAACTTAGACTAGAGAATATCATTTGAAAAGAAAAAAAAAAACCTTTTCATAAGAAATTGAGTTATTTTACACTTCATTTCCATACCAAGTTTTAAGATATCGAACATAAGGAGGGATTTAAATATGATCTTGAGAAAAACAACTTATCGAGCCCATCTTAGATAAAACATCTATTTAAAGATCGCAACAGCAGCAAGAAGTGGTTGATCCATAAATAAACCAAATATTCAACATTGTCGATCCACCTTCCACCCAGTTGGACAGATCATTTCCGGCATTCACAACAAAAGAACGGAAATTGATTCTTCACCATACTTTCTGTTCCATATTTAGCGTATTTTGAAATCTTCATAAAGGTGGTGATAATATACCCCCTTCTTTGTATATAAATTACATTTCGCACATGAAAACCATTCTCCTTTGGCCGAGTTACGTCTGGAATCATGTACTTGCATAGACCTCGGTGATAAAAACTCGGTCAAAGGGTATTTTATTATTTTTATTTATATTAAAATATAGACAATCGGTTGTTGGGGGAAGCTTGTATTTTAATTGTTGGAAAGGACGCGGGGTTTCTACTGTTTATAGTGATAACAAGGGTGAGATGTATCTTATTAACTTTATATCATTGTAGCCGTTAGAAGATAATCGGGCTGGAAAGCTTGCGTCCATTCCAACACAGACACACACACACATATACACAAGTTCACCCGAGATAGAAAACAGAGAGGCGACGTATGAAATAGGCTATGGAAATATATTAAATACTAGCCGAGTGACCCGGGCAACGCCCAGGGTTTACCCAAAGGGACTGCAGAGACTTTAAAAGTATAGATTGACCATGTTTTGAAGTTCTGAACTATAGCCTATCATATAACAAACTGTAATTCGACACTATCAATAATTCGACACTTCCGATAATTCGACCGTTTTAAAAATCAAATTTACACAGTCGATTGTTGTTTAAATACAACCTTACCGGTAAAAAGGTATTACAGAGGCGATGACAGCCACTGAAAATGTACAAAATTTATGTATAGAGAAATGGGAGAATTTAGTGAATAAAGAAAAGTCCAAAATCTAAATAATTGATAATAGTGTATTAACAAACAACTAATACAAAAAAATTCCTTTGAGGTAAGAAACTATAGACATTAGTAAAAAGTTTATGAAAATAAATCAGAAAAAAGAGGTTGTCAACTATATTGCAGAGGAGACTACTTATAAAAGGAATTAATCTAAAGGACTCATTGAAAATTAATTTCTATTTTTATTCATACATGGGTTCAAATTTATATGTATTTTGTCCAAAGTTCAAACACGTGAAAAAGCCGCATAGAGCTGTCCATGCGTATGTAGCAAGAACCCAAATATTATTCATAGTCATAGCAAAAGCCAACTTTAGTGAAAACTGATGCCTCTTAAGAATGAAGGGAAGGCTGATATCTGAAGGAGCAAAATATATTTTTGGCACCAATACAGTATGTCCAACATTGGTCCCGGTCAGTATTTGTGCTTCAACTTTACTTGTATGCCATCCAAAGTTCACACACGTGAAAAAGCCACATAGAGCTGTCCATGCATAAATGCAGGCTCTTGTAGCAAGAAACTCACTCTAGCAAAGGTTTGGCCTTAAGCCTTATTTATAGTCATAGGAAAAGCCAACCCTATTGGAAACTCTTGCCTCTTCAGAATGAAGGGAATGTTGATATCTGAAGGAGCCAAAGATGTTTTGACACCAATACAGTGTGTCCAACATTGGCCCCTGTCAGTATTTGTACCTCAAGGACATGAGAGCACATGCACTGTATCACCATACATGTACCATTGTAAAGACCCTGCTTAAGATTAAAATTTCTCAGAAGCATAACAATAGCACCAACCTAGAGTATAACTGGTGTGGAGGCATTCTTCTGGGAGTAAGGCTATTGAAATATTCAATAGGAAGTTATTTTGCTCCTCCACAATCTTACACTCCACACTGTTAACACTGAGGAAACACTGACTCGTGTTTGGTAAGCAATTTCAAGAAAGAAACTATAGGTATTGGTTGAAGAGTTTAAAAATATATATTTTGAGTGAAAAAAAAAGACACAAATCAGCAAATAAAATTGCAAACAATACTACTATATCACAGATAAGACAACATATAAAAGGAATGAATTCATTTAAATGACCTCATTAAAACTACATTTATAGTTTTATATATAAAATATAACCTCGATAATTCGACCATGTTTTGTTGTCCTTACCTACAGCCTATTATATAACAAATTTAATTTGACACTATTGATAATTCGACCATGTTTTGTTGTCCTGACCTACAGCCTATCATATAAAAAACTGTAATTAGACACTCTCGATAATTCGACCATGTTTTGTTGTCCTGACCTACAGCCTATCATATAAAAAAACTGTAATTCGACACTCTCGATAATTCGACCATGTTTTGTTGTCCTGACCTACAGCCTATCATATAAAAAACTGTAATTCAAGAGTTTAAAAATATATATTTTGAGTGAAAAAAAAAAGACACAAATCAGCAAATAAAATTGCAAACAATACTACTACACAGATCACAGATAAGACTACATATAAAAGGAATGAATTCATTTAAATGACCTCATTAAAACTACATTTATAGTTTTATATATACAATATAACCTCGATAATTCGACCATGTTTTGTTGTCCTTACCTACAAACTGTGATTCAAGAGTTTAAAAATATAATTTTGAGTGGAAAAAAAAAGACACAAATCAGCAAATAAAATTGCAAACAATACTATTATATCACAGATAAGACAACATATAAAAGGAATGAATTCATTTAAATGACCTCATTAAAATTACAATTATAGTTTTATATATACAATATAACCTCGATAATTAGACCATGTTTTGTTGTCCTGACCTACAGCCTATCATATAACAAACTGTAATTCAACACTATCGATAATTCGACCATTTTAAATTTCAACAATTGTTTGTTGCTCAAATATAACTTCACTGCTAAAAAGGTATTACAGAGAAAACTTCTGACATTGTAAATGTACAAAATGTATGTATAGAGCAGGGGAATAATAAATAAAGAACAAAATCAAATTAATTGATAATAAATAGATTATTGCCAAAAAAAAATACAAAAAATATTTTTTTCTCCTTTCTTATCTTCACTCAATCATATTAGAGTGTCAAGCTTGTAAAGCTTGAAATTAACAACCATCATGATTGGGTGAAGTAGAATGCGTCTGCCTTTGTCATCAAGACTGGGAGCACTACTCAGTGGCAGGCCACTGACTTAGCTCCAAAAGAATGTATCCCTGGATTAGGAGCCCTTACAAGGTACTATCAGCCGGGCCAGCTGAGCCCAGGTTTTTTTAGTGAGCTTGTTACTGCTCCCCCTCCTCCTTTTTCATCCTGGCTTGGTACCGGCAAAGGCGGAGTTTTTTTTTCTTCCAGGTGAGAAACTTTAGGCATTGGTGAAAAGTGTAAATATATATTTTGGAAATGAAAAAAAAAGGATAAAATAAATCAGAATATAAATTTACAAACTATATTTCAGAGGAGACGATTTATAATAGGAATTCATTTAAATGACCTCATTAAAAACTACATTTTATATATACTTGGGTTCAACTTTACATGTATGCTATCCAAAGTTCGCACACTTGAAAAAGTCACATAAAGTCGTCTGTGCGTAAACTCAGGCTCTTGTAGCAAAGGTTTGGCCTTGAACCCTCTTTATAGTCATAGCAAAAGCCAACCTTAGTGAAACATAAAGCCTCTCTAGAATGAAGCGAAAGTTGGTATCCGAAGGGGACAAAGATATTTCAGACATTATACAATGTGTTCAACTTTGGGTACTGTCAGTATATGTGCTTCAAGGACATGAGAGCACATGCGCTAGAACACCATACCTGTTCCATCGCAAAGATCCTATAGGCATTGGTGAAAGTGTAAATAAATATTTTGGAAATGAAAAAAAATTGCAGATATGACAACATATTAAAGGAATAAATTAATTTAAAAGACCTCATTAAAAACAACAATTCTATTTTTTTATATATACAATATAATCTAATTAATTCAACACACGATAATTCGACAATTTTTGATGTCTCGACCTACGGCCTATCATATGACAAACTAATTCGACACTTTCGATAATTCAACTATTTTGGAAATTCAAATTTCAACAGTTGATATTTGTCTAAAACCCCTACTATTAACAACATATTAGACTGCAGAGCGCAAAAATGTAGAAAACTGTATGTATATAATTGTATGCAAATAATTGTATGTATAGATCAATGAGTAAAATATATTTTTTTTTGCTTATCCCTAGTACACGTGGTACAGGCCTTGATAATCATGGTGGGTAGAGTAGGCGACTGTTTTTACTGTAAGTACACCACATGTCTAAACATGTGAAAAGCAGTTCGACTTTGCATGTACAAATGTGCCAGAGCCCCGTTTGATTACTTGCGCTTGCTGGTGGGGTTGGACTTTTGCAAGAATCAGAAGCCATTGGAGCATTTTTTTTTATTTTTTCAGAAAAAAGTGCCCAATGCGGGAATCGAACCCGGGTCGTAGCGGTCGAAAACCAACGGCTTAGACCATCCTTTCACCAACCCCCAGTAAAATAAGTAAATAAAAAGAAGACCAAAAATAAGTGATAATAGTTTATTGAATAACAAATAAAATAAAAAATCTTTCAGGTGAAAAATTATAGGCATTGGTAAAAAAGTAAACAAGAGAAATAGCAATTGGGGTTTTGTGTCTGCGGCGAGTCATATTAGCACGCCTAGCGGTTAGGGGAGTGAGTCTTCCACGGCCTTTTCGAGGCATGACAGAAGACGCTGAAAAAAAAGGTAAAATAAGAACCAAGCAGAGAAAAACTATAAAACTGAAAGCCAGGACAGGCATAAAAAGAAAATTCCAAGCATGTGAGGAAACAATTGATGAAAAAAAAAGGATTCCAAAAAAATACTGCAAAAAAGAAACCAGACACAAAAAGCAACAATTGAGTACACAAATACAGCATCAGCCTATTTATGAGAAGAAAAAAAAAGACAGACACAAAAATGGAGCTAAATTCAAATGAAAAACTATAACAGATCAAATAATCAAATCAGGCATTATGAAAGATACTGCAAAAAAGAAAATCAGACACAAAAATGGAGCTAAATTCAAATGAAAACTATAACAGATCAAGTAATCAAATCAGGCATTATGAAAGACACTGCAAAAAAGTAAATAAGACACAAAAATGGAGCTAAATTCAAATGAAAAACTATAACAAATTAATAAAAGAAATTAAGACCTAATCCAAATAATTTAATAAAAAAAAACGTCACACACTATTAAATTATTTGGATTAGGTCTTATTAATGAGAAAAAAAAAGATGCCAAAGAGAGATGAAAAGATGCCAAAAAAGATAACCAGATACAAAAATTATGCTAAATTCAAATGAAAAACTATAACAAACACTTATAAAAGATAATTATTATAGAATAAAAGTAATAATTCAATCTACAATTCGAAAAATAATATAACCTCAGCCTATTTATGAGAAAAAAAAACGTTGCCAAAGACATTAGGAAAGATACTGCAAATAGAAAACATACACAAAAATTGAGCTCTATTTAAATGAAAAACTATAACAAAGTACTTACAAATTATAATCATAATCAAATGTATATATATATCAAATATATATTATAAATTAGTAAAAGGTAATAAGACAAAAGAACGCATTTCAAAACAAAGGAATTGTTGATGATAAATGCAAAAAATCTACGATTGTAAAATAGATTAAATTAAAAAATAAAAATAACTGTTAACATTAGGAAAATAAAAACAGGCCTATCATACGAAGAAAAAAATAACGAAAATTTTGGTATATAGATCGTTATGTGTAGTTCTGAATCTTCGGAGGAGATAGCTCAGGACTTTACAATGGAAAACTCTGTTACGGTATTATCTATATAGATTATATAACTACTTTGCTTTATATGTATTAATCTGTATATAGCAATATGTAACTCCACCACAATCTATGCAATGTATCCTCAAAAGATTTAAAAAAAGTTAGGCTTCGCGAAAAGGGAATAACAATTAACAGGATTGCATCATCCAGGAAGTAAAGGTCACTGCCCAGGACCCATAAAACTTAAGTTCAAAGACCTTCTTATTCCTAGAAGATTGTAATCATGGCAACAATGGAGGTACTAAGCCAATCACAGTTAAGCATGACAAATCAACAACCAATCACCTTTAAGCATTACCAACTGATAGCGAATCATCAGAGAGCACGTGGAAGGATCTCCACCAATGAGAAGTCGAGAGAGTTAATGCCGATGATCTCGGACAAGAAGTGAAAAGGAAGGTAGGTGACCGTGCTAGAAGCAAGGTGTGCTCAACTTAGGCTCCAACAAAGGTAGTGTCCGCTCCATCATGTGAAAGGCCAAGTACCTCCTCCAGTCTCATCACACTCCCTTTCACAAGGTATATTTTCTATCCCATCTAGGTGTGCTCATTATTCCACTGTGGAAACCCACCATTCGACCAAGACTGCGCCATCAATCACCAATCCAATAAAGTTCACCCAACCACCCAATTCACCAATTCAACATAATCCGACATAGGATTCAACAATTCACCAGGACTCAACAAGATTCAAACGGGTTATTACAGTGAGTCGATAGGTTCTTACACAACTCAATAAGTATCCTACAGAGAGTCGACAGGATATACATAACGACAACCTTATCCTACAGAGAGTCGACAGGATTCAAAAGCAAACCGACAAGGTAAACACATATCCTACAGAGAGTCGACAGGATTCAAACGGGTTATTATAGAGAGTCGACAGGATATGATGGAAGACGAGCGAGAAAAAGACGCGAATAGGGAGGATGGACAGGCCACTTCCGTGCCCGAAATAGAACCGACACGCACCCTGGCGGAGGTTCTCCTGCAGTTGACCGCCGTGCTGGCACAGGTGGGGTCGACCCAACACGCGGAAGCGGACATCCCCCCCTTCGATGGAACCTACGTCTCCCACCAATTCTTCCAGGCCTACGACCGGAAGTGGACGAAGCCCTCGTGACCACCCCCGAAAAGTTGCTCAGGTTGCCTAGCTACCTGACGCGCCAACCCCTGGAGCTCTTCAGGAAACTCCGGTTGGCCACCCAGACCTACTTCCAGGTGAGGCAACCCTCCTGGACCTCTACCCGGATTCAAACGAGGCATCTGTTGAATTTGAAAAAATAAATGTGGGGAAGGTCAATCTTACCCAGATTGAAAATAGAGATTCACCAGTTGTGTTTGCACAAGTTGTAGAAATACAATCAAACAAAAATGGCCTAAATATATATTTTATTTTGCTTATCAAAAATGAGAGAGAGACTGGACAATAAAAATAAATAAACAGATAAAAAGGGTGATAAAAAATCAAATTGGCCAAAAGGTTAGATATATTTAAAATTAGAATAAACAAAACAAGTGATACAAGTTAAATATACATACAAACAAATAATGTAGAGAGCAAAATAACTAGGGGTGGAAAGGCAAAATCTTTTTCAAACAAAGTTTGCAAATACTTATCTAAGCTTCCGTTTTGTAAAAAAAAAACAAATCTTGTTTTCAATTCTGTCGATAAATTTGATCAAGAGTTCACTTGAAATAATTCTTCACTTGAGATAATTTTCCAGATTAATTCTTCTGTTCCTTAACAGGAAACTATATCGCAACCCACTTAATTGGTGCGCAATTCTATAACGACGCTCTTCGCGTTCTCTTCTTTGTTTCATTCACACGTGGTTACTCATTCCTTCGGAGGCAGGGAGCTCATATTTCCGAGAGCTCGTATTTCCCCGGTGCTGCCGTTTGTCCTTTCTTCTTTTTTCTCCCCGTCACCGCGCATAGGTGCTCGCGCATGGGATGGGGGGGCGATGTCTTGTTTGTTTACAAATTTTGCTCCTTCCATTCTTTATTCCTTTCCACCCATTAAGAGAAAGAGGCAACAAAAATAAAATAAAAATATATATACATAATAATAATAGGGGAAAATCTATAAAGCATACAATTATAAATTATCTATTTTTAACATACTCCGACCTTTTTGTATGGGAATACAAAAAAAAAAAAAAAATCTTAATTAGGAAAGATTATTGGTGTACACCCCCAATCTCGTAGGTTTTTTCACTTCTCTTCCAGACCTAGTTAAAATTGACTGTTCTCCATCTGTTGATATCTCCTGGGCTTTGATCCCTTCTGTCTTAGGTAATCTCACCTCCCTGGAAATATCAGAGCCAAGTTCCAAAGAGAAAAGTCTCTTTAACGGTCTTACAAATTCACCCGTAGCAGTCCTAACTCTAGCTACACGTTCTCTGCCATCCTTCCCGGGGTACAGTTCCAAGATTCTGCCTAGTGGCCAGAATATTATTTTTTGATCATCTCGACCAATCAGCACAACTTCGCCTGGAAGAAACCTTCTACCCTCTGTTTCATTCCCCTTTTGTACGAGCATGGCGAGGTATTCCTTGTGGAATCTTTCCTTCAGTTCTTTCTTAATCTGCTGTAACTTTCGAAAGTGTTGTCTGGTATTATCAGGACTTAGTTCATGACTTTCATCAAATGAGCCAAAATTATTTTGGATAAACATTTGTGGAGTGATAGGTATCAAATCATCTTCTGTTTCAGAAATGTAGGTAAGAGGTCTTGTATTTATAATCGCCTCCACATGACAAATCAAAGTTTCTAACTGGATATAATTTACTCTATTAGTGCCTAATGTTCTTCTCAAAAGATCTTTCACCAGTCGTACTAACCGTTCCCACCATCCTTCCCACCATGGTGCAGAAGGAGGAATAAATATCCATCGAATTTGTTTGTCACACGAATACCTGGCTATTTTGTCCCAGTTCAAATTGGTAAAGAGTCTATTGGTCCTTTTAAAATTGGTTCCATTGTCACTGTAAATCTTAACTGGTCTCCCTCTCCTGTGTATAAACCGTTCCAATGCCATAATAAAGTTTGTCGCATCCAAACCTTCCACCAGCTCCAAATGAACTGCTCTGTAGACAGCGCAGGTGAATAAGGTTATCCAAATTTTCTGGCCATTTTTAAGATAGAGAGGACCCATAAGATCAACACCTGTTACCTCAAAGGGTCTACCCATGAATAACCTGTCCTTGGGCAGAGGGGCACAAGGTATAGTATTGGCCTTCTCTGCATGTCTTCTACAAATGATGCATCCTCTCACAACTCTTTTAATTGTCTTTCTCGCTTTTAAAATCCAGAATTTTTCTCTCAATTTGGAAAGTAAAAAATGAACGCCAGCATGGCAATTATTTGAATGTGTTTCTCTAATCACAGTTGTTCTGTTATTGGATGATCATAAGGTAAGAGCACTGGTTTCCTGAATTATTCAGGACTCTGATCGTACAAAAGTTTGGTCTCTATATACATAAGCCCATCTGATTGTACCTTGGTTTTTAGGTGGCTAATCTGTCCCTTCCCTAGACTGTCTCTTTGAACTAATCGGATAAGCACCTTTTCGGCTTGGACTACTTCGTGCGTAGATAATGTTTTATCTTGTATATCTTCTCTTTTAAGTATTTTGATGAATCGAAGCACCCAAGCTAGCACTCTCAGATTCGCCTTATATGAAGAAAATTTACTTATATACCAAAATGTCCTATTTTGTACAATAGTGTTTTGTACCACCGTTCCTTTTTTCTCTTCTAAAACTTGTTATTCATTTGGAATTGGCTTTTGTTTTGGCCATTTGTCCTCTGATTCTCTCAACCACTGGGGTCCCTCCCACCATTTAGACAAAATGAATTGTGGTGCGTAGCAACCTCTCGAGGGTAGGTCAGCAGGATTGAGTGTACCTGGTACAAATCTCCAATCATCTATATTGGTACTGCTTCTGTCTCATTAACTCGATTGGAAACAAAAATGCTCCATTCATGCTTTGTACTGATCCAGCTCAAGGCTGTTGAGGATAGTCTTGATTGGTCTGGCTAGAGCTCTGACAATGGAAGTTGCTAGTCTAGCGCTTAGGAGACAGGCCAGCAACTCTAGTCTAGGTATGGTAATAGACTTTAAAGGTGCAACTCTGGTTTTAGCGGCCAACAAGGAGATGTGAACGATTCCATCCTGTACACTTCTCAAAAAGGCAACTGTTGCATAAGCCCTTTTGCTCGCATCTCCAAAGACATGGAGTTCTAGATTTTCAGAACGGGTCACCCTCGCATATCTAGGAAATTCAAGTTTTTTTACATGGTCTAGTTCCTCACTCCATTTTTTGAATTCCTGTTGTATATCCGTAGGAAGTGGTTGATCCCATCCCAGTTTCAATAGCCAAGCTCTTTGCATCAAGAGTTTGGGAATGAGAAAAATTGGTTGGTAAAATCCTAAAGGATCAAAAAACTTTTGAAGATTGGACAATAATGTTCTTTTGGTTACTTCACCGTATTTAGTGGTGTCTTGTGGGATGTGGCACCTCAAGGTATCTCTTTCTTTGTTCCAATATAGTCCTAAAACCCTGGAATCCTCTTTATTTTCTAAAATTTTACTACCTCCATATTCCCATTCTCTTAAAGTCATTTTGGCCTCATCCATTATATCGTTAGCGACCTCTCTGATACGTTCCAATTCATCAGGTTCATCAACTGAGAACACCAAGTTATCTACATAGAATGAACGTTTCAGAACATCTGCAACAGGTTTGCGATCATCCACAATGGACTCCAAATGATATTTCAACACTGCGGCCAAGATGAAAGGACTGCAGGTTAAACCGAAGACCACTCGGGTGTGTCTCAATGTCCGTATCTTGGAAGGATCTTGTTCATCCCACCATAAAAATCGCAAATAATCTCTTTCCTTTTCATCTATACCTATGGTCTGAAAAGCTTTGCGGATGTCAGCGATGGCTCCTATTTTCTTTTCCCTAAATCTTATCAGGATTTCAGGTAAAAGTTCAATCAGATTAGGTCCAGTTTCTAAACATTCATTTAGAGACAAACTTCTCTTACTTGCTTTACATGATGCATCGTAAACGGGTCGAATAGGAGTAGTCTGACTCTGAACCTTATATATTGGGCGATGTGGTAGATAATGTCCAGTAGGTCTGATGTCTTCCCTGTCAACTTCTTCAATAAGGTTTTCCCTGAACCAGGATCGGAAGACTTCATCATAAGGAACAAACTGACCCTTTTGTGTCAACTTTTGAGTCATAGCCTCCAAGCGCCTTTTGGCTATTTCCAAGTTATTAGGTATCGTCCCAATTCCTTCCTTCCATGGAAGAGATACAAGATAACGTCCATCATGGCCTCGACAGATTTTCTCACGAAACTTTTCTTGCATGAGAACATTTTTCTCTTTCACAGAGATGACCTCTGTAGGATCTCGTATCCCTATTGTTTCTAATTCCCATAAGGACGCTACTCTCTGTTGGGTTGTAAGTAAGGTGATAACCATTTGAGCACTTGTCTCTGGTCTCTCTGATGAGGTATTACCTATTAAAGTCCAACCAAGAACTGTTTGAATTGCGGTCAATCCTCCTGCCAGTTGTTCAATTTTTCCTGTGAGAAGCTGCCCATAATAGTCTCCACCGATTAGGATGTCTATCTCGGGGTTATTATTGTCTACCTTGGTCAAAGTGATTCCTTTCTTATCCAATTCCCATTGCCTGGGTCCTGTTTCAACGGGTGAAATATTGCCACAAATTATTGTTTCCTCTAACGCTTCCATTTTGAAAGCCTTTCCCTCATCAACATTGTCCAACTGGAAATAAAATATTGAATGAGCCTTTTCTCCTGTGGTTTGCCCTCCAAACAAAAATTTATTCAATTTGACTTCTCCCACCTTGGGTAAGTCTAACTCCTTAGCTAGAGACCTTCTGATGTAAGATTTTTGACTACCAGAGTCTAAAAGCACTATTACCATTTTGGAACGTTTCGGCCCTTTAAGTTTTACAATGAGAGTCATTAAAGAGATATTATTTGTGCATACTTGATTCACCATTGCTGTTACAGGCTCACTGATCCCCTCATTCTGCTCTGCTAAACTATTGTGAGATCTGTTATCTGACCTCCAATTTAAATTTTCCTGACTATGTGAGGTTCCTCTGCACATTATCTCAAAATGAGCTCCTTGGCAACGCTTGCATCTTACAAAAGATCTACAATCCTTCTTCAAATGATTATTTCTCAAGCATTTAAAGCAAACTTTCGCATCCTGTACCCTCTTTAATCTGTCTGATTCCAACATCCTGGCTGCCTTAAAGCAGTTTTGGCTAAGATGGTTATCTTTGTCACAAAATAAACACGGTAAGTTGGTCTTTCCAACAAATAATGCAGACGCTGTGTGGATCTTAGGGGGATTATTTTCTCTCTTTCCCTGTTTTAGAGGAAGGGAAGGTTCAAATCCTTCAGCAACAAAGGAAATGCGTTCTGCATTTTTAACTTCCTGCTTTAAAAATTCTATCAGACCCTCTAATTTATCAAAAGCTTTAGCCCCACTATGTTCAATTCCCTCTTCAATCTTAGAGTAATCTCTTTCTTTGAAAGGTGTACGGGAACGTTGCCATATTTTGATAAGTTCAAGTGGCAAACTTGACTCCACCAACGGGTACAAGAAAGCACCACCCCCAGACTTAGTATCCACTCCCAGAGATCCCAAAGAATGGAGATGTGCAACCAAATCATCATAAAGTTGAGCCAAGGTTCTTTTTTCAGACCTGGCACTGGCAATGACTAACTTTAAAAGCTTGCGCACATACAACTCAGTCAGCATATCTCTGTCTCCAAACCTATCTTTTAAGTCTCCAATGACTTTGTTGTAATTCTTTTGGGTAAGAGGGAAGCTAGTCACAAGTCTGTGGGCTTTTGACCCAACAACCATGGATTGTATTAAGTATTCAAATTTATCAACATCAGACAGTGACTCATCTAAATGTATTTTTTCAAAATGACTCCACCATGATAGCCATTCCTCTAGCTCATCTGTATACTTTTTTAGTTCAAATTTTGGAAGTTTAATTTGTCTTTTAACATCTGAAGTGCTAGATTGTGACATTTTATCATCACAGGGTGCTGCCAATTTAGACTCATATTCTTTCACCTTCTGTGCGACAATTCCTACTTGTAGGCTATAAGTCTCACATAGTTCCATCTCATCATTGATTTGAGCTTCTGTGGACCTCGGATCATCCAATAAGATCTCTTTTATTTTATCATCAATCAATATCAGTCTATCATTAAGAATGGTTAACCTTTCAAATTTGACCCTTATTAAAATTATATCCACTTCCTTTAGACTTAGACCTGATTTTATTTCATTTGTGGTACGAGTTATAGTATTCCTTAAGGGAGTTCTTTCTCTTTTAAGCTTATCCATCTCCACAAATTGTATAAACACCACAAGGTGAAATCACGTCCGGCTCACCAAAAATGTTGAATTTGAAAAAAAAAAAAATGTGGGGAAGGTCAATCTTACCCAGATTGAAAATAGAGATTCACCAGTTGTGTTTGCACAAGTTGTAGAAATACAATTTAACAAAAATGGCCTAAATATATATTTTATTTTGCTTATCAAAAATGGACTGGGCAATAAAAATAAATAAACAGATAAAAAGGGTGATAATCAAATTGGCCAAAAGGTTAGATATACAGGGTGTACCAGGTAAATTGGGACTAACTTTGACAGTCCATAAAACAAAAACTACTTGAGATTAAAAACTTGTTTTTTTTTCATTACGTAGCCATATTCATGTAAAATGCAACAGTACATGTGTGCGCAGTGTAGTGATGAAGAGTAACCGAGAATTTGAAAATCGAGCTGCCATCATCGTTGCTCTGCGCGCCGGAAGGAGCCCCAAAGAGATAGTGGATTTTCTTAAGTTGCCCAAAACCACTATTTATCGTGTCAAGAAGCAGTTTGATGAGGCCGACAGTAACAAAGAGGGGATAGCTACAAGGAAAAAGCACTCGCGTCGATCGGACAGGGTAAGAGGCGAAGAATTTGTCAAAAATGTCAAGGAGAAGATTGATGGAAACCCTGGGAAGAGCATGAGGGCCATAGCCAAGGAAATGGACGTTGGCTTTATGACAATTGTCAGAACTATCCATGAGGACCTTGGTCTCAAGTCTTATGCCCTTCGGAAAGGTCAGTTGCTGACTGAGAATATGAAGAATAACAGAAAAGGAAAGGCTGCTGCCCTCCTCAACAACCTGAAACACGACTCTTTTGGCATGCTAAGGTTCTTCTCTGATGAAAAGAACTTTGACGTGGACCAAAAGGTAAATCCCAGGAAAGATCGCTGGATCTGTAAAGACCCCTCAGAGATACCTGTCGTGATGCACACGAAATTTCCTGCCTCCGTAATGGTCCTTGGCGTTATCAGCAGTGAAGGTGATGTCATGCCTCCCCATTTCTTTGAGAAGGGCCTTAGGATGAACGCTGACACCTACATCAATGTTCTGGAGACCGTTGTGAAGCATTGGATGGACATGGTGGCCGCAGGAAGGAAGTATGTCTTCCAACAGGACTCAGCTCCAGCCCATAAGGCAAAAAAGACACAATCGTGGCTGACACTTAACGTCCCTAGTCACTGGGGTCCTGATATTTGGCCCCCTAATTCTCCAGATTGCAATCCCCTCGACTACTATGTATGGGGCGTTGTTGAGAGAGATGTCAACAAAGCTCCTCATACCACCATCCAGTCTGTCAAGTAAGCAGTTCACACGGTGATGACCCAAATGGACAAGGTCATCGTCGCCAAGGCCTGTGCTTCATTCCGCACTCGCCTCGAGACTGTTGTAGCTAATAATGGAAACTACATTGAATAAATAAAAACTATATCCTTTTATCTACTACTGTGTCAAATTTCATTCGGATATTTTAATTTTTACTTGCAAAAAATTTCAGTTAAAATACCATTGTTGAAATTCCCAATTTACCTGATACACCCTGTATTTAAAATTAGAATAAACAAAACAAGTGATACAAGTTAAATATACATACAAACAAATAATGTAGAGAGCAAAATAACTAGGGGTGGAAAGGCAAAATCTTTTTCAAACAAAGTTTGCAAATACTTATCTAAGCTTCCGTTTTATATAAAAAAAACAAATCTTGTTTTCAATTCTGTCGATAAATTTGATCAAGAGTTCACTTGAAATAATTCTTCACTTGAGATAATTTTCCAGATTAATTCTTCTGTTCCTTAACAGGAAACTATATCGCAACCCACTTAATTGGTGCGCAATTCTATAACGACGCTCTTCGCGTTCTCTTCTTTGTTTCATTCACACGTGGTTACTCATTCCTTCGGAGGCAGGGAGCTCATATTTCCGAGAGCTCGTATTTCCCCGGTGCTGCCGTTTGTCCTTTCTTCTTTTTTCTCCCCGTCACCGCGCATAGGTGCTCGCGCATGGGATGGGGGGGGCGATGTCTTGTTTGTTTACAAATTTTGCTCCTTCCATTCTTTATTCCTTTCCACCCATTAAGAGAAAGAGGCAACAAAAATAAAATAAAAATATATATACATAATAATAATAGGGGAAAATCTATAAAGCATACAATTATAAATTATCTATTTTTAACATACTCCGACCTTTTTGTATGGGAATACAAAAAAAAAATCTTAATTAGGAAAGATTATTGGTGTACACCCCCAATCTCGCATCTTTCGCCAAGTACTTCGCCCTGAAGCTTGATGGGCAGGCAAGCCTGGAGGAGTACTACCGAGGGAAGACAGCTCTGGGCATGCAACTGGGTCTCCCACAAGAGGTAATCCTCGAGACGCTGACGGAGGGATTGCCGCTCTACGACCAGCGCCTTGTCCGCGTGGTACCTCCTGAGAGCCTGGGAGAGTGGTACCAACTGGGGCAACGGGTCCGCGGAACCAGCGCACCAACTTCGCGTCTCCACTAGGAACATGTCGGGACCATACACCAGCACACCAAGAAGAACAGGTGCGTGGACTGCACCTGCACCGCCGTCGAACTACAAATTCTGCGGCGCCCATCACTGGCACTCTGAGTGCCGCCACAAACCAGCTCTACACGCGAGCGCGCGGACAGTGCGCCGAGCCCAACATCCACAATAAGCCCAAGCCGGACAAGCCACCCGAGACATCCCAGCCTTTCGCCAACCAGATAGAAAGGCACCGACTTTTCGTGACGATAAAACTGTCCATCACCCATGAACTCTCACCCCCTTTCCTTATTGACAAAGGCGCAAGTTTGAACATAGTGCCCCATAACTTATATAAAAAGTTAAATAATAACCTCCCTCAACTGCAACTTAAAAAACAGCCCATAAATCTACAGGCCATTAACGGCCCTGTACCGACCTTAGGTCAAATAACCCTCCCCCTAACAATAGGTAAAATAACCAAAAACGAGAATTTCCATGTGGTGGAAGCACCTCTACCATTTGGAATTCTCGGTATAAATACCCTCTCTCTCCGCAACTTTATAACTACAATATATTTTAACCAAGGCACTATGTTCCAACTCGCCGCCCCATTGAACCCTACCGCCTACCATTTTACTCATATACCAAATGAATGCGCCTATTGGGAATGCCAAGCGGAGTCACAAAGGGCTCACATGGCACACAAGCCTTCCACACACGGCACCCAATACGCGCATACATTGGTCAAAAACCATTTACCACCATGCCAATCTAGATCACGTCACGCGCACGCACACAACTTTTTCAGCAGGGCAAATTGCCTTTATTATATGCCCTCTATGCACAAGGATAATTTTGGAAAAGTTGTTGGTAAACCTAAAATAAGATATTATATTGGACTATCACAAAAAAAAAAAAAAACATTTCTTGATACTTTGTAATTTTACCTAAGCTAAGCCTAACCAATATTTTGTATAATGGGTAAGTAAATCCTTCTACCTGACCTATTCTCTCTTTTGGGGAATTATCTAATATTTTATAATGAATATAATTTAAGTATTTCAAAGGGATAATAGAAATGGATGATGCAGTATCAAGTACACAGGGTAAGGATATTTGATTTAAAGGAATATAAAATAATAATAATGTTCTACCTGGGTTTATGGGCTTTGGAGGAGTATTATTCAGTGGGCAGTCCCTGTGAAAATGCATCTGGTTGGGTATAGGAGTAAATTGCCTATCTCTTGTACTGGTAGAGGGTTGTTGGGGTTCTTCTAGACTTTTTTTTATTTTAGTGGCCATTAATAGCCATTCTGAGGGTTGTACGGAGTCTATGGTAGCTAGATAGGGTTTGAATTTTTTCTTTATTCCCTCATTTAATAATTCTATTATGGAGGTGAGGTTTATTTATACACTGTTGATCAGCTGCATTTTTCGGTGATAATATTGGGTGGCTGTTTCATTTTCTTCTTGTATGATTTTCATCATTTCAACCAATGGTGTAAGTTTGGTTTTCTGGAATCTGGTTATAAGGTTTTCTTTGAGTTTATTCCAGTCCTCAATATGGCAATGGCTTTCGAAGTAATATGTTAAAGCCTCATCCTGTAAGTAATCCGGTAAATGAAGTACCTTCCAACTATCATCAAACCTTTAAGAATCACTTTTTCTTTCAAAATTTATAATCCAAGTTTCAATATTTAAATTATTATTGTATTTTACAAAAGACGGCATCACTTGATATGCAAATTTAACATCTTTTTCTCTTTTTGCTTTTGCCATTATTTCACAAGTTCCACATAAATTGATATAAAATTTAATAAAAATCAGGTAAATCCTGTCGACTTGTTGTTATGAATAAATTTGTTGTTGTTAGATAAAGGGTTGATAAGACAAAGGACCGATAAGACAAAGGACCGATAAGATAAAGGGTTGAGGTGCAGTCGTGATAAAAAAAAAGATAATTATTTACCGTCAAGTAGCTTTTATTTTCAATTACTTGAGGAAAGATTACACATTAGTTATTTTCACATTATATAGAATTTATAAATTTAATCCTATATTAGTGATTTAAAAGGGGTGATATGTTAACTACGCATATTTACAACAAAACTATACAACAAAAACTGAAAGTCTTTCTAAAAACGATGATAACAAAGTAAAATTATCAATGAATAAAATGAAATATATATTTTTTAAAATATAGAAATATTTGAGTTTTTAGATTATATAATATATATATATAGGAATTATAACTCGCAGCTTGAAATATTTTTTTTATCATCACATTGGATTTAATATTCTTGGCCAGGATGAACTGAAGAAACAACCATCTCTGGTTTCTGGAGAAGATCGCGACTATCCCTGGAATTATTGGGAGGTCTTGGAATGTAGGGATTTTTCGACGCCATAGGTTCTCTCAGAAGATATCCTTATATCTCTTATAGAATACATACTTATATCTTCAGTATGAACGATGAAAATACATCTTGGTCAGATAAAAACATAGCGCCAACGAAAGGAATATATAAAAAAGATAGAGGCATCTCTTTATCGGGCAATTGAAAGTTGCTGAAAGGAATATAATTTTAAAAATAATATATATATATCGTAATTTAAACAATGTGATATGTAAGTAATAAAGTATGACGTCTTTTCTAGGTGTCTCAAAGTGACACCAGCTTGCCACCGGACACCCGGGGGATCCAGGGAGGGACTAAAAGGGGGCGTTGGTCCGGATATTGACAGTTAGTTAGGTTACAGTGGATTTTTCGGACAGACCCGCTGAGACTAGGTTCATTATCATCTAACGGCAGCCCTCGTGGCCGCCGTTTTGGCTCCTTCCTGCCTCCGCGGCTTCATGCAGGACGCCGGGCTTTCCTCAGTTAATCCTCACCTCTCCCCTGGTCCTGGTGCCACGTGAGACGTACTTGGAGAGCGTCTTTTGATCCCAAACTTTGTCCTTACTGTCCCGTGCGGACTTTCCACTCTGCACGCCTTGCCACTCAACCCAGACTGCTTCCAACTCACTTGTTGGCATACCCGGGTTTACGACATATATATATATAATCTCTAGATAAAAAATACATATTATATGTTACAATATATATTATTTGATATTTATAAAAGATATATATTTATTTTTATCAAAAAAGGTTTCTTATCTAAGTCCAGTCGTATTTTATTTTTCATAATTACTAAGTATATGTAAAATACGATTTATTAAAAAATGAAACAATAATTCCACCTAGTCCCTGATGGTTGCTATGGTAACTCGATGTTCCCAAGAAAATTGATTTTCAGAAAGTTCTGAACCCACGCCACCCCCGCTTCATCTGGAACAAAGATTGAAGGATGTGACCTACATCCGAGCTCCCTACACAAAAAAGGAATACGACCTTGGAAAAAGTAAATGGAACTGCCAATAGAATCGTAAATCAAAGTTATAGCCGCTTCTTTCTTAAATCTCTATTCACTTCTTTAACTTTTTAAAACATTGTTTACCTCTTTTTTTTTTATTATGGGAGAAGTATGAAGAATGATATTTTTTAAAAGATTCTAACTGATATTTTTTGTCAAATTGTTTTTTTTTTTTTGGTGTTACTTAATCCTTATACAAATTTATGCGAATGTTTTTTTAAGAGAAGTAAATACATTTATTATATTGGATTCAAATAAATGTGTTTTCGTTTGGTATTTTATTATGGCGATAATATGTGTTTTTTGATTTCATATATTTTGTTCACTATGGACGTAAACACATGGCTCATTTATAATTGTGCGAAAAATGTAACTCTTATCATTATCATCAGCGTTAATTTTTTTTTTTTTTTATGTTTTCACAACCACTAGATGAATGAGGTGTAGTGGTTGTAAATAAATTTGTTTTCAAAAAAAGGTAATGATCAGTTAGATATTTATAATGATATTATTTACATTTTCACTTGAATTTATACATGCAGTATATATGTTAAAATGATATATGAAGCAAAAATTAGAAGATTTATAATAAATATATAATAACTTATAGTTTGCTTTTATATGACTATGCAAAAAATGTTTTACATATATAGCCCTGCATTGGTGTGCTTTAGAGTATATGTATATAATATTTTTAAAATATTTTGTTTTGTTAACATTCACACATTTAAAAATATAAAATATTTACTAGAAATTACAAAATTAAATGATGTGTTAATTCTTTTTAGAAAGTTGCGTAAACATCGTATGTACAAGGATGTATCGATAAAATCTTAAGAAACCATCTGGCAACATTTATTTTCCAAATAAATGGCTACCAAAACAAACAGATGCACCAAGTATGAAATGAGAGCAGTAATACGTTTCTTTATCATGAAGGAGTTAAAATATTTGAAAGTTATTCCAGAATAAGAGCTGTTTACGGTGATAAATGTTTATCTCAAAATATAATTTTTGAATGGGTTTGAAAATTCAAAAGTGGCATAGAAAGTTTGGATTGACGCACCGCGACGTGTTCCCGGTCAAGGTTAGTGATGATGCAAACACCTGGGCCAATTAACGAGATGATACAGAATGATCGTAACATTATCATTAGAGTTATTTCTGCCGAACTTAATCTTAGTTAGGGTAGTGTCCAAAAATCATTACAAAACATTTAAAGTGCAGAAAATTTTGCATAAGATGGGTGTCTCGGCTGCTCACAAAGGAAATGAAGGAAAAACGTCTTAACGCTTGTAAAGAACTTTTGGAACGTTATGAAATTGAGATGAAGATTTTCTTGATAGAATAGTAACTGGAGATGAATCATGGATACACAATCACATTCCTGACTCTAAAATATCAAGTGCAGAATGGCATCACAAGGGTTGACCAACACCAAAGAAACCAAGGATAACAGCTTCTGCTGGAAAAGTACTCTTGACTATTTTTCGGGACAATAAAGGATGCATCTTAGAAGATTATCTTCCGAAAGGCCAAAAAGTTAATAGCATAGATAATTCTGAGCTCCTTGAAAAAATATTAAAGCCAAAAATCGTCCCAAAATGTGGTTTGCTGAGCAAAGGTGTTTGCCTACAGCATGATAATTCTCGGCCCCACGTGGTAAATCTCACCATTGAAACCATCAATAAATTAAATTTTAAAGTTCTAATATATTCCCCTTACTCTCCTGATTTAGTCCCGAGTAAATTTTATTCGTTTGGACACTTAAAAGATATTTAAGGGACATGACTTTCAAGACTGATTATAAGGTTAAAAATGCGGTGCATATATGGATTGTCCAACACACAAAAGAATTTTCTTAAAAGGAATTTACAAGCTGCCTGACCTTTGGAAGAAGTTTATAGAAAAAGGAGGGGGTATAGTAGAGGATTAAAAAATAAAATTGTATTTTAGTTTGCACTTTTAAATTTTTTTAATCGTTTTTTATTTTGGCTGCTCTTTAATTTGTCATCTAATTATAGGATTTTTATTCCTTTTTCCGAGAAAGTTTTACGAGGAAGTTTCGGAATATTCGATGGCTGTATATAAGCTCCCACTCGGAGGGGGGATATTTCACCGTCACCACGTGTAGCAATTGATCGTTTTTATTGAAAGCTTTTATTTAACTTGCTCCCATGTCTGTCTATCTGTCCACAATTATTGTAATCAATTTTTAACATAGTTTAATGACACGTAGAAATCTGAAATTGTGAACACTTGAAACTGATGAAAATTGCAAATTGACAAATTTTCAGACTTCTGGGTTGTCAGAGTAATCCGGGACGGACACATTTCCAAATTTCCATTCCAATTTTTAAATATAACTTCAATATGCCTCCAGACCACATAGAAGTATGATATTTGAACACTCGCTCAGTCCAATTAAAAATACAAGTGTGCACAGAATTTTTGGGTGGTCGGAGTAGCCGGGATTGAACTAATTTATATATTTATTTTTAAATATTATGTGTTGGAAGATGTCAACTCGGAAACTATTGGGAGTAGCGAATTGATTTTTCCAACGATTGTTCAAGACCTCATAAGAATTAGAAATCTTGGATATCTAAGTGAAAAACTGCCAAAAGGAAAATATATATTTGATATATCTGTTGTAATTCAGTAATATGATGCTTATATCATCAAGCATATTTTTATATTCATTATATATATGACTAGCCGAATGACCCGAGCAACGGCCTGGGTTTACCCGAAGGGCGTGTGAAGACACGTTAAGATTATAGATAGCGGCTTAAACATTGCAATGGGTATATTCTGATATCTTAGAAGCAACATTTCAAGTGTAAGGTTAAATAAAATTACTTTCAAACAAAGAATTAACCTTCAGGCAGATACGGATATACGTATAAATCCTGGGCATCCAGAGGAGATCCTCAAGGAACATTTCTACAGAGAAGTAATTCTAATTATAAGTAAATAAAAAATTAAAAATTGAATCAGAAAAACAAAATACCTATCATTAGAAATGAATAAAATTCAAAAATAAAAACACACTTAATATAAAAATAAAACAATTTGGATATGATGGATATATAGAATAAAATTGGAAGTAAAAAAAATCTACCATTGGAATATTGGATAAATAAAAATACCTACTAATATTTGGTGAATAAAAATGAGTGTGACATATGAAGTAAAAAATAAAGATAATTTTGGTAGATAGGTCGTTATGTATATTTCAATATCTTTGGAGTAGATTGCTTAAAACACATTACACCTGAAAACTCTTTTAGTGTATCATCTATATGGATTATTATGATGATATTGGAGAGTCAGATGAATTAATTATAACATTTATTAAAATTGTAAGGCACTCGGCAACATTGTACTTTTTTTTTGGTAATTTTGCATACGTTTGTTTTGTTTATATATTAACCTTGTTTTAATTAAATTAAATATTAAAACACAAAGTATTGTGACTATCCCTTATTTCTAAATAGGAAAAGTTACAAAATATTTATTGACTTTTGCGGTTTTTGCTTTTAAAAATTAAATTGTGAAAAATATGTAGCAAAACTAGACCCAAATTAAAGTAAAGGTAATTAAAAATTAAATTAGAAACACGAAATATACAAGTATATTTGTACTGTAAAACGAAAATTAAAATTATACCGCGAATGTTTCTTTTAAAAATCGAAATTTATTTTCAAAGAGAAATAGCGACATTTCTAACTTTGAGGATGAGGTATGGAAAGGTGAAACATGAAGAGTAATGGAGAACGGAAAAATAAAAAGTGTCCAGGGGCGGGAATCGAACCCACACCCTTCTGCTTACCGGGCAGGTGCCTTGTCCACTCGGCTACCCTGGACGTATTTTTCCGTTCATAACTTATATTTAAAGTAACATTTAAAATACAATATAATGCGGCTGATGATTGTAAAACGAAAATTAAAATTATACCGCGAATGTTTCTTTTAAAAATCGAAATTTATTTTCAAAGAGAAATAGCAACATTTCTAACTTTGAGGATGAGGTATGGAAAGGTGAAACATGAAGAGTAATGGAGAACGGAAAAATAAAAAGTGTCCAGGGGCGGGAATCGAACCCACACCCTTCTGCTTACCGGGCAGGTGCCTTGTCGGTAAGCAGAAGGGTGTGGGTTCGATTCCCGCCCCTGGACACTTTTTATTTTTCCGTTCTCCATTACTCTTCATGTTTCACCTTTCCATACCTCATCCTCAAAGTTAGAAATGTCGCTATTTCTCTTTGAAAATAAATTTCGATTTTTAAAAGAAACATTCGCGGTATAATTTTAATTTTCGTTTTACAATCATCAGCCGCGTTATATTGTATTTTAAATGTTACTTTAAATATAAGTTATGAACGGAAAAATACGTCCAGGGTAGCCGAGTGGACAAGGCACCTGCCCGGTAAGCAGAAGGGTGTGGGTTCGATTCCCGCCCCTGGACACTTTTTATTTTTCCGTTCTCCATTACTCTTCATGTTTCACCTTTCCATACCTCATCCTCAAAGTTAGAAATGTCGCTATTTCTCTTTGAAAATAAATTTCGATTTTTAAAAGAAACATTCGCGGTATAATTTTAATTTTCGTTTTACAATCATCAGCCGCGTTATATTATATTTGTACTGTGTACAAGTGTATTTGTACATATATACTTATATATACCATTATAATATAATAAAATTTAAAAATTAGCACATTTAAAAAAACAAAGCAATTTGGTGAATATACCAGGTCTATTAGTATGAAACGCGAAAATGGGCGCCAGAGGCCGCTGTGCAACTTTATTTGAGCCGACGGTGGCGCTGTTGTAGGCGTTTTGTTCTTTGACTCACGTGGCATCAGCATGCGTGCAGTTTTAGAAAAATTCAAATCGTGAAAAATTTCTGGAGCCCGTGGAAAATGGCGATTTCCGAGCTAAAAAGTGCCCATTTGCGGGAAGTTTTGTTGTTCGCCTTCAACTGGAAGAAAAGTGCCACTGAAGCCCACCGAATGCTCGAGAAAATTTACAGCGACCACGCTCTGAGCAAATCGCAGTGTTACAGGTGGTTTAAAAAATTCCAAAGTGGCGATTTTGAACTTGATAATGAACCACATGGAAAACCGCCCCAAAAGTTCGAGGACACTGAACTGCAAGCTTTGTTGGATGAGGACAGTACCCAAATGCAGGAGAAACTCGCAAAACAGCTCCAGGTGTCTCAAGGTGCTGTTTCTCTACGTTTAAACAGCCTCGGAATGACCCAAAAGCTTTCCAGATGGGTCTCCCACGAGTTGAGCGAAAGGCAGCAATAACGGCGTCTGGTAACCTGCGAAGGGCTGCTCGCCAGGCATGAAAAGAAGTCATTTTTGCACCGAATCGTAACTTCTGATGAGAAATGGATCCACTTCAGCAATCCTACGCGCCAAAAGTCGTGGGGCCTGCCCGGCCAATTTCCAAAACAGACGCCTAGGCCCAATCGCTTCGGAAAAAAGGCAATGCTTTGCATATGGTGGGACCAGACCGGCGTAGTATATTTCGAGATCCTGAAACCTGATAAAATGGTCAATACTAGTCCCTACGAACAACAAATGCACAGTTTGAGAGAGGCGTTGAATGAAAAAAGACCGGAATGGCGTGAAAAGCACAACAACCTGATACTGCAGCATGACAACGCTCCAGCTCACAACGCTACGGTGGTCAAAAACACCATAAAAGACTTGGGCTGGGAACTCTAACCCCACCCGCCGTACTCACCAGACTTAGCGCCGTCGAACTACCACCTTTTCACATCTTTAGGACACGCCCTAAAAAACCAGGAATTTTCGAACTCAGACATACTCCGAAAATGACTTGTTGACTGGTTCGACTCAAAAGGAATAGAAATTTTCAGACAAGGAATTCGAAAATTGCCTGAAAAGTGGTCCGAGTGTATAGCTAATCAGGGCAGTTACTTTGAATAAAAATCTTTCGTTGTATGGAATTGGTGAACTTTTGAATTCACTGAAAATTTTCGCGCTTCATACTAATAGACCTGGTAAATAAAGTAAACCTTTTGATGCAGAATATCTTCGATTGGAAAATTGAAATAAAAATGAATATTTATTCTAATAGTTGGAGAATAAGTGTGACACACACACACACATGAAATGAAAAATAAGGAAAAATTTGGTAAATAGATCGCTTAGAATAAATAATCATCTTTAGAGGAGATACTTTACAAGTAAAAACTGTTAGTGTATTTATTATCTATATTGAAATGCGTGATGATATTGAAGTCAAATTATTGAAATATAACAGATAAATTGAATTGTTAATTGAATTTTAGCGGAACTTTGCTTAGAAAAATAAAAAATATGAAAAGATTATTTAATAAAAGTCAAAATTACGTACCATTTAAAAACAGAGCAACATTTTTGATGATGATAAATAAAGTAAAATTTTGAGAGAAAGCAAATATAACTAGTAATATATTCAGGAAGTAAAAATAAGTATTACATATGAAGTAAAAAATAATTAATGTGTTGGTATATAGATCGCTATGTATAGTTGATTTGGAGGTGATTGCTTAAAACTTTATGACAAAAACTCTGTTCATGTATTATCTATATGGATAATATAAAGCCATACATTTCACGATACCGTTGTGAATATTTCACCTTTCCCTTTTTAGTTATCTTTTTTTCTGTTACTTTTAACTAATTAATTCATAATATCATAATTCAAATTATATATGTACCAATAATCCCTCAACAATTTTCCATTGTATGTTTGTGTAACTTGTAAAAAAAATATGATTCAACAAATTTAGGTTTTCCAACTAAGAGAAAAGGATTTTTATCTTACGTCACTTCACACCTCGTATGAGAAATTGGCAATCCGCTGCGAGCAGACTTTTGCAGCTATTTAAGGCCTACGACCCCAGCGATAACGGCTTTTCAAAAAGGCTTTTATTTAACTTGTTTCCATGTCTTTGTATTCACCAATATTGTAATACATTTTAAATATGCTTCTATAGAATATGAAGTATGAAATTTTGTTTCCTCATCAACCTGAACACTGTTCAACCATCCAAGCAGAAAAAAAAACTTATGGTCATCCTTTACGCTATTAAATCTTTCCAGATTTTCCTACATGAAAACTTCGTAATTGTTGTCAGACTAACAATTAACTCTTTCTTCCATATGCATCCTCGGCCTCAAAAACCCAGCTCTATGCAAAAATCATCTGTAACCTACATTATACATACAATGTACAACTCCGCTGTGTCAAAGCGGCATTTCTGCACATTCTAATTTACTACTGTGTCTAATAATCCTTCCAAGAAGCGTTGCCGGCGAAATTTAACTCGGCTCACACAGAATTTCGGATAGACCTAAACATCATGGATTACTATAGTTTATTACATTATGAATTGGTATAATATATATCAACCTAATATTACCAAATATTTAGATTTCCATTCTACTAAGAATCTAATATTAGATTCTTCAATAATCCTCCTATTCAACCAGGGCTACGCACGAGCATACTACGCGATCATTTTGAAAGAGGATGCAATAAAACAATTCAGAAATATACTAAATATAGGACAAATTTTATTTTTCATTAAACAATTTTCTACCGCCCTTACTACACTAATACAAATAAAAATATAGTTTATATTTTAATATTCTAATGCACCATATTTAATTGAAGAATTTGACACAAATGGAAAATATGAGTTGTAAACTGCCACTGGTGCAGAGTTCGCTGGGATATCGGCAGGCGGGTTATAGAAGCGCCAGATAGAGGTGATGGCCTGATCGAGTTATAACTGCTAATGGCTTCTGAGACAACTTGGATAATTGGACGTCACTTCTACCTGGATATATTCTCCCTGGATCCCTACACCTCTGATCTTCGCCCTCGATCTCTACTCCTTTTGTCTTCACCCATGATCCCTACACCTCTGGTCTTCGCCCTCGATCTCTACTCCTTTGGCTCTGGACTTCTCCCTGTGAATCCCTACATCTCTGGTCTTCTCCCTGATTTCCTACTCCTCTCCCCTTCTCTCTCGATCCCTACACTTCTGATATTCTCCCTCGATTCTCACTCCTCTGGAGTTTTCCTTCGATCCCTACTTCTCTGGTCTTCACCCTAGATCCTACTCTTCTGGTCTTGTTCGGCGGGACATTACTAAAATTGGAACGATTCAGAGAGAATTAGAATGGCCTCTGCGCAACGCTGGCACTCAAAATTGTGAAGCGCTCTACCTGTAAACTTTCTACAAGTATGTTCTATTTGGATCTTTCCAATATTCCCTAAAGCCCACTTTCTATAGCCCACGTATTACTTGCTTCATTACAGTCTACTTCTATATCACTTCCCTCCAATTTCTGTTCCTGACATTCCTATATATATCGGCTGGCCAGCGTTGACTTTCTCAGGACAAAATACAAGCATAGCATTCGGACGCGAGTATTGCACCTCCCTAGGGTCTGAAGACCTCTTACTGGCAAACTGGTACTGGTCTTGCCGCCGCATCAGGCGTCTCATCTGAGAGGCTCTCAACATCATACAGCGGCCAACCAATTTTCTTTTCGGGACTAAATAACGACACCATTCTCGCGTCAACCAAAGCATCCATTTACACTTTTTCCGCGTCTTGGGTAGTTTACGAAGTTATCTGGAGGATGGTCCTACGTCGTTGGAGAGACTCTCCAACCAAAGTACACAGCTAATCCTTGCTTATAATTTCTCTCTCAATTCGTGGATGTCAATTTTTCTATCTCATTTTGAAAAATCATTTATATATTATTATTATTTTTTTTAATTATATTTCCATTTAAAGCGTTTGTCCCCCTAGGGACACATGTTTGCTGTCATACATGTTTGCCTTGACATTTTCAAACATATATATACAATAATTTTAGGCCGTAAATAGAATAGTCATATAATGTTAACAATGGGAAAGAAAGAAAAAAAAAGGAAAAATGACCTGTGTACAAATTAAAGAAGTGTCTGGTAATATGCACAATAAAACTAATATAAACTATTAATGAAAATAAGCTAAATATCAATCTTGATAAAACTAGTATTTTACACTTGCACAATAAAGAAAAAATTTCAATTAATTTTAGAGACAATATTATTGTACCCGTAGAAGAAATTAAAATTCTTGGAATTACGATTGCGAATCATAGATGGAAAAACAATTTGAATTTTGGCCCTCACCTTAACATTATACAAAACAAAACCCAAAGATTGAAAAACCTTCTTTTTTCAATATGTGGAAAATCTTGGGGTCTTAGCACCCAAAAAAGGCTTACACTTAATAAATCTATAATAAGAGAAACGTTAACTTACGGAACAGAAATATGGTTTGAATTTATTAGCAAAAAAATATATGTACAAACTGAACTCAATGCAATATCAAATTCTGCTATGGTGTACCCAAACATATAAAACAACCAGTTATAACTGTGTTCACACCTTAGCCAATATTCCTTTGATCACTGATTATATGGAATCTAGAATTATAGGTTATGAGTTGAATAATTTATCAACAGAAGATGAACAATTTTATGATTTGTATATTCCAGGTATACTCAAAGATTTCATTATATCAAGGATTAATTTACTGTAAAAGAATACTAATCAAACATTTCAAAGTTTCTTTCCTTATGAAATTCCGAAATATTTTCGACCAAACTATTATAATTCACAATTTATCACAGATCATGGAAATTTCAGGTTTTTTCTTAAGAAAATTCAGGCTGTGCAAGATTCGAAATGTTTCTGTGGATTGGGGGAACAAACTTCAATACATCTCTTGCTAGAGTGCCCTGTCTTTCAAGATTACAGAGTCAACAACGATTTAATAGCTTTAGGCCCTAGTGATTTAATTTCAAGTAAGGACACATATATAAAATCTAATTTCCTTTGTAAATATATTTTGGATATAATTAAGAAATATGGTCTTTGATGTAACGATCTCAAGGAAATATTGGACATATTATATGGCTGTAAACAATATATAGGTGTATGCGTGTATATGTGTGTATATGTATATATTTTTAATTTAATGATGTAACTGTAAATAAATTTCAAAGAATATCTATATATGTAAATAATATTTATGAATCTTTCTAATTTTCTTTCTGTGTATCTTTCCATGTTGAATATTTTATTTGTTATATTTGTATGTACATTTAACGCAAGTGTCCCTAGGGGGACATAGCGTTTTGAATTGAAATAAAAAAAATAGGGACACTTTCGCTATCATACATGTTTGCCTTTACATTTTAAACATATATATATACAATAATTTTAGGCCGTAAATAGAATAGTCATATGATGTTAACAATGGGAAAGAAAGAAAAAAAAAGGAGAAATGACCTGTGTACAAATTAAAGAAGTGTCTGGTAATATGTACAATAAAACTAATATAAATTATTAATTTCTTAAAAGATATTTGTTGCTATATAAATCAAAATATATCTACAAAAGGCATTGAATTTAATATACATTTCTTTACTGGAAATAAAAATACTTGGATCTGTTACTACGAGTATTAAATTATTTTCGATTCTGTAGTCTTGAAAAACAGAACAAGATGTATTGAGGTTATTCTACAAACTAATAATCATATACATGTATGTCTATCCCTCTCTCCAATATGATAATATCCATTCCTAAATATTGAATTTTCTAACATAACTCCGAGTACAAGGGTTTTAACTAGTTAACAAACAAACTGTTTGGAGTGTATCAACATTGATCATTTTGTAAACATCGATATACATGACCTGCGAGACAATTCCTCATTGCGCAGTTTTTATTGAATAAATAAATACATTAATTATTTTTACTGTATGTGCACATGTCCACTTATGTGGAAGGCAGTTCGACGTTTTACTTAAATTGTGACCGAAATATATTGTACTTGGCTCTATTCACCTCTATCCAACAATTTCATCACTAGGATACACAGGGGAAGCTAGACAACAACAAAAATATTTATAAAGAAAAATTCATCATCTGATCTCGTGGAACTAAAAGTCTCTAATAAGAATCCCAAATTCTATCGGAATAAATATCAACTAAACGTTTAATTTCAAAATATTGGCCCAAATACACTTTTTGATAAATAAAAACGTCAAACACGTCAAGCATTTCAGGTTGTTGGACCACGTCAGCGAGGTGAAGTCTGAACCTTAACGACCGAGGATAAAACATTTTTGTTGTTTTAATGTGAAGGATAATATATAAAGCAATCTACATTTCAATGTGATAACTACATCAAATTCTAGATAAATATTCCTCATCATATTCATATAAAACTCTCGATACATACATGTATCTAATCTTATTAAGCATATTTTTCTTTAACGATATCAAATATAAGAATATCCATAATATTGATAAATTATTTGAATTACAAGTTTCTTTATCAAACCAAACTGACATAGATAGCATCAAATTTGAATATATTTGGTGTGTCTTTGAGCAGTGTTCTTTTTTTTTTTTGCCGAAAGAGTTAAGATATGGGTCGATCTACTTCCGGGTTCGTCTGCTGGAAAATGAGATGCGTCGTCCCCCCTGAAATTTTTGCAGAAGATATTCTCGTAGAAGTAGGTCAGCCTTGTGAAAATTCTTTCATCATACATTACCTCTTTTAACATTGTGTGGCATAGACAGATTGTAAAGTAAAACATCCATTATAAAGTTTAATATAATCCCCCAGAGATATCTTGTCTAAGAATCAATAAACGATCGCTATTACGTTAGGGTAAAAAATTATATTTGATACAATATATTGTAATATGCTTTCAGTTTTTATCGCTTTACTACAGGTACTCTCTAATACGAAAATATGCTTTATATAAAAAATAAATTGGAAATATTCTAAGTTTGAAATTTTATGTAAACACACACACACACACACACACAATAAAACAAAATTCCGTGGCACAAGGCTATTCTGTCCAGCGCAAAATCTCTCTCACACAGCTTGTACACGCTTGTTCGGCGATACATTTACTAAAATTGGAACGATAAAAAGAAGATTAGCATGGCCCCTGCGCAAGGATGACACGCAAAATCGTGAAGCGTTCTCTCTCTCTCTCTCTCTCATCATTTAAAGATCATTATTTAAAGAAATTTATTTTGAAATCTACAATCTACGTATACCCTTTAATAAAATTAACCGTTTAGTGATCGTCTGACTATTTTTATTTCAGTTTCTTAATAAAAAAATATTTTAATTGAGAAGTTAATGTAATTGATTTATTATATACATTTTTATAAGGAGGTATGAAATATTACGCTTATATTAAAATGCAAATCAGAATTTCTAATTTAAAAATTTAAAAGAACACTAGCCGAATGACCCGGGCAACGCCCAGGTTTTACCCGATTAAATGTTTTTATACAAATACTATTCGTTACAATTAGAAATTGGCAGCGTGGATGTCACTTTTGTGAAACGTCCCGCTCCAAACTTTGTGTGTTTTTAAAATATTAAAATAAAAATGTAAATTTTCACAACGATATTTGAAAATTATATTATTTTTAATATCAAATACTATTCGTTACAATTATAAATTGGCGCCGTGGATGTCACTCTTGTGAAACGCCCCGCTCCAAACTATGTGTCTGCGAGCGATATTTTTATAGAAAGATGATCTGGCTTTTATTTTCTGCTCGAATGAATGTTTTTCTGTTATAATTTTGTCCCTGCGTACAAAAAAATGAACTGGTTTACCCGTGGTCTCTGCTTTTTGGAATTTTTCCCGATATAATTTTGTATCTGATAATCAAACATAATACAGCAATATTGTCATCATCATTTTCTGACTAAAAAACATCTTTTAATGCCCAGAACCTGTCAATTTTATTTTTTATTGGCTAAAAATCCGATAAATATATTTTCCAGATTTTTCTCTATGTCCTGTCAAAACACGTTTTACATGTACATTAGGTCAGCTGATATTACCTCCCATCTTCACCGCTAGAGGCGCTGCTTGCGAGCGAAAAGGCAAATTTGCAACCCAATTTGCAAATAACTCAAAGAATATTCGGGATAGAGACCTGAAATTTTCACTATAAGTTTTTCCAGATTCTACTCTATATACTGTTAAAATTTCAGTCAGATTAGTTACGTATTTTGGACGTGTATAGCCGACATAGATACACACACACATACATACATACATACATACACTGACTTTTATATATATAGGGATTCTTGTCTAGGATAGGATTTTTTATTCATAAAATACTATTAGAAATAGAAATTGACTCTAGAATATAAATTAAAAATTTAAATAATAAATCAAAACAGACTGAAAAATAAAAATGTAGCTGTAAAATTATTTATTTAAAATATATTCGAAAGACCCGGCTTCGCCCAGTTTCTCTCCCAAATGCATGTTTACCTAACATAATTATTATTAGTAATCATATTAGGCCCAAAATTATGAAAAATCTGTCCGTTATATTGTCTAATTGGACAATTAAGAAGTTTAAATATATGACAGAATTTCATCCAAATTTTTGGAACAAACACATTCAAAACTATTTTATTTAAATTTATTTTAAAACGAAAAATTCAAAATGTCCTTGGAATATAAAATTCATTAATCTCTAAACACAATTAAATTACGAAAAACTTATAATTATTATCGAATAGATCCTTAAAAATAATAAGATGTCATCACAGAGTAACTAAAATCATATTTGAAAAGGTAACACTGGAAAGAATAGCATCAAAATAGTTGAATAGGCGTCTAAGAACAGTTTTAGATTTACTATAACAAAGAACTCAACAATTTCCCCATGCTTGGAGGCATCAAACTTGGATAAAACTTCAATTTTTAGTTTGGCAATATTATAAGTGGGAGGTTGCTTAAACTATTTTCCTAACATTAACTATAGAAAATGTTTGTGCATTTTCACAGACTTATTGATTAAAAGTTTGGTTGGTTAAATATGTGCTATTGACGAATACACTTTAGGAGTATGATTATGTGTTTTATAAGAAATATATATATATATATATATTTGTTTGAAAATAGAGCAATCCATATATTACAATATTTAAAAATGCCTATTTTGGAAAAAAAAAAAAAGTATTTCCGATATTTCGTTTAGCTACTTGAAGATCAAAATGTATATGAACTGTTACCTAATAATCCCCTAGCGAACATAATCAAAGAGTTCAATAGACAATTGAACAAAATAAAACGTAATTATAAATTGGATAGCAAAACATTCGACAAACTAAAAGCAGCAAACACTAACTTGCCTATATTTTATGGCCTACCAAAGGTACACAAGCAAAACAGCCCTCTACGCCCCATTGTATCCTACGCCGGCACCCCCATATACACCTTATCGAAATACCTTTCCTCGATAATTTCACCTTTTCAGAAAGAATTACTTCATACTATTCCCAACTCCACAGCAGCAATAGAAATAATTTCAAGAACTCAAATAACGGAGAACAGTCGCCTGGTCTCCTTTGATGTTGAATCACTGTATACCTCAATCCCACATGATGAAGCTATTGCAGAAATTTAAGAATTCTTGAATGCCCACCCAAACCTACCATTGTCTATACCAAAGGAAGCCCTCATAGACTTACTCAAACTGTGGCTATCATTCAGCTACCTTAACTACAAGAATCAATACTTCAAACAGATCAAAGGCCTCCCGATGGGCGACCCAATATCTTCAGCTCTGGCAAACATTTTCATGAATAATATTGACCAATCAATAATTGATAATAAGCAGCTAAAAATAACATTCTGGAAGAGATATATTGACGATATTCTTTGCATAACCGAAAACAACAATACAACAAGCATTCTGAATTTCTTGAACAATATAAAACCATTTCTCACATTTACACATGAAATAGAGAAGAAAATAACTCTTTATCATTCTTAGATATAATTCTCACCAGAAACAGCTCTAAAATAGAAACAGGCATTTACCGTAAGAAAACTCGCACAGGTGGTTACTTAAATTTCAGCCCATTCGGTCCTATTAACCATAAAATATCTGTTATAAAAACCCTCTCAAAAAGAATATCTACTCATTGCTCCAATAATCTAGAAAAAGCACAACAAGAAAGAACAAAACTAATGAATGAATTACAAAGCAATAGTTATCCCACAGAATTTATCAAAAGACAATTCCACAGATCAACATTCATCCCTTCTTCCAATAGCCAATCTCATAAATTATACTGCACACTTCCGTACAGCTACGGCATTGAAAGAATCAGCAGAACCCTCAAGAATCGCCATCCCGATACCAAACATAACACAAACAACAGTCAAAAATCCAACCTCATCTACAGAATCCCGTGCCGATCTTGCCCAGCTACATACATAGGAGAGACAGGAAAAACTCTGGAAGAAAGAACCAATCAACACCGGACAGCCCTCAAAAACTATAGCCCTCTTTCCCTTTTAGTAGACCACGCACTCAAACAGGACCACATACCAAATTTCGACTCAACAGAAATAGTATATCAAAATATCAAGGATAAAAATTCACGACTTTTTATAGAAAGCTGGACCTCAATAGAAGATAAAAACAGTATCAACCGAAAAATAGACATTCCTCAACTATACTTACAATTTAAAACCATATAGCCCACTACTATATACGTATATATGTATATATATGGCAAATTGCTGATTTTCAATTCGTTTATTTTAAATGTATATATTTTCTTATTTCTCTATATATTAATGTTTTACATATTATATTATTATTAATAATTATATTCATAGGCATGCATATTGTAGATTCTAGATATTTAAATTTTATAGCGGTTGTATATACTCGCGAATTGATACGCGAGCTTCTCTAAAGCGATTTTGTACCCTGAGGAAGTTTGGCGAGTTACCACACGAAATATCGGAAATAAAAACTTTATGATCCAAAATAGACATTTTAAAATAAATATATATATCGTATATTTTAAAACTATATTAATGACACTTTTAGTATATGCCACATATCTCCCAATTAGTTAGAGCCGATGCCTCAAAATATCCTACCTTCTATTAAAAGGTATAGCTTCTATTTGCTACCACCCCCATATTTTGTATATATGCTATATCTTTATTAATATAACCTGTACACCCGTATTTGTATTTAAACTAAAAATGGTGACGTCTAAATAAAAATCCGAAGAGCGGTCGGCTGGTGGCAGCAGGGACAGAGGGGTGGAAAAAGGCAACGCCCGCCCATGTGGGGTCCCGAGGGACATTCTTATAGAGACCCCCCAAAACAGGACATATTTTGGCAGGGGGTCGGCAGATGTTCTAAGGGTTGTTTCTCAGCAGTTCACTCCAGCCTGTCTGTCTCACACAATCTCTCCCTCCATGTATCGGGGATGAGCATCCAAGTTTGTGTCATGGCCTCTACGTCTGTCCCGTGGGCTGTCCCCGATCCCTCTTTGTGCTAACATCTAGCCCTAGCCCATCCATACATCGACATTTGCAAAAATATTACATATATTTGTATATGTTATTGTGTGTGAATTCCATTGGTGAGAATATTTTGGAAGAAGTTTTGAAAATTTGAGAAACTTT
Organism: Cordylochernes scorpioides; assembly: GCA_030710605.1. NCBI lineage: Eukaryota > Metazoa > Arthropoda > Arachnida > Pseudoscorpiones > Chernetidae > Cordylochernes > Cordylochernes scorpioides. The sequence goes on along the minus strand of CP092871.1, from coordinate 64,735,204 downwards.
TACGCATTGTTTTTTCGCGTAACGCTTTTATTAGTATATACGCAGAATACATATATCGAATATTAGTTAGGTTATAAGTAGTATAATTCTATTTAAAAAAAGAAACGCTATAGAGATTTTTAATTAAAATTATATTGAATATAATAGTAAATATAAGTATAAGAGTAAATAGTAGAGTAAAAACTCCAAATCAGCATCACAAGAAAGGCTCCTGAAAGTTAGGCACTAGGCCAGGGGTCGGCAAACTGCGGCTCGCGAGCCACATGCGGCTCTTTGGATGTGAATCCAAATGTATTTTATGAAACTCAGATTAAATGCGTCAAAATATGCTGAATATTAATATTTCTGTGTTTAATTAATACTATCTCAATATATATATATATGTTATTAATATGCAAGTTTACTTTAAAATTGTTTCTATAATCATTTTTAAATTATCTTTTTGTGTTTTGCGCAATTATTTATTATTATTTTTTTTTGCTTATCCCTAGTACACGTGGTACAGGCCATGATAATCATGGTGGGTAGTTAGCGACTGCTTTTTACTGTAAGCGCACCACATGTCTACACATGGGAAAGCAGTTCGACTTTGCACTTACAAATGTGCCAGAGCCCCGTTTGGTTACTTGCACTCGCTGGTGGGGTTGGACTTTTGCAAGAATCGGGGGGCCATTGGAGCATTTTTTTTTTAAACAGAAAAAAGTGTCCAATGCGGGGATCGAACCCGGGTCGTAGTGGTCGTAAACCAAACGGTTTAACCAGCCTTCCACCGACCCCCCTAATTATATAGATTTAAGAACTTAAATATTAATTTATTAGTACATGAATTACTTTGTTGTGGTAATTTTCCAATACTTTGTTAAAGAAAAATATTCTTATAGGTTATTAAATGCATTTCTTTCATCTTAAAATAGACACACAATTTCATATGTCATTAAGCATATGCGAGTCGCTATTGATACCAAAGCTAATGTAGCGTATTTTTAGTTTCAACAAATTATTTAGTTTGATAGTAAACTAAAACTTCAAATATGAAAATCAGTATATAATAGGTTTAAATTACCTAAGACGACTAGTGTCTGACTAGTACGTACATTTTGGAGTTAGAGCTTGCTCCACCCTTATCGTGAGGTGGCCTGGTAATGCAATAATTCCAGGTGGAGGGGGGGTGGGTGGGATATCCTATAGGAATGTAGATTTTTGGTGCTCGTTTCACCTCAAGGGTTTGCATGGTATAGATCTATTTCCAGGGTCTTTTACAGTAGTCAGAGTTTTGGAGAAGTCGCTCCACCTTTACTACGTATTGATCGGGTAAAAAAAATACTTCCACGGGAGCTTCTATAGTGATCCAGTGATGGAGTTCGTGTCACCCCTACCAGGGTTCGACTTGGCCTATCACCACTTCCAAAATTTTAAAAGAAATTCAGAATTAGTTACCTCCACCTGCACCACAGATGGGCCTGGTGTTGTACTGTTACCGAAATAACTTCCTTAGAGATGTAAAGTACTCGACCTTATATGAAATTGAGTTATGCAAAATAAGTTCTCTGCTTGGGAATTTTTTATATTGCCAAAAACTTCCTGCCTCTGCTAGAATGTAGAGTAAATAGTAGAATAAAAACTCCAAATCAGCATCACAAGAAAGGCTCCTGAAAGTAAGGCACTAGGTCAGGGGTCGGCAAACTGCGGCTCGCGAGCCACATGCGGCTCTTTGGATGTGAAGCTTCGGCTCTTTATATAGTTCCATACGCAAATATTATTTATGCGAGAATATACTATTTATTGTTGGCAATAAACGAATTTTGTGGCTCTTTAAAAAAAAAATGAGTTTTTGTAAATTGTAATTTTTGACTCTTCCGACTCAAAAGATTTGCCGACCCCTGCACTAGGCCACCCTATGCTAGATGTGGAGCAAGCTCCAAATCTTCACACAATCCTATATTTAAGTCTACTTTTACTATATAATAAACTCCATTATTAACATAACAGATAGTTTTATCTATGTGAAAATGCAAAATGGATGGTGAATGTGGAAATGGTGAAAATGGATTATTTCCAATGTCTTAACATTTGTAAATGAAAGATATGTTTACAACCACGGAAATAGTCCAAATACTGATGTTTGCTCAGAATTCTGGCCAAACACACGTGGAAGTTTGTTGATAATTAAAATGATAAGCCTATTAGGAAGAAATATTTTGACCGAGAGTAGGGCGGAACAGTGTGGCCGGGTACATATTTATGGGATGATAAATTCCCATCATGTCAAGAGGGAAGCCATAAAATGGCATTGTTACATGCGGCACCATGGCTAGCTCTTTGTTGACATTGTCCAGAGAGACTATTCTGTGGAACTTGTCTTGATAGAGAGAGGATCTGCCAGCATAATGCCGTGGATAAATTTACTTTCTATTTTGTGATTGGAACGTTTTAAGTTTATTCTGTTGTAACATACTGTCTTTAAATTTTTAATTTATAAATCAACCAGACGCGATATTTAAATATTTGAGCCTAATACAGAGAAAACAAAACAACAAACAAATTAGAACTTAGAATTGAATATTTACAAATTTACATGTATTATTCTACAGCGTTCATAAAATTTATATAGACAAAGTCGCTGAAGTAAAAAAGATGAGGTGAAGAGCAGTTTGTTCAGTTTCTCCCCAGGACCAATTTGATGTTTCTGATAGACCTCTTTTATGTGAGTATTTCTGGAAATTTTCGTGTGATATGACAAATTGAGTGACTATAAGATTTGGATGGAACTACTCGTATGTAGGAATTTCGTTTGGAAAAATAGTGCGAGTTGTATAATTAGCATTATAAATGGATTGATATGAATGCTTCATAATAATAGTTTTTTCTTCACCAATTATTGTTGTAAATATTTCCCTTGGTAATTTTTGTTTTTTTCAGTTTGTACTTTATCGATTATAACAATCTGTCTTTAAATAGATTTTGTTTACACAAAATATTTACCTAGCATTCTTGACTTACACTGATGTGCAAAATATCTGAAATAAAATGGTTCTAAATGATATAAAAGTATAGCTTTCTTTAATGTATCAAAATTCGCTCAAATATGGGTTATTAACAATCTTAATATAATGTATTTTATGAAACTCAGATTAAATACATCAAAATATGCTGAATATTAATATTTTTATGTTTAATTAATTCTATCTAAATATGTTATTAATAAGCAAGTTCACTTTAAAATTGCTTCTATAATCATTTTTAAATGATCTTTTAGCTTTTTAATTATTAACTATTACATAACACTGAATTTAAACTCTAATCTTTTTGTTTGAAGTCGTGGTTAATTATATAAGGAGGATAAGGCCGTAAGCTTTATGGAGAGTCGAAAACAACTATTATATTGTTCATTGTTCAATACAATAAATAATATACTAACATTAGGCATCATTTCAGATACACTATTTAAGGGGAGTACAATAGATTGATTGGCTAAACTGGCCAATAAACTTGGAGACCAGATAGACCAGATAATTTTAACATTAAACCACTAGTTCGCTATCTATATGAAGAAATAAAACAATAAAGCGCGATTTTTTTTCACAATAAAACAACGTCCTAATGTACATAATATACTAGGTTGTTTAAAATGTTCTTAAATATATTATGATTATGATTTATATTTTGCAAATGTTTACGAACTTTTGGGACAACCTTGTAATTCTGAAACTTGGCCCACCTGCTGATTGGCTACCCTTGATATGGTGGTGGTGTCTTGTCCGTTGAGCAGATCAGATCAGTCCGTGCACCCTGATCACAATACCGGCCAAGAAAGGGGCCTTGTTCGTATGGATGTCCTCTTCTGGATTGATGTCTGCCATATAGAGGAGGGCTGCAAAGATGGCCGGGCAACTGTATATATGGTCCGGAGTGAGTTGGGTGTTGTGACAGTTATTGAGGTTTCTGTAGGATCTAGTCATGTCTGGGTTTATCTTTATTCATTTAAAATGTCCTTTTATGATTCTTTAAATGTTGCCGCTGGGACGTTCATAGAACATGAGAGATTAAATCATTCTTCTCTAAGAATTCTATTATAATTTTACTAAGGTTACCAATATTACCGAGTTGTCCCAAAAATTCGTAAACACTATCAAAAAATATATATCATAATCATAATATATTTAAGAACTTTTTTTGGGACAACCTTATAGATAGAGATATTTATAAGTCAGGTTCCTGAAGCGCCAACTAACCGGGGCCATTATCTAACTAGTTATTTTCAACCAACCAGAGTTTGATGATAGTCCTGTCCTCTCAGAATTATCTTTCTATATCTCGTTTTTTTATGATATCGTAGCATTTCATACCACATTCGTCCATAAATTCCATTCTTGGCCTTCCTTCAATGCAATCCTTTCACTTTTACTTGGAGGCTCTCTCTTTGGTGTTCCCTCCTTCTATATTCTTGATTAGAGGAAATAAGTGGTGTCTACTTGCAGATATCTGCCACAGAACCTCGCCGATGTCTCTACCGGCAATGGCTGCTTCCCTCTACTATGATTAGTACCTTTTCGGCGGCCCTTAATGCGATGGTAAATAGTCCCTGATGATACTTTTCCGCATAAAACAAACTTTATACTGTTCTTACTTGCGATGATCACATCGCGCGACGCAGGGGAATGAAGTACTCCATACTGACCGGTAAGACGTCTGGACGACGCATACCTGGTCGCCCGCCGACACGTGCTTCGTGGACCAATTAAAGGAACTCACTGACTTGACCGTCACTGAAATGGTTAATCGAGCTCAAGACAGAGATGGCTGGCGTCGCATCGTGTTTGGGATGTAATACGTACAGTGGGCCGCAACGTTCGATCGCGAATAAAATGATCTTATACTTGCGATGAAAACATATTGGGAGGACTTGGCTCATCAGCGATGAACGTCCCAGCGGTTTCGCCAGTCAACTCCACCATACTACCTTTTTAAAGCTCTTCTATTATATTGGACGATTTTGCTTATATATGAGGCACTAAAATATCCAAATCTTCGTAATTTATTTTCAATTTCTATGCCTAAATGAGGTGTTAGGTTTATTGTTTGCGGAAGAGCAATGTTCAATGCAAGTATTTTATATGCTCTTACGGAAATTTAAACAGAATAATCGAATACATTAAATCGTTTATGGAATTTTAAACACAAAATTAAAAACCTTAACGACCCGACTCTTTATTACGATAAAACTGAACGAGCTTTAAAGCCCAACGGGCCTTTCTTCATGGCCCTGATTCAATACAATAAAATTTAATAGCCAATACAATATTAGAACGGTATGAAAGATTAAACTGGCTAAACCGTTGGAAGAGCTCGCCATTGATGAGCCTACACCATCTCATATATTTTCCATCGAAGTAAGAACCGTTGGAAATTGCTTTATATGAAATATTCGCGTTAAAAGGGGCATACTATCTTATAAAGAATTGGCGTAATAAAGTGGCCTATGTTTACTATATTCATTAAAACCAATGATTTAATAAGAACCAGGATATCTGAACTATTAATTTCAGATGCGTTTTTAAAATTTCTTATTTATTTAACATAAAAAATAATCGTCAACAAAATATAAAAATTATAATAATAATAATAATAATAAAATAATAATAGATATAAATAAAAATAAATAAATTAATAAATTAAATTCATTTCGATACCAAATGCTATTATGGTGCACGCAATCGTATAAAACGACGAGTTATAATTGTATACATAGCATAGCCAAGATGCCTTTGTTTAGCGATTTCATTGAATCCAAAGAAATGAAATATGAATTAAATAATTTAAATTTAGAATAAAAACAAAAATACAATTTAGATATCCCAAGCATAATAGCGGATTTTATTGAATTCAAAATGGCTACTTTAAAGAACAACACAAATGGAACTTTTCAAAGCTTTTTCCCTAACAACATACCAAAATATTTCCGACCAAATTTCATATTTCATTTCTAATCATGTATATTTCAGAAGCTTTTTAAAAAGAATTAAAGCGGTGGAAGACTTGTGTTGTTTTTGTGGACATGAGGAACAAACCTCACTACATCTTTTACTAGATTGTCCTGTGTTTCTAGACTACAGATTCGAAAATAATTTAATAGTAACAGATCCAAGTATTTTTATTTCCAGTAAAGGAATGTATATTAAATTCAATACCTTTTTTAGATATATTTTGAATTATATAGCAACAAATATCTTTTAAAGAAACTGATAATTTATATTATGTTTATTGTACATATTGCCAGACACTTCTTCTTTTTCTACCTAGGTCTTTATCTCCTTTTTTTTTCTCCCTTTTCATTGTTAACATCATATGACTATTCTATTTACGGCCTAAAATTATTGTGTATATATGTATAAACAAATGTAAAGACATGCATGTATGACAGTGGAAGTGTCCCTAGGGGGACATAGCGCTTTGAATTAAAATAAAATAAAAACATCTAAAATAAATTTCTTGTCTTTGGCTGTAATATTTTTTGTTATGATTTCTCTATAGAATTTTGACTAATAAGTTGATTAATAACTTCCTGCTTTAAAAATGTTTTGTAATGGTTAAAAGTCCCGAACTTCTGTGAATGATATCATTATACACAGCTATACCATGTGAAGATGCTAATGCTTGTGCGCTATCTATCGGAATAAATATTAACTAATCGTTTATTTTATTTCCACAGTATTCGCCAAAATATTCTCTCTTGTTCGATTTTTCCCTATAAAATCTGAAAATTATTTTTTCAAGAATATTCATTACGATATTATATAAATATATATATATTTTAATATGAAATATATTTTCTAGAACAAAACTCTGTGAAGTCCTCCGCCAAATAGCGCGACTTTACACTATAAAAATTCATTACAATCCAAACCATAAACTCAAAGACTGCACAAATGAAAAAATGTGTAATATCTGTGGAGTCAATGGAACCCATTCCTTCTCTGAAGAAATGAATTTCCATAACTGTTCTAATACTCTATATTCAAAAATAAACCAACAAACCAAAAAATTAATGGAACTGATTGTCCTATTTACAAATTACAAGTAGACAGAATCATAAATATAATGAATAATTTAATGATTTGGGAGAATTGAAGAATTTAAACATATTCATATACAATTTTTATAAGCTTTTTGCATAACTGTTCACTATAAAAGGATTAAAATTTTAACTAGGGCAAAATTTAAATTCTTACAAAAGAATATTAAGAAAAGTCTAATTGCAACTAATGAACTCAGAAGCTTTATTAGAAATAATCCTCCAGATATTCTCCTTCTCCAAGAGCCATTTGTATTAAATAGAAGAGTTGTGTTTGTGATATGGACTCGCAAATAGTATATTGTGCCACATCCGAAAACATTTATACTGCTAAGGTTATACATAATAAAAATATAAAATTCAAAAATATAGTTTCCCAAATCAATTTTGTATATCAATCTCTAAAAATAAATCTAAATTTATGGTGGTAATAGCAAACTTTTACATTGCTCCAAATAAATGTGATGACGCACATCTGTTATTTTAAATAATTTGATTGCCACCTTCAAAAACACTCCTTTAATTCTCTATGATGATTTTAATTCACGTCACACTATTTGGTTCGATAAAATAGCACTCTAACGGATATAAAATTTAACCTATTATTAAATAATATACTATTTTTATTCACAATAATAAAACTCCTACCTGTCTAAATAAGTGTTAAATTATAATTAATTATTAAACTTATATAATATATGATGGATTAATTCGTAATCTTATAACTTTGCATATTATTTATTAATATATAAAAAAAATCGAAACAAACTTAATATTTGAAAAATAGTACAAAAGTGAATTTATACTTGGATCAGGTAGATAAAAAAAGAAAAAAAGGCATTTCCTGATCGTGCAACTGAAAGTTGCTGATGGCGATAAATGGCGCAAGAAATCAGCAACTTTCAGTTGCACGATCAGGAAATGCCTTTTTTTTCTTAAACTTAGTATTATTTATAAATTTCAAACAAGAACAAACGATAATTATACATAATATATCCTTTTCATACACGATATAAACTATAGTCATTGCTACTGTATAATATTCCAACAATCCCCTTCTCAATGGCTGTAGGTGATGAGTCCACTTCCTTGTCTCAAATCTTGAAACTTATTCTTAGGAAGTGGGTTTGCCAAGATGTCTGCCAACATCTTTTCAGTTGGAAGTAGTTTAGAGATTATTAGAAATTAAATCCTTAATGAATGAAACTTTATATTAATGTGATTTGTCCTAACAGTTACCTTTACTGAACTAAGTAATTTTATACAACTCTGATTATCTTCGTTTAAGATAATATGTTCTTTAATTTCAAATCCAAAATCTGACATCAGCAAGTCAAATCAAATTACTTCTTGAGCGGCTGTTGCTGCTGCCACATATTCTGCTTCTGTCAAAGAAAGGGAAGCTGAGCTCTGTTTTTGGCTAACCCATGTGGTCAGATTAGTTCCCAATTTGAAAATATAGCCTATAGTCGACTTTATGTTCTTTTCATTACCCCAATCTGAGTTAGCGTATGCAGTTAGTTCAACTGAAGATGAATATTCAAACACCAATACTAGGTCCAAAGTGCTTTTCAAGTTCTCCAAAATTATCTTAAGAGCTTTCCAATCATATTTATTAGGTTTTATTACTCTTATACTCAAAATACCAATTGCAGAAGAGATGTCGGGCCTGGTGTAAAATTGACGCTATACATCAATTCATAATCAAAAATAAATATTTCTCATTTAAGGGTAAATATTTATTATATTTTATGCCCAACAAAACCGATTATGAGTCAGCTAAAAGCTATCGTCCGATATCTTTAATATCAAAATTTTTAAATATTATTGAAAAATTCTCAAAAATAAAATATTAGAATTTTATATTCAAAACAATCTGTTAAGCCCGAGGCAGCATGGGTTTATCAAATCTAAATCAACTATCACTGCTTTGAATACTATAATTGAGGTATTAATAGAGCATAAACAGAAAGCATTTTATGCACTAGTTACAATAGATATTTCGAAGGCTTTTGACAAAACATGGTGGTCAGAGATTATCATAAGAATAGACTCTGATAATTCACCAGATAAAATGATCAAAATTCTATAATCCTATTTAAATTACAGGAATATATCTTTCAATTTCGAGAATATAACAACTTTAAAGTCAATCACTAAGCGATGTCCTCAAGGTGGTCCGCTTTCTTCACTTCTATGGACAATTTTGTTGAATGATTTGCTGATGGATTTACAGGTGCCAAATTGTGAGTTGATCTGTTATGCGGATGATAATCATTATTATGCTGTAATAATGATATAAAATCGCTAAAATTTAATTGAAAAAGAATTAATTACAATCGAGTTATGGTGTATTAAGAATAAGTTGGAAATTAGTTCTGAAAAACTAATATTTTATATTTGCATAATAAAGAGAATATCCCAGAGAGAGAAAGAGAGAGAGGGAGTTAAATTAAAAAATGAAAAAATATCACCAATACAAAAAATACAATTTTTTGATTAACAATTACATATCACAGAAGAAAAACAAATTGAATTTTGCTTTTCATATAGAGGAAACAGTTAGCAGAACTCCAAAGATAAAAATACACTGGTGTCCAAAAAATAAGAAACTTTTGTTTTTTAATGATATGTTTTAAAATATACAATGCTAAAAGCTAAAAAGTAATTTAATTAGGTATTTTAAGTCGTAGAATTTATTTATCGCAACCATTCGATTCGGTAAAATTGAAAATATGCAAATATTTGCTTGTCTTTATAAGTGTGCTATTTGGCGTGTCGTTTACCCCATCAAAGAATTGTCCAATTATAATTTTATTTAATCCTTAGTTTACGAAAAACTTTAGCAGATGATTTAAAATGGAGAGCTGTTGGAAGAATGGGGGCAGGGCAATCACAAGTTGAAGTAGAAAAATGGCTAAATGTGAATAATTCTGTGGTCAGCAAAATATGAAAACAGTTCATTGAGACAGGAACCATCAAAAGAAAAGAAGGTTCTGGTAGAAAAAGAAAAACAGCTACCTCTGAAGACCATTATCTGGTCGTAACTGCCAAGCGCCATAGGGAGATGACAGCTATTCAACACTCTAATGAACTCTCAAGTGCTACTGGAACGAGAATTTCAAGACAAACTGTTTACCGAAGGCTTCACGAAGGTGCTCTTTATGCAAGACGACCAATGGTCTGTATCCCTTTAACCTCTGCTCACAAGAGAGCCCGCTTGAATTTGTGCTTGGAACATCACGCCTGGACTCATGATCAGTGGGCCAATGTTCTCTTCAGTGACGAGTCAAGACTTAGTTTAAACACAGATTCTCGACGAGTTTTCATCTGGAGGGAGCCTGGAACCCGCTATCATCCCAGTAATATCAGGGAAATAGACAGTTTTAGAGGGGGCAGTCTCTTGGTCTGGGCTGGCATCAGTTCTAGCAGACGCACATCCCTCCACATTTTTTCTGGGGGCACTTTAACTGCCCAAAGGTACAGGGACGAGATCCTTGAGGCCTATCTAAGACCTTATAGAGATCAAATTGGTCACAATTTAATTTTAATGGACAATAATGCTCGTCCGCATAGGGCTAGACTAGTCAATGAATACCTCCAGAGTGAGAATATTCGAAGGATGGATTGGCCAGCCAGATCTCCGGACCTGAATCCAACAGAGCATGTGTGGGATTCTCTAGGGAGGCGTATTAGAGCTCGTCACCCCTCTCCCAGAACCCTCGTTGAGCTAAGAACTTCTCTATTGGAGGAGTGGGGTTTACTACCCCTGGACCTCCTCCAAAGCCTGGTAAACAGTATGAGGGCTCGCTGTGAGACCTTGATAGCTGTTAGAGGTGATCATACTCCCTATTGATATCTTATTTCTTTAAGATCTGGAACCTTAGCTTTGGGTATGTTGGTAATAATTTGCATATTTCATAATTTCAAATATTTCTTTTTTATTTTAATATAGCTAGTCAAATTCTCCATAGTTTAAACTATTTGTATACTAAATTTTATATTTGTTAATAAATTAGCTTTTGAGAAATTTCAATATTGGTTAAGTTTCTTATTTTTTGGACACCAGTGTATTTTATATTCTCACTTTGCAGTAAACCTTGGGGTTTGAATTCCCAAAAAAAAATAATTACATTTTATAAATCTCTATTTAGACCAATTTTAACATACGGTTCAGAGGTATGGTTCAGATTTTTAAATATACATCTACATATACATCTTCAAAGGAATAAAAATGTAATCAAAAATAAGAGAAAAATGTTTAAAAAACAAGTTTATATTTGAGGTCTATTCAAGCATTTAGTTTTCAATAAAAACAGATTTATTTCGTTTTACATCAATACAAATTTTCTATTTAAATTTTCTTTTTTTGTAATGATTCAATTTATTTTTTATTTCAACAGACACAAAGGTATTCGAATTATTTAAAATAATAGTTTAAAAACAAGGAATTACTTTTATTTAATCAAACTACATAAATAATATTTTAAAATGTATTCTTCTTGCATTATGAATGAAAAAGGTAGTGTGGATGTAATTTTCCAATTTATTATTTACTGGTTAAATAGAGGATTCATCGGTGAATTTTAATTCAAGGGAGAGAGAGAATGTCTTTTTTTTTTACTAACAATCATTTATATTCTTAAATATGTAATTTTATATATTTGTATATGAAAAATATAAGAAAAAGGTCAGGTGTTAATATTGAAACAAAAAAGGCATATCCTGACAGCTCGCACGTGTATTTAAAATGGCATGAACAGCGTATGTACGCAAATTTAGCCATAAATACTCATTTATTGATTTCTCAGGAATTCTCTCGGACCAAACCTTTGGTCTTTGAGTTATAGCGTGCACCGCACTGAATTGGATGAGGGCCAACAGCTCGAAACGCGTTTGTGGTTGGCGTTTCTGTAATAATCAAGAAAATGGGTTGGCCATATATCAGGGAACATATTAAATCAATGTTTAGTTGATTTCTCTTCCACAATATGGCGCTCTGACATCTAAAAATATAATGTGAGCGGTCAGGATATGCCTTTATTTTGTTTTTAAGATCAGTACCTAACCTTTTTTTATTATTTATTTTTTTCAAAATTGTTTTTTACATGTTCATAGTATTTATGCAAATTGGTGTGTGGCCCTAAATACCCATTTCTTGATTTCTATAGAAGCTTCTAAGACCAAACGATTTTTGGTCGTAGAGGTAAAACTTGCACCAAGTTGACGAGGGCTAACAGCCCGAAACGCATTTGTGGTTGGCGTTTCTTGATTTATCAATGTTAAATCATCATTTGGTTGATTTCTGTTCCACTAGATGGCGCTCTGCCATCTAAAAAGCTCATGTTGACGGTAATGATATACATATTTTGGGAAAATCATCGTTGAAATTTTGTTCTTGTTTCAAAAGAAACGTGTAATAGCAGATAATGTCAGACCGTCGTCAACGAAGGCAGTTCCAATAGAAAGATGCTTTACGAGGGGCATGGTGATCGGACTGAAAAAGTCAGGTTGGTCCATAAGTCAAATCGCAGCTGACACAACTCTGGGCGCGTCCACGGTGCACGGACTGGGGAGAAGATGGTTAGAGAAAGGAAATGAGGCAATTTATAGGAATGCCGGTGCAGCCAGAGTGACGTCAGCACACGTGGATCGGCGTATCATTCGACAAGCAGTGGTAGACCCGCATGCCACTTGTACTTGCCTTCTGAAAAAGTGCATTAACCCTAAATCATTCCATCTCGACCCGAATAATTTCCCGTCGATTGGTTGCTAATGACTTGCATTCAGGTCGTCCGGTAAGAAGAATACTGTTGCACTGCCTCCTATATGCCTTTCGCCACACTTCTTCATACAACTTACCAGTGTTGATTGTTTGGGCTTCTACTATCACGTGGCCATAACCAATAATCAGTGTACGGTGTTATCCCAGCGGTTGTATCAAGCAACGTGCGAAGTTCTATATTAAATGTAATATGTGGTTTCTCTCTCGCGGCGCGCGAGCTCCACGTTTTCAGTGATGTTTCCATCAAGGGACAAGCAGAACACGTTGATTTATCGACGGAAAAAAATATCAACGAGTATTAGTTTCAATATACAAAAAATTGACAAAAATGCAAATTCAACTATGTTGAACGGCGACTATGCAAATCAAGCCGCGGAAAAAAGCTAAAGTTGGGCCAATCGAGTAGAGGCCTCGGAAATGAGGGTTACCTCCGTGGGCAATAAAGAGCCTAAAGGCTTTAAGAGGAAAGGTGATATTCCCAAGAGAAGCTTGTGAAGATTTCAAAGGCTGACACTACCACAGTAAGGCCGCCTCAACCACCAAGGAAGGCGACAAGAGACCCTTTGTCGCAAGTTAAGTACAGTCGACAGCAGCAGGCGCTGAGCAAAGCAAGATCGGCAGCAGCTTCTTTTGATCAATTCTGCTATGTTGAGTTCTGTTCTGATTTCGGTACTATTCAGTATATCCAGGCACTGGAGGAGATACTAGGGAGGGGCGCCATCTTCCAGCTGATGAAGATGTCTAAGTTCTCGTCGGGCTGGAGAGCACCGAGAAGTCGGAGCGCCTATCCGAGGAAGGCCTCACCATCGGGAACACCCTCCTCAAAGTGTTCCCCTACAGAAAACGCGCAGAGAAGATAGTGATTGGTAACCTTCCAATCGCTATAAGGGACGAAGATATCGTCGCGGCGCTGCGGCCCTACTGCAAGGTTGTCTCACTGATCCATGAGGTAGTGGCGAGTGGTGGCTACACCTGGACCACCGGCAGCAGGGAGGCCTTCATCCTTCTAAATGAAGGATTGAAGCTTCACCAGCTCCCTGTAAAGCTGGTTATCGTCTCGAAAGGCGAATCGACGCCTGCCTACATCATCTACGGCATTAGGTGTAGCAAATGCCACCGACAAAAGCATCGGAGAGCTATCTGCCCTTCAGGAATTAATGGATAACGCCATCAAGACCTAGGGCAGGGCCCGGCGTCGAGGCCTCCCTCCTTCAAGCCCATGCCTTCCAATAACTCCGCCCTCTCAACACCAGCTGCGGAATTGTCTGCACCCATCAAGCAGACCACCGTAATACCCTCCAGCCCTGCCGCGCCTTCGCCCGGGGCGAACATCCCTATCCATCCCCAGGAGACTCCAACCCCTGAACCTTCTGTTCCGGCGCCGAGCACCAGCCAGTTGCTGCCACGACCAGAGCCCTCCTTGGCCATCATCGAGCCCAGAGCGGCTCCAAAGAAAGAGACCCAAAGAAGACTGCACCACCCATACAGTCTTCTATCTCCATGCAACCTCTTCAGACATCTCAGGAGACTAAGCTCATAGGGCAGGTAAAGGACATTTTTGCACAAATGAACGCTGAATCTTTCCAATCTTCCCTCTATGAGGAGATTTGTAGGTTTGAAGTAGTGGAGGCGGTCCTATACCCTCATGTGAGGGAGGTACTCTCCAAGACACTCTCTAAAGGAAACAAGCCCATTCTTTGCGAATTCCTCAACATGGCAATTAAACATGTTGGGGACGAAAATTCCATTATAACCAAAGGCCTATCCAAATTCAGTTTGTCTTGTAACCCTTGATTTAAATTGACGTCCCTTCGGCCTAAGCTTCGTGTTGATGTAAATATATATTTTTTGTATATATATTATTGATGTCTATAAGTGTTCTTTGTTTCATTGTTGACTAGAAGCCAATAAAGTGGTTTTAATCTCTAATCTCTCTCTCTCTCTCTTTAGTTGAAAGGATTAACATTTTATTTTTGGCATTATTTTTGTATTTCAAAAATATTACTTCGGGGTTGAATTTGGAAGTCGTATTTCTATTAGAGGTTTTAATATATTTGTATCATAGATATCTCAGAATTTTTATTCTGTAATGGTAAAATTGATGCCGAGAGAATATATTTCAATTTTATTCATTACTTTTTTTTTATTGCTTATCCCTAAGTACACGTTGTTTGGGCCATGATGGGTCATTATCATGACTATATGATAACTTATTCACCGCAGATAAGTTATCTTGTCTTAATAATATGTGAAAATAAGGCATAGAAAGCATTTATTAAATGTTATTATATATATATATATATATATAGTGTAAAAACTATATAATAAAAATATAACAGTGATTCTACATTTAAAACTTAAGGAGCAAACTGATAAGAATGATAAATCATATCAAGTAGATTTGGTTAGATTAGCAAGCTAAATCTAAATTAATTATAAAAATAAATAGTTGTATAGTTTTATAGTTAAGTATTCTATTAAAATTGTCTTAATTATTTTGATTATTTAAATTCAAATTATAAAATTAGTAAATTGTTATTATTTAGTATAGATAGAGAGAGAGAAAAAAAATCTTTTACTTCTAAAACATCATCTAGTTAATTATATATTTATAATTAATAACAATAAAATTTAACAACGTAACGTCTTTTGCATCGGCTTTTACACGTCATTTAGACATACTCTAATCCTATATCTACTTATATATTTGCCTTATTCTGTCTGTTTGTTTGTCTGTTTGTCTGAAGCTCACGGATAGAATGCGCGCTCATTGGCTGCAAGGGAACACGTGTCCTCCCTGCCCCCCTCTAGACAACCCTGTTATTCAAAAACCATACATCCAATCGCCATGATATTCTGGGATATTATTAGGTATATCCCCGGAAAGGTTTTCGAAAAATAATTTCTTGAATATCTTGAATATCCTTAGAGTTATATGCAGAATTGTAGATATAACTCGCAAGCAGCGCCGCCAGACGGTGATAGGCCTAAGCTTGCTGCTCCACCCCTGTTGACCTTGGGTCGTCGTGTGAGTCACAGCATGATGCAACAAAAAACACTCTCTTTGGGGATTGCGGCGTCAACAACCTGTAAGTTTGTGCCTCTCTCATAAACCTGTCTATACAGACCACCCTGTTAATAGCGACCACCCAAGTCAACGTTTTTAGAATATATTCGCACTCGGGTAAACCCCGGGCGTTGCCCGGGCCATTCGTCTAGTATAGAATAATCGAAGTGAGAATATATATAATAGTTAGAAAAAAGAGAGAAAGACAGAACCATGTACTTTTGATCAAACTAATAATAAGAAGACAAAAAGTTTTGTAAAGAAGGTAGTTAAGATTGTTAGTATATATATATATATATTTTTATAATTTTATATTTTATCGTTTTTTTTTTTAAATGATTTTTTAAATTTTTTATTTTAAAATATGAATATAAATAGTTGTATTTAGTAATATATCTATACTATGAATTAACTTTTGTTATAAGTTTGGTTATTATGTTTTGAAACCCTAATGGTAGACCAGACATATACAAAAAAATTTAAATTGGAGTAATTATTGAAAAAAGAGGTCTGCTGAACCGGGAATTCTCAAATAGAAGTTCAGCGGCGTTTCATCCCTTCTCTATTACGTCATAGACCTCTTTTCAACCGGATTTTATGTGTTAATATAAAGTTACTTCAGTGAAACATTTATATGAACAGATATAACAGATATAAGTGTTACCAAATTCTTATTGTGAACCTACCTTGACCGCGCCGCCTTCAACTGTAAACATCTATTTCTGGATGACACATGTTGTGGGGGGTGGGGGACAAAATTAGACCGTCCATTCTGAAGTTTTAGAACAACAAGATATTCAAAGAAGAAAGAAAAGATAGTTAAGGGAAGAAATTCAAACTTTATAATCTTTACAGCCAGTTATATTAAAATAACTGATTCAACACTTATTCATCTTTCAATATTCCTTTAAAAAGGCAAACTATTAGAGTTTAATAAAGCTATTAATTGTGAAAATTCACTTTTATTTAATTTCCATTTTCCTCCCCAGAAATTGGAGATTAAACAAAATGAATTCTATACAATATTACTTTAAAAATCTTGTGAAAAAATCTTCAAATCAGCTATTTAATTTAAGTTTAACTAATTGTTAAAGATTATAAATTTGTAGTATTTATTATTGAGAGAAATTATAGAAAGTTGATTTAATAAATGGATACTTCCATTTATTTTTTTTAAGTATTTTATAAGTGATATACTGTTGAAATATTTTACTTGTCTGATACTAAATTTGTTTTTAATAAATTCCATGTTTAAATTTTTAACATCTTCTATGAAATTTTCTAATATATTATTTATTCTATAAAATCTTAGAAACTGACCAAAATATATACCTTTACAACAATTTAATGAAATATTAGAATTCATATTACAGTATTTTATAATATTGAAATTATAATTACTTTTTTTATTATAAATTTTAATAGCATTATTTGTAAGGTCTATATTTAGGTCTAAAAAGTTAACTTTTTTGTTTCTATAAATTTTTTCATTGTTCTTAAGTTTCAAGTATTTAGGATAAATTTTAGGTATTAAGTTTTAGAACTGTGGATTATTAAATATTATGATGTTATCTACATAACGGAACATTTGCCAGTTAACATTATTTTGTAGAAAGTATTCTCTTTCGTACCAGAATAATATTAAGTTTGCTAATAAAGGACTGGAAGAAGTTCCCATGGGAGCGCCTTCTGATTGAATATATATTTTATTTTTAAATTCTATATAGTTAAAATTTAAAAATGTTTCCAGTAGAGTTTTTGCTGTTTTAAGATCTAATTTAATTGTTTTATATCTGTTATGAATAATTTTAATGTGGAAAGTTTTGTCATTAATGATTTCGTTAAATAAATTGGTTATTTTATTATTTAGATCTCTTAAATTTATTTTAGAATATAGGTCCTCAAAGTCAAATGTGTGTACTGTTTCCATGTTTGTCCAATTGTTCATTAAATAGTTAATGATTTTTTTATTTGAGTCGATAAATTTATAATTATATTTATTAGTTAATTTATTTATAATAAATTGTAGTGTTGAAGCTAATTGTATATCAATGTTTTTTATAACTGAATTTATACCAGATGTGATTGTTCTGAAAGAAATAGGTTTTTTGTGTAGTTTAGGAATTATATAGAACTTTGGTATGTTTGGATTTTTGTAGTGATTATAAATTTTTAGTGAATTTTCAACGTTTTTGATGTCTTTTTTGATTTTTGTGGCTGTAGTTCTAGCAAAAGTGTATTTATGATTATTATCAATTTCCTTTTTTAGTATATCGTGGTATAGATTTTTACAAATTATAGATAAGTTATTGGAACATTTATCTATAGGAGTGATAATAAAGTCCTTCTGTAATTTAATTATATTTTCTTTAAATAAAGGAATATCTGAATTAGGTTTTGTGTATTTAAGTGTATTATTATAATAATTTATAATTTCCTTTTTATTATTATGTTTCCATTCCAGAAAAGTAAATTCTGGAATACTGTATTTTATACTAGTTTTATTTATGAAAATATCTATATCTTTTAATATAGATTTAATTGTATTATTATAATTGTGTTTAATTTGAGGTATATATTTATACCCTTTATTTAAAATATCCTGATATTCTGAATTTAAAAAAGAAAAATTGCTAGTTAATATATGACCAGAAAACTTATATCTATCGATATAGTTGTTGCAATTACATTTAATTTTTTTAAAATTTGCCAAATTATTAATAAATTGGTTATAATTGCAAACTAAATTACCTATATTTTTGTTGTATCTCCAGATTGTTTTGAAATTTAAATTTTTTATAGGGAAAAGATTATTAATGTTTTGGTTATTAAAAATATCATTAAACTTAATATGATTAAATAAATTGTTATTAAATTTAATGATAATATTAATGTTATTAGTAGATTGTTTAATTTTTCTGTATTTAAAGATGTCGTGTGTGATATCTATTAATCTGTTAGTCAGATTATGAATTTTAATATATTCTATAAGTTTTATAAATTTATTATTATTTAGTTTAAATAATGTTTTAATAAATTCATCGACGAAGTTGTTAGTGTACATTTGTTTTGGGTCCAGTAATTCTTTAAATTCAATGTAACCTAATTTATTGGTAGTTTTACCTCTAGTTTTATTAGGTTTAGTTTTAAATTCATTTTTTTGTATTTGCAGCTGATTTCATAAGTTGAAATTTCTTCTGTTTGTGGTTTGTATGTGTAGTTTAATTCGTCATTAAGTCCATAAGGGAATAATGTGTTGTGTTTATAAATGTAGTTGTTTTCTAATAATAGTCGTTGTTTTTTGTTTTGACATATGTCTAGTATTTCTATCTTAAAGTTGTTAAAAGTATGTAATTGATTGTGTTCTTTCATATATATATTACCAATTGATTTTTAGCGTGGTTTCTATGTAGGTTTATTCGTATATTTAATGGATTACACGTTTGTCCTATATATGATAATTGACAAATTTGGCATGTTAATTTATAAATAGTATTTACTAATTTACAACTAGTCGTTTGAAAAGTGTCATGGTTCTTAAGAGAGGGACAAGTTTGACAATTCTTTCTTAGGCAATTCTTAGCGAGTTTAAATTAGCATAAAAGAGGTGCTAACCCTAATATGCTGGTAGTTTTTTTTAGGGTTAGCACCTCTTTTATGTTAATTTAAACTCGCTAAGAATTGCCTAAGAAAGAATTGTCAAACTTGTCCCTCTCTTAAGAACCATGACACTTTTCAAACGACTAGTTGTAAATTAGTAAATACTATTTATAAATTAACATGCCAAATTTGTCAATTATCATATATAGGACAAACGTGTAATCCATTAAATATACGAATAAACCTACATAGAAACCACGCTAAAAAATCAATTGGTAATATATATATGAAAGAACACAATCAATTACATACTTTTAACAACTTTAAGATAGAAATACTAGACATATGTCAAAACAAAAAACAACGACTATTATTAGAAAACAACTACATTTATAAACACAACACATTATTCCCTTATGGACTTAATGACGAATTAAACTACACA
Source organism: Cordylochernes scorpioides (assembly GCA_030710605.1). Classification (NCBI taxonomy): domain Eukaryota; kingdom Metazoa; phylum Arthropoda; class Arachnida; order Pseudoscorpiones; family Chernetidae; genus Cordylochernes; species Cordylochernes scorpioides. The sequence continues at coordinate 64,715,235 of CP092871.1, read as the reverse complement.
TACAAACCACAAACAGAAGAAATTTCAACTTATGAAATCAGCTGCAAATACAAAAAAATGAATTTAAAACTAAACCTAATAAAACTAGAGGTAAAACTACCAATAAATTAGGTTACATTGAATTTAAAGAATTACTGGACCCAAAACAAATGTACACTAACAACTTCGTCGATGAATTTATTAAAACATTATTTAAACTAAATAATAATAAATTTATAAAACTTATAGAATATATTAAAATTCATAATCTGACTAACAGATTAATAGATATCACACACGACATCTTTAAATACAGAAAAATTAAACAATCTACTAATAACATTAATATTATCATTAAATTTAATAACAATTTATTTAATCATATTAAGTTTAATGATATTTTTAATAACCAAAACATTAGTAATCTTTTCCCTATAAAAAATTTAAATTTCAAAACAATCTGGAGATACAACAAAAATATAGGTAATTTAGTTTGCAATTATAACCAATTTATTAATAATTTGGCAAATTTTAAAAAAATTAAATGTAATTGCAACAACTATATCGATAGATATAAGTTTTCTGGTCATATATTAACTAGCAAATTTTCTTTTTTAAATCCAGAATATCAGGATATTTTAAATAAAGGGTATAAATATATACCTCAAATTAAACACAATTATAATAATACAATTAAATCTATATTAAAAGATATAGATATTTTCATAAATAAAACTAGTATAAAATACAGTATTCCAGAATTTACTTTTCTGGAATGGAAACATAATATTAAAAAGGAAATTATAAATTATTATAATAATACACTTAAATACACAAAACCTAATTCAGATATTCCTTTATTTAAAGAAAATATAATTAAATTACAGAAGGACTTTATTATCACTCCTATAGATAAATGTTCCAATAACTTATCTATAATTTGTAAAAATCTATACCACGATATACTAAAAAAGGAAATTGATAATAATCATAAATACACTTTTGCTAGAACTACAGCCACAAAAATCAAAAAAGACATCAAAAACGTTGAAAATTCACTAAAAATTTATAATCACTACAAAAATCCAAACATACCAAAGTTCTATATAATTCCTAAACTACACAAAAAACCTATTTCTTTCAGAACAATCACATCTGGTATAAATTCAGTTATAAAAAACATTGATATACAATTAGCTTCAACACTACAATTTATTATAAATAAATTAACTAATAAATATAATTATAAATTTATCGACTCAAATAAAAAATCATTAACTATTTAATGAACAATTGGACAAACATGGAAACAGTACACACATTTGACTTTGAGGACCTATATTCTAAAATAAATTTAAGAGATCTAAATAATAAAATAACCAATTTATTTAACGAAATCATTAATGACAAAACTTTCCACATTAAAATTATTCATAACAGATATAAAACAATTAAATTAGATCTTAAAACAGCAAAAACTCTACTGGAAACATTTTTAAATTTTAACTATATAGAATTTAAAAATAAAATATATATTCAATCAGAAGGCGCTCCCATGGGAACTTCTTCCAGTCCTTTATTAGCAAACTTAATATTATTCTGGTACGAAAGAGAATACTTTCTACAAAATAATGTTAACTGGCAAATGTTCCGTTATGTAGATGACATCATAATATTTAATAATCCACAGTTCTAAAACTTAATACCTAAAATTTATCCTAAATACTTGAAACTTAAGAACAATGAAAAAATTTATAGAAACAAAAAAGTTAACTTTTTAGACCTAAATATAGACCTTACAAATAATGCTATTAAAATTTATAATAAAAAAAGTAATTATAATTTCAATATTATAAAATACTGTAATATGAATTCTAATATTTCATTAAATTGTTGTAAAGGTATATATTTTGGTCAGTTTCTAAGATTTTATAGAATAAATAATATATTAGAAAATTTCATAGAAGATGTTAAAAATTTAAACATGGAATTTATTAAAAACAAATTTAGTATCAGACAAGTAAAATATTTCAACAGTATATCACTTATAAAATACTTAAAAAAAATAAATGGAAGTATCCATTTATTAAATCAACTTTCTATAATTTCTCTCAATAATAAATACTACAAATTTATAATCTTTAACAATTAGTTAAACTTAAATTAAATAGCTGATTTGAAGATTTTTTCATAAGATTTTTAAAGTAATATTGTATAGAATTCATTTTGTTTAATCTCCAATTTCTGGGGAGGAAAATGGAAATTAAATAAAAGTGAATTTTTACAATTAATAGCTTTATTAAACTCTAATAGTTTGCCTTTTTAAAGGAATATTGAAAGATGAATAAGTGTTGAATCAGTTATTTTAATATAACTGGCTGTAAAGATTATAAAGTTTGAATTTCTTCCCTTAACTATCTTTTCTTTCTTCTTTGAATATCTTGTTGTTCTAAAACTTCAGAATGGACGGTCTAATTTTGTCCCCCACCCCCCACAACATGTGTCATCCAGAAATAGATGTTTACAGTTGAAGGCGGCGCGGTCAAGGTAGGTTCACAATAAGAATTTGGTAACACTTATATCTGTTATATCTGTTCATATAAATGTTTCACTGAAGTAACTTTATATTAACACATAAAAGCCGGTTGAAAAGAGGTCTATGACGTAATAGAGAAGGGATGAAACGCCGCTGAACTTCTATTTGAGAATTCCCGGTTCAGCAGACCTCTTTTTCCAATAATTACTCCAATTTAATTTTTTTTGTATATGTCTGGTCTACCATTAGGGTTTCAAAACATAATAACCAAACTTATAACAAAAGTTAATTCATAGTATAGATATATTACTAAATACAACTATTTATATTCATATTTTAAAATAAAAAAAATTAAAAAATCATTTAAAAAAAAAAAAAAACGATAAAATATAAAATTATAAAAATATATATATATATACTAACAATCTTAACTACCTTCTTTACAAAACTTTTTGTCTTCTTATTATTAGTTTGATCAAAAGTACATGGTTCTGTCTTTCTCTCTTTTTTCTAACTATTATATATATTCTCACTTCGATTATTCTATATATAGGATTAGAGTATGTCTAAATGACGTGTAAAAGCCGATGCAAAAGACGTTACGTTGTTAAATTTTATTGTTATTAATTATAAATATATAATTAACTAGATGATGTTTTAGAAGTAAAAGATTTTTTTTTCTCTCTCTATCTATACTAAATAATAACAATTTACTAATTTTATAATTTGAATTTAAATAATCAAAATAATTAAAACAATTTTAATAGAATACTTAACTATAAAACTATACAACTATTTATTTATATATATATATATATATATATATGTTATATTGAAATATTTTATTTAAAAATGTTATATTAAGATATTATTTAAAATGTTATATTAAAATAATTTATTTATAATGTTCAATTAAAATATTTTATTTAGAATTATGTTAAAGTGTTATTTTATTTAAAATTATAATGTCATAGATATAAATACTCTGTTTAAAATCGACCGCCAGAGGTCATGCTTCCCATATAAAAACTCGTTGTTGTTCTTCCCCATTGGCCGACCCAAAACTTTGTACATTATGTAAATAATCTTTTGTTTTCTTTGTTCACTCGCCTTAAGCCAGGCATTAACTTTAATCAAATTATGTTTTCATATATATCACTTTAGCTCAAATAAAACAATATCTGATCAAAACTATTTTCATTATTTTACTTTTCAATATTATAGCCACGACTGCACCACCATTACAATAATCCTCAACATGATCCAAAACAACAAAATCTTATCATTTTTTAATGTTAAATATAATATATATATATATATAGAGAGAGAGATTAAAATATTGAATATTTCATAATTTATTAAAATTTGTATTGCTTCCATCTAATAAAACATTTGAACAAATCTATTCATATAGGAAAATATATATAGAAAAAAAATAATTGGGACATTATATAATATCTGAATTAGAGTTTTTTTATACGGGGCAAATATTTGCGCTACCCCTATATATATATTGATAGCAATTAAACTAATCCAGACGATTCTCCAGATAAAGTAGGGATTGCCAGCTATCAATGCCAATTATAGAGAGAAGGCATATTATTAGATGGGGAATATTATTACAGACAATCAATTCAGTCCAATAAGATTGGTTCATTATTTTCAAATAATTCTACCACATTATCGAATTTATTTTATTCTTAAAATAATAAATATAAAACAAAAGGCAAATCTTAATTTTCTGTACCATTTATTGGATCTATCGATTTGAAATTTATTAGTGTTCTTCTCTTTAGGAATAAATTGAGAGCATATTTTTGAAACTTGTTCCAATTACATGCAATATAGGTCATGTAAATCATAGTTGTTAGATTAATGTATCTACTTGTAAGTATAACACAGGTTAGTATATTTTATAATTATCATGATCAGCACTAAGTAAACCGGTATATATTTATGTGCGTGTGAATGTGAAAAAATAAAAAAATAGAAAATAGAAAAAAGGTCAGGGGTTGATATTAAAAACAAAAATAGCCATATCCTGAGCGCTCATATGAGCTTATAACCCTTAAGTACTCGCGCGGGGTCTGATAGACCCCAGACAAACTTATTTCATTAAATATCTAGAATTCTATAAAACATTTGGAGATCAAAACTTTAGTAGCTTAATCTTTTAAGACAATGAACATCCAAACATATATTAACTTAATTTTTTGTTGCCCTATAATATACAATAAAATGGAGTTGGGATCCATTGGACCCCGCGCGAGTAATAATGTAACTTTGTTTTCAAGTATGGTGAAATAGTTAAGCTGGCTTATAGCTCGGTAACACTTTATATATTTTATCTATGACTTTGACTTAGTTTTTTATGAACAATAAATAAAAATAAAACGGAAATTGCCCCAATTATTTGCTTCAAAAACTACGTTTCATATCAATCTTCCATTTTTTGGATTCAAGAAAAGAGAGAGTACACTGGTTTCATATATACCAAAAAATCCAAAGCAGTTATTTTAATTTCAATCATGAACTCCACAAAACAAAAAGATTCTGATTCAGATGGAAAATCTAAATCAGAGATAAAAATAAATATAATGAAATGAATCAGGTGTTGATGTAGTTGATCAATTGTGTAAAAATTACACAGTAAGTAGGAGGACAAAGAGATGGCTATTGTGCCTCTTTTTTGATCTCATCAATTTTTCAACAAAAGTTATAAATAAAAGGAACCAAAATTTGAAAATATTAAAATGAAGATCGTTCGTTGAAGGGATGGCATTTGGGATAATTGACCCAAACCTACAAAACCGGAAAAACTAAATGTTTTCTGGCAAAATAAATCAAAAAAGATTATTTTTACACATGTTTCTACAGATAATCCACAACAATTAAAGTTTTAAAATGTTATATCAATTGACAGATATAAATTTCTTGTTTTTATAGGAAGAAAATCGGCCAGGTCAGATCAGCGAAACGGAAGTGTTGCCAATATTGTGATCGCTCCAAAGACCGAAAATCCAAAATTATGTGTGCTAAATGCGTTAAACACATTTATACTGGACACTCAACAACACTTTGCAAGAAGTGTGCACAAGGATAATTTAGATTTTTATTTATATTTTAAAGTAAATTGTTTTTTATATATCGATAGATTAGATTTTTTGCCATAATACCAATTTTATCAAATAAAAATAAATAAAATGGTAGGTTTTTATAATAAATTGATATATTTGTAAAATAGAGACTGTATTATTTTGGCTGCAAGCAAAAATTATATCTCTATTTTATTTTTAAAGTATTTTATTCATTGTAAAATATTGGGGTCTGCGAGACCCCGAGCGAGTACTAACGTCAGTAAAATTGGCGCGAGTAACTAAGGGTTAAGGATCAGGGACAAGGCTAAATCAACGTTTAGTTAATTTATGTTACACTAGATGTCGCTCTGTCATCTAAAAATTACATGTGAATGTGGTCAGGATATGCCTTTATTTATTTTAATACAAACACCTGCCCTTTATTATTATTATTATTCATTTTTTCACACATACATATTATAAAAACAAAGTAGGCATATCCTGACCAGGAGCACATGTGCTTTTTAGATAGCAGAGCGCCATCTAGTGGAAAAGAAATCAATTAAATATTGATTTAACCTGTTCCCTGATATTTGGTCAACCGATTTTCTTGATAAATCAAGAAAAGCCATCCACGAACGCGTTTCGCGCTGTTGGTGCTCGTCAGCGTGGAGCAGGCTGTACCACTGTGACTAAAAATATGTTTGATCCCAAAGGCTTCTTGAGAAACCAAGAAATGGGTATTTAAGGCCAAACTTGCGTAAATACGCTTACCACATGAAAAAAAAAACAATAGAAAAAAATAAATTAAAAAAGGTCAGGTATTGATATTGAAAACAAGGTAGGCATATCCTGACCAGGAGCACATGTGCTTTTAAATGGCAGAGCACCATCTAGTGGAACAGAAATCAGATAAACATTAATTTAGCCTGTTCCCTGATATTTGGTCAATCCATTTTCTTGATAAATCAAGAAAATTCAACCACGAACGCGTTTCGAGATGTTGGCCCTCGTCAGTGTGGTGCAGGCTGTGCCACTGCTAACAAAAATGTTTTGGTCCCAGAGGCTTCTTGAGAAACAAATAAATGGGTATTTAAGGCCAAACTTGCGTAAATACGCTGAATATATGTGAAAAAATAATTTAAAAATAAATTAATAAAAAAGGTCAGGTGTTCTTATTAAAATAAAAATGCATATCCTGACCACGAGCACTTGAGCTTTTAAGTTTTTTTGGATTCTCAAGAAGCCTCTGGGACAAAAATATTTTGGTCGCAGTGTTACAGCCTGCATCATTAAGAAAATGGGTTAGCCAAATATCAGGGAAAGGCTGAATCAACGTATAGTTGATTTCTGTTCCACTAGATGGCGCTCTGCTATCTAAAAAGTTCATGTGTTCGTGGTCAGGATATGCCTGTTTCGATTTTAATATATATATATATATATATATATATATATACTAGACGAATGACCCGGGCAACGCCCGGGTTTACCCGATTAAATGTTTTATTCAAACACTATTCGTTACAATTATAAATTGGCGCCGTGGATGTCACTCTTGTGAAACGTCCCGCTCCAAACTTTACAGTCAGATTAGTTACGATATAAATCTTCAAATCGAGCGAGCGTCTATAAATATTTCGATTTAGATCAAGTATTCTAATTATTAAGCGAACTATTATTAATAAAATTTTGAGAAGATTTCGATTTTAAAACGTATTTATAACCTTGATAGAGGGCGCTGTTCGTGAGCTAAGTAGAATAATTTGAATATATAGTTTTAATATTTAATTTATATATAATTTAAAATAGCCTATCGTTTTCCTCGTATTTTTTTACCTATGTATGGAAATTTTGGTTTGAATTAGTGAACTACTGCGAATTTGTATACCGGACATACAAACCAACAAACAAACAAACAAACATACAAACATTCATTTATATATATATAGAAGATATAATATAAATGAGTTTTAAAAATTGTTAAAAAAAATGCATCGGCCGGGAATCGAACCCGGGCCGCCCGCGTGGCAGGCGAGCATTCTACCACTGAGCCACCGATGCGTATACAAAATGGCCATATTTGGGTATTCATTCCATTCCGGATAACTCCGCGTAAAAAAAGTTCTTCAAATGAAAAAAAGAAATAGCCAAAAATACTAAGCAAATTGTATCCAAAAATTTTCCTCAGGTTTATAAAAAGCGACATGCAAAATTTGGTACCAATTGGTTCAGTAGTTTTTGAGTTTATCGCGAAACAGACAGACAGACAGATAGAAATTGACTTTTATATATATAGAGATAGAGATTAGTGTTTAGGTATTTGATTTAATTCATATAGTTGATATAATAGTATATATTTATATTATATTTTTTATAAATTAGTTTTAAAAATTGTAAAAAAAAAAATGCATCGGCCGGGAATCGAACCCGGCCGCCCGCGTGGCAGGCGAGCATTCTACCACTAAGCCACCGATGCTTTAACAAAAATGGCCATATTTAGGTATTCATTCCATTCCGGATTAGTCCGCGTAAAAAATAGTTCTTCAAATTAAAAAAATAAATAGCCAAAAATAATAAGCAAAATGTAGCCAAAAATTTTCCTCAGGTTTATAAAAAGCGACATGCAAAATTTGGAACCAATTGGTTCAGTAGTTTTTGAGTTTATCGCGAAACAGACAGACAGACAGGAATTGACTTTTATATATATAGAGATATATATATATATATATATATATAAGTACAAAAATAATTAGGTCAAAACTGATATCAATAAAAATATAGAACTTTTATTTTTATCCTATGTGATTAATTATTTGAGAAGCAATTTCACTAGTCTATATTGAAAATTCCAATAAAAAAATCTCAATTAATTTTCGTGTCCACGAGAGAGAGAAACACTCCTTTAATAAATACAAAATATTTTTGTATAAGCGCTCATATCATTGCCTTATATGGAATTAACTATGTATATTTAATGTACTAGGTGTTTACAATTTATATTTAGTAGGGAAGATTCAATTAAATTACTCCAATATAATTTTGAAATCTCTTTATCTCCATTTGTTTTTGTTAATGAAAACCTCAATTAATTTTGATATATGTATGAAGAATTTTTGCAATTAGTGAACTGAGAATGAAAAGTTTGAGAAAGCTTGCCTTATTTTATCAAACTAAGGAATTTCACGAATCCCTTGTGGATATCTCAAATTCATAAATCCGCTTCACCAGCTAAATACCCCTTCAAAATGCTCACGAATATCATTGTTGATCTCAAATCACTATTTATTATTTCAAAATATAATACCTCAATTTATAATAGAATCATGTCAAATCCATTACACTTTCAGATTATATCAAAACCTATGATCTTAGAAGTATATCCGTAGATACATCCTACTCCAACGGTGGAATATTGAAGTCGTTTATTTAGGTTAGGTAAATGAAAACGTTAATGGTGGGGCAACAGATGAAACCTTCTAAAATATTTGGCACCCTGGTCGTGCTAAATTAATTATTTACCTACTAATTGGATTTCTGGGGCAGCGCTGCTGCTACATGAATCTTCCCAGGGCCTGGACGGGCAGCAATACTCAATTATCTCTCTATGTTCTAGTGAAAACCGTGCTTATTATTGAAATAATGTGCCTATTGTCATTCGCAGTTCATTTCTTTTGTAGATTCTTCTTATATATATTATCACTCGATGTCAATGATATTTTGCATTGTTTAGTGCCTAAACATATACATAGGAAATTTTGTCGGGACGATAATGATCTATAAAAATAAAGTACGCTTCTCCCGTCAAAATAGACGCTATATCTATTGACCGTCTCCGCAAACTAGTGGACGAGGCGTCGGTGACAAAGACACACTAACTTTGGAAAATTCATAACTTTCAAATAGAGACTATGGTTTCGGGCTAATGCCGTAGGTTCAGGGCCATCTTTGATTTCATGGGATAAAATATTAAATATAAAAAATATGATCAAATATTCACAATGGCGCCTAGTTTCAGCGTATATTTTGACCTGATAAAGGTCTGTATTTTATATATTAATAACCTCCCAGTAAAATTTCCATCAATAATTAGGCCATAGAATTGGCAAAGCCAATTAACCAGATAAACAATTGGGAAACTTTGAAAAGTTCATTTTATCCCTGGCTAATCTCATGAAATCAAAGCTTGCCCTGGACTGACGATGGCCATTAGTCCAAGCCATGGTTTCCAGGCGGGAGTTCTGAATTTTCCACACCTGGTATTGGAGCTTTGTTACCGACTCGAGTCCACTAGTTTGTGTAGACGATCAATAGATGGCGCTTATTTTTTGCGTTTATTTTCATAGAGCTTAACCATATACAGCTTAACTATACCGACTATAACTATACCGAAGTTACTGTTTTGAATCGATATATTAAAAGATAAACTGAAGATCCATATAGCAGAACTTGAGGCCATGGGTGCTGTGGTCTTCATTTTTCGCGACTAACTCCAGGATTCCAAACCTGTGTCGATGCCAAAACTTCCCTTCAAGAATCCGATGTCCCTATGAACGATAGAACGGCAAAGCCGCTCTTCAAGCTGCCAGAAAAAAATACATAAAGCTAATCGAAGCAAAGTTTAAATTTAACATAAGCCAGGCAGATCCATGTCATCAGTAACAAGATTTGCAAGATGTGAGTCACAGCTCCCATAAGAAGGAGTTAGGTGGCAAAATATTTATTATTTTTAGAAACAAAATTTAAATTTTGTTATTTGTTTTGCCTCATTGTAAACTTCCCTGGTCGCTTCTCTGATATTTTATAGAAGTTTCAACTTATTTTTCATATTAATTAAATTGCCGTGTTATTTTGAGGTTTGTTTTTACTAATTTTCTATGTAACAATACTTTTAAAAATAGCGGAACAGTGAGCCAAATTATTTTCTGGAAGAACGGCGGTGAAGCGTTGAATGAGATTACACTTTGAAGAAGAAAAACGGAGAGATGTGGGCAAACCAAAAAGGGAGTATGCAGGGGGACCCCAAAGGAAGTAACTATTGACAGATTCCAGGGTGTAGAAGCTGACGAGCCCCGTCGTGTGAGAAGTTGGAGTCGTTTGAGAAGCGGCAGATAGAGCAGTTGGCCTAAAAGCGATTTAGTGCGCCGGTATGGCATTCTTGTGTAAGGTGTGACTTCGGCGGTGTAAGGAGAAGCAGCAAGTTGTCTCTAAGCGTGTGACCGTGTGGATTAACCAGGAAGACATTGTCAAGGAGTACGAGGAGGATCTTTCATGTGGCGTATATTTGAGGCAACCCTATTTATTGTGTATATAACTATATTAATTCACCTTAAAACCTTTATAACAAAGTATATCGCACTAAACTGTATCTCTACAGAGAACCCATATTGTTTTTTAGAAACATTGTAAGCAAACAAAGATGGCTGGAAAGCGTCGTAACAATAATAAAGATATCAATGTGAACATTTTAAAAATTAAATTAATTTTAAAATAATTAAATTTGCATTAGTATTTCTAAAATTCAGGTTGTATCAAAAGTTCGTTCCCAAAGCGGAAGCTCAATATAAAATCAAAATATATAAACATTTATATATCGATAAAAATAGAGTTTAAATAAATAAAGCTTCGGCCCCACGTCGATGAGTGTACCCACGTGATTCAAATAACGTAAAAGGGTTTAGAATATATTTCAGTATTCTAGTAGAGAGCTAAAAAATGTGTGAAAAAATAACGATCCAAGTATCATTGCGTTTTTATGGGAAAAAGATCTAGATGCAAATATGACGGCAAAAATGAAATATGCAAAGTGGAAGAGGAAAAGGAAGTGTCAATAAAATTAACAACTTCAAAATGGTTTAAGAGATTTAGAGAAGGGGACATCTCAGCCTTGAGGACAAACCTTGAATGGGACGATCACATGCGACGGATAATGAAACCCTACGATTTCTGGTGATGGACAACCCACAACAATCTGCGCGTGAAATGTGAGCCAGACTTGGACCATCCAAAGATGCGATCAATCGAACTCTGCACAAGCTGCACTTTACACGCCCAAGACAAGATCCCCACGACTTGACTATAGCCTAGTTCCAGAGGTGAGTCGATATCCGTAAACAATTGTTAGAAAATCCGCAATATCTTCGGTTTTGAAGCGGATTGTAACTGGGGATGAAAATTGGATCTATCTTCCTAACCCCGACACAAGAAGACAATGGGTACCCTATGATCAGGGGGCTAAATCTGTAGTAAAACAGGATCGTTTTGGCCATAAAGTGATGTCTATATGGTGGAACATCGATGGTATCGTACACGACGAACTTGTTCCTCAGAACAACCCAGACTAGTAAATGAGGTTTTGAAGACTCGATACCGTGTTTTGATCAACCGAGAGAGAGTAGAAAGTACTCTTGCAATATGGCAACGCTCCAGTTCAATAAGCTAGGTTAACAACAAATAGATTAAAGGATTTAGAGGGTATTGAAGTTCTACCATCACCCTTCTTATAGCCCGGATATTGCACCATCTGATTATGCATTATTTCGGTCCATGGGTACATTTCTAAGGGGAAGACACTTTGAAATATTCCAAGAGGTCAAAATTGTCTGTTGTGACTTTTTCAAGTCCAAACCCCGAGAATGGTATGGTCAAAAAATTTAAACATGACAAAAAAGATGGCTGGCTGTTATTTAAATTGACGATCTATACTTCGATAAATAAATATTTTTTAAAATATATTTTTTAATGTTTATATTAAATTCGCATTTATCGGAACGAACTTTTGATACAGCCTTGTGTAATATATTCATAAATTCAAAATTTTCAAAATAAGAATAAATATTGAAATGGAAACGGAAATATTGCAAAAAGAGTGAATTTATATAAATTTCCTTTTAAATTTTTATATTTTCATATTACCTATATATATTTATTCAAAAAAATTACATAAAACATTTATGTTAAAAGACACCTCTGTATGTTATGAATATAAGACAAGAAAACACATGTGTGTAGAAGTGTATATTTATGTAAACAATATCCTATTATTTACTGACACCACGACATCTAATTTTCTGGCTTGGCCAGGCACATAATGGAAGACAAGGGCTAACTTTAGATATCCCATCTCTTGTGTGAGAATGTTAAATAAATATATCACCACATTATCTATACATGTCTATTATAGAACTCTAAATTAACAGATTTTGAAGCAGAAATATAAATTTATTGTGAATTTCTACCATCTATTCATTTATTTATTTCAATTTAAAGCGCTATTTCCCCCTAGGGACACTTGCGCTGCCATACATGTATGCCTTTACATTTGTCTATACATATATGACATAATAAAAATATGATTTTAATTATTCATAAAATAATTAAAATTCTATAATCACAGAGTTAAATTTTAAAATGAAAAGGAATCCTTAACAAAAGGAATATAACCTAATTTGCTTTTTTTGTAAATAGATAATAATAACATTGTTAGTTGTATGTATGCAAAAACTGTTTGCTTTAAAAAATAATCAAAATAATAAATATTTTTTGGGACAAAAGTTATCATTCATTTTTACCATCCATGACTGCATGAATTGGTAACGTAACTAGAATATACGTCTTTATTTTATGACATATATATATATACAATAATTTTAGGCCGTGAATAGAATATTCTTATGATATTAACAATGAGAAATAGAGGAAAAAAACGAGAAAAAAAGAACTGTGTACAAAAGAAACCAATATTATATAATACTATTTTTGATATTCAAAGCCAGGATTATTGTACCAACGTTTTTTGAATTATTAAAGTGATTCAAATTTTTATCTAGGTGCAACGGTTGTTCATTAAATCCGCGACATCGCAATGAAAACAATAGCTGGAAATCAACTTCCCTGTCAAATGATCGCAAAACCTTTCCCCGTTAATTGACCGTCTGTAAACATTATATTTCAGGCCAAATCCACAACACTAACTTTAGTAACTTCAGAACATATTATGAAATAATGCATCTGCAATGCGTTTAAATATATCTATAAAACGTAATCTTCCGAGCTATCTAATCTTTAGTACACATTTCGGATGAATATTTATTGAAAAAAAAAAAACATTCGTTTTAGGGAATGCCAAAATACGTTAACATTGTAATCCCTCGTGATTTTATTTTCATTTCCCTAAATACATATTTACTTCAAGATATTTTACAAATGTGTGAAAAAGCAGAAAATTTCCAAAAGATTAACTTTTATAAATAGGGGGTCTGTGGAAGGGTGATCTAAACCGTTGGTGTTCGACCCTACGACCCGGGTTCGATTCCTGCATTGGGCACTTTTTTTCTGATAAAAAATGCTCCAATGGCCCCCAATTCTTGCAAAAGCCCAACCCCACCCCGTGCAAGTAAACAAACGGGGCCCCGGTACATTTTAAGTGCAAAGTCGAACTGCTTTTCACATGTGTAGACATCTGGTGCACTAACAGTAAAAGGAGTCGCCTACTTCTACCCACCACGATTATCATGGCCTTTACCACGTGTACTAGGGATAAGCAAAAAAACTTTTATAAATAAAAATGAGCGTATTGTAGTTGAAATTCGATTTGATATTCGCATACAAGATCTAGTGTTGTGACATTTGTCATCGACCTGAGTCTACCGACTTGCATAAACGGCCGATAGATAGCATAGTTTTGACGTCTATTTTGACGGGAGAGGTGCCCTTCTATTTTACATTAATGATTTTTACAAATAGCTTAATTAAAGTAAAGAATATCAGAGTAAAAACCTAATGAATGATCAATTTCTGATCGAGGAATTAAAGGTTGTTGATAGTAGAGCACTATCTGTAGGAATAAATATGAACTAAAGGTTGAATTGACCAAATATCATTTCTTGAAATAATTAGAAAGCGCCAAAGACGTATACATTTCGGGCTTTTGGAACATTTCAGTGTAGTGCAGGCTATACCTTAATGATTGACCTAGGTGGTCCCTCAGGTTTCTTTTTCATTAAATAAAAACGTATTGTAGACAAATGTTTTTTTTTTTTATTATTTGCTTATCCCTAATACACGTGGTACAATCCATGATAATCATGGTGGGTAGAAATAGGCGACTGCTTTTACCGTAAGTGCACATGTCTACGCATGTGAAAGCAGTTCGACTTTTGCACTCAAAAAGTTCCATAGCCCCGTTTGATTATTTGCACTCGCTGGTGGGGTTGGACTTTTGCAAGAATCGGGGGCCATTGGAGCATTTTTTTAAATAAGAAAAAGTGCCCAATGCGTGATTCGATTCCGGGTCGTAGCGGTCGAAAACCAAAGGTTTAAACCAACCTTCCACCGCACCCCGTAGACAAATGTTCAAGAATAAAACTAATTTTTCATTTTTGTGTTGTTGATGGTCATAGAATCACCGTTAAATAAATAAATAAAAATATGCACAAGATGCACACACAATTTAAACATAATTAATTAATTATTATAATATTACCACTTGGACAATAGCACAATGTGTATACTTAATATATTAATACAATCCCTATATATATATATATATAAGTCAGTATATGTATGTATGTGGGTATCGATTTCGGCTATACACGTCCACAATACGTAACTAATCTGACTGAAGTTTTAACAGTATATAGAGTAGAATCTGGAAAAATTTATAGTGAAAATTCCAGGTCTCTATCCCGAATATTCTTCGAGTTATTTGCAAATTGCGTTGCAGATTTGCCCTTTCGCTCGCAAGCAGCGCCTCTAGCGGTGAAGATGGGAGGTAATATCAGCTGACCTAATGTACATGTAAAACGTGTTTTGACATGACATGGAGAAAAATCTGGAAAAGATTTTTATCGGATTTTTAGCCAATAAAAAATAAAATTGACAGGTTCTGGGCATTAAATGTTGTTTTTATAGTCAGAAAATGATATTGTCATCTATATTAAATTTAACACTATATTTTTGCTAATATATTCAATTTTTTCCTAAACTTACAAAATTAAAATTTATCCTAAATATCTCTCTTTAAAAAGAACCCCATCCTAATTTTCACTTAACCTTTTATAAATATTAACAACAAATTTTCAACTAATATATTCGATATTTATTTTTAAATGGCTAATAGTTCACTGTAATGGTTCTGCCTGATTTTAATAGCCGTTTATGTAAATCCATCGTAATTAATCTTTTTTATTATGATGCATTAGCGCGCCATCTGTTATGAAAATTCCAAACTATTTTCCATTGCAGTAAAGGTAGTAGAAATTGTTTAATTTCCGAAGAATCACACGTGTCTATAATAGTTTCGAATCGTTTTTATATAATATTCAAATATTAATGTGAAACTATACCTCTCTACTTTTTTTTACCTTTAAAATTCTCTAGCAAAAAATAATTTGAGAAAATAACCTTCTGTTGTGTACGTTCAATATTTTTACACTTTATTTTTACTCTTATATTTTCTGTTTATATATATATGAGAATAGAGATATAAACACAAATTATTAGATATAATAAAATGTATTATATATAATGCCTTCTATTAAAATATACACTGCTCCTATTTTCTATCACCCTCCTTCATATATTTTGAATGATATACAATATCTTTAGTAATATTATATGTAGCATATTTTTATTTGTATACTGTATGTTAGGTCATACCTAGGTAGGTTCGTTTTAATCTCTAATGTAAGATGTCATAAATATTCAATATGTTTTCTCCTAATTAACTGTGTAAAATTGTAATCAAACTCAAAATGATGAGGTCAAAATAAAAACAACAAAAGAGTGGTGTTTGGAGACACTTATAAGAAAAAGTTTTAAAGGAAAGGCCGCCGATAAATTAGAAAATGAAACAGCATTCACGTGAGTCTAGGCAGGGCCCCCGGTGTTTAAAGGCAATATAAAGAAACCACCGCCTAGCACAGTAGTGTCAGAAATCTACGCAGGACGCTTCATATTCTCTCTCCTTGCCTCGGTGTCGGGCATCCATCCAGTTGTGTGTTTATGGGCCTCCATCTCTGTCCCGTGGGCTGCCTACGACCCGCTCGGTGTTAACATCTAGCCCTGCCTCCTCTTCTTGCTGTCCACGTGCGGGAAGTACCTCACCACTCTCGTTCCCCGACTTCGACTGGCAGTTTATTTATACGTCAGCTTACTCGGGGTTACGACTTATATATACAAATAATTTCCAGTATTAGAAAGAGTCAAAATATATTTGAATTTACATTTCACAGTTTATTTATACAAGAAAAAGAGTATTGATTATTTACATATTATAGATAATATAATTAATAGCTTCTGGTCATTTAATAATATTGTAGCGGAGTTTATTTGTTATTTGTTATTTTAAATTATATTTAAAGTTTTAACTTTTGTTAGATTCATTTGTTTTGATTGGCAACTATTTTTATAACACAACAAGTGGTGGAGAAGCTTGGTGCCTATACCCTCACGGTACTTCAATAAGAAAAAGCCGCTTCGCTTACAAGGCCTGGAGCCACTTTTTTGTCTTTACGAAAGGGATAATTCAATCAAAAAATGTCACAATCAACTAGAATTAACGCCAATTTTAACTCTTGGAGCTATTTGACAAGGAGGCCAATTAATTTGGGATTGGAAGATTGTAGTAAATGGATAAGCACAATTACCAGAGGGATCATCGAGCATAATCTGAGCTGTAGCCGCGCCGACGGTAGCTTTTTAAATGCCGCTAGATAGACCAGACAGAGCGTCGTCTGCAGATGGGAGATTTAAAATCCCTTAACTGTGCTAAATGAATTGATAAGGTATATATGTAATATTGTTGCAAATGCCAATGTATGGATAAGCTGGCAGTCGTGTACGTGAGGCGAGTGTTGATGTTCTTCCCACACGCGGACAACAAGAAGCAGAGGCAGGGTTAGATGTTAGCACAGAGAGTGATCGGGGACAGCCCACGGGACAGAGATAGAGGCCATGACACAAACTTGGATGCTTATCACCTAGACATGGAGAGAAAGAGAGAGTGTGTGCGAGCCAGAAGCCGTCTGCCAATGGCCACACCCTAGAACATCTGCTGACCCCTGCCAAAACCTGTCCTGTTTACAGGGGTCGTCTATAAAAATGTCCCTTCGGGACCCCACATGGGCTGGGCGTTGGCTTTTTCTTCCCCTCTGTCCCTGCCACCAGCTGACCGAACACTCTTTGGATCTTTATTTTTGAGGTCACCATTTTTAGTTTTAAATACAAATAGGGGGTTAAAATATAAATAGTTTATATACAAAATATGGGGTGGTAGTAAATATAAATAGTGTACATTTCAATAGAAGGGTAGGATATCATAAGGTATCGGCTTTAACTAATTGGAAGTTATGTGACATATACTAAAAGTGTCATTATTTTGAATATTTTAATACACACACTGCCATAGATTTAAATGAATTCAAATTATATATTGTATTCAATTATATTGGTTAGGTTTTTTTTATTGGTTCAAAAGGTGAAAAAGTCAATAATTTTTTATCCCAAAAGAAATTTGAACCATTAATGGGAATAATTACCAAATTTAGGCGTTGAAAATCGGCGCTGTTCTGAGAGAGAGAAATTGATTTGAATCTGTAATATCCCATCTCCACAATCAGATATGGAACACAAAAGTTCTTGGAGGATTTGGAGTTAGAAAAATAACGAATCTTTTGGGATAATCATCACGACGTTAAGAAATGAACAGGCTAAATTATTATTTGAGAAACCAAATCGAAGAAGGTCTGGGGCTCACTGAGACAAATGTTCACTGGCAATTTTGGAAGATAAAATCATTGATATAGGTTATAATTAAAGAGAATTAGAATGAAAAATAACGAAACTCTAGACGAATATATAACGATGGCATAAATATTAGGTCGTGAAGTTCGTGATTAGAGCATCAATTTCCTTCAAGAGAACTTTAGTTTCATGTCAGAAGCATACATATAAGGTATAAGAATATTGTTATTGTCTTACGATTTAAGAGAGGGGCAACAATTTAAGAGATTCAACAATCTTTAAGAGAAGAAGTATCAAGAAATAATATTATATTAAATCAATCGGGTTAGAACAGGCCTAGACAAGTATACAGAATTAAATATAAAAAAGTTGAACTATTTCCTACACAGCCAAAAATATTTCATTTGTAATCAAAATATATCTAGATATGGATTTCTGGTTTCTAGATAAGCAGAGTGAGGCACATAAGAAGTGTAAGGCAAATATAGTGTATAGATTAATGATGCACGGCACATTTAACGCCCAACCTACTTTGGATGTAAAATGTGACAGATTACAAAAGTTAAATCAATCTCGCTGAGAAGGTCAAAACTACGCTACCCATTGCCAGAGGAGATCCGAAACTTACTATATGCACAAGCGAAGGCCAATAAAATATTTATAATAAAGATATCCTACATGTTCCAAATTTGAGGTGTAATTTCTTGTGAGTATACAAATTGGTCAACAAGGATAATTTGGTTATTTTCAATAAGGATGTAGCAAATATTTATAATGAAGGAATTGAATTAGTTTCTGATGCATATATTGAAGATATAATGTTTTTGGTGGAAACAAATCTAAGAAATGTACCTATAGCTAAAATTGAAAACTTCATGGTTATAAATACACATTTTTCAAATAAAAATAGCAAATATAGGTTTATGGCTTAAATTATTAAACCATTTAAACGAAGAATAAATATGACAAAATGATCCAAAGAGATGCATTGGATGTATTGTAAGAATATTGGATTCAAATTCGAAAGGTTACCAGAGTGTGAATCATGAATAATCGAAAAACTGGTTCAGAAGCCATATAATATTACGGAAAGGTATACAGTTAAGCCTTTGCGGTTGATTCAAATGGATTTATGCGGACCAATACCATGTCAATCTTTAGTAGGATTTAAGTATTTTCTTGTTATAGTAGACTACAGTAGAAGAATATTTGTATATTTCCTGATTTCAAAAAATAAAACTTTTGAAAAATTTGATATATCTAAATCAAGAACCAAAGACTAAGTCTTAGAATAAAAGATGTAAGAACCGACAATGGAATTGAATTTTGTAACTCTAGATTTGAAGGACTTTTCAAGAGAAACGGGATCCATCACCAACTTACCACATACTCACCGCAAAGTAATGGAGTCGCAGAGAGAGTGAATAGGACCCCCTTGATACAGCGCGAACCTTACTAATTGGCTAAATATTACCCATGAAGTTTAGGGCAGAGGCAATTACAGAGCTGTATATATTAAAGGATTGCACTCCCCACAGGTTTATAAAGTCACATACGCCTGTGTAGAGATGGAATGGCAGGAAACTATCGGTCAAAACATTATAATATTTGGATGTTTGATACATTAGTTTGAGAGCAAAACGAGAAGCATGTTTTCGCCCAATGGTAGAAAAGGAATATTTATCGGTTATTCCAATAAAAAAAGCCTATAGAATAATGACTAATGAAAAATGACTAAGAGAATTCATGAAGTCATATCGGTTAAATTTAGCGAAGGTAAGAGATGAACCGATTATGTAAATGATCTTTAGGAAGATCTAAATTGTGATAATTTGACCTATAAATAAAAATGTGAATAAAACGTCCAGTAGACTTTATCTAGAAAAACAATCCTGTCACAAAGAGTAAGGTGAAGTCTCGGGAGGATATCACATTAAATTAAGTGGCGACAGTAAAAATAACTTGACACAAACTGAACCGATAGAGAAAAGATTTCTGAAATACATGAGACAACCAGATTTTCTTTTTTTTTTTTTTTTTTTGAAAAAAAATGGTAATGAAAACGAAGTTTTTAAATTGTAAAAAAGCTTGTATGGTTTATCACATTCAATAAAATGTTGTAACAAACGGATCAACGAAATTTTATGGCAGTTGGGAATGAATATAACCAAATGTGGTCCATGTTTCTTTAAACTCAAGAGAGAATATCATGCAATACTAGGCGTATATGTTACTCTAACGGAAAATAAAGATAACGAGCCATTTATTGGACTTCAAATAAAAAGGTCAGAAGATCAATATTATCTATATCAGACTCATTATATTGATACAATTCTCTACAGATTTGGACTGGAAGGATGCAACAGTGTGTAGACACCTGGAACTCGAAATCAAAATGTGAATGAGAATTTGGGTTAAAGTCAGTAGATAAAACCATATACCAGGAAATGATTGGATCACTTATGTACCTTTCTACGGGTACTCGACCGGACATATTTTTTAACGCGTCAGCAATTTATCTCAGTATAGTAAAATTCCGAGAGAAATACATTTAACTTGAGTTAAAAGGATCTATAGATATCTGAAGGGTAAAAGGAATAAAATGTTAGCATATAAGCCAACAGAAAACAATATCACTATAAGTACTGATGTGAGAGCTGGTGCACCTCCCTAGACGCAAAATTCTACTCGGGCTATACAGTCAAACTTGGCAACAACTTAATAAACTGGAGAAGTAGAAAGCAATATTTATTAGCCTTGTCTACATGTGAAGCGGAAATTATATCAATATATGAAGGGATTTCTGAAGTAAAATGGTTAAATGGATTTTTAGAAGAACGTTGATTAATTTCTGTAATAATTTTTTTTTATTTAACAACGCTATCCATCATGGTGTATATGCAGAATTATACAAGATCCAGCTTAAAATAAGTTTATTAGATGTTATTCACCGAGAGAAACCTAGTTTATAAATGTAAAGCTAATAGTTATGTAAAAACACACACAAATAGTACACACATATACATTAACAAATATTTATAAACGATACTCTTCAATGCTGTTATTTTCTTTTTAATATGAAACAAATTTTAGATATTTGATGAAACGATCGACATTAGTTATTTTATTATAGTAAAAATATTTTAAAATATTCTCATAGAGCAATGTTCTTCTACAAATAATTCACCCAAATAAAAAAAAGACCAGTTAGGCATAAATTAAACACAAGACTTTTGCGCGCCATCTATATGCAAGAAATTCAATTTTTCAAAGCGAATTTTTCTTTTTAAAATAAAACACAATGCTAATGTCTTAACTACCACGGCAAAATATTGGAAGGTTTTGGCTCATCAGTGAAGAGCCTTCCCATATTAGCGTATGTGAGCGGTAACTGGTTCAATTATTAACTCTCACTGACTTGTGTATCTAATTTTTCAATCGTTTTGCGTATTATAGTTTTAATGAGAAAAACAAATCAGAAAACTTTCAACTTTAGAATAATTATTCATATTTCTATATATTAATGTAGAAGGTAGTTTTTACTTTACTTTTGCAAAGGTTCAGAATACAGCTGGTTATATATTTTTGGTTAAGTAATATTTATTCAAGAATAATGAACCCCTTAGGATATATCAATGTGAAAAAGTAAGAAAAATAGAATAAGGCCACAGATGATGATGTTAAAAGTAAGATAAATATCCTAATAACTCCCATAAGCATTTTAAATGGAAGATCAACGTTTAGTTTATTTTTATTCCACTAGATGTAGCTCTGCCATATATTGAGCGGTCAAGATACGCCTATTTTACTCTTAATATTAATATAAATACTATAAAACAATCAGTGTGTTATCAGACCAGAATGTTTTTCTAAATACTGTGGGAATTCTTTGGATAAATACCACTTTGTCGATTGCTCTTCTAGAATCCTTTTTAGGTGATATTTATACAGTGTAGAATGAGCGAAGGAAAGAGATAAGATAATATTATATATCGACTAATACTATTTACTTCTTAAAATAATACAATCAACTAAATAAATAAAACTTGATGTTTTCCGAAGAGCTATTACTCGAAGAATATTATATATTAATAATTTATGTATTTCTACTTTCCTAAAAGCTTATGTCCACAGTCCACCTAAAATACCCATTCTAAGAGTCTAGCATCAGTATCAACATAAAAAGAAAACCGAAAAAATCCAATATAACAGCGGTTTGGTAGATTAAACTGGCGAAACCGCTGGGAGGGTTCACCACTGATGAGCCAGGCCCTCCCATTAATTTTTACATTGCAGTAAGGGCAGTAGAAATTGTTTAATTTTTAAAAGAATCATACGCGTCTATAATAGTTTCGAATTTTAATAACAGATGGCGCGCTAATGCATCATAATATAAATAATGTTATCACTCTATGACTTAACAGGTTTATTTACATATGGTGTCGCGTTCAGCGGCGCAGCGCCCAGGCTCTATTTTGCCCAGACGCCCGAAGTCTCTTATTCTGGTCCCGGGGAGGAAAAAATCCGTGGAATCTCAAGGGTAGAGAAGAGCGATTCCCAAGAAGTCAAATCCGCGGAAGTGTCTAAGGCAGGTATCAACCAAGGCGTAGACCTCTCGAGAGCGGGCCCGAGAAACCACACGACTCTAACCAGTCAACTACTTTATTTTTTGTCACGAATATATATACATATAAATATTTACATATGGCAAATATGTTTCTTATAATGGATTAAATTTACATATATTTAAAAATATATAAATCTATAAGAAAAATAACATTCTTTTCCCAACATACTCCCACCTTGAGTTTTTCTACAGAAACTCAACCAATAGTTGGGAAACGACCGTTCATTCCAGTTCTTTAGGATTGGGCTATCTTCGTAGGGTCTTTACTGGCTTCTCCTCGGGAGCCTCCCCGGCGTGGTTCCGACTGTATACTCCTCAAGGTACTCCCCAGATCGGCGGGTATCTCTAAATTGTAGAGCCGTTGAACCGGCCTAATCTGGACGCCCTTGCTGGTTCTCAACTTGGCGACCCTCACAGGTCCATCTCGGCCAGGGTAGACCTCCACAACTCTCGCCAAAGGCCAATTGACTCGCTTAGCATTATCTTGTCCAATCAACACCAGATCTCCCACCTTGATAGGTCTTGTCTTCGAGCGTCTTCTAGTCTCTTGCCTTAAGAATCCAAAATACTCCGTCCGGAATCTCTTCCGCAGATCTTCTCTTAACCTTTGTCTAAATCGGTATCTCTTCTGAAGACTAGCCCTTTCAATAGAGTCCAGATCTGGAACTCCTATTTCTTTGAGGTCGTGTAAGAACAAGGCAGGGGGTTAATGGACTAAGATCTTCGACATCTTCAGACATGTAAGTCAATGGACGTGAGTTCATCAAAGACTCTGTGTCACAGATAATGGTGTAAAGTTCCTCAAATTCCAAACGAGCTTGACCAAGAATCTTCCTAAGGAGCTGTTTCAGCAAACCAATCAATCTTTCCCACCATCCACCCCACCATGGAGCCGACGGAGGGATAAACTTCCAATTAATATTTTGCTTGGTACTCTCTGATTGGACTGCCGCATTGTCTAGATTCCCTAGAGCTCTGCTCGCACCACGAAAATTGGTACCGTTGTCCGAGTACACTACATAGGGGCGTCCTCTCCCTGCTACAAAACGTCTGAAAGCTTGCAGAAAGTTCTCGGTTGAAAGAGAAGTCACCAGTTCCAAATGGACCGCCCGATATACGGCACAAGTAAACATAACAATCCACACCTTTCGCCTGTTCCTTAAAACAAGTGGTCCAGTAAGGTCTATCCCCACTACCTCAAATATTGAGGCATCCCTTACTCTATTTTCAGGTAATTCCACGGATTCAACAGAACCCGATTTAGCCGTGAACCGTCTACACTTAACACATTGATGTATGACCCTTCTTACAGTCCTCCTGAATTTCAAAACCCAATAATCCTCTCT
This sequence comes from Cordylochernes scorpioides, assembly GCA_030710605.1. NCBI lineage: Eukaryota > Metazoa > Arthropoda > Arachnida > Pseudoscorpiones > Chernetidae > Cordylochernes > Cordylochernes scorpioides. The sequence goes on along the minus strand of CP092871.1, from coordinate 64,690,929 downwards.
TAATAAATTCATCAGAGTTTGAAGTCCCACATGCCCCCAAGTTTCATGCTTCCATCTAATGAGTAAATATACCAAGTCATGATCAGAAGGCAACAATAAAGGCATTCGAAAACTTTCCAGATCTTGTCTCCTACTTATTTTAGTTTTGACCCTCAACAATCCCAAAGAATCGCAGCATAACTTGAAATCCTTCAACCTCTTGTCCTCTGGTCCAGTGAAGGATTCCCGTTGGATAACTCTCACCAGCATCAGTTCCGCCCTTTTAATTTCATTCACAGTAAGATCACCTTTCACTCGCTGACCTATTGTTCCTCTCGCATTTGTTAAAAACCGGTTCATCCAGGCAGTTACTCTCAATATCTTGTAGTAGTTTGAAAAGCGATAGTAGTACTGATCTTTTTCCCTTTCAATACATGTTGATGTTAAAACAATCTTTCTCTTTTCCGAGTTCACAATATCTGGGTCAGGGTATATTTCCCTATGGGGCCAATCTCTTCTTGGTCTTCTCAACCAACTCGGGCCCTCCCACCACTTCGATCTCTCCAGAGAATCGGCTAAGCACCCCCGTGATGGTAAATCCGCTGGATTCAAACATCCTGGTACATGATACCAATCCTCTGTCTCACTGAGAGATCGGATCTCCATAACTCGATTCATTACAAAAGTCGCCCAGTTATCTTTTCCCTTGATCCAATGGAGTGCATTCATGGAGTCTGTCCAATAAAATCGCTCCATGTCTTCAAATTTTAGGTCCCTCACAACGTTGTTCACCAAGCGGGCCCCAACCAAGCATGCCAACAGCTCCAAACGAGGAATGGTAGTCCCCTTCAAAGGAGCCACTCTCGACCGAGCCTGTACTAGTTGACACGTTACTTCCTGTTCGCTCTCGATGCGTAAAAAAAATACAAGTGGCGTAGGAGGCCCTAGACGCATCACAAAAGACATGAAGAGTAGTTCCAATCCGGTGTTCTTCTCTATAGCAAAGCCATCTCGGTATGGCAATGGATTTCAGAGACTCCAATTTGGCCAGCCACCTCAAAAACTCGCAAGACAAGTTTTCAGGCAGAGGCTCATCCCACGACAATTTTAACAGCCACGTTTCCTGTAGGATAAGTCTCGGAACGAGGGTCACTGGACAAGTGAAGCCCACCGGATCGAAAATACGGCTTGCCAAGGAGAGTACCTTTCTTTTGTTTATTGGCCCCTGTATTTCCAAATTCTCCAAAGAACAAGCCAAAGTGTCCTTTTCTTGATTCCATGTCATGCCCAACAACCTTCCTCTATCAGACCTAGGACCATCACACATTATACTGGTAACATTGCTTGTCCAATCACGCAAGTTGAAATGAGCAGAAGCCAACAATCTCTGTGCTTCGTCCACAAATTTTTCCATATCTGTGACTTTTGAGAAACTAGCCACACAGTTATCGATGTATAAAGACTCCCTCAATAATTCAGCTGTTTCTTGCCAGTGTTCAGGAGCCTTGTTCAAGTGGTGAAACAGCGTGGCAAGCAGGAGATATGGACTCGTCGTGATTCCGAAGACAACTCTCGCATGACGTAAAACCATCACATTTCCCTCTTTGTCATACCAGAGGAATCTTAGATAATCTCTGTCTTCCTCCCTAATCCCAATTTGGAGGAAGGCCTTCTCTATGTCCGAGGAGACTCCAATCTCGCTCTTCCTAAATTTATTCAAAATTCTTGGGATCGTTTCTATCATATTCGGACCTCTTTCCAGACAATCATTCAGTGAAAGCCTTCCCTTCTTCTTCGCCGAAGCATCAAAAACTGGTCTTACTTTGGTGGTTGGACTATTCTCTTTAAAAACTGGTCGAAGTGACAAATAGTGCACGCCTTCACGTTTATTGTCTATAACCCTTTCTATTATTTTATTCCTTAGCCACTTTTCGAGAATATCTTCATATTCTGCCAAATTTCCGGTATTCACAAGATGTTTCCTCACGTTTGCTAATCGTTTTTCGGCAACATCTCTATTGTCCGTGAGTAGTTCTCTTTCGCGAATCCAAGGAAGGGCAACCTGGTAACGCCCCTCACAATCCTGTGAAATAGTACGTGCAAAATATTCTTCCGTTTCTTTTTGTATCGAGTCGTCTTGACGAGCATCTGAAATACCAATAGCCTCTAATCTCCATAAATTCTCCAAATCGCTAGTCAACAGTGAAGTTGTGCAAAGTCCACTAACGCTAGTTTCTTCTTCTGTGGCCGGAATCTTGCCCATTAAAGTCCAGCCCAACCTCGTTTGCACCGCCACAAGCCCAGAAGGAAGTCTTCTATGCTCTCCGGTTAGTAATTTTCCAGCAATATCTGCTCCTATAAGAATCTCAAGAGGCCCCCTGTGTAGATCAGTTAATTCTATGTCATGAGCACTAAGATCTTGCATCCATTTACCCTGATGGACCCTGGGCACGCTGTCGCAGATAACATCTTGGCTCAGTGCTTCAAAATTACAGCCATAAGATCCGTCTAAATTGCTCAACCTGATATTATAAACTCCATGTTCGTACAACTCTGTGTTCGATCCACCAAACAAAGAATGGCGAAGAGACTCTTTTTTGGAACATTCATATCCCATTTCTTCCGCCGTGTCCTGGAGTACATAGGACCTCTGAGATCCCGTATCAATCAAAATTCGTCCCATTCTTTCTTTACACTTTCCTCTGATAGTCACTCTCAGTGTGGGCAACAACACCACAGACGTCGTCAGATTGGTCAAAGTCTCATCCCTCATCATCCCTCGGGCTGGAGTAGCATTCTGGTTCTTCCTGGGGCACATAATCCTTGAATGTCTCAATTCCCCACAGCTGGTGCAACTTGTCTTAACTTTGCAGAATTTGCTCAAATGACCATATTTCAGGCATCTGAAACAAGCCCCTTTCTTCTTTAATTTTCCCAATTTATCTTCCAATGTCAAATTTTCCGCGAATTCGCACTTTGTACTTTCATGATCTCTTTCACAAAAGGCGCAATTCTTCCTCTTATTCACTGCTTCAGAGGCATTCAAAAAACCAGCAGCCGTGGGCAGGGGATTCCTCTCATTTCTTCGATACTTCACGATAGAGCTTTGTGACTGAGGGTGCTCATTTGATGGTTGGCCGGCTGTTATTTCGTCCCGCGTACCGAACGTGCTTTCTAATGCAATCAATTGTCTCTCCAAAAATTCAATCAAATCTCCAAGAGAAAAAGCTCCTGTGAATTCCCGGTGTAATTCAAGCTTTAAGTCTGATTGCAATAGCTTGAGGAGTAAAGGGCACAATAAGTTACCGTAGTTTTCAACGACAACACCCAATGACTCCAAACTTCTAATCTGCACCAGGATTCTGCCGTACGATTCTCTGAAAGCCCTCACGTCCTTTGTCACTCTAAGTGGTTTCAAGGCCTTATCGTAATTTTCCTCAGATGGGCAAAATCCTTCCACAGTTTGGGCCGCCGTTCCACCCAAGTAGGCTTTAAGATAGTTAAATTTATCTATCTTGGTCAAGTGTTCATTCCTATTGATTGATGAATCGAAGGCATTCCAAAAATTTAACCACTGGCTAATTTCCCCGTAGAATCTTTCCATTGTCAATTTGGGTAACTTAACCATCCCAGTTAGAGTCGGTCGACCGATTTCTCCTGGATATTCCTTCTTCGTGGCAGTTGCAGTTTCCCTCTGCATTCCTTCCGCTACCACCAGACTTCTTTTCTTTAACAAATATTTCCACGCCACGGCCTTTCCCCGGTATTCCTCTACCATCTTTAGATCTTTCTCTAGATCTTTGATGTCAATCAGCTTACCGATTTCTTCGTCTACCCGCCTCAGTTCTTCGTAGACATCCGAAAGCTGCCCCAGCAGTTCCTCGTGGTCACACTCCTTGTGCACGTCATATTCCTCTATTCTTTTCCCGTACTTGGATAAAGACGTGCGGAGTATGGTTCTCTTCTTCTTGAGTCTCTCTAGCGCTTCTTCTCTCTCCATCTTCTGATCCAAAAGGGTTCCAAATATAGGCACGGCTTTCTCCTCGCGTCCCGGCTGGGATGCCAAATGTCGCGTTCAGCGGCGCAGCGCCCAGGCTCTATTTTGCCCAGACGCCCGAAGTCTCTTATTCTGGTCCCGGGGAGGAAAAAATCCGTGGAATCTCAAGGGTAGAGAAGAGCGATTCCCAAGAAGTCAAATCCGCGGAAGTGTCTAAGGCAGGTATCAACCAAGGCGTAGACCTCTCGAGAGCGGGCCGAGAAACCACACGACTCTAACCAGTCAACTACTTTATTTTTTGTCACGAATATATATACATATAAATATTTACATATGGCAAATATGTTTCTTATAATGGATTAAATTTACATATATTTAAAAAAATATAAATCTATAAGAAAAATAACATTCTTTTCCCAACATATGGCATCTGTTTTTTGGCCGCTGATTAGCTTTCCGTTGCTTTTTAGCACCACCTTGGTTTTTATGCGTTGCTTATTTCCTTTCTGGTGTTGTTGCCTACGATAGCTCCATTGATTTGCTTGTACTGTCCTGTAACCGCTAGCAGTAATATGCGCCGTCTGTTGACATGAGCAAGCTGTCCATGTGTTATAAAGCAGAAGTTGCATCGTTAATCACCTTCTCATAAAGTATGTTTCTCACCAAGTTTCAAAGTTTTAATTTAAAATATTTTAGCGAAATTTGGCGAAACACACATACCGCTGAGAAGATTCACCACTGATTATCCAATACCTCTCTATCTAATAATTATATTAATCATTGCAGTACGGTTAGTAGAGACAATATTTGATAATATTATTGTCAATATATATATACACATATAATAATACATATATGATTATAAAGATATAAATAAAGATATTATATATATATATATATATTCATTTCAATCAGGTTAAATATTGAATTAAAGTCCAATTTACTGAGAGCTGTTTTTTCAATGAAGATATGAGGAGTTTTAGTATTTGAAATTACGCTTCCCTCCATAAATTGGAAAGATACAGAGAAGATTAGCATGGCCCCTGCGCAAGGATGACACGCAAAAT